>OY744609.1:67204218-67374218 GCA_963556255.1 Allolobophora icterica | reverse complement strand
TTTACTGATTTTTAGGCAACCTGTTGCCTGACGTTCGATATCCTATAATGCACACCTGAAGCTTTCGCAGTTGTAGCGACAGAGAGGCGCAATTGTTAAATAGCGTATACGCCACCTGTAGCAGGTTGTCGCAAATTTTGCACGAATTCGATTCATTCTCGGTTTCGTATAAATTGTGTTAATTAGCAAATTGTGAACCGTTGAATTTCTAGAGCAATATCCTTTGATGCAGTATGTCCTATATGTGATATCTTATCTATGGCAAAATCAACAGTTATAAGCTAAGCAAATGGCACTAGATTATTCATGAGTGCAGCGTCAAGTCAGTATAGCATAGGCCTATACCGTGTGAATAATTAAAATCAGAATTAATGACAGTTAGCGGTTTAAGGATCCTTTTGGGACTTACCGATTGTTGGCAATAATGTGACAATCAACGAGTCTGGAACTCATTTAAGAATCAATGACATTTGCAGGTTATTTAGCCTAATGGTCAACGAAATTAACAGCAATATAACAGCAATATAAGTAGTAGTCAGTCCTTTACTTTTATTTTTGGGATGTTGACAGTCGTTATGCCCTTCATACCTGGAATCGTCTGCTGTAAAAGAAACGATCGACTTGCCAACTCGCTTTCGTCAATAAAAACCACTTGTCAAGATCCAATATTGCATTCTCGCTTTGATGATTCCTTCTTCCTAACCCCGAGACAATATAGGCCTAATTTAATTTAATGTTAAGTATATCTCCAAAAGTTCTCAGCGCCACACAAGAGCCGTGTCAAAGGGAAGAGATTAATCACGGTTGCCAAGGGAACAGATTTATAGATATATATATATATATATATAGGGCCTACTGCCTCTGAGCGCTTAATTAGTTCTTTAAATAAACAAATAAATGATTTAGTACTTTCTCTGATTAAATAAATCAAATCGGGAGGGAAGATGGTTAAATGGTAACCCTCTGGCACGAAGATATGAAGGACGCGGGTTCGATACCAGCTAGCCCCATAAGGTAGACTCAGCCTTCCATTCACTAGGTGGCGACCGTAAAACGAGCAGTAGGACAGATGGACGCCTTGCTGGCTGTAATACAGTTAAATTCGTCTCCTGTTAAACTTGTTATCATCTGTTACTACTACATCATGTAATCTTAGCTGCGTAGGCCTACTGTCAGTTTAAATAATATAATAAACGAATATTATTATTATTATAATTGTCATTATTATTATTATTATTATTATTACTATTAGTAGTAGTAGTAGTAGTAGTAGTAGTAGTAGTAGTAGTAGTAGTAGTAGTAGTAGTAGTAGTAGTAGTAGTAGTAGTAGTAGTAGTAGTAGTAGTAGTAGTAGTAGTAGTAGTAGTAGTAGTAGTAGTAGTAGTAGTAGTAGTAGTAGTAGTAGTAGTAGTAGTAGTAGTAGTAGTAGTAGTAGTAGTAGTAGTAGTAGTAGTAGTAGTAGTAGTAGTAGTAGTAGTAGTAGTAGTAGTAGTAGTAGTAGTAGGCCTAGTAGTAGTAGTAAATTTAGTAGTAGTAGTAGTAGTAGTAGCAGCAGCAGCAGTAGTAGTAAATGATCAACGACGAGTTTGACTAATCGTTTACGTCGTCCCTAGTTTATTGTGAGAAAGAAGTGACGTCATAATAACCAAAAGACGTCACCAATTTCTCATTATCAACTAGAAACAATGTCGACTCTTTTCACAGCGAGATTTCGTTCTCCGTTTATTCGATAATTTATTGTATTAAAATCGACAAATAAATTGTGCAAAGTATCGAGAAAATTAAAAAACACTTCCTGTCGGCTGCTTGCGTGAGTTAAATATAAAATTACTTAACCTTTATAAACTAAATTCGGTGTTTTACGTTGATATGTTAGGCCTATGCTAAGATTCCCAGCTCCAAACAGAAAATTTCTTAATTCAATTTCCAGATCATGAGATGAAACGTGTTGCTGTTCCACACAGAAAGCGTTCGTTTATTTCTGTAGGCCTAATTATTCAAATATTATAGTTCAAATTTGCGTGTTTTTTAACATTTGCAGTTGATCAAAACGTTTATTCGTACACCCTCAAAGTTCCTGCCAAAGTTTGCCTGAATAAACTTGTATTAGACCTACATTTAGGGACTTTCCGCTGTTTGCCAAGTATTTGAAATACTTGTCAAACATTGGGAAATGCTGTAGACTTATTTCCTTGTATGTAGCCTACATTTAGTATCAAGCTGAAAAATTGTATGACTAAATCAAATTCTCCAAATGCGTGCAAAATCTTCTCGGTTGCTCTATCCACTGACGCGATTTATGTCAGACTTAATCCACAAGACGACAGTACGACTGACTGACTCGACTTCACATCAATTCAATCGTTGCATTGTCTAACAGCCTACTGCACGGATTTGCTGTGTAAGTCAAAACCACACCTGGGCAATTTTTCCTATAAAATATACTACGACTTTGGATTCCGCCTGCAGCCACATAGTTGCGATGCATAATTTAAAGCCGTGTTTCTTATCACTAAGTTGGAAAATCTATGAAACAATCTGTTAGATTTTTTTGAATAATTTCAATTTTCGCGTCAATTGTAATGCAGATGGCTATCGAAAACTATGGTGAATCGACCTATAGCAGCGACCATGCAGAATGTTGAATAGTGCAATCGATTACCTACAACGCCCTTCAAACTTCTCTACAATCTTCTATTCGCCAACTATTCACCATCCAACCGCCCAGGTCTACTCGCTCCTCATCATATCTTTCTCTATCTCGGCCTCCAGTCTCCTCCTCTCTGAAATTCTGCAACCGCTCCTTAGTCTATGCTGCACCGGCTCTTTAGAATGAACTCCCAAAAGACCTCCTCCAGTTTGCTCATCCTCCTATCATGCCAGTTAATTTCACCTCTCCTCCGCTTGCACTGTCCTCCGCTGCTTTGTATATATACAAAGCATGTACAGAGCACTGGCGTAAACTTGTCCAAAAATATGGGGGGATTTGGTTATTCATTCTACACTTATTGCACTGGGTGTACAGTCTATCTTAATTATTGGAGGAGCACGTGCCCCGGCTTACCCCCCCCTCCCTCCCGAGTCTACGCCTATTGTACAGGGTATGGACGATGTAGGGCTTGTAGGCTATGTATGCGTTTGTAGGAATCAATTATACTATAGAAACTTTCAGGTAGAGCCTACTTCTCAAAAATCCTTCACATGTAGGTAGGTCGAGAATTTAGCCTGAGCAAAAACTAATAAACGAGTGATAGACTGTCCCAAGAGCAACGGAAAACAATAACACGAAACCGATATTCTGTGGCAATTCTTTCAAATGTAAATGTAGGCTAATGTAGATGTAATGTAAATGTAAATCTCCGCAATTTCTCAGCACCACACAAAAGCCATATCAGGGAGATCAGCTTATACGCCGGCGCTATATCAAATCAACTCCGTAATAGCCAGAGCATAGACGCCTGTAATAAGCGCAGCCAGATAGTGATTCTTGTATTATGACGTCACATAATTGTTCTGGTGAAGATTTAAGCTTGTCCTGTGGACGAATTCACGTTGTGACGTCACCGGATTGCTCCGGTGCAGATTGACGGTTTGGAGCAAGTAAATTGCACGGGTGAAATCTCGATATTTTCACATAGGCGTTCGATTGCACCTCCAGTGTTAGAGATCGGTTTTTATTGTAGGATTAGCACCTGATCAGGGACATGCAGGCCTAGCCTACATGTATATACGGAGGAGAGAACGAAGATAGAGAGAGAGAGACAGAGAGAGAGAGAGAGAGAGAGAGAGAGAGAGAGAGAGAGAGAGAGAGAGAGAGAGAGAGAGACAGACAGACAGACAGACAGACAGACAGACAGACAGACAGACAGACAGACAGACAGACAGACAGACAGACAGACAGACAGACAGACAGACAGAGAGAGAGTAGAGGTCGAAGTCATGGTGTTGATAAAATACACACACGGTTCGAGAAGTTGTTGATACCAGGTGTTCTGCTAAAACACGAAAGCCGGACTAATTGGACAGGAAGTTAATCGCTTAGGCTTGACTCCGAGCTGTCGCACTCTCGTGACGGAGGGGATTACTATCATACTAACAACATCAAAACCCCACGTCCGCGACAATTTTTGTAAGTACTCAGCAGCAATGTACAATCATTACAAAGAGAATTGTCTGAAGTGGCTATTAAAATGTTGATATTAGGCTACTTTCATCATCGGGAGCCCGTAGAGTAATGAATAACAAACTGGCGTGAAGTGCATGTAGCCTAGGTACCAAGATCGAATCCCGTAGACCCCGTAAGGTTTATTCAGCCTTCCACTCGCTAGGTGGCGGCGGTGGTTAAATGAATAGGCCTAGTAGGCGCCCTGTGGCTGCCGTATAAAACCAGTTATATTCGGCTCCTGTAAAACTGTTATCATGTGCTTCTACTGTATACAGGTATGTAAGGCGCCCTGGGTGGCTCCCGTTTCTACTATAACATTATGTATGTTCACTGTACAGCGCAGTGCGGTAAGCAGGCGCTTAAATAAAGAAAAGATTATTATTATTATTATTATTATTATTATTATTATTATTATTATTATTATTATTATTATTATTATTATTATTATTATTATTATTATTGTTATTATTATTATTATTAGTAGTAGTAGTAGTAGCAGCAGCAGTAGTAGTAGTAATAGTAGTAGTAGTAGTAGTAGTAGTAGTAGTAGTAGTAGCAGCAGCAGCAGCAGCAGCAGCAGCAGCAGCAGCAGTAGTAGTAGTAGTAGTAGTAGTAGTAGTAGTAGTAGTAGTAGTAGTAGTAGTAGTAGTAGTAGTAGTAGTAGTAGTAGTAGTAGTAGTAGTAGTAGTAGTAGTAGTAGTAGTAGTAGTAGTAGTAGTAGTAGTAGTAGTAGTAGTGTAGTAGTATAGCAGTAGCAGCAGTAGCAGCAGCAGCAGCAGCAGCAGTAGTAGTATTTCTATGTCTCACTAAATAACAAGTTAACCTAGACAACGCCAGTAGGCCCTGCTCATGCAGTCTGTCGATCAGTCCCGGGAATAGTACAAGTCTGTTTCGTATTATATTATCCTAATGAAGCGCCAACGGTCATGGATAGCTTGTATAAATCTTCGTGTATTAATTAAAACTGGCAATTAAGTACGCAGTAAGATTACATGATATAGTAGTAACAGACGATGACAAGTTTAACAGGAGTCGAATTTAGCTGTACGTCAGCCATGCAAGACGTCCATCTGTACTACTGCTCATTTTCCATTCGCCACCTAGGGAATGAAGGCTGAGCGAACCCGCGTCCTTCTGATCTTCGTGCGAGCGTGTTGCCATTCAACCATCTCCCCGCCTCTGTTCGCTGTTCGCTGTGCTCGGTCGCTTTTTGTCACTTAATTAAGGCTTTCTTTTTCAAATTGCTTTATCGACCATCATTCTCCTGGATATTGACCTGATTTACGGCTTGGTTTTGTCGTGTCATCGGTTGATACATTTGTGCATTGGCCACCGACGCTGCAGAGGCAACTAATTAATAATTAATGATGACTACAATAATAGTGAATTCAGCAGCCAGTAAATGCATGGTTAACTACTTAACTTACATGTAAACCTAATCTGTTGTTGTGTAGATCATAATTATTCCGTTATTCGGTATCTCATTAACACAGTTCAAAAGGGAACATTAATTAAATATAGGCCTAGGGCCTACGTAATTGTAGCCAACTCAGGTATAATGAGTAGGCCTACACTGCCAGTGCACTGTCGAGGGAAGATCAAAAGACGAGGAAGAGGACTGGCCACCCGCCCTCATATGCCGATGCCAAGAAAATTAAGTTGCTAACTTCATACCTATGGCTGCCTCCCAGGATAGCTTAAGAGGCTGATCTTATTTCTTCTTCTTTCGCTCATCATTTGACTTTAGGTCAAATATCATGTCTGGTCTTGGAATAATAATAGGGGGCATATAGCTTACCTCGGGAACATGTCATAGTCTTAGTCAGTGTATCAAATACAACCGAAGATGATTGTTTGTTTCTTTTTGTCGGCAATGAGTTGATCACGACGATGCACATCTGGTCACTGAGCGAGAATTGCTCGTCCATTTCTAACACGATGCGAGTCGTTTGCAACGGTCGCTTGGGGAAGTCAATTCGCGTCTGCAGATACCAAGATGCTAGAGAAAAATAGACAAAAGTGAGCGAAACATGAGATTTAATTGATGAGTAGAGCACAGGTTCGATTCTCCAGTGAGCCAGTCTCTTTGTATAAGGAACGTGTGCAAGTCCTTTGTGCACAATTGCTCAGCGCCATCAATGCTCCGTCGTATGATAGGCCTATTACTCCTGAACTATGGAAAGAGAGCAGCAGCAAATAGAGTTGTATTGTTGTCTTGTATTGCGCTGCTTATAGGCCTCATAGGCGCTGCTTTTAGCTCAGGACCTACTTAGCCTAATGGCCATGCTCCGCGTGAAAATAATGTTCTATACGCATTCAATTTTAAGGTGTTGGCAAATAAAGTAGCTTGTGTATTTTCATGCTCGCCGGCATAGGCATAGACTCTGGAGGGGGCAGCCGGGGCACGTGCCCCCCCCCCAATAGTTGAGATTTGGCCCGATGCAACAAGTGTATTGTGGATAACCAAATGCCCCTCTCCTAATATTTTGGACAAGTTTACGCCAGTGCTCGCCGGTTTGAGCTGTCGTGATAAAAATCCAGTCTTCATGCTGATTCAAGTGTTGATTGACGATAACTGTTACTCACTATAGACTATAGTAGACCTATCCAGTTTGCCAACTCGCCACAGTAAAACGTATAAAGCCTATACGGGTGACTATAGGAGGTCTTTATATTATCCATATCATCAAGAAGGGCAAGCCCTTTTTGACATTCAGCCGTAGGCCTTGCCTTTATTTACCTATGCGTTTGTATAGTCCATGCATGCAAATGATTATAAGTCCTCGTAAAGCATTGCCTTAGAAGTTCTACGCGTGTCGTGCCTAGTATACCTCTGGGCGTAAATCGTCCACCTTCTTCAAGTGCATCAGTCTGTGACCTGAATTCCCCACCCCCATTATACACACACGTTCTTGACCTGGCCGTAGTCTACTGTAGGCCTACACGGCGTACGTGGCCTGTGTAGGCCTTTGCATTTCTTATGCATAGGTTCACAAGAAACTTACAATAAGAGGGCGACTGAAGAGTGTCACTTTATGTGGTCTTATTGAAAGTTAATGCCTGTTCACTGGCCTTTGTAGGCGCTACAGGCTGACGCTAACAGTGGCATAGGCCTACAATGTCATGTGGTTTATGTCGGGTATCTTCTACGCTTGCATGTAGGCCTGCTTTAGGCCTTCCTGATTGTCTCGGTAAAACATTCCAACGCAAGTTTCGTCGACGACAAACGTAGAAATTTTTACAACGTCTAAAAGACGTATTTTTGCAGCACGTTTTGAAAAAAAAGGCCTAATGAACATGTGATAAAGAAGAAACAGACGCGTAAAAGAATAGATTTGGGCCTAGGCCATATGCCTGGTTTAGGATTAGGCCTAATATTTTAGCTTAGACCTACACAATAGAAAGCCTAATTATAACTGGAAAAGGGACACGACAGACTGCACCATCAATAGGCCTAGTTTCAGAAATGGCAAGCCCGATCCCCGTGGATCCATCTCAGGTGAGCTTTATCACAGGAATATCGTTTTGCATTCCATTTAGTAACATTTGAACTTTCAATACAAGCCTTTTGAAAGTATGAAGGCGTTATATTAGTATTACTTAATTGCTAAAATCCACAGGCTGAGAATTTAGCTATTGTAGCGCTGAATAATTAAATATTTTTGGCATCAGCGTGATCATGGCATCAGCTAAGTAGCACACTGTTGATTTAGTCTAGTTGCTGCACCAGAAGCAGTAACAAAACTTCTCCAATGGAGACGACTTGCGGATTATTTGTTTTCTTTTTGCCTTTCTGCTTTTCATAACTTTAATGTGAGTCTAACCGCGCACTTCGATGTCTGTGTTAGAAAGACTTTTGGAGATCTATACCGTAGGCTATCTGTAAAACATATCTTACTAATGTAATTTAGTGGCATATTCGGGTGGAAGTATGCATAGGTCTATGAGTGAAAAGATAAAAGTAAGCTATTTAAGTAAATTGGAGATTATTCGCTAATAATTTTATAATTTCCGAACCGTAATTCAGAGCACCAACTAATCATAAAGCAACTTTTAATTTCATAATTTGTTAACTAGGCCCTATGAGTAAGCAAATTAGAATTATTTCAGCAATTGGTTCGTAGGCCTATGGTTTGTAGGCCATAACAATTGTAGTATACATGTTACAGACATTCTCAGTCCGCTTATATAATTAAGCACCTCTGGAACTTGAACAGTGGGTATAATTTAACCAACTTCTGGTTTAAACAAGTTCAGCTTTGAACTCAGAACTTTGGTCAAATGGGGCATAAATGTGCATACTAATTAGGTTCAAGGTGATACAGAGAATTTCAGGATGGTGTTGATATCAGGTGATGTAGATGTCAGTTTTTGGTACAGTGGATTTGGATTCTGGAGTCAGTGGAAGTTGTTGCACTGTCTGGAATGTGGCTGAGAAATCCAGACAAGTTCCGTGGAGTCATTTGTGGGATTTTTTGCTCATTTGGATAAAACTCGGCAGCGATTAAAGCATGAGACCATGTAACAACAGGGTGTCCTCAGTTGAACTGTTTCTATTTTCAAATTTTTGCAGTACTATTTGCCTTTAATGAAACTAATTTTTTAAAGTTGTTACTCTAATTATATGCCTTCAGTTTGACTATTTTTTTAAATTGTTGCAATCATAATTGCCTTCAGTGAAATAGTTTTTTCATTTAAATTGTTACGGCAGTATTTGCTTTCAGCTAAACTATTTTTTTCTCAAATGCTTTGATATTTTTGCGGTTGATGATCAGTTTGAAGTCTTCTGACTTTTTAAGTTTGCCAAAATGGCTGGCATGCTGTGCCTTATAATGCCTTGAGGCAATTCAGGGTCTCATTACATAGTTCTGATTGTATTGAGAGGGGAAAGGATGATAGGAGCATAAAGAGCTTGTGAAGTTAGCAGAACGAACAAAGCATAACAAAAGAGCTGTGATTTCCATAGGGTTGCAATTTTTTTTGCCTCCAGGACTGCACTTTGTAGGAATTTCTGTTTTGTTTTGCATATGAATTAGGCTACTTCACACTTCTCTATTAAGAGTGCCTTTTCATTTATACAATTATTTTTTGTACTTATTTGTCAATTCCCTCAAGTTTACAATTGTTGATGCCGTTTGCAAGTTCTTTTACATGATTAGATGACCTTAGACATTGTGAGGAAAATTATTTATGTAGAGTAGAATAGCAAAAGCTTGCCAGTATATCTTGTGAATGCTGTGCTTTATATATTGATGCCATGATTAGGTAAATTAAGAAAGCTGAACAGTGGAGTCTGTTTAACAAAGGCTGAAGAGTTCACCAATTTTGTGGTTGGCTTAAATAACTGTCTGTTTCAATTTAGGTGCATGTTGAAAACAACATATATTCGCCGCTACCAACAGTTTCCAAGTATGTTGCTTCGTACTCCGTCACACCGCAGCCCAAAGGCGAGTCTCCAGGTCGGATTAACTCGGCTTTTTCGGGCCTTTACGATGAAGGAGCGAACTCGTTTTACAATACCGTGCCATTCAATAGTTTACACAATGGAAATTCTGGAAGATATACCTTGAATCATATAAATGTTACTTCGCAAGGAACTGATGATGAAGCAGTAAATGCAGAGAAAAGCTCCAAGTGCTGTTCTTGTACTAGATCTTGCCTGATTATTGGATTGCTCATTGGAGGCGTTGCTCTCGTCCTGGTTATCGTTGCTCTTGTTGTTGGTCTTCTGCTGGGTAAGTCAGATTTGTGTTGCTTTAACAACATTGTTTCATCATCGTCATCATCTTTGTGTACAATCAGCTGAGTATACAGATTTTATTAATCTACCGTGATTGTAACTATATTTTTTAATATTGGATACATCCTGTAGTTCTAAAATTGGCAAATAGTTGATCTGGGCAGATAGGTAAAGACTGGGTCTTTGCAAATGCCTAGTAAGATAGTTAGTGCTGTTTAACAACTGTGTCATAACAAAGTTGATTAGCGCACCTTCCTCCTTTCTCCATGCTTGAGACTGGCACTAACCAGAGTTGGGACAGTGGCAGAGTTTGTGTATAGTAAGTACTACTTGTGGTACAACTTAGCTGTTCTCTTCCTCTGTTGCAGAAATGCCTTAAGTCCATTTTATTTGTTAGTGATAACACTGACTTGGGTCGGGAGCACCTCTTAATCATTGAGTGGCGCTTTTATAAATGTTTGAGTACAGTTACAATTAGAACTACTTGCCCGCTTAAATGTAGAGTTGTTCAACAATAAAGGGGTAGAGTGTGCTCAGTGAAGGGTTGGGGCAATTCAGATCAACTACATGTGCATTATCTTGGGTTCTTTGAAGTTGATGTATGCTGCTTTAATAAGTGTGTGTGGTCAGCTGTTGGTGTAGTGGTCACTGGTCACTGTTCTTGCCCTTACTGGCACAAAGGTCACAGACCGGTGAACTTTGATTCCCAACTGACCCGGCTAATTGAAATATCCAGGGTCTTTTGTTTACGGAAGTCTTGAAACAGAGGCGGGTTCCTGGGTCATTAGTATCAGATAAATCTGCATAATGAAGGGGAGGAGTAGCAAGGGTTGGGAGAGGGGAGAAGGGGCCTGATTTGTTTACCCAAGAGGACCTTGTGGTCAAGTGCCTAGTTTGTTGGATGGAAGCTACATGGGAATAGTCAGGTTTTGTGGGAGATATTATTTTAAGGCCCTAAGGAATTTAATCAGGTGAAGAATGGCATTTATTGGGAGACAACTGATTATTCTGCTTCCTTTGCTCAACCTTTGTACAGGTACTTTTTATTATTGATTGTTGTTGCTGTTATTTGGGGATGTATGTATGTATGTATGTATATATGTATATATATTATGCATGTATGTATGTTCTTGGCTGAGTTATATAAAATTTGTGTTTTAAATTGGACAGTGTGGAGTGTACTAGATGAGATTTGAAGGAATTTGAATAAATTTGATGGCGTTAGATTAAGTGTGATTTAATTTAAATAGAAGCTCAATGGCTACTTTACGAAATAGAAGTTGTTGCAATCTACTCAATCTGTCAATTGATGAAAGTGGTTTAAAATTGGATCAGGTGTAGTTAGGTTATGTGAACACCTTAGTATGAACACTGCTGGTCACAGTGCATTGCTCAAATAGCAGCGAGCACTTAGATCTTATTATTAATTAGTAACTTCTATTGTGCCGGTGTCTAATGCACAAGGCATCAACCGATGATGCACCAAAACCAATAGGTGATAGGATGTGGTTCATAGAAGATCAGTACACTAAGACAGAGAGGCATCTTATGGTGGCTAGGCTAGAATGTGGTACCATAGATAAGATATGGTGGATGGTAGTTTTTGAGATGAGAAGATGTTTTATTTTACCTATGCCCCTTATGTCAACACTACCCTGACATGGCAAAACTCTGAGTTGTCTAAGGTTTGATAAGAGATTTTTACTTGGTACAGTAAACAAAATGCTTGTAAGACTTTACCTCTTCTGCCATAATATTGAAGTGTTTTTGTAAAATAGAGCTATTTTATGTGCCTAATGTTAGCATTTGTTGTAAAAGCTACAATACCTTGGTGTTATGCACTCTATCTAAGTTAATAAGCATATGTTTGCACCTGTTTTGTATGCATGCATGCTTAGTTGGGTAATATAATGCATAAGTTGCATACTGGGATGCACACTTTCAACCCACCTGCCCTCATATGCTGAGGCTAAGGAAAATGAAGTCGCCAATGCTTCTTGCCATGACTGCCTTTGGGGTTGCTCCTACTTCTTCTCTTGTTCTTGTTCTTTTGCATAATGTTTGTGATAGTTTGTGTTTGAATGTGTATGTGTATGCAATGACAAATATCTTTGGATGAATAACGAGAAAGTAGGTACAATTTTAACCATGTTTGTGTCATTTGTTTTGTTCCTGGTTGCAGTATGAATACACATACATACATCTCAGCCTTCACTTGTGCCCCTTGCAAATTCAGCTATGAATTTGTAGACCAGAGGCGTAACTTTGGTCTAAAATGTGGGGGTACCAATTTCTTACATACACGAAGCAAAGCGGAGACAGATCTCTGGGAACGCTCAATAATCAAATATTGATTGGCATTGTTTAAAAAGTGGGGTACGGTACCCCTCAGTCCAAAAAGTGGGGGCTATGGGTATCCCTCGTACCTCCCACAAATTACGCCTGTGGTGTAGACCATCACTTGCCAATAGACAAATCGGACAGCATTTGTGATGATAGGCCACTTGCCCTCATTTGAAGATGCATGTCTCAAGAAATTAAAGCAGGGGTGTCAAAAAGATGGCCCACAGGCCATTTCTAGCCCACCGACGATGTTTCTCTGGCCCACAGAGCCTTGCCTTAAAGACTACACAGTTTCAGAATAAAAGTTCCATTTGGCATTTTTCGCTGCATAGTGTGTATGAAGTGAAATCAAAATGTGTGCTAGCAACAGACCAGTCATACCAAATCCTCACTCTGTTATAGAGGTCATCGAGGCCCTACCCAGACCCCTACCCCCATTTTGCTCAGGCACCTTCGGCACCCTAGCCCGTCACCTGCTGGGAAATATTGCCACTGGTCCATCATTAGAAAGCTTTGACACCCCTGAATTAAAGTCTTAAGCCTAATTTCCAAAAAGAATGATTGGAAACTGAATCATTTCTAGCACGACCTAATTACATGACATGGCAGTGTTTTTTAAATATGTAATTATATAATTATACACTTGCAAAAGTTTTCACCTCTTTTAATGTTTTTAGGTTTACCTAAACATGAAGACCACGTGGTAGGTACGTACAATGAAATTAATCTGTTGTATTTTTAATGAAATAGCTTAATTAAAGAAAGTAGAAAGTCTGCAGATTTGGCACAGTAGTGATGAGTCAACAGTTAACTAGAATTTCTGGTGGAAATGTAACCATTCTGTGTAGCTACAATAATAGCTGAGCCATTCATGCGTTCCTCTTAATCAGCATGTTTCACTCTCCATTGTTAGCTTCACAGCACAGCTGTGGCACTCATTGCTTGCATCAAATATTTAGGTTAGGCTATCACTGGACAGTGCCTCAAAACGTTATGGGACTGTCCTGACGTCCTGCACCAACTAATACCAAACCCACCCACTACTGCCCCCGGCCCATGACGGCATAACCCCCCAGCCGACAGCCTGATGTGCAAAACATTTATTGTTAGGATGTTATATACTTTTTAACTGTTTATGAGATGTCTGTACACAAAAGTGCGATTAGCAATTGGTTAATAGAGAATTTGCGTACTTACTTACTTGTTTCAAGACATGGTTGCAAAAGCAGAAAATTGTTCAAGGCTGAAGAAATATTAGGTAATACCCCAATTTTTCTTCAGCCCTGACAGATTTTCTGCTTTTGCTAATGGTCTGTTACCTCACTGTTCTGGACATACATCCCATGAAGCCACTAGGACAATAACTCTGGTCAACATGAATTTAGTTTTCAAGATGAAATCTGTGGATATTGTTTCATTGTTGTCCACCGATAAGAAAACGGATAAGTTATTGTTAGTATCATATGAACGTTGGAACAAATTGCTTTAAGTCGTAGTGCTTACTGTGTATTGTATATTCCATGTCATATTCCATGTATATTACAAATATTCAGATTCATATTTACACAAATCTTCAACATATCAATTGTATTTTGGTTGTACTTTCTACCTGCTCAGTACAGTGCCGTTTTTTTTATCTCCATGGATAAATGCTAAGAGAATGATATGATCCTTGTATAGCGGGACTAACATCCCTTAGGGGCACCCATTGTTGTCTATGACAGTTTGGGCTTTTTGCATTTCGGTTTCCTCTCTTTTGTCGCTTTAGATTATCATGAACTTATGCATGCTATCTTATTAATATAGTTTAGTTGTCTAAAGTAGGCTGATTTTGTATTACTTCATCTTAGCTATAAGAAAAGAGACTTCAGCTGTTGTTATTGACTGTCTCTCTGTCATGGATGGCAATAAAAGGAAAAAAAAGGATATTGTATATGTTGAATGTCTAGCTAAAACACTTCATCTTACCGGCACGTTGAGGATAAACATGACATGGATTTATGATCTCAGTGATCGTACAAGTGCTACTTACCTCATGCTCAGTTCGAAAGTACACACCGCGGTAAGTAAGTTCACCGAAAACCGTGAGAGGTATCTTCACTGTAACAGTTTAAAGTAGGTAGGCAGGTGATTCATTTTAATCAGTGCTTGTCTATCCAGCCTACTTGTTCACAATGTGGTTATTGTCCTTTTTGCATGTATGAAGCACCACTATCTAATGACCAAGTGTCAGTGGTGCTAAGCAATTGTGAGTGATGGACTTGCTTAAGGTCGCAACACAGGTGGTATTCAAGTGGTTATAGTAACTCAGATCTAAATAACAATGAGTAAGAGAATTTTTTATGTTCAGTGATATACCAGACATGTTTACTGTTAATTCAAGTGATTTTGCTTCACACTCACCTTGTCTGTTGACTTTTCCTAACAAATTCGAATTGTTCAGCATTATCTTATGTCAATTTCTGAGTCACAATACCCACATAGATGATATTATAATGTTCACAGATTATAAGATTATAACGTAAGACCAAGTACAGGTTTAAGCAACATATTTGTATTATGAAAATGTGTGTGTGTGTAGGTGTGTGTGTGTAGGTGTGTGTGTAGGTGTGTGTGTAGGTGGGTGTGTGGGTGGGGGTGTGTAGGTGTGTGTGTAGGTGGGTGTGTGTGTGTGGGGATGTGGCTGGGTGAGTGTGGGTGGGTGTGCGTGTGTGCACATATGTTTTCATCTATCTGCCCGAACTTACTTGTGCAGAGCTTGTAAAATGTGATAGTAGTGTTTTATTATTATTATTATTATTAAAGTAGTTTTATATAGGGCCCCTTCAAGATTGCCTACTCAGGAGCACTTCCAGCCCAACCACGGTCAAATAACGCAGTTTTGAGGACAGTAAGAAACAGGGTGAAATGACCAATCGGTATTTGACGGAGCTTGGTAGGGAGCCCATTCCAGGCCATGGGGGCAGCCACAGAGAAGGCACGGCGCTGCCGTATGGCTGTCCGCACCCGGGGAACAATAAGATCACCTTGCGTAGCTGAGCGGAGAGAGCAACGGCGCTGCGAGCATGAGGTGGGACAGCAGAGCTCCCGTAGGTATGGAGGGGCCAGGCCTTCAAAGCACCGCCGGACCAAGGCAGAGATTCGATAAGTGATGCGCTGTGGGTAGGGGAGCCAGTAGAGGACATCCCTCATATAGTTTTGACTAATATGTGTTGTGTTATAAGAATGGAACTGTACAAATCATGAGATTGGATTGGATTGGATTACACTATTATGTTGAATTTATGGTTGTTACGCTTGGGCAGTAGTAAAATGTTCTTATCATTGATTGACAGGTATCTCAGGTGATGGAAAACAGCTCTTTCAGCGAGGTGTACTTACTATACGAACCAATTACTTTCCGGTAAAATGTGTTGACATCTCTACATTCTTACCTGCTAAAGCAGATACATTAAGTTTCAGTACCGTAGCTCTAATGAGAAAAGGCTTACATTTCAACAAGATACTGCTGGAACCGTTTGGTTTAGATTTACAGGTTTATTGCCAAAGTTTGTTATTGAACTATGATCCACTTCACCGAATCAAATGCTTTTCGTCAGTCTAGCAACAATGATAAAGAAAACTAAAGCATCTGATTTGGTGGCCAGATGGAGTGATGTGGAAACTGGCCTAGACTTACAAAGCCATTAGCAATCTTCCCTCTGGCTTTCCACTTTTCAATCAAACATAGATCTTGTCTCTGGACTGTTTCTGGACTTTTTCTTGAACTAAAAATGCTCGTTTTCTTCATCAGGCTGTTACGTTTGCATATTGCCTGTGAGATTTACACAAAAGGCACTACATAAATATTCTCCATTGCAATTACAGCTACAATAATTTAAAGTTTTTCAATTATCATTGTACAATTCACCCGTAGCATAAATGACACAAAAAATTGCATGCAAATATCGCAAGAGTCGCATTTTAATCTCATGAAATCACATTTGTAATGTTATTACATTAAATTTTGATCTCATAAAAATCGCATTTGAATTTCATAAAAATTGCATTTGCATGTGATGAAAATTTAACATAATGTCATATAAATCGCATTGTAATGTCATAAAGCTAAAGTCAGAATTGCATCTTGTGATCTTGATAATACGCATATTTTTAAGAATGACGGGATTTGATTTTTCAGGCGAGGAAGTGTCTTAGCCAAGTTCCGAATGGATGTAAATGTTACAACTGCGACATCTGCAGATATTCTCATTGTCCTTCAGGATGGGTTTAAGACTCTGATTGACGTTGGAGACTTTCCTGTCTGGTTCTTGGATCCATACTCAGACATCTGGCTTGAAGGTTCGTAACTGTCAACACATGTTATGATGTTTAATGTTAATAAGTTTTTTTAGAGAATTAATTCTCAAAATCGTAATTGTAATTACAACAGTTTCTATCGCGTCGCCAGTAGAAAGCTACTTCTAGGATGCTTTACACATACTGTTTGCTGTCAGTACAATTGCTAATGCTTGGAGTTACAAAGCAAGTACATTGGTTTGTGATTTTTAGACTGTGGTGACAATGATTTCTGGTGTCCTGATGGCGCTTGTCTTGTACGAGAATTCATCTGTGACAAGATAGTGGATTGTGTGGATTACAGCGACGAACAGAACTGCAGTAAGTTGATACAATTGTTGACACACTTGGAGTCCAACAGGATACCTATCTTAACCTCCCATATTGTGTTGGTATCCATTTATTTGCCCGGAAAAGATGAAGGACTGAGTTTTCTAGGATGTTACTTCATAGATTATCAAGGGGAGTTTGTAAACTGTTTTTAATTTCTGCATGGTATCTTGACCATATATTTGGGACTTATGCTGACTGCGTAAGTTTACAAAAGCATTGCATGGCTACTTGAAGGCGAAGGAACTTTCTGAAGGCAGAATAAAAATGCAGAAGCTTTTTTCTGTCTTTAGTTAGTGGTAGATTGTTATGCCTTGCTCAAAGATATATGCTGCTTAATCTTTGTAATTTTCCCAAGCATTTTCCCAATTCCCACCCCCATTTTCCCATTATCCTCTATTTTTGTATTTTTCCTATTTCGCCTATTTTCGTATTTTTCCTATTTCTTACTGTTTTGCTAGTTTACCTATGTTTTCTTGTTTTCCTAATTTTCCTATTTTTCCTAATTTTTTCCTAATTTTTCCTAGCATGCCTGAAGACAGAGTTTCAGTGTGACATGGGGATGTGCATCGATGGATGGAGACAATGTGACAACAATTACGACTGCCCAGATAAGAGCGATGAAATTGACTGTGGTAAGAGTATAAATGAAATCAACTGTGACTACGAAAACTATTGCTAGACAGTTTGAGAAAATCATAGTTCAGTTTGCTATTTAACGTTTTTGCAATCGTTCACCTTGCATCTAGAAACGCTATGCTAGTTCTGTAATGGGAGCACTTATATGAGTGTGAGTTACAAAAGTGCCGTATGCATGGCTGACTAACATATGTAAACAAATGCGTTTTAAGACAGTTTTGAAATGTATGCTGCACCGAGTCTAAGGCAGTCCAATGCACGAATGATTAAATAATATGAGATTTCTGTCCCAGGCGCCAATACTTGAATCAGAAATGAGAAGGTTCAATGGGCTCGAGTTGATGTGCAGAAGCGCAGCACGTGCATATCTCCATGGGCCACAGAGCACAACAATTGCAAACCCAACTGATTCAAGACTGGAACACAGAGCTTCCTGATATATCGTTTTATTTAATTCACGTTTTCCAGGTTTTCTACTGTGGATACAGAAGCATAGCACGCTTAGTAACGCCATGTATTGGTATGTTTGAAAAAGCATAGTTAAGCCTTTTTCTTTGGACTAGGGTTGAAGAGCACATACTGTAACTGAGCTTGAAACTGTGTTAAAACTGTGATATCTGTTAGTCTTAGTATAGTAGGGCCTGTGTTCTAAATAAGGTTTTCTTCGTTTGGTTTTGGGTTTGGTTTTGAGTTTGGTATTCGTTTTGTTCGGTTTTGTTTTTTGTGGTTTGGTTTTTATTTGGTTTTGGTCGTTGGTTTGGTTTTGGTTCTTTGGTTTGGTTTGGATTTGGGTTTCTGTTAAATGCCAATTGGTCTGATGTTCTGTGCAACCATGCAAAGTAGGTTGTGTCCTTGGTGCCCCAGATGCATTTTTGTATATTGCGTGTAATACTCTGTCGTCGGGAGGAATAAATAAAATGCATGTGAAAAACTATGAGGGCCACTTACAAATTAACAACAAATTCCTGTCTAATTGCATTTGGAAATATAGTTTTTAAATGTTAATTGGCTACAGGATTGTAATTTAAAACAGAACAATTGTATAATGTATATGCGTCTGAAGACCGGCTTGGAAACACTGGTGGGCATTTTAAGAGTGAATAACCTTAAAGAGCATCCTAAAAGATGTGCTATATGAATTCTACTGGTGAGGTAAACGTTGTTTCTTGTGTTGCACTGTAGTCTGTCCAATGGGACAATTCGTCTGCAGGAATGGGAGTTGCATTATGTCCGAGTGGCTTTGCGATAGAGAGAAGGACTGTCCAGATGGAGAGGACGAAAGTAATTGCGGTAGGAACATTTATCTGTGTCTGGACACTTAATATTGTATAGTAGGAAATGGAAATATTTTTATTTGGATCTACAGTTTATGAGCTTCATCTTTGATGAGATACAAGAGAGTGCTGCATAGAGTACATGGTGCTTGCCATTAAACTATGCTGATTGATTGAGAGATGGTTTCTTCGTTCGGCCGTTGGCTAAATCATTTGGAACTGGAAGGTGTTTCATGGTATCTTGTATGGTTTTTCTTTTACTGTACTGGTGAATAAGCTGGCTTCTGTGCATTGGCTTTCTTTGGTAGCTGAACACTGAACAGTGAACAATTTTGAGATTACTACTGTGCATTTTTAAGGTTGAAAAATCCTATCCTAATTATATTCTTCCTTTTATCCTTCTCACTATGTCAATTCCATAATCATATACTGTAGTCATCTGCCTGTGTGCCCACTCGACCTCTGGATCTTGACTTTGAACCTAACCTTACCTGTTTCACCAATTTTGGTTTGACTTATAACCTATGGATAAGCTGTTTTCTGCAACTGCTGTTTAGGGCGCTATAGAAATCTCGAGATTAGGATTACGATTTCTGAGCATGTAATTGTATCTGCTATTTTAATTGCAAATTTATATAGCACTATTTCAAGAGGTACAAGCCAGAGACAATTCGCACCTAACAACACAAAACCACAATACAATAGAATGATTTTTAAACGCTTACGGAATTGAGGCGAAGAAATTGAAGTAGCCCAACGCGGTTTCTGCCTTTGTGTGTACGTGCACTGAACCGTGTAATTGATGCATAATTTTTTTTGTAATTTTTAGGCAATTGTTCATCGAGCCAGTTCCAGTGTCGTGACTACAGCTGTGTCGATATCTCTTCTCGCTGTAATGGCATCTACGATTGTTCCGACTTTTCGGATGAGCAACGCTGTGGTACTTGAGTTTGGAATATTTTTAAGCTCTCTTCAGACTATTGTTGCTTGTTGTTAATTATCGTCACTATATTATATTATTACAGAGGTTTTATATAGCGCCCCTTCAAGGATATCAAACTCAAGAGCGGATTCCATGTTAGGAATGATCCTTCATGAGTGTAAGAATCATGTCGTCGTGCTAAAGAGTGTTGTTGATTATTTTTATTCTTATTATTTACTATTATTATTCATTATTGTAATTATTATTACTACTATTATTATTGTTATGTGTGGATTTATAAAGTGGAAGTTTAAATAAAAAATACATTGACGAAAATGCCCCACCACACTAAATTCTGGAGACATTACCTGGGCTCTCATGCTATATGATATGTTGGTCTCTTCGGTTGTGTCCTAAGTCTACAATCCAACGATTGTGGCTTTAAGCCTGGGGAGCAGACTCTGTATAATGATCTTGGACAATTGTTTGCACACATTTGTTTCATGCCAGAATTATTGACTCTGTGAGTGATAGAAAATACGGCTGCATATGATATTTCCACTCCTACCATAGTTCAGAAGTACATACCTGACCATTAGAGCTGTACCGATGCATTGGGAGCATTCGTAATCGGGCTGATTATTAGAGGAATCGGCATAATCGGTAGCGGCAAAAAGTATCGGCACCGATGCAAATTATTTTACAATTTCCGTTTTTTGCACAATAATCGTCAAAATATTAAAATGAGCACATATATCTTATGTTTTATTTCTTATAATTATTGATTTATATCCAACATTGCAGTACTTAGTAGGCACCGTAGAAACCAAGGACCTATTATACAGTTTACACAGGGGTAGGCAAAATACGACCCGCGGGCCAGATTCGGACCGTCAACACTTTTTATTCCGTCTCCAACACATTATCCGGCCCACACAATTCTTCGTAAAAAATTCAAAATTCAAATCACGAGAAGTTTGCTCATTTTACTCGTGTAGCGCTGCTTTCTTGCTTACTATTCCGGTCTGGTCTTTTTTATAATAACTCTGCAGATTATGGGAAACTTGTTAATGCATGTTCACACTGTTTCACAGTTGCGTCTCACTAGTGACAGCCAGAGTATATAATTTATTGAATTTTAAATAAGTAAACGTTTTTATGTTAGTCGTTAGTAAAAGTTTAAAATTTGTTACCCAACCCTCTGCATTTTTAAACGTTTAATGTGGTACAAATCGCCAAGTGTGGAAAACGTTTGCCCACCTGTGCTCTAATATATGATCCTTGCACTGGTATGGCACTACGACACCAGCGAGATTCAAAGAAGTTTTGCTAAGCCTTGTAGTATTTGACAACAATTCACTCGCCATTTTTATCACGGCAAGCGCAAGCAGCAAAACACGTGCTTGCATAGTGCATTGTAATAGTAGTTATATTACTAGTAGGTTTATGTTTGGGAACCGAACATTTTCACTGAACATATAAAGAAATAATCGGCTACGTACGCGGTATCGGCTATTGCAATAATCGGCTATACGCGGTATCGGAATAATCGGAAAAAAACCTTATCGGTACAGCTCTACTGACCATATGACAGAACATTGATAGTGCTGAACAACTGTGAGTGAAGGACTTGCTCAATGTCACTATACAGTAACCGTCTCAGTGGAGACTTGAACCCATACTCTCCACATCACAGGCCACTCGCTCTAACCATTCAACTACCGTGCTCCACATCTGCTATCTTGCCTGTGATAAGTGCAATTGTGGATAAATTAAGTAAAGGTGATTTGTGAGATCTGCATCCATGTCTTTCTTTCACTCTCTAGCGATGTTTCTGCAGTGAAGGTCTGTTGGATTATTTTCTTGCAGTCAGACAAGACGCTGATCTCGTGGTCCAGGGATTGTCTAAGTCCGTGTGGCTACCATTTTGTTCAGCATCCGTATCAGATGTGACGAGCAACGAAATCTGCCTTGCTCTCGGAATGAGGTACTTGGCTTTGAATTCTGTTCCTGTTGATAAGATTTTCAGATTATTGTAGGTCATATCTGTGTAGCTCTATTCAACAGTCAATGCCTTTGAGAGAAGCAGAGAAGAGCAGCAGTCCTTTAAACTAGCCCTGAGGCAGCCATGGGTATGTAGTGCAGTGGCGTCACGAAGGGGGGGGGGAGGTGCGGGGGGTGCGGACCGTACCGGGTGACACCCTAAGAGGGGTGACACCCAACATGAGAAAATGATAAATTTTTGGAAGATGAGGAATTCCTAGAAAAAGGTCATAAAAGTTTTTTTGGAGACGAATTCCTAAAAAAGTCACGAATTCCTAAAAAAAGTCTTCACTTTTTTTGAGGGTTACACCATGACTTACCGCACCGGGTGACACCAGCCCTAGTGACGCCACTTATGTAGTGTTAGCGACTTCACTTTCTTAGCCTCAGTGTACTCGGGCAGGTGGCCAGTCCTTTGCCCCACCGTCTGACCTTCCCACCTACAGTGTATGGTTAGTGTACTCATTACACCCGAGTTATCTAGGGAGTGCAAGCAGAGCTAGAACCTCAAATTTTTCTGCCTTGTCAGGGATTTGAACCCCGAACTCTCAGTTAACAGTCCAGCATGCAAACCACTTGACTGTGACACATCCCTAAAATGAATGAGGTTCTAGACCTAAATGCCTTCGTATTTTCATAAATTCTTATATATTCTATGCATACATACTTGCATGCATTCACAGTGTGTTAAATTATTAAAACTGCTTGTTTTTTCTCATTTCGTTTTAGTGGGATGATTTCAAAGAGTGCCAAGACCTACACGAGTGATATGTACTTGAAATTTAACACGAACCGGACGGACAGTGAGACGACTGCCTACAATCTAATGGCTGCTTTTGTTCCCGGGTCAGTACATTGTTGGCTGGTCTTCTGATGTTTGATGTAACGGATTAACATTAGAAAATGCTTAACAAGCCACAAGTCAACTTGAATCTGACGTAAATTCGTTTAATGCAGTGGGAAGAAAGTCAGAATGGTGGTGGTGATGATTGTCGTTGTCATGGTGATGGTGGTGGTCATGGTAGAGGTGATAATGATAATATCATGTCTGTGTTAGTTTACTGCATGGGTCTTGTTTTCAATGTAATAATTGAGCACTATTGTTGTCACTCCACATTATCAGCACAACTTGGTCGAGAGATTCTGAACATGGTGCAGTCAAAAATGGATTCCCATCCATTGGTTGAGCTCCACATGTTTGTGTCCTCCCCCACCCCCATTGGTGACTTTTTTAGATTTCTGTGTACCGGGGTACTGTTTTGGTTATTTACGATACTTCTGTTCTTTGACGACATTTAATATCAATTATCTTAGCACAGAGACTGAATCTGATTACTGGAGTAGAGCTACATATTTATATAGCTCTACTCCAGTAATAACATACTGAATAAATAAACAAAATATCAGATCCTAATTGTTCTTAAGATTGATCAGATGTTTTTAGATTATTTCTTATTTTTGTAGAGTTGACTGTGCCAACAATTCTGCTCTCGTGTTGCATTGTGCTACAAGAGGTCCGTGCTCTGTTAAGATCATTTTATGATATATACGGAAGTAATTGCCAAGTTAAAGCCATGACCTGTTTCATCTTAAGGTTTGTGCATGTGACTGAAAAACTAGAAATAAAATCAGAGCAATGAATTGAACCGATTCGTTACCACTTTTATGAACATTTATAAAGTCCATTACAGACTCAAATGGCTTTGTGGCTATTCCAGTAAATTTGTTCTTTGTGATAAGACAGTCGCCAAAGTATGGATGTTCATGCATTCGTATGTGATTTATGTATGTGGATATGTATGTATGCATTTATTTATTAAGGAAATTTATATAGTACAATTCCAGGAAACGTAAGAGCAAGCATTCACCATGACAAAATAATCTGGCAAAATTACAGAGATGTCTGCCAACAACCATCATGGTGTCTCTATGTATGCGTGCATTTATGTAAATGTACGTCTGTATGTATGTATGAATGTAAGTAAGTAAGTAATTTATTTGCCACATTCGGTAAATGAACATAAATGAACAAAACTCACATTGGTTCCATGATACCTATGTGATCTGCTGGTGAGTCACGCTGGACTCGTCACTCCGGCCGCCAAATAGCATCTCAAATCATGAATGTACAACTGCTTTTGTGTTATCAAGACAATTAATGTTAGACCTTTTACATACCCCTGGAAAATGGTGAAAAGTGATATGCTGTTGTTTCTGATTCATAGTTTGTGGTGTATCGACTGTGGACAATGTGCCTGAGGGTTTGATTGTTCACGGAACAGACGCTGACCCTGGCAAGTGGCCTTGGCAAGTCGCCATCTACAAGACTCTCGTATTTCTCTGCGGAGGCTCGCTCATAGACCAGTATCATATCGTCACTGCTGCACACTGCTTGCCGTATGTAGACCATCTTATTGTTAGTTCTATACTATATCATGATGAATGACGTCATTATGATAACAGCATTATGATATTATGCTATGGCATTATGATAACGGCATTATAGAAGTCAGATTAGACGCTATAGAAGTCAATTAGGTGCCATGGAAGTCAGATAAGACGCTATAGAAATCAGATTAAATGCTTTAGAAGTCAGATTGGACGCTATAGAAGTCAGATTAAACTAGATTAGATCCATCTTTTGCTTCTGTTCTCTGGTTCTGCTGGTGACACTGATGTTACTTTTCTTAGTGATGTCGACGCTTCATACACCATACTCCTTGGCTCAAATTCACGAACGCGTCCTGGAACGACTGGAATTTTCCGGGCCGTCAAGTTCTTCGAGGTTCACCCAAAGTACGAACGCTACTATGACGGTTACGACATCGCTATAATGACTCTGAGAGATCCGGTCAATTACACTGACTACATTCGCCCGATCTGCATAACTGACCCAGAGGACGAGTTGCCGCTTTCTTCGCTCTGCTATTCGACCGGATGGGGCAACACAGATTATAACAGAAGTAAGTTGACTCAATGTCTTCATTTTCTCTGTTGATATCATTTGCGTAATATTCCTAAGTTGAACCGATTTTTAATTGGGGAGACACAAAACTATGATGTTTAGTATTGTGAAATTGTTTTTCAGAATGTGAAAATCGGTGAAATGCAATTAGCCTCCCTTGATCAATCACCATGGTAACCATAATCAACCAAACATTCCACCTGTGATCAATCACCATGGTAACCATAATCAACCAACCATTCCACCTGTGATCAATCACCATGGTAACCATAATCAACCAACCATTCCACCTGTGATCAATCACCATGGTAAACTTGATCAACCGCTCTTTCCACCATGATGATCTCAATCTCCAATTTCCATTTCTTTCAAACCTCCGAGTCACATTTCTGTGTGACTGCATTGCATTAAAAATGTTTGTAATAATAATCAACAACTCTTCCTCCAGTGATCAGTCACCTTGGTAATCACAAAACTCGTCCTCCCGTGATCATTCACCATAGCTGCCACAATTAGAGTACAATCAACACCTACTTTTGTCTAACGTTTTTACCAGCTCACAAAGGCAACTTTCAAAATGAAGGGTTCTCGACTATAGCATCTACGAGAAGTACTGTAGAAATCTTCCGATTAGCCAAAGCTGATATAAGAAATCTTCCAATTAGCCATAGATGATAAATCTTCCAGTTAGCCACACTTAATATAAAATCTTCCAATTAGCCATAGATGATATATAAAAATCTTCCAATTAGCCATAGATGAGATATAAAAAATCTTCCAATTAGCCATAGCTGATATATAAAAATCTTCCAATTAGCCATAGATGATATAAAAAATATCTTCCAGTTATCCATAGCTGATATATAATCCTGAATATTTGGCTAGTTTCATGAAATTCTGTTTTACAGGTAATTATCTGCCAGATGTGCTTCAGCAGGGCAAGATGAGACTTTGGTCGAACGATGACTGTCTGGCCGCCTACCCTTTTGCCACTCCTCTTATGTTGTGCGCTGGATATCCATCCGGCTATATTGCCAACTGTCCGGTAAGTTTAGTTGTTATCCAATCATTTAGAAATGCAACATGGTCAATCAGTTTTTGATTGTCGTACTGCATCTGTAATCCGTCAATTGTGGGTTCAATCCTGCTGCACAGACTCCACTGGACATGGTAGCTAATTGGTTGGAACGCTTTCCTTGTAACATAGAGAGTACGGGTTCGATACTCCTCCCCTGAGACGGTTACTGTATAGGGACCGTGAGCAAGTCCTTCACTCACAACTGCTCAGCACTATCAATAGATGCTTGGTCATTAGATAATGACACCTAATAAATGAATAAATGCTTAATAATAATAATAATAATTATAATAATAATGATAGTAATAATAATAATAATTTTAGCAACAACAACAATAAGAGAGCATTATCAAACTTCAGTTGAACTGTAACGTACTCAACTTAATGAATCTTCTATGTTTTATGAGCAGGGAGACAGCGGAGGTCCATTGGTTTGCAAGGATCCTCGTGGTTTTTGGAAACTCGTTGGTGTTTTCAGCTTTCTGACGTTAGGCTGCAATGTTCCACTAAAGCCTTCCGTTTTCACAAACGTTCAAGAATTGTTTTCATGGATTGAGGATAAAATGAGTAAGTGCCATTATGAGTAATTATCATGATTTCAGGAAACCGTAGTATATTTTGTAACTTGTAATTTTAAAGAGATGATATTACAATTCAAATAAAGTGGGTCAATTGAAATGTGAGATAGTGAAGATAACAAAATTCCTTTTGCCATCCTTTTGAGTAATCATTGATGCTTTAAGTAAGTAAGTAAGTAATCTTTACTAGCACAATACAAACGCACAGACTTTACAACAGTGCATCTGCCATCGTACTTATCTTCCATGGTCACACCCTGCACCTCTATTAAAGGCCGCTCCTCTCTTCGAATAGCATCAGATGGAAACTATGTTGTTCCTGGTAGTCTTGTCTTTGACCGGTGTTCATCCACAGTTGCTGGTCCCTTCATCTGGAACACTCTACCTCCTCATGTTTATGACTCTCCTACCGAGATTGTCTTTCGCTCTAATGTGAAAACTTGCGTCTTCAAGTATACTTACGGCTCTTAATGGTTGCCTTGCTTCAATGTGGACTTCTGAACTTTGTAAGGAGAGCATTATCAAATTGCTGTTGTATTGTATTGTATTGTATTATAGCATGTAAGTTCTACTGCAACAACGGGAAGTGTATCTGGGACCAGAATAGTCTATGCAGTGCTGTCGATGACTGTGGTGATATGACAGATGAACTGAAAACTTGCAGTAAGAAACTTTTCTCTTGATAATGGTCTATTACAACTAAAGTATAATTAATTGAAAACGTCATCACTTCACAGTCAGATTTCACTGCAACTGAACACTTACCTCTTCTGATGAATTTTAATAAATGAGAATCCATATGTTCCTTGAAGCATATCCATATGACTGAGAGAGTCTGTGACAGTCCAGACTGTATGGGCTGTGATTCTAAAATTTTGATAAAATAATAATAATAATAATAATAATAATAATAGTACTGGAACAATAACTAAAAATTACAAATAATACTACTAATAATAATAAGGGGGCCCGATAGCGCATTGGATAACATCTGGCGTAGAGTGCGAGAGGTACAGAGATCGAGTCCCATAGGCGGACATGCTTTGTAGGCTGCAATTTGCGCCGTGTATTGCAGGCTCTCTGTTCTGTTAGTAGTTAAGATTTATCGCATAATATGTACATGTACAGCGCAGTGCGTTTGCAGGCGCTTAATTAAAGAATAAATATTATTATTATTATTATTATTATTATTATAATAAAATAATATTAAAAAAATCACGGTGATAATAATAAAAATAATAATCACAGTGAGTAGATAGCCTTGAAGGGGCGCTATATAAATGTTCCTTAATAATAATATGGATATTTGAACATGTATACTGACATTGAACATACATACATATATAGATTCATTATTAAATACATAATTTAAGAACTTCTATAGCTCTACTGTTAGAATTCTTAAGGCAATAGTCATAGAATTCTTAAGGCAATGGTCATTGATAAGTGATAACTACTACATTGATAGCTACTATTTGAACTTGGTGCATGTGCCTAACTCTACAGTAAGTCTGGTTGCGGTAATCGTCATAATGGTAATTATTTAATGATACACGTCATTGTCATAATTAAATAATAATAATTCAAAGTCGCTTGTTTTTTTCTGAATCTGTTTCCTCCTTCAACCAGCGCCGAGCATCACCTGTGACTTTGAGGATGACTACATCTGTGGCTACACGAATGCAGTCCAGACTCCTCAACTTGGAAGCTGGGTGCGGAGGTCGGGACCAGGCGGAATCAACCAGGGACCAATCATGGATGCCACTTACGGCAACAGATCAGGTTGGATGATAGATAGATAGTGAACTTAATAATATATTAAATATTAACATTAATTTAAATACAACATTTAATGCAAATAGTAAATAAATTATTCTTATTCTGATTCCTATCATCAGTGCTTAGTACCTTGGAATCTGTGACTTGAGCTGCTTAGTTTTTCTTTGTCTCAAAACCACTTTACTTGATCAGGGTTTTGTTTTGTCACGTCCAGACTAATTTTTCTCTTGAAGTAGTGCTATATAACAGTTCACCCTACTACAGGCGCTATATAAATGTTTAAGTACAATACAATACAATATAAATTTCAAATTTCAATTACTGCTGTTTCATTCTGTAGGCCCTATTAACATTATTGTAAAACGTAAACTAACAGTGGTAGTGTGGTTATTATTATTACAGTTGTTTTTTCCCTCAAGATAAGTGTAATCCCTCAGGAAATAAAAAATTGTTTGGAGATAATTAACGATATTAGTATCGGCTACATCTCACCCTGTTCTGGCAAGAAAACGGTGCTACAAAAGATGTCATATGATATGTGTTGAAAATGTTTTTTATACACATGTAAATGTTACTTGTAAACTGTTAGGTCATTACATGTACAGCAGTGCGGGTCGTGCGATCCTCTTGACGCCTATCTATCACCAGGTGGAGACACACTGCCTCCAGTTCAAGCTGAACATACGTGCTGTTCACTGCGGTGGGTTTCGTGTCTTCGTTCAGCCGACAACTTTTCTCGGCATCCCTCCGAAAAACATCTCTTTGGACAACATCACCAAACTATTGGAATTGCCGCCAGATTACTGTAACCTGGACCTCTGGTCAGTATTTGGATTAGTACCTTAAAGGCATTCAGTAATATCTTCCTTGACAGCTGAGAAGTTTCTGTAGAGGTATATTAACTAGTGTTACCTTTACTATTGTCCTAGAAGTTTACTAATTGTTACCTTTACCTTTGTCCTAGAAGTTTACTAATTGTTACCTTTACCTGTGTCGTATGAGTTTACTAATTGTTACCTTTACCTTTGTCCTAGAAGTTTACTAATTGTTACCTTTACCTTTGTCCTAGAGGTTTATTAATAAGTCTTACCTTTACCATTGTCCTCAGTAGTGTTACTGTTGGCTTGAAGAATTGTTTGAATAGAGTGAAGACGTAACATTAACATGTGTCATTCTCTGCAAAACATGTGTTTCAGTTTCATGATAAACATGGAAGGATTTTGTTCTAGATTCAAATTTACGGTAAATATAAGGCCAATGCTTTAGCAATCTGCTTCCATGCCAACTTACTGGTATTAAGTGAACTATAATGTTAATATATTCTCTGTTATTGTTAGGCAGATGTTGGCTGTGGACATTGGGCCTGGGACATTTGTGTTGGGGTTCGAGGCTTATGCCGACTTCGGCCAGACTTCGACTTCCATGGCGATTGATGATGTTCGACTCTTGAGTGGCGACTGTTTGTCTCAAGGTAAAAATCAGAATACCTGGTCACTTGACTGTGATCGGAAGGATTGGTCTTCAACAGATTGGGAAATAGAGGCAGAGAAAATGGAGTCACAGATTGCATGAAAGCAGTGGCATCGACCCCCGCCCCTACCTGGAATGGGAGAACAAACCCCCACTCTGAACATTGGTTTCATTACTCTGAGATATCATGTTTTTGATACATAAATTAACTATATTGTCGGAAATCAACAACCCCAGTCTATGTATCTAGAACATTGAACCCCCGCTTCTGGCAACCATTTATAGACGCCACTGCATGGAAGCCCTTTGTGGAATGAGGGGCTGACCGCTGCAAAGCTTCCACGTGGCAGTACACGACGGAGTAGCAAACAGCTTACCCTGTGTTGCAGAGTGAAGATATCTGTAAATAAGTAAGTAGGTCTGTAAAGTGAGATTACTTGTTCCCTGTCTGTCTCTTCAGTTCTTATTAATTTGCAGAATTCAGGATTTTGTTTGCTGTTGTTTGTTTCTCAATTAGTGTGTGCCACTGACGAATTTACCTGTGGAATGGACGGCACCTGCATTCCAAAATCAGACCAGTGCAACTTCTACACTAACTGCATAGATGTGTCTGATGAAGTGAATTGCTCTAGTAAGTTTGGTTTAATAAGTCACTAAAGAAGAAAGAATATGTGATTAAAAAAAACTACAAATATATTAACTGTCTGACTGTTTCACGTTACAGTAAGAGTGGTGTTCAGTGATGGGGAGTATTTAAAATACTATATTATTGAAAATACTATTTGTAATTACTAACAGATATAAAAATACTATGTTAAATACTAATAGTATTAAAATACTATTTTACATATTACTTTAGTATTTTGTACTTGTATTTGAATACAGTGCAACAGAAATATTTATACTTTTATTGAAAATACCTATTTGAGTATTTTTTCATATTTTAAACTATAATGCTAAAATACATATTATAAATACTGTGTTTTTCTGTTTAGAAAAGTCGTATGCTTGTGATTTTGAGCGATACGGGTCTTGTGGCCTGGAACAGAGCGTCCTCGATGGAATGGACTGGATAGTTCGTCCAGCCATTGAGGCAGCGTCGATTGCTGGATGCCCAAATGTCGACCACACCTCAGGCTTACCTCAAGGTTAGTTCAGACATATTATATTTCTGCACTTATTAGTCGCTATTATCCATTGGCTAAGCATCAATCGATGGCGCTAGGCAATTATGATGGAAGGACTTATTCAACGTTCCTACACAGTAAATGTCTTAGAGGCGGCTTCAACTCATACTCTTAAAATACTAGATTTTTGAAAATACTATTTTTAAGTACTAGCAGGTATTAAAATACTATGTTAAATACTTATAGTATTAAAATACTATTTTAAATACTAAAAGTATTAAAATACTATTTTATATACTACTTTAGTATTTTGTTACAAGCTGAATGCTTTTACCAACTGGTAACCATGACTCAATCACTCAGGTTGAGCCGATTGAGTCATATCCAGCTGATCCAGAAATTTAAAAGAAGCATGCCATATATGATCACATTGATCAGACTCCAAGTTGGAGGAAGAAATGTTAACGACCTCTTCTTAATTTTGATGACCATGTTATTTTTTATGACTCTTATTTAGGTATCTACAAATATTTAACAATCATTGTTGTGATAGTTTGGTACAAGTGTGCTGTATCACGTGCACTTGTTAACTGTTTTTATCTCCAGGGAACATTTTCTTCATCAGTACATTGAATGGCAGTCCGGGCGACCAAGCAAGGGTTACGTTGCCGATTGAGACGTCAAGCATTCCAGGGTGTTTCAGGATGTACTACAGCATGATCAGCCAGGGTCGACTTAGGGTCAGTTACTCATTGTTGACTTGTAAGCTCGGTAAGGCACCAGTAAATACTGATTGAATGACTTACGAAATATCTCTGTTAAGTAGTATCCGGAAAGGTCGTTCTTACAGACCGGTCTTCTGGATATTGGCAAAATTACGGCTTGGTTTTGGTGTGCCATTGGTTGAAGCCTTGTGCAGTAGATACAGGTGGTATAGAAGTTACTAATCACAGTTACTATTATAATTAGTATTCAGCAAATGTGCAGTCTTGGGGTTGAACATAATTGGTGTCTGCTGAAGGCAGTGAGTTTGAGAGCTAGAAAAAATATGAGAAAGAGGACGTGTAGTGTAATTACAGTTGAGAAAATCTTCTGTACCATGTTCTGTTAGCTCATTGTAGCTATTAAGAGATTATTGTTAGATTATTATAAGTTGTAACCTATGATAATCTATTATTAGAGTAGTATAGTAATTAAGAGCTAGAAAAAATGAGAACAAGGACATATGTGCAGTGTAGGGACATTTGAGAGAGTCTTTGCACCATTGTCAGACTATTGTCGTACACCAAACAACTTCATCATAGATCAGTGGTGGGTCTAACAAAAAGGAAAACTGCTTCTCCTTGATTCTATGCGATATGTGCAGTCCAGAAGCCTTTCTCGAGAGTTGCGTCTCGAGCTTCTAAGTTTGTCCCATCCAAAGTTTTGCAAGCACCTGAAGTCTGTTTTACTCTACAGTAATTTCACTGGTTGGGTCGGGAGCACCACTGGTGAGGCTTTTCTCGATGTGGCGCTTTATAAATGTCAGATTACAATTACAGCTACAATGTAAGCCTTACTTTCATACAGTTGCACGTAATGTTACTAAGTGTGGCTTTGTGATTAGGTGGACTTTGCTTCCGGAACCGGCGCATGGGTTCCCATCTGGAGCGTGACGCAGAGTAACGTCTCCAGCTGGCAGCTGGTCCAACTCGTCCTTCCAGTTGGAGTCAGTCTGATCAGCATTGCTGGAGTGACCGGAGTTGAATCCGGTACAGCGTCGACGAGTTACATTGCCATTGACGACATCACCATCTCTGATGGCAACTGCACTCGACCAAGTTAGTTTATTGACATTGCTTGTATAATTGAAGAGAAAAAGAAGGGAAAAGAAAAGTCTTCCTTGTCATCTGACAGTGTACTTACTGTCGCTGATTAGATTTGGTACACAAGTGGATTCAGAATATTGAAAATTTTTTGAATGATATTAGTCTGATCATCTAACGTCATTGTTTGACACTTTAACAACAGAGTGTAGTAAAAGCGACTGGGAAACCAATGCAGTTCGTAGTTAAGGAAGAGACTGCTGTTCATTTGCTTGTTCCAAATGGTTTGCATTTGTACAGAATGTTTTAAACACACGTTGTGTTATGGTTTTGTAGTTTGCACTGCCCACGAGTTTGGATGTGATAATGGACAGTGCATTTTCCACGAACATATTTGCGACGGGATCAATGACTGTCAGGACAATTCCGATGAAAAACCTGCACTTTGTGGTTGGTTAAACTCTGACTTAGCGATGCTGTTATCATTTTGGTTTTCAGAAAATCAATGTAATATCACCATCATCAGCGCCATCATCATTCATTGTCATCACCAACACCAGGAATATTGTGTTTGCAAGTTAGTCACCATTCTTATAGCTACATTGGTAAGAGCTCTTGTCCGATGCACCTCTGTGCATGGGACATGATGGGACGTGGGTGGCGGTTGTCAGGATAGCCTGGCCCATACGTGGGGTCTTAAAGTGTGTGGCAACCATTCAAACAGGCAGCGGTGGTGAAGGATCTCACCCAAAGAATTCACTGAAAAATGAGCAGGGTCGAGGCCATATGGTCGCTATATAGAAAGACGTATACATTTACATTTAGGTCATTTGTCCAGTATAGTGCTGTTTTCGTGTTTAGCACAAATCTTGTTGTGCCATCGTTTCTGTTGTCCGTCCAATGCAGTCTCCGTGTGTTTCTCATTCTTTGAGGTCTCTTAACAAGCTGCCTAACAACCCATTCATATAGGCAACGGGGTTGAAGGATCTCACCGGAAGAATTCACTGAAAAATTAGCAGGTTCAAGGCCATTATGGTCACTTACAGTAAAACGTGTACATTTACATTTAGGTCATTTGTCGAGTATTAGTGCTGTTTTCATGTTTTGCACAAGTTCTGTTGTCTGTCCAATGCAGTCTGCGTGTGTTTCTCATTCTTTGATGCCTCTTAACAAGCTGCCTAACAACCTGCAACATGAGCTTCTCAGCCTCTCTTTGCCTCTTTATCGCACACTCTTGAAGACCATTCTGTTCGATCGTGGTTTCATTGTGTTAGGTTGGAGCACCTCTGACGAGTCTCTCTTGAAGTGGCGCTATATAAATCTGCAATTACCATTACTATATATGGGTAGTTCTTGCCTCTTCCAGACAATGTTCCAGAGTGGCGACACATGTAAGATAAGCCGACTGAGAGCTTACACTTTCCTGAAAACTTTTCTTGTTTTTCCACTGCAGCCTTATAGTTGTAACCGTCTTCTGCAGAAATTGCGGCTTGAGCTCCTCAGCCTTTCTCTTTCCTCTGTTCTGGAAACGCCTGAAATCCATTTAATTTGTTAGTGATAGAACTGACTTGGGTCGAGAGCGCCTCTGAATCGTTGAGTGGCGCTTTTATAAATGTTCAGTTACAATCACGATTACAACCTGTAACAAGCAAGACTTCATCCCAAAACCTTCCACTGTGCCTCTTCCCTGATGTAAAGCGTTCGTGTATATACTTGAGGCACTTTCAGTTGATAAGCATTTCTGATGTGAATTGACAGTCTGCAGACCAGAGTCTTTCTACTGCGGTAGTGGCGAGTGTCTCCAGGGCCACGTACGCTGTGATAGCATCAGGAACTGCAATGACAGCAGTGACGAATTGAACTGTGGTGAGTACTCTAAGTGTTTGTGTTAAATGCTACCTATTATTATTATTATTATTATTATTATTATTATTATTATTATTATTATTATTATTATTATTTATAATAATAATAATAATAATAATTATTATTATTATTATTATTTATTGCATACCCTGGATAAGTTTTTAATTCCTGAGGGATCATGGGTACCTAAGGGCGAAATAATAATGAGTCACTGTCCAGAGTTTGTCCAAGGACTATGAGGCAAGATTTAAGCAGTGACAGGTAGCCAGCCAACTGCTCCAGCACTTATCAGTCACCCTTCAAATTGGAAACTCCTAAGGGGTCATCCATAAAGGACGTCTGCAATGAGGGGGAGGAAGGGGGTCACTAAAATGCGTACAAGGGTAGGAGTTGTGACCAGTACAGACGTCTGCATCTAAATTTTTCTAAATTTTATAGTTTTTAAGCACCTCCTTGTTTCAATTAACCATGGGCGGCGATCCCGGGGGAGTCGAGGGGGACATGACCCCCACCTTTTAGAGTGGGGGGACATACCATACATTTGTCCCCCGAAATTTTGAAGAAACTCCAAAAAAGTCAGCAAATTTTATCGTGCTCACGTGCGAAAAAACTTTTCATAATTTCATGCGCGCGAAAAAATGTTTTGACCTCCTTTTTGACCAGTTCAGGTCAAAACTCTTTTTGACCAGATCATTTCTAAAGTGTCCCCCCACCTGTCAAGCAAGATCGCCGCCACTGCAAGTAACATTCCCTGACAGATGAAAAGGTCAGTGAGGTGATTGCCTAAAACCGTTTTAAAGGGCAGGTAGTTAAACTTTTGCTTACTATTTATATTACTTGTGTTTGTTGTTTTGAAATGCAGTAGTTGATTTAGAACACTGCTTACTTTTTAATTTTAAATAGCATGTACTGTTGATTTTGTAAGTGAGGTGATTTTAAATAAGAGAGAGCTGGTAGCTTATTAATGACGTTAGCCACAATGGTGGATTTTCGTTCATTGGCTTTGGCGTGTGGACGTACGAAAAGGGGAGGGGAGGGTAAAGTAAAATGCGGACAAGGGGATGGGAGGGGCCCAAAGTAGGTCATATTTTGCAGACGTCTTTTATGGATGACCCCCTATCTGTTTTAGGCACCTCGGATTGGAGTAGCCCAAGAATAAATGACGTACGGCTTTTATGTAATACTAATAATAGATAATTATTATCGTAACGTCATCAGTTGGCGGTGTAAGTCGAAATTTTCATTACTGGCGTAAATATTATAAATTCTCCAGCTTATGTAGGCGTTAGAGCTGGATTTATATATTTATTATTAAGTCAACATCTCGTGATTTCAAAGACTTTGTCCGTCGAAACCGAGTCGCACAGGATTCATGACGGTTTGGTTTGAAAAATTTCTTATTACCATCAGCGATCATCGCGTCCTTCAAAATTTCGCCATATCGTGTTTAAGTGGCCTATGACGTCATCATTGCCATGACAACGCATTGTCTCTTGTAGGCCGAGCGTAATTTTTTGTATTCGTTTATTGAGACAATCGATATAGGAGGCAAAACGCTGCTTGTTACTAGACTACAAGAGTAATTGAAAGCGTCGGTTTTACATGTAATCAATAATTTTGGGTCTCGATCAATGCTTAGTAGATGTTTTTATATACCATGCGGAGTATTTAGTTTTTGCGTCTTTCTTTGGAAGGGTAAGGTTATGCGTCCGGGAGCGTAAATTGTATACGTGTTAACTTTTTGAGGAGGGCAAAGCCCAAGGAGTAGCCTACATGCATCTCGTTACATAGTATAGCGCTCATTAGCGCGTCGTCTGCTTTGCTTGCCTTAATTCCGTTTGAATAAAATTCGTATCTCTCGAAACATAACATGAATAGGAAGCCTACTAAGGGAAACGTGACTGGCCGAATATGATGCAGGGCAAAATTTAAAACATTCATCGGATGGCACCATTCATCGCCTTCCCCTTGCCCCGGATCTGGCCAGCCACCGGCAGAGATACTAGCCCCATTCTACCTCCCTTCAACGGCGGCACGCGCGGACGCGGCGGCGGAGATTGCAGACTGGAGGAAATTGTAGAAATACCAGGCCCTCCTAATTTCGTACCGCTAGCGTTGGAAACGTTGGGCCCATTAACACCAAGGGACTACATTTTATCGCATATTTGGGGACATCTCTCTTGCGCCTTAGGAACCGCGTGAGGCTAGTTTCTTACGTCAGAGAATCTCGATTATCATCCAACGGTTCAACGCTGTGGCCTTCAGCGGTTCTGTGGTGACAACCCAATCTGACTTGGACGAGGATTAACCAGTCCAGAAAGATAACACACTTAATCTCTAAGTCCCTGAGGGAATGAAGTACCTCTGGGGAAAAGACAATAATAATAAACTTGCCGATTTATAAGCCGTTCCAGACGTTCATAATAATAATAATAATAATAATAATAATAATAATAATGATAATGATAATAATAATAACTAGTTTTTTTGAGAAAAAAAATAATAATGACAATAATAATGATAATAATAAAACTGCTAAACTGCAGATCTTTTTATTTTAGAAATATGTGATGGTGCGACGGAATATAAATGTGCTTCTGATGGCAAATGCAAACTGCGCAGTACTTGGTGTGATGGAACAATTGACTGTATCGATGGTTCCGACGAGCTGAAGAATTGTGGTATGTATCCTTCATCCTGATTTATTTATTATTTATTACGAACATTTTTAACGTGCGCTAAGTCACACAGAAATGTGACTCTAATTATCGACCACAGAGCCTGGAAAACGGGGATGGTGGATTGGGGACTTTGGGCGGAGATGGTGGGTTGCAAATATATTGAGGAGGTAAATGAAAAAGAGTGCAGGCGGTGGGCTGGTCAAGTTTGTGGGGTGGGATGGAGGGCAGAACAAGCAGCAGTGTTCTTTTTGGACACAACTATTCAGCGGCATTGACTTTGAAAATAATTGCAATTCCGCTACTTTTATCTTTACCTTCCCACCTGATTCTATTACCTACAGTTTTTGAAGTCAGTATACTCATTTTTAAAGATCAATTTGCTTCTAGAGTTCTTGAAACAGAAGTGTTGAAATACTTTCTGTTCTGGCTGGGATTTTAGGGTAAACAGCATATGTATAAACATAAGATATTCTGTCATTTGCTGTTCAATTACATTACCAGAGTTTTGCCATGCCTAGTTCCTCAGTTTAATGTGAAGGAAGTTCATGTAATCACCGTAACTGTACAGATTTTCTTTATTAATTTGTTGCGTTATTTATTCCTCAGTTTGATTAGGTCCTTCTCCTTTCCTTTAGGTAAGATATGTTCCTTAGTTAAGCTAGTTCTTTAGCTTAGATGTGTACTTTAGTTAAGGTGGTTCTTTAGTTAAGATGTGTACTTTAGTTAAGGTGGTTCTTTAGTTAAGATGTGTACTTTAGTTAAGGTGGTTCTTAGTTAACATATTTTCTCTAGTTAAGATAGTTCTTTAGTTTAGATGTGTTCTTTAGTTAAGGTAGTTCTTTAGCTTAGATATGTTCTTCTGTTAAGATAGTTCTTAGTTAAGATGTGACCTTTAGTTTAGATGTGTTCTTTAGTTAAGATGTGTTCTTTAGTTAAGATTTGTTCTTTAGTTAAAATTGTTCTTTAGTTAAGGTGTGTTCTTTAGTTTTGACAGTTCTTTAGTTTAGATGTGTTCTTTATTTTGAAGGTGTTCTTTAGTCAAGATTGTTCTTTAGTTAAGATAGTTCTTTAGTTAACATGTGTTCTCTAGTTAAAATTTATAGTTCTTTAGTTTAGATGTGTACTTTAGTTAAGGTGGTTCTTTAGTTAAGATGTGTTGTTTAGTTAAGATGGTTCTTTTGTTTAGATGTGTTCTTTAGTTAAGATAGTCCTTTAGTTAAGTTGTGTTCTTTAGTTAAGATAGTTCTTTAGTTAACATGTGATTTTTAGTTGAGATATGTACTTTAGTTTAGATGTTTTCTTTAGTTAATTTAGTTCTTTAGTTTAGATGTGTTCTTCATTTAAGGTAGTTCTTAAGTTAAGACGTGTTCTTTAGTTTAGATATGTTCTTTAGTTATGATATTTCTTTAGTTAAGATAGTTCTTTAGTTAAGATGTGTTCTTTAGTTATGATAGTTCTTTTGTTAGGATGTGTTCTTTAGTTAGGGCAGTTCTTTCAGTTTAGATGTTTTCTGTAGTTAAGATAGTTGTTTAGTTTGGATGTATTCTTTAGTTAATTTAGTTCTTTCAGTTTAGATGTGCCCTTTAGTTAAGATAGTTCCTTAGGTTGGATATGTTCTTTGGTTGCAGTTGTTCTTTAGTTTAGATGTGTTCTTTAGTTTATATATGTTCTTTAGTTTAGATGTGTTCTTTAGTTAAGATTGTTCTTTAGTTAAGGTAGTACATTAGTTTAGATTGTGTTCCTTAGTTAAGATACGGTCTTTAGTTAAGATGTGTTCTTTGGTTTTTGATGGTTCTTTAGTTAAGATGTATTCTTTTTATTAAGTTGTGTTATATAGTTACGATGTGTTCTTTAGTTTAGATATGTTCTTTAGTTAAGATAGTTCTTTACGTTTTTTAAGTTCTTTACTTTAGATGTGTTGCTTATTTAAGATAGTTCTTTAGTTTAGATTTGTCCTTTAGTTAAGGTGGTTCTTTAGTTAAGATGTGTACTTTAGATAAGGTGGTTCTTTAGTTAAGATGTGTTGTTTAGTTAAGATAGTTCTTTAGTTTAGATGTCTACTTTAGTTAGGGTGGTTCTTTAGTTAAGATGTGTTGTTTAGTTAAGATAGTTCTTTACCTTAGATGTGTTCTTTAGTTAAGATAGTTCTTTAGTTTAGATGTGTTCTTTAGTTAAGATAGTTGTTTAGTTTGGATGTGTACTTTAGTTAAGATCGTTACTTAGTTTTGGTGTGTTCTTTAGTTAAGATAGTTCTTCAGTTTAGATGTGTTATTTAAGATAGTTCTGTAGTTAAGATGTGTTCTTTAGTTATGACAGTTCTTTAGTTTAAATGTGTTCTTTACTTTAAATTTGTTCTTTACTTAAGATGTTTTGCTTAGTCAAGATTGTTCTTTAGTTAAGATAGCTCCTTAGTTAACATGTGATCTGTAGTTAAGATATGTTCTTTAGTTTAGATGTTTTCTTTAGTTAATGTAGTTCTTTAGTTTTGATGTGTTCTTCAATTAAGGTAGTTCTTACGTTAGGACGTGTTCTTTAGTTTTGATATGTTCTTTAGTTAAGATATTTCTTCAGTTAAGATAGTTCTTTAGTTAAGATGTGTTCTTTAGTTATGATAGTTCCTTTGTTAGGATGAGTTCTTTACTTAAGATAGTTCCTTAGTTTGGATGTGTTCTTTAGTTAAGGCAGTTATTTCAGTTTAGTTGTTTTCTTTAGTTAAGATAGTTCTTTAGTTTGAATGTGTTCTTTAGTTAGGTTGTTCTTTCAGTTTAGATGTGTTCCTTAGTTATGGTAGTTCTTTAGTTAAGATGTGTTCTTAAGTTTATATATGTTCTTTAGTTTAGATGTGTTCTTTAGTTAAGGTTGTTCTTTATTTAAGATCGTTCTTTAGTTAAGGTATGGGTCTTTAGTTAAGATGTGTTCTTTAGTTTTTGATGGTTCTTTAGTTAAGATGTGGTCTTTTATTAAGTTGTGTTATATTGTTAAAATGTGTTCTTTAGTTAAGATAGTTCTTTAGATTTTTTTAAGTTCTTTACTTTAGATGTGTTCCTTATTTAAGATAGTTCTTTAGTTTAGATGTGTTCTTTAGTTAAGATGTGTTCTTTATTTGAGATGTGTCTTTAATTAAGATATGTTTTTAGTTCAGATAATTTATATTAAACATATCCTGAAGTTGTTGATATTGTGTTGTAATCTGTTAGGACTTCTTAATGAGGATGAATGAAAAAATGAATATGTTTAAAATCTGTTTAAAATATGTTTTTTGTTTCTGAGGTTGGGCTGGTGCTGATGCTGATAATGATGATGATGATGATGATGACGACAATTTTTCTGATAATTGAATTGTGTACAATTGAAATCGAGAGTGGAATGGATGTTGAGGTTGCCTTTTCATCTTCCTTTGTCACACAGCATGTCTCCCGGAACAGTTTCGCTGTGCCAATGGTCACTGTATTCTGGCTTCCGAATATTGCAATGGCAAAGTAGACTGTGGAGATGCAAGTGATGAGCCAGTTGGATGTTGTAAGTACCCAATCGGTTGTTATAAGTAAATCAATCAGATGTAAGGGTCCAATCGGATGCTTTAAATACCTCACTGTCTTACGGACTGATATTCTGGATATTGACCTGAGTACGGCTTGATTTTGGTGTGCCATCGGTTGATGCCATGTGCATTAGACACAGGCACAATATAACAATTATAATTACTGTATAAAATCTCATTTGTTTAATCATCCAAGTCTTAGCAACGTTTTAGCATAGCCTTGGCATATGTCTTTTGTACCATGTGAAGAATGCGCCATCTCTGGAGTCATTCAAATCGCAGCTAAAGACCTATCGTTTTAAAGTATCACCCACAGTTTTTGAAATCAGTTTACTTTTTTCGATCAACTTGCTTCTAGGGTGTTGTTGAAACAGAAAGTTTATAATATTTTCTGCCTTTGCAGGGATTTGAACTCCCACCTATGTGTTGACAGTCCAGCATGCTAACCACTGTACTATGACGTAAAGTTTTACCATGCATTAAACTGTATTCTTTTAGTTTTGTGTTTTAGCATGTTCTAAGGCGGGGCTGTTCAGCTGTTTGGATGGCACTTGTGTTAGCCGTTGCAACTTGGTGAAGGACTGTAGTGATGGAAGCGATGAAAACAACTGCAGTAAGAAAGTCTATTCCGTTCATTTCTTGTGCAACTGTAGTATTGTTTCCAAGCATTTTTCTACCCATCCATACAATATTGTTCCTGCATCCGTACACGTTTTGGGCCCTTTGGCTTTCTCAGTGGCTCTTCCAAAGCTTTGGAAGTAGTTGCCAAGTTCAGTTCTTTCCTGATGTCATTCAGATGTAAACTTAAAAAAACTTAAAACTCATCTCTCAGCTTGCTTACTCACTTTAGCCTGGCTTCAGATTTCACTCATATGTCGGATTTCAATATGGCTTCCCCAGTGGATGATAAGTTTTGATTCGGATTTTATTTGAAGCAACTATTAATCGATGCCTAGGTTATTATGTTAAGCAACATCACAGGTGTGTATGACAGACACCTTAGTGTCACTGGTAAACTAGTTTTGAAGGATATTTCTGTAGCCAATTTGGAATAAGAAGTTGATAGTTCTTGAAATAAATTACTTTTCGTGCTGATTTTAATTTTTCTGCATCGATTCACTTCTTTTAACTATCCGGTGTAGCTGTCTTGAATATTAGGCCTGAAATTCAAAGATTGAAATGTGTTCATTGTAATTTCTGTCTTAGCTCAGTTTAATTGTCTGACTGGTTCGAAGATCTCATCTCAGCAGCGTTGTGACGGTGTGGTTGACTGCCAGAATGCAGAAGATGAGCACAATTGTGGTAATTCTAAAAATTGTTTGAGGTTCATATTCTATCGGCGGAAAAATTTGCTGGTTATACTCCCAGGGGTGGAAATCTGGATTAATTATACTGTTTTCTACCTCTTTGCACAGAGGACCAAATTTTAGTTCAGTTTCTTGGTTGAAAAACTGTAATCAATTCCAGCCGAGGGGTGTCAGTATACTTAAATTAGTTAACATGCTAATAATTGTAGTTGCAGTATATATAGGATTGATTGATGTTTGGTAATTAAATAGTAGTGCTTAATAATAATAATAGGTGAAGTAGTAATCATAGTAGTGGTTGCAACAGCAGCAGCGGAAACAGCAGCTTCAGAATTGATAGCTGCAGCAGCAGAAGTAGTTGTACTAGGAGCATCAGCAGTGGCAATAAAATTTTGAAATGCAAATAACAATTCTCTCTTGGAGGCTTTCTTTACCAGTAGTGTTCGCTAATCGATTTCTTTAATTATGTCTAATTAATTAATTTCTTCAGTATACTTGTAATGGTTATCTGTTGAAGTATGTGGAGCGGGTGAGTTTCTCTGCACGGCTGGCCAGTGCATCAGTCGCTCAAAGGTCTGCGATGGACTGTTTGACTGTCGTGATTTGAGCGACGAACGCAACTGCACGTGCACAGGGAACCAGATGAAATGCGCCAACGGACTATGCTTGCCATCGAACTATCGCTGCAATGGATACAACGACTGTGGCGATTACTCAGACGAAAGGAACTGCAGTAAGCAAACACATCACAACAGTTTCTACTAAGAGTAACATTAAGAAAAATAAGTGCATAAAATGTAACTACGTACATGTTCACCGCAAGTGTGCTGTTAGTAGCTTGGCCTAGTCAGTGTCTTTGTGAAATGTTAAAGCATTGGTTTTGACGGATTACATGGAATTCAATTTTTACACATAGAATTCGGTAGCACACAATATAAGACAGATGTGCTCAAAACAGTTTCTCTGTCCAAAGTTTCTCTGCTGAGAGATGCTGCTTAGAGAGTAATCAGAGGTTTTGTGCCGACAGGTCATACCTCTTCGAGAGCATATGGTACTAGGAAGATTCATGTGTACAATTATTATTATTATATTTCTGAGGTACATATGATCTCTTGGGATTTTAAAAATCAAGGGAGTTGTTCTGGAATAGCTAATCTTTGCATATGGTTATTATTATTATCACCATTATTCATTATTATTATTTTGCATTTATTATGCATGCATGGTTAGCAACTATGAATCTGTGATTGAAAGACTTGCTAAAGATCTGTATGCAGTTACAAACTCAGGGAAGGTTTTGAATCCGTACTCTCCGCATTACAAGCTGAGTACTCTAGCCACTTGGTTGTCATTCTCCATTTATAGTTAACAGTCTAGGTAAGGTAATTGTTGCGCCTATTTCTCTATCCAGCTGTCCAATCTTTGTTTAAACCTGTTTGTGCTCATTGCAAGTATATGAGTGATAGCGGTTAAGATTGCTTTTGTAAATTGCAGGATATAAGGCAGTACATGCCACTGAGTGGTTTTGAAACAAATTCAGTAGTTCTTGAATGAAAACGAAATTGATTTTGTTTGATTGATTTTGTTTGTGGTCATTGTGTTTATCTTGCAGCCTGTGGAGCAAACCAGTTCCACTGTTCGAATGGAATTTGCCTTTCCACTGGCTTCCGGTGCAATTACAATGACGACTGTGGTGATGGCAGTGACGAGGTTAACTGTAGTAAGTAAAAGGCAATCTCACCATCACCTCCATAATTACTCACAATTGCATAAATCCTCATGATTTATTGTCATTGTTGCTGATATCTTGGAGGGTGTTATACTCTGAATGAGTGTATAGTCAGTTTTATTATTGCAGTGGGTGGTTAATATATAGAACAATAGGTATAACATTGTTATGAATCAAATTCACCCCAATGTCATCTTGGTTCTGTGTGTAGCGTGTAAACCGAAGGAGATTCGCTGCAGCGATGGGAAATGTCTTCAGCCGGAATGGATCTGTGATGGTTACCCCGACTGCAAAGATGGCAAAGACGAATTTAACTGCAGTAAGATAAATAACTAACTATCATGGAAGTTTTTAACGATATTTCTGTCATTATTTCTTCTTTTTTTTCTAATTGCAGATGCTCTGGCAGTTATATTTATTAAGTGTTAAGAGAATGTTTTAATTTTTTTTGGACAGAAATTGCAATTATTTTGTTTATAATTCATACGAGCTGTAAAACAGATATTGATATACTTTTGCATTTTTTATACTAAAGGTCTGTGGCTTAGCATTTATTAAAAATATCATTACTCTATATTGTTATAATTTAAACAAAAATCTGTTAAACTAAATCATAATAGAATATATTATTCAGAATAAGTTTTTGATATGATTAAATATAATGAATGGTGTATCTACAAAACTAATAAAAAAACTGTAAAAGGCTAATAATAATTATAGAATAAACAATAATAATTTTTATTATTATTTATTAACTGATATTAACTCATATTATCATGGCATTTTCTAAGAACCTTGCAAAGATGCTAAAACTGATCTAAAGCAGTGCGGTTTATAACTGTTTTACTATTTGATGTAATTGCTGTACAATTTTATAAATGCTAGCAATTGCATTACTTGTAGGCAGTTGTAACAATGACACTCAGTTCACATGCAGACTAGACTACACCTGCATTCCATTGTCATGGAGATGCGATGGCAAGGCCGATTGTCATGACAACTCAGACGAACATGGCTGTGGTAGGACTCGTTCATTTATTGTGTCTGATGTATATGAAGATATATATTATGCCTTTTAAAGAATTTATTAACATTTCTCATTTATCAACTGTTTTTCTGTGAACATTTTTTCCAGTTTTCATTAATAATAATTTGAGAATGTTCCATTTTGCATGTTATGTAGATGATTCAGTTGCTTACAGTAATTTTATCATTTAGTTACAGAATTTCATTTCACCTTATTTTTTTAAATTCGCTGTAGACTTACATGGCAGCACTTCCAAATTGTGAGTTTTGACTTTAACATGTTACATAATTTTATATTTATTTATTTATTCCGGATATTTCTATAGCGCCTCTCGAAGTCAACTACTACTCAGAGGCGCTTCCGACTACAGCATTTGATACTGTGCCGGAGTTTTCACGCCGAAGCGCCACGAGCAATTACGAGTGAAGGACTTGCCCAAGGTCCGTACGCAGCGGCTAGAGTGGGATTCGAACCTGCAACCCTCCGGTCACAAGGCGCCGAACTTACCACTGAGCCACCACGCCCCACAAATATTATATTATTTGCAGAGCTCATAAATAAGCTAGTACCCTGCACTTAGCTTTTATGTAGTGCTTTCGAAATGTTAGAATTTACGATTATGACAAAAGTTTACATTACTTAGGATGACTAATATAGCCTAAATTTCTTTTTGTTGTGCATTTTAGTTGTTCAGCAGACATACAACGGAACAACGAACGTGCTGTACGGTTATCGAAACGGCTCATTCTACCCCCTCTGCACGGAATTCTGGTCGGAAATGTGGAGCCTTGGTGTGTGTTCCTCGTTTGGCAGTGACGATACCCTTGCCACATCTTCCATCACCATCTCCTCCGCTGAAACCTTCCTCCAAATCCCAGATGACTCGTCTTCCCTATCCTACAACCTCAGCCTTCTCCAGCTGGCTTCCAGTTGTCGAAACAAACAGGCTGTGCGCCTCTCCTGCCTTCCTTCATCCTGCGGCAGGCCAACGTATACCTCCATCGTGCCATTCATTGTGCGGGGCGATCTGGCGACGGAAGGCCAGTGGCCGTGGGCCGCTGCCCTTCAGTACAATGGAATCTACCGGTGTACGGCCGTTTTAATCAACGAGGAATGGTTAATGACCGCAGCGCATTGTATCAAAAACCCCAATAATGGTTACTCGCTCACAAGCGTGCCTCAGTACTTTACGGCGGTGCTTGGGACAACGAAGCGAGTTGGATTTTCAAGTCAGCTCCAGATTGTGACGTTCAAGCGCATTTTCGTTCACCCTGAATACAGTGTTGTGAATAACGTGCAGTATAACGATATAGCGTTGCTTCAATTGACCAGTGTGGTCAAAGTTGATGATTTTGTGAATCCGGTGTGCCTGCCAAAAACGGTGTCTGCTGGTCCATTGTGTTATGCTGCCGGATGGGGCGTTACAGCTGATAGTGGTAGGTATTTTGTATTTATTTTTTAGCATATGTGATTTTTTCAAATCTTAGACCACAAATGCCCGTTTGAATGGACGTCACAACATTTAAAAAGTCTCTCTGTATGACCATTGAGGACCAGTGTTTAATCTAGTCGCCCTTTTCTGGGAGGGGAAACAAGGTTTCTGTGGGACCAACTTCCTATACGAATTACTCTCTCAAAAAGATTGATGACCTTTTTTTAGGATTTCGTGTCTCTCGGAGGGGAAAACCATGTATCCTGGGGGGAATTTTCCTCCCCTGAAAGGTCTCTGCATTATAATATTGCAGGCCTCTGGGGGGGGGGGGTAAACATCAATCCTGGGGGAAAATTCCCCCCAAAGACGTCTAGATTACTCACTGATTGAGGACCAAGATACAAATCTCTGAAATATTCTCACAACTGACAACAGAGAAATGATCAGATGAAAAAGAAAAACTTAATCTCTTGAATCACACACACTATTCATGAATCACACTTTGAAGACTAAATGCCACAAATCACTTTTTGAAGGCTAACTTTGTCTTGGAAGACATACAAATCAGTAGCGTATGTGACAATAGTACTAAACATCACACACTGGTTTAACATATTAATTTTAAAGCATACGTACAGAGTGTCATGGACTTTGTGAAGGTTTTCGTAGACCTTTAAGTGCGATTTAAAACATCTTGTAGATTTGTACGAAGCACCTATCGACCTACGTCAAGCGAAAATGGAGGTGTGGTCGTATGACGTCTGCAGCCGTACAGAATTCTGGGGTAGTCGTGTGACCAACGACACTCAGCTTTGTGTCGGATATGCCACTGGTTACATCGCCATGTGTCATGCAAGTCGAAATTAATTAATTGACATCATACTGTACTACAGTAATAAGTTTTTAATCAACATTTTCTTCTGTTAGGATTTAATTTGGCACAAATACGGTATTTGTGGAAGAAAGCAGACGATTGTTGAGAGCGCTTACCTTGTAACACAGAGAGTACAGATTTGAAACTCCCCTAAGACGTTTACTGTTGCTTAAGCCATTGGGTTATTAGATAGTGGTGCTTAATAAATGCATTATAAGAATAATTCACTGCTAAGCAGTGGGGTTTTCAGTTGCTACTATTCAGAAGAATTCAGAAGCTGGAATTCAAGAAGCTGGTTGTGTGAGCCTTTCTTAGATGGTAACACCAGTAGTCATTTTTTTATCATCTTTCTGTGCATGTACTACAATGTGTACCTGAGTTTACCATTGTCTGATTATATATAATAATAATAATAATCTGGCATTTATAACACGCCTAATCAAAAGACATCTTGCACGAAAGCGCGTAACAGAAAAAACACTAGTCATAGTAGGCCCTACATGTAATGTATATGGATTGACGGCTTTAATGACAATCTATTTTTAATTAATAATTTTAATTAATTCATTTTAATAAAATTTATTTTTTGATTCAAGGACTGTGATGTGGTTTGCTTTGTTTGTTTGAAACAGGGAGACAGTGGAGGACCTCTGATGTGTCGAGATCTCAACAACCGATGGACATTACGTGGAGTTGTTAGTACCGGTGTAAACATGTGTGTTCAAAATGAACCAGCAAAACCAACGATTTTCACAAATGTCAGCTATTTCATGCCCTGGATTACATCTATTTTACGCCAGAATCGTCGTCGGTAGCAACCGGCGAAAGCAATATATATTATTAATATATATTATTATTATTAATATATATTAATATTATTATTAATATATATTATTGATCCTGCATTAGCGAATGTCTGTACAGATGTTGTTGAATAACGAAAACATTCCATTTTGTAGCTATTTTTCTATTTATGCATTTGTTTTTGCTCCGATATTGTTTTATGATACTCTTGACAGTTTCTATCTAACAACCTGTGATAGTGTCTTAAACTAATTTCATGTTCTTGCTGTCGTGTTTTTATGCAATTGCTCGGGTGTTATGTAGAAAGAAGGTCTGTTAACATTTTAATCATATAAAAAACGATGAGTCATCTACTTCTTGTGTTTATTGAGCTCAAAAGTAAGGTTGCCAATTAATTGTCGCTACATGCATTTGGAACTGGAAAGGCGGCCAAATCATGGATATACTGGATAAAGAAAGTTAACACATAATGCAGTCAGCTTTTATTGCAGTCCATACCCCAAGACCTTGTAAATGGCATTGCACCCATTCAAAAGGGCACTGATGGTGAAGGATCTGAACCAATAAATTTATTGAAAAATTACCAGGGTCGAGGCCATAATACGGTCGCTACAGAAAAGTGGTAAATTTGCAGTTAAATAAGATTCAGGCTATGTGTCTGTTTGCTGTGCTTGAAATAGTTCTAAATTGTTCTATGGAACCGAAAAGAAAACAACTCAACTTGTGCGGGTCTAATTCAACACCAACTTCATGCTACAGTTAAATACCAAAGCTCTTATAAATTACTATATGACGTACGTAGCAGGACTCTGGGAAACACACGTTGTTGAATGTTCTCGGTTTCCCAAACTCCTACTTGCACTATGTTTTCATCGACATTGCAGATTTTAGTAGTTTTTTTTCGGATAAAAAAAATTGTGACAGAAGTAATAACTGTTTTACAGTCTATGAAGAAAAACGTGCAATTTTGCTGGCTGATGCTGCTTTGTCTTTGGATTCAGTGTAATTTGCATATCTTTTTATTGCTGAGTTTTTAAGTAAAGGTGTCCAACGCCTTTTGTTGATCTCAAATTCGTAATGAGATAGATTTTGCATGATTTTGGTAATGTACACTACAGGAAATGGAAATGTCGTTGATTGGAAATCAGTGTTATTTCTGTGCACTAGTGTACATGTATCTTGTGAAAAATGTGGATGTACTGCTAAATGTAGGCGCTGTCATTTGTTAATTAACATATGACACGCTAAAATAACGGTAATGCGATTATTACAGCTGATGACAATTGTAACGATGATGATGATGCTGATCGTGACGGTGGTGATGGCTATAGTGATTGTGGTGATGGTTATAGTGATGGTGATGATGGTTATGGCGATGGTGATGAAGATAATGATGATGAGCTAATATAATTTAATCTAATGACGCTGTTATCATGATCCCCAAGGCATCAATCGATAGTAGCTTCGAAGCCTTCGAGTAAATTTTACGATCTAACATCTTAACCCATAGGCGAAGCCAGGTTGAAATCCTATAGATCAGAGGAACCAGAAGAAAGGTACGGTAAGTGATGACGATGGTGATGATGATGATGATGGTGATCTTATTTTAATACCCATTCGAGATCAAACAAGTGTCCAACCTAATGTTTCCGTGGGATAGCCTATGCTCCTTTCCTATAGGTTACAAAATATATATATGAGAGGCCAGGCCTATTGCTCTCAATTGAATCCTTCAATTCCTTCAACAACAGCCTATTAAAGTTTCACGTACAAATGGAATTTCTCACTAACTGAAGATTGTTATGGACTTCTGTGGAAAAGCTCCCTTCACCCGGTTGGTGGAAACAGTGCCCTCCCCCCCCCCTGTGGATCAGTCAACGGTCATCCAGCCCATTCACTGTTGCAGATGGGATTAAGTGACTGGGTCATGGACTGAATTTATGACGATGTTTTTGCTCTGCTAATTATAGCGTTGTCGCAGAATATCGTCTGCAGTCTGCACCAAGGCATAGATATAAACACCTTAAAAATAATCAAAGCAATACTTAAGATCAAATTATACAGTATGCCTACCGCTAATTAACTCACCCACTGCAGTTTTAAGGCGGTGCCAGTTCCAAGCCTGGATAAAAGAGGAGGGCGACGCTAATCTTTGTTATGACACAGCGTCGTTAAACAGCAATTAGGCCTACATTAGCCCTCAACATCTTAAACAGCTAGGGCTCATTACGCGTACATTATTAGACTAGTATTATTGTCTACGTCACTACGAATCCAGACTGCAGTTTGTTTTGTGACGTCAGGTCTTTTATTATTATGAGTGATCCCTCGGGATTTTGAAAATATTATTTAGGAGCAGGGAAAATGTCTGGAGGATCAGGCCTCGTCTTCAGCGTTTGAAGGAAAAGTACCTTTAAAAGAGAATATAGGTTGTAGCGTTGAATGCTTATAGACAAACGCTGGAACAGAAAGGTCAATTGCTTCGCGTCTGTCGCCACTGATGGATGTGATGCGATTGCCTAGTTCTCTGATGAAATCTGAGTCCGAAGGGTTAAACGGGCCCAGAGTTTCTTCTTCTTCTTCTTCTTCTTCTTCTTCTTCTTCTTCTTCTTCTTCTTCTTCTTCGTCTTCTTCTTCTTCTTCTTCTTCTTCTTCTTCTTCTTCTTCTTCTTCTTCTTCTTCTTCTTATTATTATTATTATTTATTTTTTTTTGGCCACGAGGTAAACACGATCCCTCAGGGACTTCAACATTATTTACAGCGTGGAATTGTCTGGAATGGGCCATATTCGTCTAATTATTATTATTATTATTATTATTATTATTATTATTATTATTATTATTATTATTATTATTATTAGGGCCTATTATTATTATTGTCTACTCATTGTCTTGCCCTGCTCCGTCCAAAACTTCTCGTGCCTGTCGATCCATAATCCATTTCGTTTCGGCAGCGGAGTTGTGTGGTTACAGCCTCGTTGCCGCCCACATAATAATAGCAAAGACCTAACGGTCTATTATATTCCTAAATGCAGACCTCACGTATTTACGTTTGTACAAATGAACCCCATCGCCCGAGCGCATAATACGCGGTGAACGGCCGCAACGGACGGATTGAATTTCGCTGTTGCTGTTTGGTTCCGCACAACGGGTCATTGGCCAAAGAACGATAGTGGGTCCCGTAGTGACCGATTGGAGCTATGAACTAAAGCCTACTTCAGACCGCACGACTATGGACTCACGAAACACGAGACAAAGTTGTTGGCTAAATATTGTATTGTGGTTTTTTTACGACTGTATAATGAACCGTCGGTATGCAATACAATACAACTGTGTTGTTTCATATTGCCCTCCTTCCAAATTTCAGAAGCTACAAACGACCATACGACACAACAGTCGATGGTGCTGAGCAATTGTGCGTGAAGCACTTAGCCTACTCAAGGTCCATACACCGTGATCGCCTCAGTGAAGGCTCGAAACCGTAGGCTACTACTCGCGGTAGAGACCGAGCGCCCTAACTAATCGGCTACCGTGCGAGCTACTTCGTTTTTTGGTACTCTACAGTAGTAGGCCTATCAATCGACAGCGTACGTAGACTACTAGAAGTTAAATTACGAATGAAGTAAATTATTTTTACTTGTTGTTCTAGTTTGAAAGTGTGAACTCTTACGGTCTCTTGAGCAGCTTGTTGCTTAAATTCTGTTTAACATCCGCCCGCCTGCAGATGCCCAAAATTTCCCAAGGAATAGGCCTATTGCACGCAGTCAGTGGCTTGGTAGTTAGGCCTATTGCTTTCAGAAGATAGTGCGGATTTTCACAGAGTCAAAGAGTGCGTCGGCGACTTGGTAGCTAATGTAAAGATGGTCTATACTCACCGACCGAACATGTAGGCTATGTAATACGCTCATAGCATATATTACATAGGCCTACATACGTCGGGAGCGTTACTGGTCTGTTTGCCTTGAAAGTGCGCTTTAGAAATTCACTTTTATGTTATGTTATGATAACATATTATATGCATTGTAGTCTTGTAGAAAATATGCATGGCTTGTCGATATAGCAACGTCAAGCCTTTTCAGTGGTTGGATTTGGACCACCTACATGAAATGGACTTTCCTGGAGCCGCTAATGTTCCTGTTGACACTGGAAACTGGTTTCTTTCGCCGGAGATCGGTTGTGAGATAGCTAGAGGGAGGGTGCTCTGTATCAATTAATGCTCTGCACGGATAAATGAAAAGCACTTATCTGACTGCATCGGCGCCATCTTTCTCAAAACACTATAGCCACCAAATCGCCGAGGAATAGTTAATCTTTCACCTTGTTTATTAATTAACATAAGCCTACCATTTATTATTGGACTATAGGCCTATTATAATTATTCGATTCGTTCGTTTGCACAACACAGAATTAGAGTGCTTCTCAAAGCACGTCGTTGAAAATGATTCCTTGTGCCTTTATTTCGTCGGAGTAAATATAGGCCTACATAATTAGACGCCCATAAAACGTCAATAACTCCATTCAGATTCTTTAGATTGATGTACAGATCTCTAACGACTGATCTGGCGCCACTGAGTATCGGTGATAATACTAACTGAACATGTACTTGGATGTATCATGTATACGTACCTGTACGATCTTTCGAACTGTTGGTGTGCGTCGATCTTTAAGCCTGTGTAATTATTACACTATCAAAGCCCTGGGTTTAATCCGGGGTTAATTGAACGCCGGTAACATGTTATCTGCCTGTAACAAGCCATTAAAAGATCAGAGGGAGTTATGCCGCAGACGTTATAGCTCAATGGTTCATTTTTACAAGCCTCAGTCAACATATCAGGCCGTGCTCTTTATTATAGGCGACACATACTATCGAAGGTCTGCATACGACTTTTCAGAAAACATGCAGTGAAAGTCAATCGCAGCTAAATGGACACCGAACTACACACGAGATATAGCCCTACATGTATGCTGACAATGTGAAACTTAATCGAGTTAAAAGAGGAACGACTATTATTGAACAGGAACGATTTAAAAACACTATGCTGTTAATCTGCGCAAATGGGATCAAACGTTTAGCTTCGGCCTTTTTGCTGTGGTTCGATGCACGAGTTATTGAACAGCCAACACGTTTCGGTAACGTTAATTAACTGTTCGAGTAAACACTAGAACAGCGTGTTAGAAAACTGTATTTCCACTCTGCACTGACGTCTATGTGTTGCCTGGGATTGTATCTAAACGAGAGTTATTTCATTCGAAAGGAATCTGTAGTTGTAGTTGAAAGAAAACGAGATATTCGTCGGAAAATGTAGCATAACGATTATTAGATGAAGTATGAAGAATGCGAATGCGCTACTACTATTAACGTAGGCATTTCAAGATATCCTGGTTCTGCTTCTGCGTAGCTATCCCGTGACCACTAGCCAAACTATTGAACCGTAGCACCGGATTCTTACCTTGCAAAACAACCTGGCTCTGGCGGACTTGATTTGACATAACGCCCTTTCATAAGCTGGTCTCTCTCTGACGAGGTCTTAGTGTGACGCTGAGAAATTTCGCAGATATATCTACGGTACTTCTTGGAGCGCCATAGATCGGACGATTGTTTTGAAGGACTTAATGTCCCTCCAGAAACGAGTGGGACGACATAAACACTCAAGTAGTTGTTATCGTAAACAGCTAGATCCAACATAAATAAAGATCGAGGAGACTTGAACAATAGCTTATGTTTGCAATTATATTCCGAACGAGTTGGTACCTAGTTCAACCTTATATCTCAGCCGTGCCAATTCTGTTTACTGGCATTTGTGAATCCTCACTTCTGCTGTGAACTTCGTCATATCGTGTTTAGCAAGGACTGGACGCTATCGATCTGATAAATGTAACGAGTTTTCTACGGCGATTAGTATCTACAGACACGGTATTCACGGGAGATATAGGCCTAACCGTTATAGGTTTTCTACGGCTCGTGTTTAGCAACTATAGACTGTTCGACGGATGTAGTTGATTTATAAATTGCGGCTGTTTAACAACAAAGAAAATACCTATAAGGTGGATATAGAACAAATACAAACTTTACAAAGGGCCCGTTTTCTGTTGGTGAAAGAATGCTCGCACCGATTGGCACCACCCGTTCGAGCCTTATGTCATCGTCAGACACTTTCATGCCGTCGTTTGAGACGCCAGGTGGAGCCACTGCGTCTGCGACCCTCAAGGCCAAGGGTCAGAAGAACGGAAGACGCAGACCGAAGATGCGGCCAGCTTTTGAGGAAAAGAACGACGATGAAGCTGGAACGGACCTTCGACGCCACTCTGGATCCTTCAACCTGATCGCCAAAACGAGCCAAGCCTTCCTTCAGGCGCTCGGCGACTATCAACAGGAACAAGGGCCTGCGCAAGCGCAACCGGAAGCGCGGTTCGATTCACCGGAAGCCGTCGCCGAGGATGACATCCACGACGATGAGGATACGGAAGAGGAAGATGGAGGCGATGAGGATAGAAACGAGGATGAATCCGACCAGATGGACTTCTCCGCAAAAGCTGACGACTGTTCGTTGACCTTAACTGCACTCGGGGCTCGGCGTGCCTGGGCTCGTCTGCGTCTGCACATAACGGAAACAGCAATGAAGAACAACAGCAAAGAATCGATCCTCGGCTGGCGCTTCCTCCGTCTCGCCGTCTCCAGTCTTTCCAATCTGGAGAAGACGCGTAAGGAACTGTACGAACGCTACCTCGAGAAACCCGAGTCTTGGACGGACGCTCTAGTCAACTGTCCAGACCATCTGCGGTTTCGAAACTTCAAGGCCTGCTCCGCCACGAAGGTCCCTCGCCTCTCATTCGGGTGTGCCATCGGAGACAAAAGTCCACGATGGTCTCCGCTCAGCGCCCCATCTCACGGGACCGGAAGATCGTCTGCTGACCACGTGACGAAGACAGGAAGTGTTAGCTGTAGAAGGTTATCTGGCGTCGACACGAAAACCGTCGATGTGAGAACTGGACGAGACTTGCCAAGAACGAGCTCAGCTTTCGTCAGGAAAGCCCGAATACAATCCTCGACGATACGAGGAGAATCCGCCAAAGCCAGAATGATCTTCTGAAGATCAGCAGACCAGAGCGGATCCAGAGGAAGAATCACGTTGGCTATCCCTCTAACCGCTTGAGTATTAGCCCCTATAGAGCTCTATTGCCCTCCGCCCTCTGAAATAAACTTCTGGCAGAATTACGACTAATATCTGATCGATGCTACGAACTCACCATATCTGCAACCGTTGCTATCTCTTTTCGAGTTTTCCACTGCAGACAGAATGCACACATTTGCCTCAAATCCAATCCGTATTCCTCATCTTCCCTTACCTCTCTCGCAGCTCCAATTCTAAACATCATCCACCTTAGCCGTCTGACTGCCTGCCTGCCTGGCATTTTGGATCTTGGCCTGGAATTGATTCTAACGTTACCTGCCTACCGAATTTGTTTTGACTGAGAGCCGGTGAATAAGCTGATTCCCGCAATGTATACCTTTTTGGGGCGATATAGAAATCTTGAGATTACGATTGCGTTTACGATTGGCATTTGGGGCTAAGGACCACTTAAGCTAGATAATCCGCCCCACATGCAATTAACGCCTTAGAGTTTATATAGCAATGCTATGAAATTGCTGCGCAAGATATTCAACGTATTCCTGACTCACGGGCATAGCCTAGGCGTAGGCTCTGAAGGACAGCAGGGGCACGTGCCCCCCGTGATAATTGAAATGGACTGTACATCCAATGCAATAAGTGTAGAATGAATAACCAAATGCCCCCCCCCCAATATTTTGGACAAGTTTACGCCAGTGCACACGAGGAAAATAAACGATCTAGTATATAGCCTATACCCGTTGAATGTTTTAGACTTGATACTTATTCAACCGTCAACGTCAGTGACAGATGGCACATATAAGGCTTTGGGGGTCCTGTTAAGATAATTTTTTCAAAGCTAGTTTTTAAATTGTTGTTTGGAATCGCAGTAGCGTAGCTTCTGATTGCTGGCAGAAAAATGTTGGTCACTTCGCATAATATTATTTGCCTATCCTAAACTTATTGACAAACCTTAAGTGTTTTGACAGAACTGTTGTTCTTACTATAAAATAGTATACATTAACTATCTTTATTGTTTCAACAACAGTTTAAACTTCATAAAACTAGGTATGCATGTAAAAAGGTCAAAAACAATAAGCAGGTAAATGGTCAGGTGTAATCGGGGCTGATGGTGTTTGGTGGATAGCTGTTGGGTTTTTGATGAAAGCCTCTGAGTGGGAATCTTTTCTTGGAGAAGAGCTATAAGAGTGCTCTGAGTGAACGAAGAATGAATTAATGATTCGATCGATTGAAGTTAGATTCAACTTAAAAGTTAAGACACATCGAGCAGGGTTATTATTTCGATAGGTAACTCCCGTGGAATGCCTTTCCACGTGGAGCCCACTCAGCCAATCATCCTTTCGGTGTCAGTTGTTGAACAGCTGAGACAATGTTGGCGTCTTAGACCTCCGTATCACGTTCCTGCAGAGAACGGGTTTCTGTGAAGAAGTTTCAACAGGTGTATAATTGCCTTTATGTCCTCTATCCGTGGCCTTGATAGGGTTTGACACCGACACGTTTTCCATGGGTCAGTTTTCTCTTTCCTTCACGTCCTTGACCTTCTTTTTCTTCTTCTTGCTGTCCTCTCCGTCTTTCTTCTGACCCTTCTTCTTCCTCCTCTTCTCGCCTTCCTCCTTCGCGCCAGACACCGTCACACCAACCACTCCAGCGATAATACCGCGAGCGGCGGCCCTCGCCAGAATTCCCTTGGCCGCCTCCTGAGGATCATCCGCCTGTCATAGATATTAACACACGAAGTTGTAGTCGTGGTGATGGGAGTATTAACAGTGGTAGTAGTAGTACGTAGGCTTATGGTAGTAGTAGTAGTAGTAGTAATGGTAGTAGTAAATGTAAATGTAAATCTCTGAAATTTCTCAGCGCCACACAAAAGCCACGTTAGGGAGACCAGCTTATTCACCGGCGCTAGTACTGCTAGTGGTAGCAGTAGCGGTGGCAATAGTAGTAGCAATGTTAGTTGTGGTGGTGGTGGTGGTTGCGGTGGTGGTGGTGGTGGTGGTTGTGGTGGTGGTGGTGGTGGAGCTGGTGGTGGTATTGGTGAATTCGTTCCTCTGCATGTGTGTACGACGCCTGCAATTAACCGCCGCTTATATCAAACCAAAATTTCCGGCACAATTCCTGCATCTCACTTTTCTTCGTTGTTCCTAACAAGTATCCTGCAGCATATGCGCTCTCTGTTTCTGCGTATCCGAACATACAATCGTAATCGTAATCTCTGAACTTCTAAAGCGCCACTAGAAGGACAAGTGCAGGGCACTAGCCTATTCACGAGAGCTACGCAAAATCAGAGGGGATTTTCCAGAGAGTAGTCCAAAGAAGGTCCAAGTCCGATTTCCAGAGGGCTATATCGAGAAAGGAGACAGAGCAGCTGTAAAGGCGAGTGTCATTTAGGGCGAGAAAAATTGGAAGGCGGAGGATCAGATGAGTCTGGTTAGGAGTTCTTGAAAAGGTGAGACTTCAACTGTGAGTGGAAAGCCAGGGGGTGATAGGTAGAGGAGCATGAGGAGGAGGATGAAGGGCGGATTAGAATGATGATGGAGGAACCAAGAATCTGCGGGATTCAGAGGAGATCGTTCCACAGGCGTGGTGCTGTGTTGGATATGGCTCGGTTGGAGAACTTGAGATGAGTTCAATCAATCAATCAATCAATCAACTAGACATGTATATAGAGCGCTCTTCAAGGTAGCTACTCTCAGAGTAGTGACTGGGGGTCGAGAAGGAATTAGACAGGAAGAGGATTGGGTGGAACGGGTTGCCTGGATGGTGAAGAATGAACAACACTGGTTGCGAACCCTCCAAAGCATAGCTACTCATGTCATGGCGCCTGTTCTGGAGCCCACACACCATACCTCTCTCGTGATGACGGCTACAAAGCATCCGCTGGTCAGGACCGACGGTTGATACTTGAGGAACTTTCCAGCGACAGGGTTGTCCGATTCGATCTCTGCCTCGCTGAACGTCAGGACGGGCGGACCGACCCTGAAGGGCGGCCGTGTCGGTCTGCAGGTGGTCACAAAGTCGACTGACGCCGTCACAACTGTCTCGTTCTCCACGTCGAATAACGACCGCGTGTTGTAGACAACACCCTGAACACGGGGTACTGTGCGATCAAACACCACAAACAGCAGATGTTTTATTTGTCCGTTCGTTCATTCATTCGTTCGTCATTGGATCTTTCATTCGTTCATTCTTTCTTCATTCGTTTCTGGTTTTCTTTATTTCATTTAATTCATTCATTCGTTCGTTCATTCATTCGCTCATTCATTCGTTCATTCGCTCATTTATTCACTCATTCTTTCTTTCTTTATTTTTTTCGTTTATCCGAAAATTCAATCGGTATGTTACGCTGAAGGGCGTGTTTGAGTAGAGCCATGTGTTGAATGCTCATCTGTTGAACCATGTCCGGAATTGAACTGCCAAGAGACAGTTCACGCAGAATGTACAGATCTACAGCGTAACATAAAACGAAAATTATCATCCCTCAGAAACAGTATTCATTGGGAGAAAAAGATGTTGATGTTTGAGGTGTCGTTCTTCGAAGATTGGTAAAGAAAGGATTTATCACAAGACAGTTTGAGACTTCGGTTTTGAGTTTGAATGGAACGTATTAGAAGAGAAAGAGTCAGAATGACAGAGATCGATAGGTAAATTCAGACAGACAGACAGAGCGGGAGATGGTAATCGTAATTCTAAACTCCAAATTTCTAAAGCGGTACTTTAGCGCTACGTCGGATCAGAGGGGTTGTACAGGAATGCCAAATGAAGATATGAGTCCTGTTGCCAGCGAGACCAGAGAAAGGAGGCAGGCTAGCAATTAAGCTGTTTTTCACTGCGGACGAGAAACTTTAGAAGGCGGAGGATTGTATGAATTGGGGTAGGAATTCTTGAAGAATTGAGACTTTCATTTGGAGTGGAAAGCATGTGGCGTGAAAGAGGAGCCCGAAGCAGAGAATTGTGGTTGAGCAGAAGTGTGACAAGACAGACAGGCAGAGAGCCAGGCAGACTGACATGCATGCAGACAGGCAGACATACAAAAATCAGACAGGCAGACAGACCGACAGACAGGACGACAGACAGACAGCGAGCTGGAAGAAGGACCGACCGTCTCCCTCGTGGACGAGGAAGTTGACTGGATTGACGACGCCTGACTTGGTACATGCTGCCGTCAGAAGGACGATCTTGACGTTTCGAAGGCGTTCATCATCTAGGCTGAACTCGAGGAAATCGCCGCCGAACAACGTCACTCGACCTAAGACACAGAAAAACAAAGAGACGGAAGAACAAAGAGACGGGTAGAACAGAAGAACAATCGGATGGAAAAAACTTAATTCGTCCCATAATTTTATAAGAAAACAATCTATGAAAAAGACAGCAACAGAGAAAATAACAATTGGCGTCAAAGGGAGACAGAGACAGAGAAAGAGACAGAGAGTGATGGATAATGAGATAGAAAGGTACAGAAAGAGACAGATAGAGACAGGATGTAATTGCAATTAGTAACTTCTATTGTGACAGTGTCTAATGCAGACGGCATCAGCCGATGACGCGCCAAAGCCACAAGCCGTAATCAGGTCAATGTCCAGAAGATCAATACGTAGAGACAGATACAGAGACAGAGAAAGAGGTAAGACAGAGATAAAGAGAATGGCAATATCCGTATCAGAATGAATGATACATCATAATCAATATAGTCACCATCATGACCATAACTATAGTAGATGACCAATAGCGTTTTTAGATCACAGGTGGAAGCCAGTGCCTCCAAGCCATCTCGTGACCAACTAGCCCTTACCAAAGATCGGTTTCCAAGCAGTGCCTATGGCTATCATGGCTAGAAGTCTTTTGAATCGTGGTGACCAGTAGCGGTTTCACATCACAGCGGCGGGAAGCCAGTGCATCCAAGCCTTCTCGTGACCAACTAGCCCTTATAAACAGATTGGCTTTAAAGCTGTGCCTTTGGATATCATTGCTTAGAACTCTCCCAGCCACAAGTCTGCCAAAGAAGCTTTTTAAAATGTAAAGTACCGTTTGCTGCCGGCCGAGAACCTCCCACGAGGCCGGCTAGCCCTTATAAACAGATTGGCTTTAAAGCTGTGCCTTTGGATATCATTGCTTAGAACTCTCCCAGCCACAAGTCTGCCAAAGAAGCTTTTTAAAATGTAAAGTACCGTTTGCTGCCGGCCGAGAACCTCCCACGAGGCCGGCCCAAACCATTTGGGTCATTTTTCAATTTAAATAAATGAATAGGTTGTGGTATACATCAAAAAACATAATGTTGGGGCAAAACTTTTGCAAATGGCTTATGATAGGCAAAACAACTCTCTGCTGTCACAGATGCATTGGGGAGTACTGTTTCAAGCATTTAGCACGACTGCGAAACGGTTGTGGGACAAGACCGTGCGCTAAATGTGGAAGGGGTATCAAAAACCACTTAGGTGAGTGTATGAAGTGTGGTTATTTCGCTAAATATTTCAGAGCTCGACGAGGTGGGCTAGTCCGTGAATTTAATAAAGAATGGAAGCGACTATCAAATATATCAGTAGAATAAAAAATTATCATTTGAACAAATGATATAGTTATTGTATTGAGGTAATACAGATGAGCAAGCGTCAATCGAATATCAGTAAACAAAATTTCATTTTGAACAAATGATATAATTATTATATTAAAGAAAAGTTTGCCATAGTAATATAAAATAATTTATAACTATGGCATTGTCTACGAATGAAAAAATTGAACAATTGTTGGGTGAGTTTACCGGTCCCCCAGCTCTTCGAGCCGTTCTACAAAATATCTTAGACGAACCAATCCCAGATGCAGTCAAAAGGCGCTTACTACAGCCACTGCTTCCAAGGCCAATTCCTCCAGCGCGTAAGCACAGAGGGGCAAAACGTAAGGCCCTCCTGACAGAATTCGACCCACTCCTAAATAAGAAGGATAGAGGTGGACCACCACCCTTTCTAGCGCACAGAGAGCTCGCCAATCAGCATCTGAGAGACTTCCGTGCTGAAGTGCCGCTTAATCACAGGCTGGAAGGAGATGCGTTGGCTTTCTTGAGTGCAATGGAGCACAACATTGAGTCGCAGTTAAACGAAGAGCTCTTGAAAAATGGCGGTTTAAAATACTCGCAAGTGCTAACGGTTGATTTGGAAAAGTTGGCACCGACCGTTGATATGGTGTACAACGGAAACGCAACCCCAGGTACTATTACCAATACGGCCTACTTTCGAAGCAAAGCAGTGCCAATTACCAATGCGGGGAAAATCCAGGGGATTATACGGAAGGCCAAGGCCGAAGTACTAAAACTCCTCGAAGAGTACACCAATGAGGGATCAGGGTGGAGAGTGAAGCGGGTCGTGGCGCTAGACCTCAGTTTTGCAAGATATAAGCCTTTCCGAGGTAAGAGCTATTTTCCCACACCAAAGTATATACCCCCTCGCACGGTTATTAATGTCAAGAATGAAGATAACCGCTGCTTCGAGTGGGCCATACTAAGCGCAATGTACCCAGCAGATCAAAATCCGAATCGCCCCAATAAGTATCAGGCCCACCTTCAGGAGCTAAACTTCGACGGTATAGAATTTCCAGTGAAGGTCACTGATATTGGTAAGTTCGAACGTCAGAACCCTATGGTATCCGTATCGGTCTTCGGGTGGGATAAAGCTTTGTGTCCAATCCATGTCTCAACCGAGACTAGAGTTCACAATATTGATCTTCTACTGTTGGCCAGCGATGTAAATGAAAATTTTCCTTTACAGAATTATCACTATGTCTGGATCAAGGATCTAGCCCGCATGCTTTATAAAAACAGCAAATTTGAAGGACGAAAGCATCCATGTCGTCGCTGCCTACACATATTCTGTAGACAAGACTTGCTGGATGCCCATATCAAAGATTGCCAGGGTATCAGTGAGAAGCCTCAGCGAATTGAGATGCCAAAAGAGGATGAAAATATCCTCAAATTCCAGAACCATCACAAACAGATGCGCACTCCGTATATCGTTTACGCAGACTTTGAGGCGTTGAACGTGCCAGTCCTAAATGCGGCCATGAATCCCAACGAGAGCAACACCAGACAGATAGCTGAGCAGAAACCGTGTAGCTTCTGTTACATAGTGGTTCGATACGATGGCCGCACCAAGAAACCAGTTTTATATCGTGGAGAGAACGCCGTGCAAGAGTTCCTGCAACGATTACAAGGCGAGCTGGCCTCTATCAAACAAAGACTGGCCACCCCAGCTAAGATGGTTATGTCAGCGGCCGACCGCCAATCATTTCGCGAGGCTACCGAATGTCACATCTGTGGAAATGCTCTCGAAGCGGATAGAGTTCGCGACCACTGCCACATTACCGGTAAGTACCGAGGTGCTGCTCACAACGCCTGCAACCTCAAACTTCGAATATATCCAGATAAGTGTAAGGTACCGGTGGTCTTCCACAATCTGCGAGGCTACGACAGCCACCTCATAATGCAAGCGATAGGTAGCTGCGAGGCCGCACAGGATGAGGAAACTGAAATTAACTGCATCCCAAACAATATGGAGAAATATATGACATTCAACATTGGACAACTACAGTTCATTGATAGTCTCCAGTTTCTAAACAGCTCGTTGGATAAATTATCAGGAAATCTGCCGCTAGAGGATCTGAAAGTCACAACAGCATATATAAAGGAAAGTTTCGTTCACAATGATAGGACAAAACTAGATCTGTTGAGACGAAAGGGCGTATATTGTTACGAATACATCCATGATTACCACCGCTTCGAAGAAGACCGACTTCCACCCAAGGAAGCGTTCTACAGCAAGCTCACACGAGAGAACATCTCTGACGAGGATTATCAACACGCACAACGAGTGTGGGACGAGTTTGACTGTAAAACTCTAGGTGACTATCACGACTTGTATCTCCGTACGGATGTACTCCTACTGGCAGATGTCTTCGAGACCTTCAGGTCCACATCGATGAAGCACTACAGTCTGGACCCGGCTAACTACTTCAGCCTACCAGGAATGGCCTGGGACGCTTTGTTGAAAAAGACGAAAATTGAGCTCGAACTTTTAACAGACATAGACATGCATTTGTTCGTAGAGAAAGGTCTCAGAGGCGGAATTTCGATGGTGTCCAAGAGATTCGCAAAAGCCAACAACCCACAATGCCCAGATCACGATACCACGAAGCCAGACAACTGGATCATGTACCTCGATGCTAATAACCTCTATGGCTGGGCGATGCAACAGTCATTGCCAGTTGGAGGATTTAGCTGGGAAAGTCCAACTCTCGATGAAGTGTTGGAAACTCCAGACGACGCGCCTGAAGGCTTCCTGCTCGAAGTCGATCTTGAGTACCCGGAGCACCTCCACGAATCACATAGCGACTATCCCCTAGCACCGGAGACCCTGACAGTCCAAAAGGAGTGGTTGAGTGACTATCAGAATGTGCTTATGAACGAGTTGGGAGGCAAGTTCACAAAGCATGTGAAGTTAGTACCAAGCCTGCGACCTAAGGAGCGGTATGTGGTCCATTATAGAAATCTCAAACTATATCACTCGTTGGGGCTGCGAGTTTCTAAGATCCATCGTGCCATTAAATTTAGACAGGAGGCGTGGATGGCTCCATATATCGAGATGAATACAAAATTGAGGGCGAAGGCAACGTCGGAGTTTGAGAAGGATTTCTTCAAACTGGCTAATAATGCGGTCTTTGGAAAGACCATGGAAAATCTTAGAAAAAGAATCAGAGTTAACCTGGTCCCGACCTCAAAAGTTGACAAACTTCGTAAACTAATTGCTGACCCGGCCTACATATCACACAAAATCTTCAACGACCAACTCGCCGCGATTCACAGTTTGAAGAACAAGCTCAAGTTAAACAGACCTGTATATGTCGGCCAGGCTGTCCTCGACCTCAGCAAGCATCTGATGTACGACTTCTGGTACAACGATGTGAAAAACGAGTACGGCAACAATGCTCAACTCTTATACACAGACACAGATAGCCTCTTATTTCAGGTGGAAACTCCGAACGCCTATACCGATATGTGGAATAAAAAACACCAATACGACCTCTCAGAGTTTCCAAGAGACAGCCCCTACTACGACGTCGAGAACAAGAAAGTCGTGGGCAAGTTCAAAGATGAATGTAACGGAGTTGCCATAGCCCAATTCGTGGGACTGCGCCCGAAGATGTACTCGATCTTAAAATCGGGTGGTTCAGAAATCAGGAAAGCAAAAGGCGTTCAGAGAGCAGTTGTGAAGAAGGATCTGCACCACGAGCTATACAAGGAGTGCCTGTTCGAACGAGAAGAGATGCGGCACACACAAGTCGTGATTAGAAGCCACGACCACCAGATCGGAGTGTACGAGCAGAATAAGATCAGCCTCTCTCCATTAGACACAAAAAAGTGGATATCTCCGGACGGAATAACAACGCTGGCATATGGGCACTACAAAATCAACGACGGTTGAGTATTCTATCGGGGGGTAGCTCAGTGCCCATAGGCACCAGAAGCAGCTCCTCACGTACAAAACCGCGGCCAGGCCCATCAACTAGATGGTATAAAGCCGGTTTACCAGCCTGCCGAACAACATCCAAAATAGCGTGGATGGTGAGCGACCAGTTAGGATCGGTGGCACGTTTGCTTCCACCTTCGAGCTCGCCGGGAGCGTACAAATATCGGACGAGAACGTCGTGCCCGAGAACAGGCTCATCCAAGCCCCACAAACGAGTTTTCATTTGTGAATGAGAGGGCTTCTGTATCACTTTAGCAGCTTTCATCGCTTCAACCGGCTTCATGTCGAGCAAACGCGTCGGCTCATCGTTTAGTGCAGCTACAACTTCGGGCATCCGGCGAACCCATTCCACCGACCGTTCGGATGACCCCCTTGCAGCCAGGAGCAATTCCTGAGCGTATTGAGCACCGAAGAGTCGCTCAGCTAGAGTACGGTTAAAGCGTTCAACGATGCCCTGTTGGCGATGATTTCCGGCCTGTCCGCGTCTTACAAGAACGTCGTGCTTCGCCAGCAACGGTGTAAAATCACCCATAAATTCGCGTCCAGGATCGACCTGAAAGAGTCGAGGCCAAGTTAATGGGCCCCTCTTATAGATCCGGCTTAAAGCGGCGGCGAATTCGGTCGCACTTTTGTTTATCAACGGTTCAGCTTCTTTGTATCGTGAGGCAACATCAACAACAGTGAGAGCGTATTTATAAGTCTTTCGACCTACTTTATCGTGAGGTAAAAACAAGAGATCGGCTTGGTGTACGGCGTTTGGTCGATTTTCATCGAACTTTGGACGCGGTATGCGGCGTGGAACGGGAAGATAAATCTGCCACACAGCTTGTTTCTTCAGCCAATCACGAGCCTCCGCCTCGGAAACTTTGGCGGCTGAGGCTAATTTCTTCACCGCAGCCTTACCTCGCCAGTAACCTCTAGGGCTGTAATAGACGGCTGAAAGGTGCTTAGACATTTCAGTAATATTATATATTACAAACAGGTAAACACATACACAAATGATTTTCATTAGCGCCGCCGTCCAACACCCATCCCTAGCCTCGACTTTGCTGACATAATGGCCGATACGAGCCGGGCATCCTTCTTCTCATAATCTGGAGTTTCATCGGTGAGTGCGATCTTCGACGCGGCTGCAGCGAGGATGTCATCTGCGTGGTTACGCCCTGGGGTATCTTTATGAACTGCGTAAGCCACATCATGGTGGAGGCACGCACGGTCGAGCTGATTAACACCGTGATAGCGCTGTGACAGCCGTTTATCGAGTTTTGTGAATGGTCCACAGTAAGAGTACTTTCCTGTATTCTGAAAAGAACCTCCCGGATTATCTTCCGAAGACATACCGGATGGAAGGCTCATATGCATCTCAGGCAGAGGCAGAATATTAAGAGCGCTATTCAGTAGAGAACCTCCAGTCTTTCGCACTTTAGAAGGCAAAATTTGGCTCTTCTTTGCACCGCAGACGGCACAGGTTCCCTTCTTGGCTGGCCGACCGTTTCGTAACTCGACAATTGTTTCATTTGAAGTCTCAGTATGTTTCTTACATCGTAGGCAATACATTGTTTTCGTTGAATACAATCATAACTCGTTGTCTCTATATGGAAATAACAAATTTCGATCTCGAAGCCGACGATGGGAAAAAACACCACCATTGGTTGTTGCCATCCAGCATACGGTGTATAATCTGCGGGCCTAGCGGATGTGGGAAAACAAACCTACTACTCAACCTCCTTCTGAAGAAGGGGTACCTACGTTTTGACCGGCTCTATCTATACTCAAAGTCTCTGGGACAGGAAAAATATCAGTTTCTTCGGGACTGGATAACAGAACTCGAAAAAGTTGCCGGTAAGGAAGTGGCTTCCTTTCACTCTTGCTCAGATGAAATAGTTCCAGTTGAATCATTAAATAAGAATGCCAGAAGCCTTCTAGTGTTCGATGACGTCATGCTTGAAAAACAGTCGCCCATCGAAAGGTATTTCACTATGGGCCGACACGGTGGCGCGGACTGCTTCTACTTAACGCAGAATTATTTTCGAATTCCGAAGCAAGCGATCCGTGACAATGCTAATCTTATCGTCCTCTTCAACCAAGACAGCAAAAATTTGCGAGCCATTCACGATACGTTCGTAGGCGGCGACATGTCTTTCGATGAGTTCCGTACGTTCTTCAGCGAGTGTGCTGCCCAGCCATATGGATTCGCAGTCATAGATTTGACGTCCAAGGTGTACGATGGAAAATATCGTTGCGGGTTCGATCGCTTCTATAAGCCCAAGGCAAGTATTTAAAGACACAATATAGGCAACATATAGTCGACATACAACCACGATGTGGACAAAGGTTTCTTCTAAACAGGAGCGAGACGCGTTAACTCAGGATTATTTAGCTCGGAGAGATCGATTGAGACAGCGTTTCGTGGATGAGAAGCTCGGTGAAGCCAATCTTCAGTACGATGCGGCAAAGCTTTTCAAACCAATAGCCACAGCCACCGCTGAATCCCAGGTGGCTACGTCTAAGGAGCTGCAGAAAGTCACCAGCGCTTTACAGGATTTGCCGGCGCAGATTTCAGAGTCTGCTAATTTTAACCCGATAGCAGCTTTGTTCGGTGATTCCGTGGGAGCAGTTGCTCCAACGGCTGCTCCAGCGCTTCCAGCGATTGTGGCACACCCCGCCCAGGAAGCATTGTTCGTCCATCCGAACAGACATCTCAACGTCGACGCAATCAGGCGTCACGGTTTTACACCACCAAGCGAACTTGACCTTCGCGACACGGCAGCTGTGAAACAGATAATCGAAGCCGTGAACCAGTACAATAGAAACACACTTGGCAAAGAGAAAATGAAAGCCAATAAGAACGGAGATGAAGAAAAGGTCGCTTCGCTGACTTTAGATATTAAAGCCCTAAAAGACTATAGAGAACGAATACGTTTTTTGGAGAAAGGCCACACCCTCACAAAAAAGGGAAAGGGTTTCAGTGTCCCAGCCGTTCCTCTGAAATTACAAGGTAACGCCTTGGGTGAGCTCTCCGTTGACCCCGTCGCGCTGTCTGCTGGTAGACTGAGAGTGTTTAAAGGTGGGAACCTGGTGCTCGAAGCTCCGGCCGATGAGTCGTTGTTCAGCCTGTTAACGAAACGATTCGTTAAGACTAAGCAATATTCGCCTCAAGCAATCGAAACTTTTAAAAAGCTCGTACAGATGTCTGGTCTGCCTATTCATGGCCGGAAAAGTAAAAAGTTCCAGCTGATTCGAGGCGGCGCGGTGCAATTTTACAACGATCCAAACGCCCTGGTAGAGAGGTTGCAGCTTTTGGTGGCCTCTAGGGCCGCGGGAAACACTGGTCTCGGCAACGAAATCTCCGCCATTCTTGACGAGTTACTGCGTTCCGGTGCGATCTCCAAAGAGCTGGCACTCGAATTGAATAGAAACATGCTCATAAAATAGAAATAGAAAACAAAATTCATGGCTCAGATGGAACGCTCGGAGAAACTGCTCGAAGAAATTCGAGACCTTTTGCAGCCTAAGGAAAATTTTAGTATAGTTGTTTCCTCAGATACTACAGGGTGGACCACGGCTTTCTCACCACCGCTGTACCTGGATCCAAAAAGACGCTTTGAGCTTGCTTTGGTCAATCTTGAAACTTATAACTCGATCCCGAACATAGACAGCACAAATAACAAGTTCGTCTACAGCTCCACCAATGGACAGACGTGGAAGACGATCATTTTGCCCGACGGAAGCTACGAGATCGCACAGATTAATGATGAAATCAGCCGGCAGATAGAAAAGCAAAATCTGCCGCCGACAGGTGTTCCTCAGCTCGGCTTTAATTCTCCTATTACTATAGGAGCTAACGCATCTACCCTACGCGCCTTCGTAAAGATAACGAATGCCCAATATATAGTAAATATGGCGCAATCTACTATCAGGCAAACGCTCGGTTTTAACCCTCAGAGGCTTGGTATTGGTTATAAAGAGGGAGAAAATCCAGTCGATATTCTCCGGGTGGACACGATCCTGGTAAATTGTGACATTATCTCTGGATCGTATCGCAATGGTAGCCAGCTGCCAGTAATCTACAGTTTTTTCCCGGATGTGTCGCCCGGCTACAAGGTGATCGAGTCTCCGAAAAATCTGGTGTACCTACCAGTTGCACCGGCTGGCAACGTACAGGGCATTCGTGTGTGGCTGACAGACCAGAATGGTGAACAATTAAACCTCCGCGGTGAGACAGTAACTATAAGGTTTCACATCCGCAGTGCGTAAATGTTCACACTTAAATATTCTAATGTTGGTTCTTGGAATTAAAAAGCGGCGTCGTGTAGTGGGTGGTGGACTTTTCGACTGGATACCAAAAATCGCGGGTTTCCTTGGCCGTGCAGGCTCCTTCATTTCGGCGAATAGAGGCACAATCACAAACGTTGCCAAGGCGGTTGGTAATGTCGCGAAAGCCGGCGCCACAACAGCATCTGCCGTCAGGCAAATTGTTGATGCCGTGAAAGCGAGACGCGCTGCAGCCGTAAATGAAGCTCATTTACGAAATGAAAATTCAGCTGCCGCGCCCGTTGTCCCCGCACCTTTGGAGAAGGCGCTCAGCGACAAGAGCATCGAATACTTAAAACAACTGGCTGTGAGTCCACCACCCGTTGTTCCGACAATGGCTGACATAAACAGCCGCATTGCTGGATCCGGTTTCAAGACTATAAAGCCGAGTCGTGGTGGTAGGGGTCTGTTTCTCGCAAAATAAAAACATTTCTGACTAATTCACAAAACGCAATTTAACAAATGTTTAACTCACCACATATGAAATTCATTTACAGCATGATTAATAATTGAAGCTTGAACTTTTTTACTTATAATAATGGCAGCATTTGACGTGCCGAGTGAAATGTTGGACATCGCTTCGGCGGTGCCCGATGACAATAGCATCGAATCGTTTGAATACCGCGAGTATGAATCACAAAACCCTGCGGCTATTAACAACGGTCAGGCCATACAGATAGACATCCAGAACCAAGACATTTTCACACAGCCTTCTAAAAGTTACCTTCTTGTGGAGGGCAGGCTTACATCAACTGGTGCGGCTTACATCGCAGACTCGTTGGTGTCATTCATCAACAACGCCATCCCGTACATGTTCTCTCAGATTCGATACCTGGCTAACAACACCGAGATAGAGAATGTCATGTCTCCTGGGCAAGCCACGACGATGAAAGGCATGCTGGTATACGGCGACGACTTCTCCAAAGGCGAAGGTTTAAACATGTGTTGGCAGAAGGACACGAGTGCGGCGGCGGCGACCGCGAATATCGGCTTCGAGGCCCGTCGACTGATGATCATTGGAAAACCCGTCCCTATTGGAACGTTTTCATTCATCGTTCCCTTAAGACATCTATTCGGCTTTTGCGATGATTACCACAAAGTCGTATACGGGATTAAACACTCCTTACTGCTGAGCCGGCAGGGAGATGCAGACGCGATCTTCAAGGAAGCCGCAGCGACCAATGGCCAGATCGCGCTGACTAAACTCTCCTGGTTCATGCCGCATATAATACCCGCTCTGGAGTATAAAAGCATGCTTATGAAGCAGATTGAAGCCAAGGTTAAGGTACCTGTAGCATTCCGCGCCATGCAATGCGACAACATTGCGGTGCCACGAGCGACGACTTTTTCCTGGCGTTTGAGTGTTAAGTCGGGCACGGAAAAGCCAAGCTGGATTCTTGTTGCTTTTCAGACTGGAAAGAATGCACATCAAGGCCAGAATCCGGCACTGTTTGACCATGTGCAGGTTCGCAACATATTCGCTTTGCTCAACACCGATCGTTACCCGGTGGTTGACATGAATCTCGACTTCACCAAGAGGACAACTTCTCGCGCTTACAAGGCCCTACGTGACTTCAAGGAAGAATATTGCGGTATAGACGCGCGTGAATCGTCATGCCAACTGACACCAATGGAATTTGTAGATTTGTTTCCAATCTTCGTTCTGGACGTGCGCAGGCAATCTGAACGACTTAAAACCTCTGTACAGGACATACAAATCAAGGTGGACTTTAACGAAGGGGTACCAAATAATACGACAGCATATGCCGTCCTGATCAGCGACCGACTCCTGAATTTTGAATCGGATGGCAGCAAATTCAACGTCGTCTACTAGAAATCGGTTTTTCACATTTAGATACAAGGCCCTCTTTTAGATATATTTTTTCCAAAAATGAAAACTGAATACGTTGCGTTCGGCCTTTCACTGACCGAAGGGCAAAAGCAAACATTAGCTAGAGCTGCGCGCGCCGGCACTGGTGCCACGATCCGACTCGCTCATGGCCAGCTTCGTGGAGACGATAAGCTCGCGCTGACAAAAGTTCAAGCCGCCCGAATCGTGAAGAAGATTTCGGAAGGCATTGGTATGGAGCTGAGGTTCACCAAAACGCAATTGAAAAAGATGACAAAATCGGGCGGATTTCTTCCACTACTGGCTCTCCTCCCACTGATTTTTGGTGGGTTAACCGCGGTGGGTGCCGCGGCTGGAGGGGCCGCCGAAGTGGCAAAGGCCGTGCACAACAAACAGGCCAGCGATGCAGAGGCTCTGCGCAAGAAACAGGCCAGCGATGCGGCCCAAGCCGAGAAAAAACGGATCGACGACGCGGCTTTAGCAGAGGCCGCGCGTCACAATCGCGAACTCGAAGCTCAGGTCCGCGGGACCGGTTTATATCTCGGGCGCCAGACTTATGGTGGTTGCTGTTCAATGTGTAAAGGATCCGGCCTGTACATCAGGCAAAAAAACTAAAACCGCTGAGCAACTTTGACATAGAGAAAGTTGCCAGAGCGCTGCCGCATTTCCGCGGTGTTTTCATGCGAGATGGTCTGCCCGCCGTGGCTCGTGAGAAGGAGTGTGGAGTTGTTAATTTAGATTCCGGCGACGGCGACGGTACTCACTGGGTCGCTTATTGGATAGATGGACCCACGGCCGTCTATTTTGACAGTTATGGGCTGGATCCGCCTCTCGAAATTTCTCGATATTTAAAAAATCCTATAAGAACTCAAACGTTCCAGCTACAGGGGCCCGATGATGTGGTATGTGGTCATCTCTGTCTGCTCGTGCTAAGAGAGCTCGCTGCCGGAAAGAATTTTGAAGATATCGTGCTTGACCTATGTTAGACTTCCATCACCTTTTTGTATATAAAAATGCCGGTTGATAAATTTGGAAGAGACGGTGGAGGTGGGGTGGGAGGAGGGCAGATAAGCGCCGCTGGGCTCGTCCACAAGGCTGGTGATACCATGCTGGGAATTCTATCGGCTGGGGGATTTCGGCTGACAAATGTGGGGACTCCTACGATGGACACAGACGCCGCAACAAAGGCTTATGCAGACATCGTAGATCAGGACAACCTGCAACTCACCGGTGGAACGATGTCTGGCGTTCTAAAAATGGGCGGTCATAAATTGACTGGTTTGCCCACGGACACTCCGGGATCTGACAGCGAAGACGAGGGTTGGGATGAATTGGTGGGAGAGTCCGACGTTGGGAGTTGGAAACAAATAACGGAGTACGCGAAAGAGCGGGCGCACCAAGCTGAGTTGTATGCAGACGGCTTAAGCTCCGAGGTAACTGGTCTCGTTAAACGTTACGCAGACGATAAGGACGCTCTGCTGGACACTGCCGTCAGGCTGTACGCGGACCAGAAGGCGGCCGCGGCCGAGAGCCATGCAGACCAGAAGCTTATCGATGCTAAACAGTACACGGACGAGAAGAACGAGGTGCTGAGAGATTCCGTTAGGCAGTATGCAGACGAAAAAAATGTTATTGTAAAAAGTTACGTCAACGAGCAAGATGTTATCGTCAAGAACGCGTGTGTGCTAAAATCTGGAAGTGTAATGACTGGAAGTTTAGTCATGGGTGGCCACCGAGTGACTGGACTTCCAACAGAGATTCCAGGATCTGATAGCGACGCAGCGAGTTGGAAACAAGTGTCAACAGCGGTCGCCGGCGCTCTGTTGAGCCTCGATAGAGTTCCCACGGAGTCGTTGCACGTGGTTAACAAACAATATGTTGATGTTCAACATATTGCTGCTAGGCAGTACGCGGTCGATCAGGACACCGTGATTAATTCGGCCGTGAGGTTGTATACAGATCAAAAGACCGCCGCCGCAAGGGGGTACGCGGACCAGAAAGCCGAAGCTGCAAAAACTTACGCCGAAGAACAAGACGCTATGGTCAGGAGCGCTTGCGTGCTTAAAGTTGGCGACGCAATGACTGGAAATTTAGCTATGGGCGGTAAGAGGGTGACTGGGCTTTACACGGGGGCCTCAACAACTAATACCGACGCGGCGAGTATCGGGCAGGTGACGAGAATCGTAACCGGCAAAATGACAAAATTAAATAAAATACCGACGGAGCCTTTGAACGTGGCCAATAAACAATATGTCGACAATCAGGCTGTTGTGGTTAAAAGGTATACAGATAGTAAAGAGGCCGCTGTAAGACAGTACGTGAACAACATCAAGTTTCTCAACTACGGCGGACACATTCCGCCTCTGTGCGAAAACGTTTCGGAAACAGGTTTTTGGGCCGCGGCCAGCACATCTCTCCCCGATTACCCGCCGTATATGGCATTCAACTCAGGAGTCGAAGGTCAGTGGAGTACCCCGGCCATTCAGGCTGTCGAGGATATGCCTTGGTTACGAATTAAATGTCCGGCGCCTGTGCGCATATGGAAGGTTAGCCTGACTGCAAAGAATCAACCGCGTATCACGTCTTGGAAGATTCATGGGGGTAATTTAACAGGCTTTACAGAACTACTCTCCTCCAATACCGCTTTGACTGGATATATGCAGGAGTTTACCATCAATACTGACACCGCATACAATTTTTACAGACTGTCGGTCTTAACCACCGATCAACTACAAAGTTCTCTTAGCATATCTCACTTTCAGATCTATACATATTTTAAAGTCGGGGAAACATAGGACTTAATAATGGCCGACTCACACTACAAGATTCGTGGTTATCTCCGGCAAAAAGGAGAAACAAATATGCACAAGTACAACCTCGATGATTTGGTTGGCCTAACCAACTGGGGATATACTATCCCTAAGCCCACCGCAGATATGTTAGACGCGGTTCCCCAAATTCACATCGATTTCGTGTCGGATGATTACCACAGCCGCGATATTTACACAGCGACCAAAACTGTGACTCTAAGTTCGTGGCAAACGCTTCCATTGACCGCGGCACGCTATCCCTGTATTACGTTGCAAACTAATAATGAGGTTATTTCATTAGACCGCGGATTCTGGAGGCTTACAATGTTTGGTGTTAGTACCGGTGATGCGTCAGTTCGCGTTATTACAGCCGCGGGTAGCATCGATCGTACAGTTGACATTCAAAGTGGACAATTTGATGCATCTAGGGCAATATTCATTCCAGGACAAACGGGTTTTAGAATTGAAGGAAAAAAGAGAGGTGTTTTAAGTACTTCAACTATTGAGTTAAACGTAACGTTACTGATAGAGCAACTGTAAAAAGTATGTCTTTGTACCCACCGCTGATGGAGTCAACAATTTCGTCAGACACGACGTCGCAAACATTTCGTCTGCAGAAGATCGGCGAAATAGAAGCATTCCTGAGGTCCGAGGCGATAAGTCGGGGACAACTGTGCAAAAAGTATAAGAGGGTTGTAGATGTGGCTAATGGGGCATCGGCCGGCCTTGCTATAGTTAGTCTTGGAACTGGGGTGGGTGGGGCAGCTATGTTAGCCACTGGTATTGGTTTTATTCCTGGTATTGTTCTAGAGAGTTTGGCCATAGCGACGAGTTTTCTGGATATTATTGGAAATGTTATTAGTAGAAGTTTTGTTGCTAAAGCTTCAAAACACGACGAAATTTGTATTTTGGCGGAAAGTAAGCTAAACACTGTTCATGACCACATTTCTAAGGCGTTGGAGGACACGGCTATTAGCGATGAAGAGTATAAGCTTATTCTGGGAGAGGAGGAGAAATATAGAACGATGAAACGTGATATACAAAGCAAGAATGGAAAAAAAGAGTTGCCGAGTCAAAGCAAAGACCAGATGGTGGCAGAACTAATCAAGAAACTAACCAGCGCTGGGTCTTCTCCGCGAACCACGATATAAAAATTTTCGTCGTAGGTGGTTGGGGTAGTGAGTCTGTAATTCCTAGCGCGCCACCAGCATATTATTAGGAGGGGGTCAACATTTTGCCGACGTTTCGTAGTAGTGTCACATCCATATTTAGCTTCTAATAATGCGGAAGGCTTATTTTTTCTAATTTACAACGAAATTTACAGGGGGTCCAAATTTGGCAAACGGTCCCGAAGTCATACCACACCCTCATTATACCGCAGAATGCTTAATTTTTCTAATTTACAACGAAATTTACAGGGGGTCCAAATTTGGCAACCGGTCCCGAAATGATACTACACCCGCATTATACTTCTAACACCGCAGAATGCTTGATTTTTTCTAATTTATAACGAAATTTATGGGGGGGTCAAAATTTGGCAAACGGTCCCGGAGTCATGCCACACCCTCATTATATCGCAGAATGCTTGATTTTTCTAATTTATAACGAAATTTATGGGGGGTCCAAATTTGGCAACCGGTCCCGAAATGATACCACACCCGCATTATACCGCGGAATGTTTGATTTTTTCTAATTTATAACGAAATATATGGGGGGGTCCAAATTTGGCAACCGGTCCCGAAATGATACCACACCCGCATTATGCTGCAAAAGGCCTATCGAATGTACTATGTTTAGCCTTTTTCTGTTATGTGCTTTAGTAAATATACACCACAGATAAACGAATGATCTTTCTTGCGCGGTAAACATGCTGTTTAACCCATTTTCGCGCTGACTGACCCCTTTTTGAAGTGAATATAGGTTTTCCAGGTCGCTTTAAAAAATTATGTTCGTTTGGAAATGACTATAGCCAGTGTGCTAACCCAGATGTTTTCCATATATATAGACAATGCAACAGCCACAAGGTTAACGGCACAGCAAAAACCACGGTAATTCCATACCCGCATTTATCTGAACTGGACTGCTTAAAAAGTAGCAGTGGGCTCAAAAAAGCCCGACGACCTCGCAACACAGTTTCAACCTTTCGATAAACAGACTCCTTCAGGCTATTACTTTTTACATAGCAGTCCATATATTGTAGTGCTGCAGACTTTCAAGCAAACGTGGTTAAGCAACGTTTCAAGCAACACGATGATTACACTCGTTTTATTAGGCGGAGCCACCGCAACCAGAACCAAGAGAATAAATAACTTGAATACATAACTAGAATAAATAACTAGAACGGGGTGCAATTGAGAGGAAGCTCGAGAGAGAGGCTCTGACACAGATGATAGTCTTCTGAGCCACTTAAAACCTTGTAATGTTATGTTATGTTATGTTAAATAGAGGTTTATATGTTATTAAACAGAAAGCGGTGCACTGCTTCATTATAACGGTTATAAATATATTAATAACCTACTACATATATACAAACATATATACATACATACGAGCACTCTACATCTGATTAACGGCATGATCAATGGTTAATAGTTCTGTTGTGCACGAGGCCTCATATAGGCTTATAAACACATTCCATGGCTAAAAGCAACGATGAATGGTTGTTACTGACCTAGATTGCGCGAACTTGGTCAAAGTCCAATAATCTTATGGAAAGCCGAATGTTTGTTAGTTTTGCACAGCTTTAAAGCCAATCTGTTTATAAAGGCTAGTTGGTCACGAGAAGGCTTGGATGCACTGGCTTCCCGCCGCTGTGATGTGAAACCGCTACTGGTCACCACGATTCAAAAGACTTCTAGCCATGATAGCCATAGGCACTGCTTGGAAACCGATCTTTGGTAAGGGCTAGTTGGTCACGAGATGGCTTGGAGGCACTGGCTTCCACCTGTGATCTAAAAACGCTATTGGTCATCTACTACTATTATCATCGTCGTTGTCATTGTTATCATCATCACTATCATCACCATCGTCATCATCATGGCCATACCCATCATCATTATCATCATAACCACAACCATAACCATCATTGTCATGATCATCATCACTGCCATCGTCATTGCTATCATCATCATCGTCATTATATCATCATGATCATCATCATGATCATCATCATCATCGTCATCATCATCATAACTACAACCATCATCATCATCATCATTGTCATCATCGTCATCATCATTGTCATCATCATCATCATTGTCCGTCGTCGCAATCGTCATTGTCATCATCATCATCATCACCGTTGTCCGTTTTCGCAATCGTCACTGTTATTATCCCAAAATGCGCCACACAAATACTCAGCTGCATGCATTACACACGACATAAACAGCTGCACATGACTAGAGATTCCTTCACAGCCACATAGAAACACAAGCAGACAAACTAACAGAGAGACTCAGCGAGAGGAAGAGCGATACACCCCGTCCTACCATTCGCTCCCATTCTTTCAATATTCTCCGCGATGAGCTTCTGCTGTCTTTCCGTTTGTATGCCGAGGCCGAAAATCGTGGTGGCGGAGTTGACTGTGAGGCTGGCCAGATGGACGGCGTTAACTCCGGATCCAACGTTGATGTGTAGGATGTCATCTCCATCGCCAATCAGAGCACGAACGGAATGCACAACCGTAATACTCGATTTATCCTGTACCAGAAAACACCCGGATGTAATGCACCACCTTAGTACTCGATTTATCCTGTACCCGTAAAAACCAGATGTAATGCGCCACAGTTGTACTCGAATTATCATGCACCAAAAATACTAATATAATAATTTATTATTATTATTATTATTTTTATTTATTATCATCATCTTCATCATCATCATCATCATCATCATCATCATCATCATCAGCATCAGCATCATCATTACCTGAAGGACGATGTGGCTGTTTCTGACCAGCTCATGGTCCTCGAGGCAATCGAGAAGGTCTCCTGGGAAGAAGAGAACGTTGAAACACTGGCGGTCAGACATGAATGTCCTTCCAACCAGGTCATCGATGGAATTCACTCGACTGAAACCATCCATCAGAAGGTCATTCGTCACGGTTCTTATTCTGCAATCCACACAAAACATAGCAAACGATGACCCCCTGTATCTGTCCGTACTGCCCAGCTGCCAATGTCACGTCATTCAAAACTTAAGACTTACCTAATACCTATCATCCTCCTCATCACCATTATCATCATTGTCCTGCAGCAGCAGCAGCTGCAGTAGTAGTAGTAGTGGTGGTAATCGCGGTAGTAATAGTAGTAGTAGTAGTAGTAGTAGTAGTAGTAGTAGTAGTAGTAGTAGTAGTAGTAGTAGTAGTAGTAGTAGTAGTAGTAGTAGTAGTGGTGGTGGTGGTGGTGGTAATCGCGGTAGTAGTATAGTAGTAGTAGTAGTAGTAGTAGTAGTAGTAGTAGTAGTAGTAGTAGTAGTAGTAGTAGTGGTAGTAGTAGTAGTAGTAGTAGTAGTAGTAGTAGTAGTAGTAGTAGTAGTAGTAGTAGTAGTAGTAGTAGTAGTAGTAGTAGTAGTAGTAGTAGTAGTAGTAGTAGTAGTAGTTGTAGTAGTAGTTGTAGTAGTAGTAGTAGTAGTAGTAGTAGTAGTAGTAGTAGTAGTAGTAGTAGTAGTAGTAGTAGTAGTAGTAGTAGTAGTAGTAGTAGTAGTAGTAGTAGTAGTAGTAGCGGTGGTAGTAAGAGTGGTCGTCGTCGTAGTAATAATAGTGATCGTAGCAGCAGAAGTGGGGGTGGTGGAGGAGGTGATTGTTGTTTTGTTGTTGGTGGTGCTGGTGGAGGTGTTGGTGGTGGTGGGGTTGGAGGTGGTAGTGGCGGTGGTAGTGTTGATGGTGGTGGTGTTGAAGGTGGTGGTGATGGTGGATGTGGTGGTGATGGTGGTCAGGTGGCGGTGGTGATGGTGGTGGTATTTGCCTGGTTTTGTTGAGGTTGATCCAGGCGCATACTGTCATCTGTGAAGCGATCTGGTCGTTCTGGCGAACGGCCTGTGGCAGGAGAGAGTCGAGGGTAAGGACTCGAGCCTTGATGCGACTACGGGCGAGGGCAGCGCTCAGCTTCGTCTTCGCCGTGTAGAGGGACGTTTCGATGCGGCGCAGACGGGGATCGACGACCTCCTCTCGTCCGGGGAGACGCAGCTGGAAACGACGCTGTTGGAAGTCGCACAGAATGACCATCACTTGACTGAAATCGTTCACAAGCTACAGAAACGTAACCCAAGAAACTGATTGTAATCCTAATTTGTGACTCATTGTTCTTAATTAATAATTTAACTTGTATCGCGCCAGTGTGTAATACACAAAGCATCAACCCAAAGCGCACCAAAATCAAGCCGCAATCAAGTCAATATCCAGAAGATCAGTCCGCATAAACAGAAAGGAAGCCTTTGGTGCACAAGGAATTTTCAACAAATAAGCTGACGTCTTAAATTGAGAATGAAATGATCAAGAGAGGCCAAGGAATTTCTAAGCATCAAATTTAATCGGTATTTTAAATTGCAAGTATATAAATGTTCGAAATTAGAGATTAATATTTGTAAAAATGCCTGAAGAAAGATGTCGTTGGTCGCTGTTTTTACAACAATCCAATGTACAAAAATAATACGCAGTTGTACACTAGAGTCCTTAATCTTTTGGCGGATTTCGAATCCTCTCTCATGTAGGCTACATACACAAAAACTTACCGACCTAACACTTGTCTCAACTTACCTCGGGAAATTTTTCAAAGAAATCTGAATCATCGAGCATTTCCTGGAGAAACTTCTGATCTGCGCAAACCAACAGAAAATCTGACAGATAGACAGACAGACAATCAAACGAACAGACTGTGTTCTCACAACTGCAGTCATTTTACAGACAGAGACAGACAGACACACAGGTGGACAGAAACACAGAGAAACTAAGAGATAGACGGACGGACGAACTTAGGTGAAATGTAAACATCTCTTTCGCTTTGACGAGTGCATGTTTGAATATATAGGCCTACAACACCGTTTTGAGAGATGTTACGGGGACGCTATTCAGTTAAAACACCAGCTACTTTTACATTTACATTTACATTTACATTAATTTTACTTTTACACTTACGTTTACGTTTACATTCATATTTACATTTACATTTCCCTCTACATTTACATTTCCTTCTATATTTACTTTTACATTTACTTTACGTTTACATTTACAGAAGAGTCGGAACTTACACTTGAGCGTCTGGAAGGCGAGGCAGTAGGTGACTCTCTTTTCGCCATCCGACGCAAACGATATCTTAGACAGGCGTTCCGCCTTTTCCAGGGCATCCTCATCAACAGTGGAGCTCAGCTGCTCCCGGAGGTCCTGGTAGGGTTTCGACCGTCGCCGGAAGTTATCGATGTGGTGCTTCATGACCTCGAAGACTGCTGCAGCCAGTCGGATGTACCGGTGATCGTAGGGACACGGCTCCAGGTGGAAGAATCGGGAGATGTTCTTGCGGTATGCTTCGGTTGACATGGCTCTCAGTTGGCAGAACTTGTATGGGGGCGAAGAGGGTCTTTGACCGAGCGCTGAAAATGAGTCGACGCTGTTGAAGAAAGACCCACGCTGGGAAATAGCCGCTTCCGTTTCCGGGTCATAGGTCAGCATTGTGACCTGTGTTGGAGGTCACCGGAGCCTAGACAGTTTTAAGAACGGGTTTTAAATGAAGCTCTTGACTGTGCTCTGCGAAGCATCGTAGAGTTAGTTTGAGAAAGTCATTCAGAACGAGTATCATACTCGTGGCACATAGCCTTACCGGCCATCAGCTCCACGATTTTGTGCGTTCCACCACCTTGCATCGGTTGCTGTATGCCTCCCCGCCTGGTAAGACTTCCTCGGGATGCAAGCGGGGAATCGACTCCAAGCGATGATACGGTGACAAATGCTACGTCATTACCTGCCCGAGGACTCCCAACGTTTGAACAAATCTGCGATAACACTGATACCCGCCTGTTTGGGGATGTGCTGCGGAACCTGGGTAATTTCCTGCACCAATTACTACCTCCAACCAAACCCACCTACTACCCCTCCGTCCCCGTGTCCATGACCGCATAATCTCGCTCTCTGCCTGTGTCTCTCTGCGTCTCGCTATGTGTGCCTCTCTGTCTGTCTGTCTGTCTGTCTGTCTGTCTCTCTCTGTGTGCTTCTGTTTCTATCTCTGAGACTCTGTCCCTGCCTGTGTCTCTCTCTATATCTCTCTCTGCTTGCTGTACTTTCCATAGACAGACAGACAGTTCCACAGACACACAGATTGAGAAACAGACACATATAGACAGACGGACAGATAGACGGACAGAAACACAGACTGACCTACAGAGAAGCTTAAAAATCGACATATATAATAGACAAATAGATTGATAAGGAGACATGAAAAGACAGATAGAGACAGACAGGCAGGCACATAGACAGACAGACAGACAGATAGACATTAAGATAGACAAACAGACAGATAGACAGACAGTAGACAGACAGACAGGTAAAAAAAACAGACAGATAGATAGACAAATGGATAGACACAGAGACATGAAAAGACAGATAGAGACAGACAGACAGATATTCTTCAAATGAAACAGAATCTCAACACAACCCTACGCTTCATTCTTGAACAGCTGATAACACGTCAACTAAAGGTGAAACAGATAGAAATCCAACTCACGTTTTAATAAACCGACTAAAGGAAAGAGAGATAAACGGACGCACTGATAATCTGATCTTAAGCTCATCCAATCATACAACTCGTAATAGTAATCGTAAGCCCCAAATTTCTAAAACGCTGCTCTAAGGCTAAGCGTAGGGCACCAGCTTATTCACGAGCGCTGCGTCACATCAGAGTGATTGTCCAGAGATCGATGTCCATTGGAGGTACGAGTCCGGTTGCTAGAGAGACCAGAGAGATAGCTATTGGCCGATTGCGGCTGATCAATTTCAAAGCTGCGTGTTTTTCCCACATAATCGTCTAGCTTTTGATCGATAATTTTTCATACGTATTAATTTTTAATCGTGCGCTTCGATCTGTAACTCGCCACCGATCTCCCGCTCCCTAACCGCTGTATATCAACTTCATAATGCCCTACGGTTGTGGCTGCGTTTTCTGAGATATACCGTTGACAGAAGACGTTTCTTCAAAGTAAAACAGACGCGTCTTCCAACAAGAGGACGAGAACTCTTCTGCTATAAAATCAGAAAGGGACTACAGAAGAATGCATGGGTTACATATGTGCTTACGCTTGATATAGGCAGCATTTTCGCATCATCATCATTATCATTATCATCATCACCAGCAGCAACATTCACTGTGCAAAGTTTAGAGCTAGGCATTTTTAGTTAATGCAGTCAATTTAAATGACGTATAATTTTTGCTTCTTTTTTCCGCATCATAAAAGTGCAACACATTCTAAAAAAACTAACTATCATTGATCTAATCAGAAACTGGGAAAATGTTTCCAGCGAAAATCTTACCAAGGCGATTTTTTTCCAACTATCGAATGTCGTAGGCCTACTATACGCGGTCAATGTCCGTCCCATTGTCCAACGATGAAACCAGCGTTCTTACAGACTACAACTCGCCTTAGACCGTGTCAGTGTAACAGGAAGGTTGAAGAAGATGTTTCTTCTGATTTTGGAAGACGCACGAAAACGTATCTTATACAGGTTTATGCGTCCAGGTGCCGCCACGTTTGCCAAGACGGCGGTTGAAGTGAGTGTTATTATCAAAAAGCGCTATCCTAAGGTGTGCCAGAATTATTTAACATCATCATTACGAAGCTGACACGACACGAAGAATAACTATTGATCGCTGAACAAGAATATTAACACAACAATTAGAATCCGGAGCCAAATTATTCCGCAGTTCATCGCGCGGAAACGCATCGTCCTAAACAGCACGCCTGGTGGTCTATTATACGGCAGGACACTTCGTCTCAAATCCCACGACTGCGGGTTTGAGCCTGTAGTGAAGGCTCCGAACAACGACCCCGGACTAGTTCATTGGCGCACATCGTTTTATCTGCTCAGCAATAGAAGTATTGACCTTCTGCGCGCGCTAAAACATAGGATTTTTTAAAAGAAGTTTGCACTGGTGGGGAGATTTTAAAAAGAGACATTTTAAGTCAAAAACAGTTGAATCAGAGGAACTTGGAAAAGGACGTATGTTTTAAATATTTGGACTTCCAAGCAGTCAAATTATCGAAATAAAACAAATTATCGAAATGAAACAATTAACATTTGTAATTTTGTACAGAATTATTTCAAGTCCAAAAACGAGCATTGCACAATTGCCGACAAGAAAAAGAACAACTAGAATATCACAGATTACTGAAACAAGATAAGTGCTAAAAAAACTAGTAAAAATGACCAGCTTCTCTGAAATATTTCTCAACGAATCTCATTTTGTGTACCGGTAAGTATCTAAACTGGGCTCACGTTCTCTTCGATTCCAGAAAGAAAGAAAGTTTTGCCTCCCTGGAAAATCATATAGGGCCTAATCGTTTCATTATTGGTGGCGAATGGTGGGACTAAAAGAGGGCAAAATTCACTGGTGAAGAAAGGGCATGAACTGGTGGGGAATTTGAGAGGACCAAATTATTCCGCAATTCATGGCAAGAAAACGCATCCTCCTGAACAGCACGGCCCGATCAAATTTGTTCACCTCTGCCTCCCCCCCCCTCTGGATAAGGCTTTATAATGACGTCCCTGATGTAAGTAAGGTCTTTTCCATTCGGTAGGACGCTTCGTCTCAAACCCCACGACTGCGAGTTCGAGCATGTTCCGCGGGCTATGTGTACAATGAATACATTTATGATGAAGGGAACGCATTACAATTGAATTATTGTAACAATTTCTCAGATTAGATCAAACTCGTTTCCTGCAGCTGACGTATTAATTACGTCGTTCAGAGAGCAGCGCTCGTGAATAAGTTTGGTTTATGATTACGATTAGGAGAGCAATAATATTGCAAAATAAAATTTTATTCAGGCCGAATGTAGGTTGGCGCATATATCAGGGTAATGTAAGTCAAGAACGATTTTTGGAAAAAAAGAAAAACATAATGTAAAGAAGAAAAGGAGGAAGAAGAGAGAGGTATAAAAGGAAAAAAAGAGACTCATTTGCAGCACTGGCTTACAGTTTTGCACAGGTAGACTAGGTACAAACATGGGCGGCGATCCCAAGGGGTCGACGGGGACAAGAACTTCCACTTTTAACAGTGGGGAGACACAACGTACTGTTCTCCCCCACATCGTTGAAAAAATTTGTCGCGCGTGACCGCGAACAAATTTTTTCACCTCTGCCTTCCCCCCCCCCTCTGGATAAGGCTTGATAATGACGTCCCTGATGTAAGAAAGGTCTTTCCATATATACGCATTAATAGATAATAATAATAATAATAATAATTATAATAATAATAATAATATTAATAATAATAATAATAATAATAGTAGTAGTAATAATAATATAAAAAAAATAATAATAATAATTATAATAATAATAATAATAATAATAATAATAATAATAATAATAATAATAATAATAATAATAATAATAATAATAATAATAATAATAATAATAATAATAATAATAATAATAATAATAATAATAATAATAATAATAATAATAATAATAATAATAATAATAATAATAATAATAGAACTTAGGGTTCACCTCCTGCTCATTCTCCTCCTGCCCAGTTCCGCAAGCACCTGGAACCTCTCATTTTGTCAGCGATGACACTTACCCCGGTCGAGAGCGCCTCTAAGTTTGAGTGGCGCTATATAGGTTCTTGATTACAATAACAATTACAATCACTGACGGTACGACAGGCCGACCAGCTGAAGACTAACGTTTGTAAACTAGAAACATGGCGGAAAAGATCAATAAGAGAAAATAATTATAATCAGCCACCTGCAACTATTGTAACAATTCTCAGATAAGAACAACTTTTGGTTCATTTGGTCGACAAGATTGCATTAACGCCCTTTATTCGACCAAGAAAAATATCTCATTGCCTGCAGCTGGGGCAATAATAACGTCGTTCAGAGATCAATAGAAACATAAAATTTTATTCAGGCTTTTTCGGCACGTGGGATAAGGATAATTCTGTAAGTAAGGTCTTTCCCTAAGTGTCCATTAATAGTAATAGTAATAATAATAATAATTATAATATTAATAATAATTAATATTATTATTATTATTATTATTATTATTATTATTATTATTATTATTATTATTATAATTTATCACGGCGCTTGGAAAGAGCCTGAGCACCATCTCTGGTGATGTACGTGAAACATCATACCTCTTCCAACGCAAGGCCGGATTAACATTTTGTAGGCCTGGTTTCAAAATTGTTTAGTAGGCCCATATATAAATAATATGTGTTCAGTCACTGGCGGCGATCTTGTTTGGCAGGTTGTGGACACGGGACACTTTGAACCAATCTGGTCAAAAAGAGGTTAAAAAATCTTTTTGCGCTCAAGCGCCAAAAAGTTTCTTGACTATTTTGATGTTTCTTCAAAATTTGTGGGACAATTCTATACTGTGCCCCCCAGTCTTAAAGGTGGGGTATTGTCCCCTTGACCTCCCGGGATCGCCGCCCTTGTGTTCAATCAATAAGTGGGGACAAAATTTAAATTATACCACAGATATTTATGAATTTTTAAACTGTTTACGACGTGCTCTCATAATAGAAAAACTGTCAATAGGCCTAATATCCTGAAAATCTAGCCGTTGCACAATTTCACACTCAATGTTCATAAGTATTAAATTTGTCAGTCTATCCTGTCCCATCGTAGATCTTAAAGAAGTACTGCGGAGAGTTGTATCTACTGTGAAATTTATAAGCAGCATCAGCACAGTAAACTTTCGTGAACGGTCACAATTCTCTTGGCTGTTCATATGCAAGTGATTATCGTTGACAGTAAAACTATAGCGTGTTTACAAAACTGAAATAATAGTTAAAGATTTGAAGGCAGCATACTAAATTAAATGCCACTGGTAGGCCCCTTATTAATGACATGTTTGGTAGGCCTGGGTCCCGGGACCCAGTGGAACCATAGTTAATCCAGGCCTGTTCCAACGCCTGACGTTGACAATCCAACGCTTGAACGCAGTAGCTTTCCGCGACACTTTCCCTCTGCCAGGACCTGAGGAATAGCGGCCGTTCCAGATGATCTACTTCTTTTAATTAATATTTAAGTCCCCGAGGGATCATATGTACCTTGGGGCAAAACAAGAAAAAATAATAATAATAACAACGATGTCAGAGGACCCACTCGAGACCATGCACTTGTTTCAGCGCCTTTCCATATGCACTCAACGATTTAACGCCGTGGCACTTTTGCACAACTAGTCGGGGAAGAGAATCGCTAACTCCTGAACATAACGCCTCTCTGAGGGCAGTTTCTAAGAGCCCGAGGGATCATTTCTACCTCGGGCGACAAAAAAAATTATGATAACAATAATAATAATAATAAAATAAATAAATAAATAAAAAACTAAAAATAATAATAATAATAGAGACGGCATACATGTTCCAACGCCTGTCAATTTGCAATCAGAGATTTAACGCAGTTGCGTTCACCGGCACTTTTGCACAATCGGGAGAGGACGTGGCTCAGTGAACCAATATAACTTTGCACCTTCTTAATCTCTAAGAGCCTCAGGGTAACTCTTCGGGCGGCCAAAAAAAAATAAAAATAATAATAATAATAATAATAATAATAATAATAATAATAATAATAATAATAATAATAATAATAATAATAATAATAATAATAATAATAATAATTATAATAATAATAATAATAATAATAATGGAGACTCTCTCGGCTTATCTTGAATCCCGCTGCTCCGAATTATCCTTGACCCTGTCCAGACTGGCAAGCGTCTCTAAGCACGACACACTAATCCTACTCAAGTGCTCGCTTAGCTCTTCTAAATTGATGCGCATACACTTCGCCGCGGCCTTTGCTTGGGCCATCCTCTTCTTGAACAATACGACTTTTTGTTGAGAGACGGTCTCTGCTCAATCCTGAATCTCCCCTTATCGGAGATCAGTGGATGTAGGCCTCCTCCCATTTTAAAACTGGAGGCTTGGGAATACGTAGGATTTCCTCACTTGCGCTCCCGCCTATTTGGCTTCCGCTGCAGGTACCCTAGCCTTGCAATCCTTAATTGACAATAATGCGTAAACGAGCTTTACTTGACAAAGCAAAGTAGTGAAGCTTACGTGATAAATACGTAATTCAAGAGCAGCGTTCGTGAACAAGCTGTTGCTTTGCGCTTAGCTTTAGAGAAGCGCTTTAGAAATTTGGAATTTACGGTTACGATTGCAAAAGCAGTTGCAAAATAAAAATTTTGCAGGCCGAATATAGCCTGGCGCGTGGGGTAGGGTAATGTAACTAACGCGTTTCCATAAACACACATTTAAAACTTAATACTCACACGATTCTAAAACCAGAGCAACATATTTAGTCAAGGCACATTGTCGAGATGAACATTGAAAATAAATTTCAATCAGGCAAGGCATATTTAAGTAAGATAAGGTAAAGTAGGTAAGGCAAAGATAACTTCAGGTAAGGTATAGTAAAGATAAGGAAAGTTATAGTAAAGTAGGGTAGGGCATTGGAAGGGTAAATGAGGTAAGGCATGGTCAGGTAATTTAAGGTAAGGTTTGGTGAAACAAGACAATTTAAAGTAAGAGCTTGGGTCATCGGAGTAATTTAATATTTGTTCGAATAAAGAAACTGTCAACCCTTTCCCTCTGTTGACAGTCCTTCTATCAACTTCCTTGTTTTCTTCGTACTTACGCCTATTTAATGTTCACTGATTCACACTAAATCTACGTAGGCCTATAAGTAGCTTTATTTCTACTGTGTAGCATAGCCTTCATTGAACACCAACACAGTTTTTAATATCTTTGTTTAAAGAAACAGAAATGAATCCAATTTCCACTAGTCAGCAACACTTCTACAGAGAACACACAAGTTAAAACTTCTACAGTCAGCATAAAATCTTCGCGCCCTTCTAAGACACCTGTCTTCTGTGCGCGTAAGCGAAATCAAATTATATACATATAGCGCGCGGCTACCGAGATCAGCCAGCCAGGCGCTTAGCTAAAACAGTACAACTGAACGTGATACATCTATCATATAAATTATATATACACGTGAAACTAAAATAAACGCACTAAATATACACAGCAATATCTCGCACTGCAAGACTGTACACAAAACTAGGTTCACAGAAACATTAAATGCCCTAATTGGCAATCACCCCGACAGGTAACTGACAAAAGATGGCAAATTGAAACGTTTTGCGAGACGTTATGTCGGCTACGAATCCGGTAATATAGAATTATTAAATTGATCTTTACGGTATAAATATCGGCGAGAAGAGAGTGCTCAGTGTGTTCGTCTTCAGAAGTTCTCGTCGTTGCATCGTCAACTGCTACACATCTGAAGAAATTAGAAGAGACTGCAATAGTTGGAAAAGGTAGGACGCTATTAGAACAGACTAAGGAAGACACAACTGGATGATGACAAAAGAATTTTCACGTTCTGGTATCGAATGCTGAAGACATGCAGTTTAGACAAATGAAGCTCTCCGATAAATAGGCCTAGACACGACATTACACGTTACTTTGCCAAAAGAGAACTACTAACCTTGTCTTGTAGCCAGAGGTCGCAGGTTCGAATCTACCTCAAGCCACTGCGTAGCGACCTTGGATAAGTTGCTCACCCACATTTGTCTCTCAGGAAGGCAATGGGAAACCAACTCACTAATCGCTTCGGCGGTTATCATAAGCCATTGGACCTGCCTTCTGGCAGAGAACTCATCATTACCACCATCATCGTCGTCGTCGTCATCATCATCATCATCATCATCATCACTACCGTCATCATCATCATCATCATCATCATCATCATCATCATCATCATCATCATCATCACTAACACGCCAGGATATCGTGTAATCTGCAGTGATGGGCAGTAAACTATTTTTTTAGTAAAACTAAAACTATTTTCCAACAAAAAAATAGTTTTACTAAAGTTGGCAACTGATTTTGGAAATTAGTTAACTAACCTAAAAAAGAAGTTCAACTTTTTTCCAACTTTTTTCCAACTTTTAACGACAAACATTTTCACAATAAAATATGTTAAGTGAACTGTAATAATGCAAAGCGTCAATGACAATTTCACCTTCAAACTATGCAATGTGTAGGGCTACTGTTCTGGCATACAGTTACATGTGTACTGTAAGTAGTGTATGAATTTGAAAACACAGGTTGTTGATGCTAAAACCATGCGGGGTTAAAATGTTGTTTTGCTGACAGTGTTCAATGTTCACTGTGGAAAAATTGTTTCATATTGCTGATTTTCTTAGGTAAACTTTTTAGTTAGCAACTAAATTTTTTTAGTTAAACTATGGTTTTAACTAAACTATTTTTTAGTTAAACTTCATCCTTAACTAAAAAAATTTAGTTAAACTAAAAGTTAGCAACGTTTTAGTTAACTATTGCCCATGACCAGGTCATCTGTCAAATTCTTCATTGAACAAACGAGTTTAATAGAATAAGCGTTCAGCAAATTCAAAAAGTCAAAAGGCGAAGACCAATCTAACTCAATTTCTTGATTCTACTGCAGTGCTTCTGTTTACCTGTCACCAAGAAATATTACCTATTGTCATGTTTTCATCACTAAATTCCAAAATAAATGCCTTTACTTTCAGAAGTTGAAACCTAAAGAGGCAATTCCAGATGGCTGCCTGAACGATGGTGCAAAAGGAGTTTAATAGAATAAGCGTTCCGTTCCGGCAAAGCCGAGAAATAATAATTTATTGTAATCAAGAACAAGGCGCCCATTCTTCGCTGGATGTCGATGACAGAGCAATTACATAGCGCCTCGCTCCTTTACTATATCAGAAGCGCTCCCAACCTCATACAACTACCTACCAGTTTTCGAATTTACGATCAAGAAATTAAATCTTTTTCTTTAAAATGCAATACACAATACAGTACAGCTATAATTTGATAAATAGTAACGCCCTTGCAAAGTTCAAAAGTGAAACAGAAAACATTAGGAACCTTAAACAGCGCTCGTGAATAGCCTAAGCTTGTGCCCTGCGCTTGGCTTTCGATCGGCGCTATAGATGTTTGGAGATTACGCTTGCGAGCAGCCTGGTTGAAGTAGCATCAGAGTTTTTTTTAGCTAGAGGCAGCATCGGTAGGAGAGTTTTGAATATGAGGAGATCATATGCTTCATATGAATAGACCAGCAACAGTGTTAATAAACGCCGGCCAAAAGAAGACGTGTACCAGGCAAAATGCAGATTCTGATGAACAGAGGCTCGACCTTTAACAGGTTTCACAATATATATAGACTCATCTCGGTATACATATATATGAAACCAATTTCCTCTACATTTATATGGCCTATGCATTCAAATATTTTGCAAACTATATATTAAAATCTGTTGGCTAGTTCGTCTGCCTGCCTTTCTCTCTTCGGTATTTTTAGTTTCCCTTCCTCTCCGTAATGCGAAGTTGCGAACGTCTTTACTTCTGACTCTCTCTCTCTCTCTGACTCTCTCTCTGTTACTCTATCTCTGTCTCTATACCTCTCGTTGTCTACGCGAGTTTTCTTGAAGAATGTTACCTTCTAATTACTTCAAGACTAGAGGTGTTTTGAAACGATGCCAAATATAAATGTGTGAACTGCATATTTCAGATGAAGGGAGTCATTTTCCTGAGCATTTTAATGCTTCTGGTTATCCAGAGTAAGACAATTTCCTTAAAATATATTCGTTTCTTTAAATGGAAACAATACAAACAGTTAACGATTTTGATTATTTTGATATCGATGATGTTGATAACGCAATTTTTAAGATTAAATATAAAGACAGCTAAAGGTAGTTAAAGGCAACACCGCTTATTTACGCGTCCCACTTACAGAAAGTTCTCACTAGAAAGGAAGTCCAGTGATTCCTGTCCTAAAGTACATAAAAGGACCACAACTATCTAACGACGACAACACCTGATTAACCTCGACGTTGCATTGGTAATCATTTCCCATCAAAGGCACAGACGGCACCAAACGCCGTGATATTACACGGAAGGTCATTGGTCTAAATATTAACCCTTACGATTACCTCTGCTAGATTTTCTTGAAACACTGTGATGCCCGCGTAGTTGGTAGATTTAACAATTAAGATTCAACAAAACCAAGCGGACAGCTTTAGAAATTACAGAAATTGCATGTAATGCCTCAGCCTTTTAACACTACTAGTTCTTTGGAGACAACGTGAAAGCGTCTTTTAAGATTCTGACTTCTTGCCATTGCATTGTTATGTTATGCTGGACATTTCGTATCTAGGTGTAACCTGCCGTGATCTCTATAAGAGATCCGGTGAAGTCTATGTGACACTTTTCGCTGGCGCGGGGAAGAGAGCAGAGGTAACTCCACGAACTGGTCCTTTGCACGATGAAGAGAAGAGAGACGGCGTCCGATGAGGAGAGCAGAGGAAACTTCCGTGTTTGGAACTCCCTGAGAAGTCAGTTGTAAGTTTATTTTCAATGGCAGCTTTGTTTAAATCACGTTGCATCAGTTCAGTTGAAGGCCAGATATTAGTAACGAATGGTTAGTGTTTCTAAGAGACTAAAGCATGGGCGGCGATCCAGGGAGGTCGAGGCGGACAAGATCCCCCACCTTTAACAGTGGGGGCATACCATACATCTCTTCCCCCCAAAAATTGTTTTTGAAGAAACAGCAAAAAACGTCATAACATTTGTGGACCTCTTTTTGAGCAGATCGGTGCTAAACTTTTTTGACCAGATCAATTCTAAGGTGGCCCCCCACCTGTCAAACAGGATCGCCGCCAGTGGACTTAAGCCAATGCCTAAAATACCGTGTTTTCAGACACACAGTTTGCAGTTGACTTGTGTGGAGTGTTCGGTGTGTAGCACAACTCTTAGAGAGATTAGCTCAAGTCAGCCACACACGGTTAGATTCTAATACTTTAAATATTTCTTTCCAGTTCAAGTACAGTTTGACAGTTTGAGCAAGAATGTGCAGTTAACATTTATGAATACCTTAGGTACAAATTTAGGCCTAAGCAGATTCTCTAACCATCCACAATCAAACGGTTTATAGCAAGTCCTCATTGTGCCATCGGGGCAGCTGGCGGACCCCTAATGTTGGGGTGAACGAGCATGGTTTCTAGGCTCACTCTCATTAGGTCACAGACTGTATTGACGTGGTTAAAACACACAGTGACATATTAAGTTGTCTCATTATTAAGAATATCTGCATTGCGAGCGCTTCTGATCATGTTTCAAAGAATGCATCCAATGATACATTACTTATATGTATATTCGTTCATTATAAATCAACGAAGGATGACACACCGCATCACAGCTTACAACAGTCTAAAGCGATAATAGTAATAATGAAATAATGAATAATAAAATATATTTCCAGTGCTATGACAAAGAAATGCATGTGCTAGCGAGATTTGAGAATTAGTTAAATGGATTGGCTAAGGAATGGTATTAATGTTGATAAAAGTGTAATATTAACAGTTACTTTAATAGTTACATATAACCGATACATCCTTGGGTCATATCGGAGATAATCAGTGATCGGCAATAGTTAACTAAAAAGTTGCTAGCTTTCAGTTTAACTAATTTTTTAGCAAGGATGAAGTTTAACTAGAAAATAGTTTAGTTAAAAGCTTAACTAAAAAAAATTTAGGCAAACTAAAAGGTTTAACTAAAAAAATCAGCAATATGCAACTATTTTTCGCAATGAACATTGAGCACTGTCAACAACTCACAGTGAAACTTATTGATTAACACCGCATGGTTTCATATTCATACACGACTTACAGCATGCATGTAATTGTGTGCTAGAACAGTACACATTGCATACTTGAAGATGAAATTGTCATTGATGCTCTGCATTATAACAGTTCACTTCACCTCTTATTGTGAACATGTTTGAATTAAAAATTTGGAAGAAGTTGGAAGAAGTTTAACTACTTTTTTTAGTTTAGTTAACTAATTTTCAAAATCAGTTGCCAACTTTAGTTAAACTATTTTTTTAGTTGGAAAATAGTTTTAGTTTAACTAATAAAAAGTTTATTGCCCATCACTGGAGATAATGCATTTGTCTAACGAGTATACGCTTTGTGACGATTGTTGTAGGTTTATCCAGACATCGCCAGCCAGTAAACGAGACGTCAGATAAATTTAGAAAAACTTAGTCTTACTTTTCAATTAGGTGCAATCCAAATGATAAGAAACTGATTTAATAATAAAAATTAATTAGATGTCATTGAAATTATAAGAAACTGATTTAATAATAAAGATTAATTAGATGTCATCGAAATTATAAGAAACTGGCTTGATGATTAAATAACTGCAGAGTATGATACTGTGTTGTCATTTGTACTAATGATGTAAATTAATTAGTTCACAGTTTTACCAATTAGGTCATAATTGGGATTGTGGTTTTGGAACAACTATTTCTAAATTCCTTGACGGCTTATTAAATAACTCCGTGTCGTGCAACTAGTGATGAGAACATGAGAAATGTGAGGCTATTGTTCACACGACTCTGTAGACGAGAGAGGAAGAGGTAGAGGGAGAGGGAGATTGAGAGTGAGAGCAAGAGCGAGAGGGAGAGGGAGATAGAGAGTGCGAGAGAGAGACGGAAATGGAATGAGAAAGTGACGGAGATGGTGAGGGAGAGGAAAGGGAACGAAGGCGAGATGGGGTGGGCAGAAGGGAAAGTGAGAGGGAGAAGGCATCTGAGACGGATAGGGATAGGGATAGGGATAGGGAGACGGAAACGGAAACGGAAACGGATAGGAAGACGGAGACAGAGATGGAGAACGGGAGACGGCGGAGGCAGACGGAGAGGTGGATATAGGCCTACTCGTCAAGACAGCCAGAGTGAGATAGAGATACGTAGGCAGACAGGGAGAAAGGGAGAGATACAGAAATCGAGACGGAGAGAAAGATACAGAGTCACACACACATGGCCAAGCGCTGTTCTACGCCCTGTGTTATATTCGCCAGAGGGAAGCAGAGGCCTCAACTATACAAGTTAGCACATATACCAGTTTTAGGTACGTAACATATTCTGATCTGGACATCCGGACATATAAGAATTTTACACCACCACCACCACCACCACCACCACCACCACCACCACCACCACCACCACCACCACCACCACCACCACCACCACCACCACCACCACCACCACCACCATCACAACAACAACAACAACAACAACAGCAACAACAACAACAACAACAATTCAAACCTTGCCCATGCATTTTCTTACCGTGATAAACAACGCCCATTCACTTTTGATATGAGTCTGGCATTAGCCAACGACCTTTCTTATCAGTAGTGAGACATCTACGAAATGGTCAGTTAATAATTGCTTGGTCAGTTTACATCTCTCAGACATCGTTTAAGAAGCACTGCTGATCGAAGTTTTAATGGTGCTATATAAATGTATGTCACGTTATATTACATTAGAGTCTTTAATCTGCGAAAAGGGAGAGGGATGGATTGGTAGGTAAAGGTAGATTTTAATAGAGTAGACAAATATGGCATCCTGTTCTGATTCACGCGTTGATTCCACTTTGAAGCATCAGCTACTCGAATGGTCTAGTGCTCATAGAATATGATGCCACATGGTGCCAACACAGCCCTCCATACTTTCAGGATCGGTAGTCGAATAGCAATTTCCTTTGGGAGGTTTAAGAGTCGAGTCCTGTCGTTGAACTGATTCGGTCGTCAATGCAGAACCAGGCAGAGGCATGTAGGCAAGTGGCTTACTAGAGCCTCGCATCTTTTGGTGGATTTCTAATACTCTTGCATGTACAAGCAGACGACTCTCTCCCGACCCAAGACTTCTCCACACTGACCGCGTGAAATTTTTCAAATAAATCTGAATCATCGCGCATTTCCTGGAGAAACTTCTGATCTGCGCAAACCAACAGAACACTTAACAGGTTCAGACAGGCAGGCAGGCAGACCGGACGTTCAAACGGACAAACTAGCTCTTCCTCTGTATGATCACAACTGCAGTCATTTTACAGACAGACAGGCAGACAAACAGATGGATAGAAAGACAGCAAACTAGCAGATAGACGGACAGATGGACGGATGAACAGGCAGACTCAGATTAAATGCATACATTTCTTCGCTTTGTAATGCACGTAGCCCAAGTATTTATGTATTGATGAATGCATGTTTGAATATATACATGGAACGTATTATTATTGCTAGTATTTTTATTGTTATTGTCTAATGCACTTGGCTTCACGACGCACCAAAACCAAGAACCACAATACCAATATCTAGAACATAAGTTCACTAAGTATACCCGTTCCAGAGACGGCTAAGCGTCCCCACAACCAACTCCACCCAGATTAAACCGTCCATACTTACCTACCTTCCATTTTCTCATCCTTCTCTCCCATTAAGGTTAGGCTAAGCTACTCGTCTCGTTTCACAAAATTAGTAAATTAAGCTATATATATCAAGATAAGTTAGTTGGTATGTGAGCGAATTTTTAACACTGAGGATTTACCTTGGGTGGGGTGGTAAGTTAAACCCAAGCACAGCATTCAGTGCTAATTATAGAGTACACTGGCACCCACGACCAATACAATTTAGCATGTATACCGGTTTTAAGAACGTAAGAAATTCGGGTCTGGACATCCGGACATATAACAATAACCCCGATCCTCTCCACAATTCAAACTCTGCCTCTGTTTTTCTTACCGTGATGAACAACGCCCATTTACGCTTGACATAAGTCTGGCAGTGGCCAACGGCCTTTCTTGCTAGCATTGAGAACAAGTATGAAATGGTCATTTAATAATTAATTATTGGTCAATTTACATCCGTTTAAGAAGCACTACTGAGATACGGCGCTATATAATTGTATGTTACGTTATATTACAATACAGTCGGTAATCCCAGAAAAGCGAAAGGGAGGGATGTATAGGTGAAGGTAGTTGTTAATAGACTACATTAATGTTACACCTCGTCATTGAGGCTTTAATTCCAGTTTGAGGCAGCAGGTGCTTGAATGGTCTACTGCCCAACGCAACCCACCAAACTTCAGGGATCGGTAAACGACTACCAATGTACCTTTGGAAGGTTAAAAAGCCCTAGCTGTCTTTGAACTGACGCGGTCGTCTGTGCGCCTCAGTCGACGAATCGTTTGACCTCAGAACCACGCGCAGGAATATATGCAAAGTGTGTTACCTCAGTCTTATCGCTCTTATCTGTACCGACTGAATGATAGGAGTAGGTTATTGGTTGGTTTGGTGATTGGCTGTCTGATAGACCCTCTGACTGAATGACTTACTGTCTGACTGACTGGATGACCGACTAGTTGATTGGTTGGATGGCTGACTGACTGACTAATTTATTGGCTGATAGACTGACTGACTTACTTACTGGCTGGCTGAGCAAGTGCGAGAATGATAGAGGTCGATAGGTATATTGAGAGAGACAGACAGACAGACAGGCGGACAGACAGACAAAGCGAGAGATGGTAATCGTAATCGTCATCTACAAATTTCTAAAGCGCTACCTAAGTGAAGGGCACCATCTTATTTGAGAGCGTTGCGTCGACTCAGAGGGGGTTGACCAGAGATGCCAACTCAAGATAATAGTCCGGTTGCCAGAGAGACCAGAGAGAGGTGACAGAGCAGCCGCAAGGGCGTGTTTCGATGAAGACGAGAAAGCTTGGAATGCGGATGGATCAGGGTAGGAATTCTTGAAAAGGTGGGACTGTAATTTGGCGTGGAAAGCTTCTAGAATGATAAATAAAGAAGTCTGAAGCAGGGAATTGTGATTGAGCAGTGGTGTGGATAGAGAGACAGAGACACAGGAAGACAGAGAGACAGAACAACAAACAGACAGACAGAGAGCTGGAAGAAGCGCCGACCGTCTCCCTCGTGGACGAGAAAGTTGACTGGATTGACGACGCCTGACTTGGTACATGTTGCCGTCAGAAGGACGATCTTGACATTTCGAAGGCGTTCGTCATCTATGCTGAATTCTGGGAAATCGCCGTCGAACAACGTCACTCGACCTAAGACACAGAAACACAAAGAGATGAGTAGAACAGAAGAACAATCGGATGGAATAAGATTAACTTCATCCACATATATAAGCAATCAATCTACAAAAAGGAAAAGACAATAGCAGTGAAAATAACAATTGGCGTTAAGGAATAACCTAAGTCTCCTAAGAGATGTCTGATACACAAGGCATCAACCGATGGCACAAGAAAACCAAGCTGTAATCAGGTCAATATCCAGAAGATCATTCCATAAGACAGATACAAATACAGAGACAGACACACAGAGAAAGAGGTAAGACAGGGAATGGCAATATCCTATTCAGACTCAGTGACTCGTCGTCATCAACGTCATCATCAGCAGCAAAACCATCATTATCATTGTCATCATCACTGTCATCATCTTCATCATCAAAACCACAGCCATCATCTCCATTGTTATCATCATCACCACCACATGCGTCATCTCGATTGTCATGATCATCATCATCGTCACCACAACCATCATCTTCATTGTCCTCATCATTGCCATCATCATCATCATCATCATCATCACTGTCGTCGTCTCAATCGTTATTGTTACTTCCCCCAAAATGCCCTACATAAATACTTAACCTCCATGAATTTCACACAATATAAACAGCTGCACATGACACAGAAACTTCAGAACCACGTAGAAACACAAGCAGACAAACTAACAGAGACTCAGCTAGAGAAATAGCGATACACCACGTCCTACTATTTGTTCCCATCCGCTCGAGATCCTCCTCGATGAGCACCAGCTAATTGACGAGGGCTGCGTCGTATCAGAGTGATTGTCCAGAGGTCGATGTCCTTTGGAGGTACGAGTCCGGTTGCCAGAGACACCAGAGAGATAGCTATAGCCCGACTACGGCTGTTCATTTTCAACCTTGCGTGTTCTTTCCGACATAATCGTCTGGCTTTTGATCCACAATTTTTCATACGAAGCTTGAAGATGTCTTCCGCAGTCGCCGTCGTATTATCGGCCTTTGCGACACTACATGTACCAACCACGTCAGCCACGTTTTTGTCGTTTCTTTGCTTGCACTATAGCCAGAAGGGAAGTGCGTTTCATGTTGTTTCGTGGCGCCTGCACAAAGGTGGACATATTATCAGCCTTTGCGACACTACATGTACCAACCACGTCAGCCACGTTTTTGTCGTTTCTTTGCTTGCGTTTTAAATAAGATGAGGCCGCAGAGCCGATACTGTCTAACATCAGCAGTAACAACGAAAACGAACAGACCGACTCCTTCTCTGTATTCTCACAACTGCAGTCATTTTATAGACAGACACACAGACAGACAGACAGACAGACAGAGAGGCAGACTAACCGATGGACGAACCGACAGACGGACGCAATATCAGCCGTTGCGACACTAGGCTACATGTACCATGTGTCAGCCACGTTTTTATCGTTTCTTTGCTTGCGCTATAGAAAGAAGAGGCCGCAGAGCCAATCCTGTTCAACATCAGCAGTAGCAATGAATCACAGTGACCGAGCGTAGAAGAGAAGACGAGATTCTTCGGTGTCAAGAATGAGGATCAATAAGAGAAAATAATTATAAGCAGCCACCTGGAATATTGTAACAATTTTTTTCAGATTAGAACAAACTTTATTTAATTCGGTTGACAAGAATGTTCAAAAGCCTTTTATTCGACAAAGAAAATCAGATCGCTCGTCTCCTGCAGCTGTCGGTTAGAGAGCAGCGCTCGTGAACAATCTGTTGCTTTGCGCTTAGCGTAAAGTAGCGCTGTAGAAGTTGGAGTTCACGTTTACGATTACAAGTGCAATTGCAAAAAACAATTTTTTTCTTCTGGCCGACTGTAGGCTGTCGCGTATGGTAGGGTAATATAATTAACGTTTTTTCTAAGTACACATTTTTAACAGTCTGCCTTATGACTCACATAATTCTAAAACCAGAACAACATATTTGGTCAAGGCACATTGGCGATGTGAACATTGTACGATGAGATAAAGGTGCAATCGGGAAAGGTAAAGTTAGGTAAGAAAAACGCAAGGTATAGTAAGGTAAAGATAGGTTAAGGTGAGGTAAAGTGAAGATAAGGAAAGTTATGGTAAAGAAAGGAAGGACAATGGAAGGCTAAATGAGGCAAGGTATGGTAATATAATGTAAAGTAGAGGTTTGGTTACAAGGTGAAGCAAAAACTAGGTAAAGTAAGAACTGGAGTCCTGGGAGTACTTTGATATATGTTCAATTAAACAAACATCAAATTTCTTAATTGGCTATCACCCCGACAGGTAACTGACAGGAGATGGCAAATTGAGACGTTTTTGACACGCTATGTTGGTAATGAATCAAGCAGTAAAGAATTATTAAATTTGTCTTACTGTATAAATATCGACGAGAAGAGAATGCTCAGCGTGTTCAGCTTCAGAAGTTCTTGTCGTTGCATCGCCAACTGCTACACATCCGAAGAAGTTAGAAGAGACTGCAATTGTTGGAAAAGGTAGGACGTTATTATAACAGACTAAGGAAGACACAGCTGGATGATGACAATATAGTTTTCAAGTTCTGATATCAAGGGCTGAAGATATATGCAGTTTAGACAACTGGAGCTCTTCGAAAAATAGGTCTAGACACGACATTATACGTTAGTTTACAATAAGACAACTAACCTTGTCTTGTAACCGGAGGGTCGCAGGTTCGAATATACCTCAAGCCACTGCGTAGCGACCTTTGACAAGTTGCTCACCCAACAATGTCTGTGATGAAGGCAACGGGAAACCAACTCACTCATCTCATCCCCGGGTGGCATAAAGACAATGGACCTGCCTTCTAGCAGAGAACTCATAATCATCATCATCATCATCATCATCATCATCATCATCATCATCATCATCATCATCATCATCATCATCATCATCACCATATCCGTTCCAACTCTGGTTCTATCTACACCTCTGCCCTTCTCTGCGTCTTTACTTCTGTCACTATCTGTTGTGTTACTCTATCTCTGTCTCTACACCTCTCGTTCTCAATGCCTTTCTCTCAAGAGTTTTCTTCAGGAATGTTTAGCGTCTAATTTTTTTAAACTGTAAATTTCAGATGAAGGGAATAATTTTTCTGAGCCTTTTCATGGTTCTGGTTATCCAGAGTACAAGTAAGTCAGTTTCCTTATAATACGGTCGGTTGTTTAAATGAAAACATTCCTAACAGTTAACGACTTTGATCATTTTGATATCGATGATGTCGATGACGGTGATGAATGCAACTATTTTTAAGGTTAAATATGAAGACAGCTAAAACGTGTTTGCGTCAAAGGCAAGACACTTATTCACGCGCGCCTACACGAGGTCCAGTGATTCATGTTCTAAAGTACATAAAGAGCCACAACTATCTAATGACGAGACACCTGGTTAACCTCGACGTTGCATTGGTAATCATTTCCCACGAAAGGCACAGAGAGCACCAAACGCTCTAATATTCCACGGAAGGACAATAGTCTAAATACTAACCCTGCTCGATTTTTCTTGAACACTGTATCTGCCAGCGTAGTTGGTAGATTTAGCAATTAAGATTCAAGAGAACCAAGCGGACACCATTAGGCAAGAGATTACAGAAATTGCATGTAATGCCTCAGCATTTTGACACTACTATCGAATTGGAGACAATCGAAAAGGCGTCTCTTAAGATTCTGATTTCTTGCCATTGCAAAGTAATATTATGCTGGATATTTCGTACAGGTGTAACCGGCAGTTCTCGCGGCGAGATCATTAACGCGGCGAAGAGAGCACAGCAAACTCAAGTGGTTGGCCCTTCGTGGAGCGAGGCTCAGGAAGCAAAGAGATTTTGGGGCGGTGACTATGAAGCAGGGAGACAATGAGGAGCTCCATCGCTTTGATCCCAACTGCGTTGGCACGGGCAAAGATTTCTGCTAGGTCACCTGTAAGTTTACTTTCAGTTGTAGCTTTGTTTATATCACGTTGCATCGTTTCAGTGGAAAGCAAGATATTAGTAATGAAAGGTCAGAGTGCCTATGTGATTTGAGTCAGTGTCTAAAATAATCTGTTTCGGACATAAAGTGTACAGTTGTTTTGTGTGGAGTGTGCAGTGTGTAGTATGAATCTTTGAGAGTTTAGCTTAAGTCAACCAAACACGGTTTTATTCTAATACCTTAAATACTTCTGACCAGTTAAAGTACAAGTTGACAGTTTGAAGAAGAGTGTGAAGTTGAGTTTATGAGTTAATGATGAACATTTATGAGTATTTTAATGCTCAGATTTAAGCAGCTTCTCTGACCACGGACTTTCATGTGGTTCATAGCGGGTCCTCATTGTACCAATGGGTTTTAAGGGGGAGGGCAAATGGTTGCCGGGTTAAAGGGTAATGTGGGCTGAATGAAAGTGGATTCTAGGACCCACTCTCTTGGATCACGGGTATCATTGAAGTGGCTAAAACACATAATGACATCAATTTTCTCACTATTAAAAATCTCAGCAGTGTGAGCGTCTCTGATCATATTCCATAGAATGTATCCAATGTATACATAACTTGCCTGGAGTGGTATTACCTTATATATGTGTATATTAGCAGTTATTTTACCTTATGTAACCGATATCTGCTTGGCATTTATATCGGAGATAATGTATTTGTCTAAGGAATAGGTTTTATGACGATTGTTGTAGGTTCGTTCAATCATCGCCAGCCAGTAAAACGGACGTCAGCCAAGTTACAAAAAGCTGACTTTTTGATTAATTGAATTAGACATCCAAATTTTAATAAAAACTGACTCATTTATTAAATTAATTGGACGTTATCGAAATTATGAGATACTGGCTTTGTGATTAAATAACTGCAGACTCTATGATACTATGTTGTGAATATGCGATTGAAGTAATTATTAATTTCGGTCACAATTAGGTCATAATTGAGACTATGGTTTTGGAACAATCATTTCTAGTTTCCATGACTTGACGACCTCTTAAATAACTTCGTGGGGTGCAACTAGTGATGAAAAACACGAGAAATTTAAGACACTTGTTCACACGGCTCTACAGACGGGAGAGGGTAACGGAGGCGTAGAGTGAAATAAAATTATACACAAGCAGATGGGGCGGAGACAGAGATATAAAAAGAAACGAACGTAGAGAGAGAGAGAGAGAGAGAGAGAGAGAGAGAGAGAGAGAGAGAGAGAGAGAGAGAGAGAGAGAGAGAGAGAGAGAGAGAGAGAGAGAGAGAGAGAGAGAGAGAGAGAGAGAGCGAGAGAGAGAGAGAGAGAGAGAGAGAGAGAGAGAGAGAGAGAGAGAGAGAGAGAGAGAGAGAGAGAGAGAGAGAGAGAGAGAGAGATGGCTACACTGTTGCCGTTAACAGAGCCAGAGTGAGACAGAGACACGTAGGCAGACAGAGAGAGAAGAGAAACAGAAAGAGAGACGGAGAGAACTGACAATGACATACCGTCACCTACACTGCATTGTATAGTTGAGGCCTGTGCTTCCCTCTGGCGAATGTAACACACGGAGTAGAACACCGCTCGACTGCTCCATCGGTGGCGTCTTCGAGTCTCAAGCGTGCCTCTGCCTCTGCTTCTTCTCTCTCCTTTTCTTCTCCCTCTCCCTCTCTTCTCCCTGTCCCTCTCCTCCCTGTCCCTCTCCTTCTTCCTCTGCCTCTCTCTTTCGCTGTCCCTCTTTCCTGTTCCTCTTTCTGTCCCTCTCACTGTCCCTCTCCTTCCTGTCATCTCTCTCCCTCTTCCTCTTGCTCTCCTCTCTCCCTCTTCGTCTCCCTCTTGCTTTTCCTCTACCTTTCCCATTCCCTCTCCCTCTCTATCTCCATCTTCCTCACACTTTCCGTCTCCCTCTTCCTCTGCATCTCCCTCTCCTCCCTGTCCCTCTCCTCTCCTTCTGCTTCTGCCTCTGTCTCTGCTTCTCCCTCGTCCCTTTGTTCAGCTGTTCGATCGCCAACAAGAACTATAACTCATTCTCTCGACGAACTCTCTTTTCGCTCCAGCTGTCGATAGTGTCGGCTCTTACACGGGCATTATTCCCCCCGATGTCATGCTATCATTGGCGTATATTTCCATTGATGCTGTGATATCATTATTGTTGTTATTGCTATTACTGTTGGTATTGTTATTGTAATTATAACTTTTTTAACAGTTTTACCTATTATTATTATTGCTTTTGCTATTATTACTATTATTGCTGTTCTTTTTGTTGTTTCAATTTATTATTGTTATTTACTATTATTATTATTATTATTATTATTATTATTATTATTACTATTATTATTATTATTACTATTATTATTATTATTATTATTATTATTATTATTATTATTATTATTATTATTATTATTATTATTATTATTATTATTATTATTATTATTATTATTATCAAGACTTGCTGACGACCAAGAAATGCTGGCGACTACACAGGAGGGACAAAAACTAAACAGGACCTCAATAAAATACAACATGAAAATAAATATCGGAAAGACAAATATTATGAGGATAAGTGGAGAGGAGGAGGAGGAGTTAGCAATGAAAATAACAATAAATGGAGAGGAGGCAGGTCAAGAGCTTCTGCTACTTGGGAAGTGTGATAACAACAGATGCAAGATGCCATGGCGATATAAAACGAAGGATAGTATTGGGAAAAGATGCGTTCATCAAAAGAGAAGAGTTGATGAGAGGAGGACTGAGTAAAGACCTAAAGAAGAGACTTGTAAAGGCACTGGTATGGAGTGTGGTACTGTATGGGTCGGAGACGTGGACCATCAGGAAAGGAGATATCAGGAGATTGGAGGCCTTTGAGATGTGGAATTTTTTGTGGATATGGAGAAGACTGGAAACGGTGAGCTGGACGGAGCGAATGACAAATGAAGAGGTGTTGCAAAGAGTAGAAGAAAAAAGATCACTGATGACAACATTAAGAGAAAGACAAAAGAACTGGATTGGACACATATTAAGAGGAGACTCCCTTTTGATAGAAATCATAGAGCGGAGATTGGAGGGAAAGAGAGGAAGAGGAAGACCGCGACAGATGATGCTGGGATGGATGATGACCGACGGATACAGCGGACTGAAGAGAAGAGCACAACGAAGAGAAGAATGGCGTCATTCGAAGTTGAAACCTGCCGAAGGGCAGAGAACTTAAAAGAAGAAGAAAAAAGTATAATCAGTCATCTCTTAGACGCGTCTTGCAACAATGGTCATCGGCTGTCTGACAATGCATTGTCACGACTGACTCTCTGTCTCTCTCTCTCTGTCTCTGTCTCTGTCTCTCTGTCTCTCTCTCTGTCTTTCTGCCTCTGTCTCTGTCTGTGTGTCTCTGTCTGTGTTCCTATCTCTGTCTCTGTGTGTCTCTCTCTTTCTCTCTTTCTCTGGTTCTGTTTCTATCTCTGTTTCTGCATGTGCCTCTCTATGTCTGCCTCTCTATCTCTCTCTGTTACTGTGTCTATCTCTGCCTCTGTCTGCGTCTCTCTATGTCTCTATCTGGTGCCCCTATCACTGCAACATCGTCTGGTTGTTGTACTTTCCGTAGGCAGACAGACAGGTCGACGTACAGGTCGACAGACACCAGGGACGTCATTTGGGGAGGGCAGGGGGGCATTTGCCCCCCCCCTGATTTTTGGGGAAAAAAATAAAAAAAAAGCTGGAACAATAAAAGGAGGAAGAAGAAAGGGGTAAAAAAGAAAAAAAATGATACTCAAATTCATGTAATTATTATATACCATTAACAAAACTAGAGTGTGCATAGGTTTTTTCACAAGGGAAGGCACTTTTATGCAGTTTCCTTAGAAAGTTTAGAAAAAACAGCAAAAAAACTGTAAAATTTCTTCGCGCGGAGCGCGAACAAAATTTTTACCTCTTTTTTTGACGTCCTTCCCCCCCTAAAAACAGCTGAAATGACGCCCCTGACAGACACCCTGACAGACAAACAGACAGACACATAGACAGACCGAGGCATAGATAAGCAGATAGACAGACAGACAGAGATACAGACAGGTGTACCAATAGATAGATAGATAGATAGACTAAGATACATGAATAGATAGATACAGACAGATAGTCTTCATTTGAAACAGAATTGCTATACTTTATTCATGAACAGCTTTTGAACAGCTGATACAAAACGTCAACTAAAGATGAAAGAGATAGAAATCCAACACGTGTTTAAATAAATCGACAAAAGAAAAGATAAAACCGGACGCACTGATAATCTTATCTTCAGCTCATCCAATCATGCAACTCTAAGCTCAGCGAAGAGCACCAGCTTATTCACGAGCCCTGCGTCATGTCAGAGGGGTTGTCCAGATATGTCAACGGAAGATCCTAGTCTAGAGATCGATGACCATTGAGGTACGAAAATTTTCGCCAAAGAGACCACAGAGATACCTATTATATTGGCTGACTGCGGCTGATCAATTTCAACGCTGTATGTTTTTCCAACATGATCGTCTTACCTTTGATCGATTAATTTTCATACGTATTAATTTTAATCGTGCGCTTCGATCTATAGCTCACCACCGATCTCCCGCTCCCTAACCGCTGCATATCAACTTCATAAAGCCCCAAGGATGTGGCTGCGTTTTCTGAGATCTGCCGTTTACAGTGTAACAAACAAGCGCCTCTGCAGTTTGAAGAGTTTTTCTGAGTTGGGAAGACGCACGAAAACGCAGCCTATTTGGGTTTATGCGTCTAGGTGCCGCCAAGTGTACCAAGACGGCGGTAAGAATGAATGTTATTAACTCAAGCGCTATCCAAAGTGTGCGGCGTGTGTTAGAATTATTTAACATTATCAATACGAAGCTGACACGACACGAAGAATAACTATTGATCGCTGAACAAGAATTTTAACAAAACAACTAGAATCCGGAGCCAAATTATTCCGCAATTCGTGGAAGGAAAACCCATCCTCCTAAACCCGACGTTCAGTTGGTCTATTCGGTAGGACGCTTCATCTCAAATCCCACGGCTGCGGGTTCGAGCCTCCTGCGCGGGTTATAAGTAAAATGAATATTTTAGTGGTGAAGGGATCGCCTGACAATTGAACTATTGTAACAATTTCTCAGATTAGAACTAACTTTATTTAATTCGGTTGACAAGAATGCATAAAGGCCCTTAATTTGACAAAGGAAATTAGATCTCTCGTTTCCTGCAGCTGAAGTATTAATTACATCGTTCAGAGAGCAGCGCTCGTTAATTAGTCTGGTTTACGATTACGATTACGAGAGCACTGCACAATAAAATTTTATTCAAGCCGATTGTAGGCTTCCGCATGTGGTAGGGTAATGTAAGTAAGGTATTTTCCATAGTAGGCCTACATATTAATAAATAATAATAATAATAATAATAATAATAATAATAATGATGATGATGATGATGATGATGATGATGATGATGATGATGATGATGATGATGATGATGATGATGATGATGATGATGATGATGATGATGACGACGACGACGACGACGACGACGATAATAATAATAATAATAATAATAATAATAATAATAATAATAATAATAATAATAATAATAATAATAATAATAATAATAATAATAATAATAATAATAATAATAATAATAATAATAATAATAATAATAATAATAATAATAATAATAATAATAATAATGATAACAACAATAATACAGCCCCTCTCAGGAACTTCCTAAAAGCGCCAGTTGCATCTCTAACTGACTTAAACTTGAGTGCACTTTTCTAAACCGGCCAGAAAATTTCTGGAGCTGAATCAATCCAAACAGTGGGGCCTATGTGTGCCTATGAGGAACGAATAGAAGTATGTTCTGTGCTGTTTGGTGATCCCTGCACAACGTGGACGATGTCTATCGCAGGCGCCGTCCTATCATCAGCCTTTACGACACTACCAACCCAGAGGCGTAGCTAGGGGGGAGCAGGGGGAGCGGCCGCTCCCCCTGAGACCATTTTCCAAGATGTGGGGCCTTTTTCACAGTTTATTTATTCCAATCGTTCAAAATTTATTTATTCCAATCGTTCAAATTTTGTTTATTCCAATCGTTCGAACGACATAATTTGTTTTCTGGAACTCGACAAAGACTTTGCGATACCAGATGGGCATTCAGAAAATCAACAGTTCATGTACTCTTGCACAATTTACCAGAACTAGTAGTTGCCCTGCATATATAGGCCTACTCGTGGATGGTGAGATTAAAAGCTGCACCACGAAACAGCTGACTGCGGCAAAGGGTATGCTTGTAACCCTTGATACGCAGAGGCGCGTTTACACGTAGGCGCCCGCCTAGGGCCCCCAAATCTTGGAGGGCCCCCAAACGATGGAAACTATTTTTTCCAATGATATAATTATCCAATACAATTTGTGATGCATTTATCACAATGATGGAGACAATTTAAGAGCTCAATTTATTCAAGAAGTAAAAATGGCCACGTATTTCGCGTTAATTGTTGATTCAACACACGATGTCAGTTTTTTTAACTAAAATAATGCATTAAATCAAGTAACTTCACATTCCTTGAAAATATCTTCTATTACTATAACTAATCATAATTAGAGTGCCAGTGTCACAAAACCGGCTTCAAGTTCAATTTCAGAATCGCAGTCTACAAGTTCAGAAGGCCCCGTTTTTTGTAAACGCGCCTCTGTTGATACATTCGAATTCTTAGTTCTTCTAATATTCTGTAAAAAGTGCTAGAGAAGGCTTTCAGTTTATCCACATATTTACATAGAAGTAGCATTGATTTGGTAACACCTTCTCATTTGAATCAACTTTATGAAAACGATAGCCTATTAAAATATGGGAAATGAATTCAAATTTGAGTTTGAACGGATTGAGAATGAAGCAACCGAGCTGGTTCAAAAATGTGATATTACAACTGACTATAAGCAACACAGAGTTCGAAAAAGAAAGAGATTCCATGAGTGGATAATCGAATATCTGATTCATGGTTGAAACCTAAATAGTGTCACTAGATTGTGTCACAATATTAACTTCAGTACTGTTCCTCACTCTACTATGGCCTAGTTTCTAGTCGTTTGGCGTGCCTCATGCTCTGCGGCACGTCTTATTGGTCGAATACCAAAATTTTGTGAGATCTCTGGTTATAATTATGCTGTAGGGCCTGCACTGGCTCCAGCCAACTGTCAGCCAGCGTGTAGTATAAGGGTTGTTTCCCTTGTCTGGAGGTGCTTGCTGGGATGCGCTCCAGCTTATCTGCGGGTCGACCCTTTGCCACCCCATGCTGGGAGTTCACGGTAGTCGCCACCTCCAATCTTTGGGCAAAGGGGTACTCATTGTGCCTTTTACTCGCTCAGCCACCATGCAGAACCGTGTTTTTCAGTGGTGGGCCCGACGGAATGAAACGGGCTTCCCGGATCTATGCATGCCTGTACCCGAGAACTCCCTCTTATACATTCTATACTCGATTGAAAACTGTCTTGTTTGGCCGTGCAGGAATCGGGAGCACCTCTGAGTAGCCCCCCTGAGGAGGTGCTATATAAATACTCGAATGAATGAATGAATGAATAAATAGCACAACTAATAGACTTGAGCATTTTACAAATGTGGCTTCCAAATTTAGTTGTGTTAATTAGATTCAAAGCATTTTTGCAACGTGAATGCCGATAATTATTTATTTTGGTAGTTGGGGCCTTTTTCATGTGCTCGCTCCCCCTGGTGTTGAAACCTGGCTACGCCACTGTACCAACCACATCAGCAGTAGCAATGAATCGCTATGACTCATCGTGGAAGAGAATACGAGCATTGTCGGTGCGAAGAATGTGGAGCGATATGATGATCACTGCACACTGATTACTGACATTAGGACAGGCCGACCAGCTAAAGGCTAACGTTTGAAAACTAGGAGTATGGCAGATACAGGGGCGTCTATCCCCCCAAAGTCATAGCAGCAACTTCCCATTCCCCCTTTCTTCCCCTTCCCCTTCCTACCCCCCTTTAATGGTGGCACACACACTGACAGATCTCCCCACCCCCTATTTCTTGGATGGAGCATTTGCTCCAAGGTCTCTATGGAGTAGACGCCCCTGGGAGGAAAGGATCGATAAGGAAAAATAATTATAATCAGCCATCTGCAATTATTGTTACAATTTCTCAGATAAGTCACAAATTTTACTTCATTTGGTTGACAAGAATGCATAAACGTCCTTCATTCCACAAAGCAAAACTAGAAACAGCGGAAAGGACCAATAAACGAAAATAATCATGATCACCCACCTCTAATTATTGTATGAATTTCTCAGATAGAAACAAATTTCATTTCATTTGGTTGACAAGAATGCATTAACGCCCTTCATTTGACAAAGCAAAATAGAACTCTCTTTTCCCGAAGCTGTCGTAATAATTACGTCATTCAGAGAGCAGGGCTCATGAACCAGCTGTTGCTTTGCGCTTAGCATTAAAGTATCGCTACAGAAATGTAGACTTTGAGTTTACAATTACGAGAGCAATTGCGAAATAAAAAATTTCAGGTCGAATGTAGGTTGGCACGTGAGCTAGGGTAATGTAACTAAGGTGTTTCCCTAAGTAGACATTTTAAACAGTCCACCTTATTACTCACACAATTCTAAAACCAGAACAACATATTTGGTCAAGACGCATTGGGGAGATAAACATTGTACGATAAGATAAAGGTTCAATCAGGCAAGTAGGTAAGATATGGTAAAGTATGGTGTGACAAAGGTAGGTCAAGGTAATGCATAGTGAAGATAAGGACAGTTATGGTAAGGTAGGGTAGGCAATGGAAGACTAGATTAGGTAAGGTATGGTAATATGCTGTAAGGTAAGGTAATTATTGGATTCAAGGTTAAACAAGACAAGGTAAAGTAAGAACTGGGGTCCTGGGAATACTTTAATATTTGTTCGAATAAAGAAACATTAAATGCCCTAATTGGCAATAACCCCGACAGGTAACTGACAAAAGATGGCAAATTGAAACGTTTTGTGACAGGTTATGTTGGTAATGAATCAAGCAGTAAAGCATTATTAAATTTGACTTACGGTATAAAAATCGGCGAGAAGAGAATGCTTCAGAAGTTCTTGTCGTTGCATCGTCAACTGCTACACATCCGAAGAAGTCAGAAGAAACTACAATAGCTGGAAAAGGTAGGACGCTATTAGAACAGACTAAGGTAGACACATTTGTATGATGACAACAGAATTTTAACGTTCTGATATCAAAGACTGAAGACATGCAGTTTAGACAAATGAAGCTCTCCGATGAATAGGACTAGACTCGTGATTGTACATTAGTTTACAATAACACAAAAGCTAACCTTGTCTTGTAAACGGTGAGTCGCTGGTTCGAATCTACCTTAAGCCACTGCGTAGCGCCCTTGGACAAGTTGCTCACCCACATTTGTCTTTGAGGAAGGCAACGGGTAAAACCTCACTCATATCATCCCCGGATGGCATAAAGCCAACGGACTTGCCTTCGAGCAGAGAACTCATCATCACTATCATCATCATCATCATCATCATCATCATCATCATCATCATCATCATCATCATCATCATCATCATCATCATCATCATCATCATCATCATCATCATCATCATCATCATCATCATCATCATCATCATCATCATCATCATCAACATCATCAACATCATCATCACTAAAACGCCACGACATCGTGTCACCGGTCAAATTCTTCATTGAACAAACGAGTTTAATAGAATAAGCGTTCAGCAAATTCAAAAGTCGAAAGGTCCAGACCAATCTAAACTCAATTTCGTGATTCTGTTGAAGTGCTTCTGTTTAACGATCACCACGAAAATATTAACTATTGTCATGTTTTCAGCATTAAACTCCAAAACAATTGTTTTTTTCTCTCTGAAGTTTAAACCTAAACGAACAACTCCAGGTGACTGCTTGAAAGATGCTGCAAAAGAGATGTCATTTAAAACATCAATATTCGTCTGCAGCTGGCGAATGATTGAGGAAACAGATATTGGCGTCATCCATATGTTCCACTGTAGGCCTATATGTAATAAGGAACTTCAATTTGCTCTACATTTATATGGCCCATGCATTCAGATAGTTTGTAAGCTCTTTATTAAAATTTGTTCCCATGTTCGTCTCCCTTCATGTTTCTTTTTGGCATTTGTTAGTTTTCTTTCCTCTCCGTCTATGCGAGCTTATAGTGTACCTATGTCTCTTTCTATTCTTTTTTTCTATCTGTATACCCAACTCTGTTCCTAATGATTTCTCTACAACTGTCTTCTCAATAGGCGCATCTATCTCTTCCTCTAGATATCTTTCTATCCGCGTTTCACCTCGGGTTCTATCTCTACTTCTGTCTCTTTCTATGCCTTTACTTCTGATTCTATCTGTGAATCTATATGTTAGGGCCTACGCTATCTCTGTCTCTATCTGCTCATCTATCTCTGTTTCTAAACCTCTCGTTCTTTGCGCGTTTCTCTCTAGAGCTTTCTAGAGAAATATTAGGCTTCTAATTACTTCAAGACTCGAGGTGGTTGAAACGTTCCTAAATAAATAAATGTGTGAACTTAAAATTTCAGATGAAGGGAGTCATTTTTCTGAGCCTACTCATGCTTCTGGTTATCCAGAGTAAGACAATTTCCTTATAATGTATTCGCTTGTTTAAATGCTAGAAATCCAAACAGTGATGGCGTTAAAGGCAACACGTTAACTTACACGCCCCTACAGAAAATTCTCATAGGAAATGAGGTCCAATGATTCATGTCCTAAAGTACATAACAGCAACAGAACAATCTAATGACGAGACAACTGATTAACCTCGACTCTTGCACTAGTACTCATTTCCCACGAAAGGCACAGAGAGCACCAAACGCTCTAATATTCCACGGAAATTCAATGGTCCACGCACTAAACCTGCTCGATTTTTTTAAATACTGTGTCTGCCAGCGTAGTTGGTAGAGTCAACAATTAAGATTCAACAAAACCAAGCGGACACCTTTAGAAATTACAGAAATTGAATCTAATGCCTCAGCCTTTTAACACTACCATTGAGTTGGAGACAACCAAGAAGGCATCTCTTACGATTCTGACATCTTGCCATTGCAGAGTTATATTATTCTTGACATTTCGTATAGGTGCAACCGGCAGTGAGGCCGGCGAGAAGAGATCCAATAAAGTCTTTGCGGCTCTTCACGATGTCCGGGCGAAGAGAGAGGAATATCCACGCTTTGACCCTAACTGCGTGGGCACGGACAAAGATTACTGCTAGGGCACAATGTCATGTAAGTTTACTTTCAATTGTAGCTTTGTTTTTATACTGATACATCGGTTCAGTTAAAGGCAAGATATTAGTAATGAAGGTCAGAGTTTTCATGTGATTTAAGCCAGTGTCTAAAATAGTTTGTTTTTCAAACAGAAAGTTTGCAGATGACTTGTATAGAGTGTTCAACGTATGGTTTGAATGTTTTGGAGATTAGCTAATTTAGCTCAAGTCAGCCACATACGGTTTCATTCTAATACCTGAAATAGTTCATACCAGTTCAAGTACATTTTGACAGTTTGAGGAAGAGTGTGCAGTTAACATTTTATGAATACTTTAGGCACAAATTTAAGGAGCCTCTCTAGCCTTCCATAGTCAAATGGTTCATAGCGTGTTTTCATTGTGGGGAAAGGGCAACTGGTGGACAGCTAAGGGCCTAATGTGGTGGTGAACGAGCATGGTTTCTAGGCCCACTCTCTGGAGATCACTGGAACCATTAACGTGGTTACGGCACGCAGTCACATAAATTGTCTCATTATTAGGAATCTCAGCCGTGTTAGCGCTTCTGGTCATGTTCCAAAGAATGCATCCAATATATCCATTACTTGACTAAAGAGTGTTGCTGATGTTGACACAGCGCTGTGTAATGTTAACAGTTCCGTTACCTTATATAACCGACGCATACGCTTGTGATATACCGGAGATAATGTATTTTGTCTAAAGAGTGGTTTTTCTGACGATTGTTGTAGGTTCGTTCAGCCATCGCCAGCCAGTAAAACAGACGTCAGCCAAGTTTAAAAAAACTGACTTTTTGATTAATCGAATTAGACGCCATGCAAATTTTAATAAAAACTGACTCATTTATTAAATTAAGTAGAAGTCATCGAAATTATAACAAACAGGCTTGATGATTAAAAAACTGCAGACTACACTACTGTGTTCTGATTCGTACTAATGAGTTAAATTAATTAGGTTACAATTTTACCAATTACGTCATAATTGGGACTCTGGCTTTGGAACACCTATTCCTAATTCCATGACTTGACGATGTCTTAGATAACTCCGTGGCGTGCAGCTGGTGATGAGGAACACGAGACATGTAAGGCTATTGTTCGCACGACTCCATAGACGGGAGAGCGAGAAGAAGAGGGAGAAGGAGATTGAGAAGAGAGCGAGACGGAGACAGACACGGTGACGGAGACGGAGAAGAAGTTGGAGACGGTGACAGAGATGGAAGAGGAAGACGGAGGCGGAGAGAGATAAGGATAGGGAGACTGACAAAAACAGGGACAGACACACAGCAAAAGAGGTAGAGTGAAACAAAATGGAGATCGGAACTACACAAACAGACGGGGCGAAGACAGGAGTACAAACTTAAAGAAACGCAGAGGGAGAGAGAGAGAGAGCTACAGAGAGATATACTGTTGGCGTCAAGAGAGCCAGAGTGAGATAAAGATACGTAGTCAGACAGAGAGAAAAGAAGAGATTCAGAAAGAGAGACGGAGAGAAAGGGACAGTAACATAGAGTCAAAGAAACTGCTGTGTATAGTTTTGGTCTGTGCCTTTCTCTGGCGAATGTAACACACGGAGTAGAACTGTTCAGGGCTTGGCTGCTCCATCGGTGGCGGCTTCGAGTGTCAATTCTCCGTCTTCGCTTCCGTCTGTCTATGTCTCTGCCTCTGCCTATGCCAGAATCCCTCTCTGTGCCTCTTACTCTCCCTCCTCTCTCTCCCTCTCTTTCTCTCCCTCCTTCTCCGTCGCGGTCTCCATATCTCTCCCTCTCCTTCGATTTCTCCCTGTCATTCTCCCTTTCCATTTGAGTCTCCCTCTTCATCTCCCTCTTCCTCTGCCTCGCCTTTTCCTCTCGCTCTCGTTCTCACTCTCACTCTCACACTCACTATCCGTCTCCCTCCGTTCCCTCCATCTTGCTTCTTCTCTCTCTGCCTCACCGCTTCGTTCAGCTCCAGATGTCGACCGGGTCTGTTCTTTTGCGGGTATTACCGCCGCCGATGTCATGCTGCCATTGGCATGCCATATACATCGATTTGTGCCGTTATTATTATTGCTGTTATTGTTATTGTTATTGTATAATGCACAAGACATCATCCCATGACGAATCAAAAGCGAGTAGCACCTTATTAATATTTAGAAGGCAAGTCCACTAAGTACCCGTCCCAGGGCCGGCCAAAGCGCCTCCACTACTCCACCCAGATTAAGCCGTCCATACATTACTTACCTCCTTCCTTTTTTCTCCATCATTCTCTCCCATTAAGGTTACGACAGCTACTCGTGTCATTTTACAAAATTCGCAAATTAGGCTCTATGTATCAAGATAGGTTACTTAGGTTACTTACTATGTAAGCTAATTTGAATTTACGGATGGGGGATTTACCTTGAGGTAAGTAAAAACCCCCAGCACAGCTTTCAATGCTAAGGATCGAGTACACTTTCACCCCCACACACACACACACACACACACACACACACACACACACACACACACACACACACACACACACACACACACCTACACACACCTACACACACACACACACACACACACACACACACACACACACACACACACACTACAATTTAGCACGTATACCGGTTTTAAGTACTTAAGAAATTATGGTCTGAACATCCGGACATATAAGAAATTTCAACTACGCCCTCTCCACAATTCAAACTCTGGCCCGGCTTTTCTTTCCGTGACAAACAACGCTCACTTACGTTTGATATGAGCCTGGTATTGGCCAACGACTTTTCTAATTAACAGTGAAACAACTTTGAAATGGTCAGCTAATAATTGCTTGGTCAGTTAGGCTCACCAACTAGATAGCCGTTTATGCAGCAGTCTTGGCGACTTTGAATGGCGCTAAGTAAATGTCTGTTACGTCATATTACACTACAGCCGTTAATCGGCGAAATGGAGGGATGTGCATAGGTAAAGGTAGATGTTATGCTCTGTTGTCATGCAGGCTTTAATTCCATGTCATCATCGTAACCGCAACCATCGTCTCCCGAATGGTGGGACTTTATCAGTGCAGGCGACAAAGCACGTGTCTAGAACGGCTTCTGGGGCTGATGAGGTGCGGTGCATACGGGAATCCAAACGCCCCTCGGTTGACTCCTTCGCGCGCAAGACAGACGACATGCTTAAGAGCGCTACACAGCGCAATGAGAAGCTCGTTCTTCGGGGGCTCTGTCCTTCCCAACGGGTCTTTACATACAATCTGCGACCTAGGCAGCATAGCTTCGTCCTACCCGATAAAGACAACAAGAACTATGTACCTCGCATGCTGTATAAAAGTATATAATTATATTAAAGCAAAGAAATACGAGACAATCAACGGTCACTGTGGAAAACTTTCACTTCTATTCTTCCATTCCATTCCAGCGTTGTGCCTGCATGATTGGTTGTCATCACCACCATCATCATCATCATCATCATCATCATCATCATCATCATCATCATCATCATCATCATCATCATCATCATCATCATCATCATCATCATCATCATCATCATCATCATCATCATCATCATCATCACCATCACCATCACCATCACCATCACCATCATTCATAATCATCATAATCATCATCATCATCACCATCATTCATAATCATCATCATCATCATCATTCATAATCATCATCATCATCATCATCATCATCATCATCATCATCATCATCATCACCATCACCATCACCATCACCATCACCATCATTCATAATCATCATCATCATCATCATCATCATCATCATCACCATCACCATCACCATCACCATCACCATCATTCATAATCATCATAATCATCATCATCATCACCATCATTCATAATCATCATAATCATCATCATCATCACCATCATTCATAATCATCATAATCATCATCATCATCACCATCATTCATAATCATCATAATCATCATCATCATCACCATCATTCATAATCATCATCATCATCATCATTCATAATCATCATCATCATCATCATCACCACCACCACGGCAACCATCTTCGTCATTGCCGTCATCATTGCCATCATTGTTTGTAGTCGTCGTCGCAATCGTCGATGCTATTGTCCTTCAAAAAGCGCTACATAATATACAGAACTGCATGAATTATTACATGCAACATAAACAGCTGCACATGACTAGAGATTCCTTCAGAACCACATAGAAACACAAGCAGACAAACTAACAGAGAGACTCAGCGAGAGGAAGAACGATACACCCCGTCCTTCCACTCGCTCCCATCCGCTGGGGATTTTCAGCGATGAGCTTCTGCTGTCTTTCCGTTTGTACGCCGAGGCCGAAAATCGTGGTGGCGGAGTTGATCGCGAGGCTGGCAAGATAGACGGCGTTAACTCCGGATCCAACGTTGATGTGTAGGATGTCACTTCCATCGCTGATCAGAGCACGAACGGAACACACAATCGTAATACTCGATTTATCCTGTATCAGAAAACACCCGGATGTGATGCACCACCATTGTACTCGAATTATCATTAACTATAAATACCATTATCGTTATTTTTCAAGCCGGAACGCTCCTGAACGGCGTTTCGGCACCTTTTTTGAGTTATTAAAATAATTTACTTATTTTAATTTAATTTTAGTGTTTTCAGTGTTTATTGATATGAAAATGGGAATTATCTTGGGGAGGATCTCACCGACACCCTTTCTCAAACTCCATCCTGGTTTTTTTATCGGGTCTCGCCTTGGATTTAGCTCTTCCATAACTCTACCGTTTCGGAACGTTTTTTCTAGAAAAAACACTGATTGTTATTATCATTGCCATTATTATTATTACCTGAAGGACGATGTGGCTGTTTCTGACCAGCTTATGCTCCTCGAGACAATCGAGAAGGTATCCTGGGAAGAAGAGAACGTTGAAACACTGGCGGTCAGACATGAATGTCCATCCAACCAGGTCATCGATGGAATTCTCTCGACTGAAACCATCCACCACCAGGTCATTCATCACGGTTCTTATTCTGCAATCCACCCAGAACATAATATGACTCCCTGTATCTGTCCGCTCTGCTCAGCTACCTATTACACGTCATTCACAACATAAGATTTGCCTATTACCTATTCTCCTCCTCCTTTTCATCCTCTTCCTCCTCTCTCATCATCATCATCATCGTTGTCACTATTGTCCTCCGTAAGAAGCAGTCTATGCAGTAGTGGTGGTGGTAGTCGTGGTAGCAGTAGTGGAGGTAATAGTAGTAGCACTAGTGGTGGTATTGGTGATGGTGGTGGTAGTAGTTGTAGTAGTAGTAGTAGTAGTAGTAGTAGTAGTAGTAGTAGTAGTAGTAGTAGTAGTAGTAGTAGTAGTAGTAGTTGCAGTAGTAGTAGTAGTAGAAGTAGTTGTATTGGTGGTGGTGGTGGTGGTGGTGGTGGTGGTGGTGGTGGTGGTGGTGGTGGTGGTGGTGGTGGTGGTGGTGGTGGTGGTGGTGGTGGTGGTGGTGGTGGTGGTGGTGGTGGTGGTGGTGGTGGTGGTAGGGATGGTAGTGGTTATAGTAGTAAAGGTCGTCGTCATCGTAGTAATTATGGTGGTAGCATCAGTAGCAGTCGAAGTAGTGGTTGCGGAGGTTGTGGAGGTGGTGTTGGCGGTGTTTGTGTTGGTGTTAGTTGTGGTGGTGGAGTTGATGGTGGTGTGATGGTGGAGCTGATGGTGGTGTGGTGGGAGAGGTGGTGATGGTGGTGGTTGTCTGGTTTTGTTGAGGTTGATCCAGGCGTGTACGGTTATCAGTGAAGCGATCTGGCGAACGGCCTATGGCAGGAAAGAGTCGAAGGTGGGGATGCGAGCCTTGATTCGACTGCGGGTGAGGGCAGCGCTTAGCTTTGTCTTTGTCTTGTAGTGGGACGTTTCGATGCGGCGCAAACAGAGGTCGACGGATTCTGGGAAGACGCAGCTGGAAGCCGCACAGAATTCCCATCACTTAACTGAAATCGTCCGCAAGCTACAGAAACATAACTTGTATCGCGCCGGTGTGTAATACACAAGGCATCAACCGATGGGCTTACCAAAGTCAATATCCTGAAGATCAGTCCGCTTAAACAGAGGGGAAGCCTATGGTGGAGAAGGAATTTTCAAGAGGTACGTCTTAAGTTGAAAACGAAATGAACAAGAGAGGCCAAGGTGGTCGTTAGCATAAAATGAAGTCGATATTTTTGATTTCAAACATATGTGTCTGTATGTGCTTGTTTTCGAAATTAGAGATCAATATCTGTTGTAAAAAAATGCGAGAAGAAAGTAGGCTATGCTCGCTGTTATTACTGTAATTACAGCAATTTAATGTATGAAAATAATACTTAGTTGTATATTATTCATTCATTCGAGGATTTATATAGCGACCTTTCAAGGGAGCTACTCAGAGGCGCTCCCGACACCACCACGTTCAAATAAGACAGTTTTAAGATTTGCACGTAACAAGCTGGGGGGATCCCAGGGCACATGCGGAGCTCTAAGGGAAGTCTGTTGAAAAAGCTCGACTTTGCATAGTCGTGGAACGAGCGAAGGGACAAAAAGTACCCCTTTTCCCGCTGACGGAGTGAACATCGGAGTATCTGAAAGGGAGCAGCAAAGCTCTCGAAGGTAAGCAGGGGCAGGACCCTGACAACATCGCCATACTAAGGCAGCGATCCTATATTCAGTGCGTAAGCGGATTGGAAGCCAGTGAAGGACCTCCAGCATATATCTAGAGACTTGGCCATGTTTAAGAATATGCCCAATGAGACGGGCTGCAGAGGGCAATTCTCGCTCTAGACACACTACGCGATTAGATGCGAGACCATAATAAAGCAATGAGCAGTAATCAAGGCGGGCTGTAATGAAGGAGTGAACCAATGTAGCAGTGGCACTAGGCGTTAGCGAACGAGTTACAGTGCGAAGCTGGCGCAGCTGATAGTAGCAGTCCCTAGAAAGACCAGGGCTTTTTTCAGCCGGAACGCACCGGAACGGCGTTTCGGCACCTTTTTTCACGTACTAAAAAATAATTTATTTATTTTAATGATTAAACAATAATTTAGCTGTTTTAATTCAATTTCAGTGTTTTGAACGGTTTTCAGTGTTTATTGAGACCCCTCCTAAACCCCAATACCGTTTCTCTTGGGATTTTAGCCCGCTCATAACTATTCCGTTCCGGAACCTACTGTTCCGTTCCGGAACTTTTTTCCAGAAAAAAAGCACTGACTAAGACAATGTATTTGTGGAACAAAGGTAAGCAGCTCCTGGTCGAACCAACAACCAAGATCACGGACAAGAGTTGAGAAGGTGTAGTCAGGGAATTAGAGTCCCTTCCATTTTGGCGGATTTCGAATCCTCTTGTATGCACACGCAGACAACCCTCCCGACCTAGGACTGTGTCCACTTACCTTGGGAAATCTTTCAAAGAAACTTGACTCATCGAACATTTCCTGCACAAACCAACAGAATATTTAACAGATTCAGTCAGACACGAAGACAGACAGAAAGCCGTCTGTCTGTCTTCATGTCTGATCGGTCTGTAAAACTCCTTCCCTGTATTCTCACAACTGCAGTCATTTTATAGACAGACAGACAGACAGACAGACAGACAGACAAACAGACAGACAGACAGACATGTGTGCGTGCGTGTTTTCGAAATTAGAGATCAATATTTGTTGCGGCAGAAGGACAGATGAAAAGAAAGACAGAAAGACGTACAGATGAAGAAATTATCTGCCTTTTATAGACAGACAGACAGGCAGACAAGACAGACAGACAGACAGACAGAAAAACAGACAAACACATGTGTGTGTTGCGTGTTTTCGAAATTAGAGATCAATATTTGTTGCGGCAGAAGGACAGATGGAAAGAAAGACAGAAAGACTGATGAACAAATTGTCTGCCTATGTTCCAGTGCGTGTTACTAATTCTTCCTTGCTGTGTGTGTTTTTTTTTCTGTTATATATTGGTTCACAAAGGTTGACACTAAAAAAAACGTTGATTGATTGACAGAAAGACAGGCAAACTAACAGATGGACGAACAGACGAACAGGCTGACTCAGGTGAAGTGCACTCATCTCTGTCGCTTTGTAAAGCACGTATTTGCCTATTGATGAATGAATGCCTGAAATACATATAACACAATTGTGAGATGTTAAGAGACGCTATTCAGTTACAACAGCAATCACAGATACATTTACATTTACGCTTACGTTTACATTAACTTTGCGTTCACACTTACATCTACGTTTACATTAACATTTACATACGCCTTCATATTTACAGTTATACGTACGTTAACAACGACGATTAAGATGGTAACAATGATGACGCTTAGTTAAACTTCAAATTTCTAAAACGCTACTTTAACGCAAAGCGCATGACATCAGCTTACTCACGAGCGCTGCGTCGTTTCAGAGTGATTGTCCAGAAATCAATGTGCTTTGGAGGTACGAGTCAGGTTGCCAGAGAGACCAGAGAGATAGCTATCGCCCGACTGCGGCTGATCAATTTCAACGCTGCGTGTTCTTTCCGACATAATCGTCTAGTTTTTGATCCATAATTTTTCATACGAAGTTTGAAGGCGTTTCTTCTGACTTTGGAAGACGCACGAAAACGCATTTCATATAGGTTTATGCTTCTAGGTGCCGCCTTGTGTGCCAAGACAACGATTAGAATGAGTGCTATTAGCTCGACAGCAATCCTAAGTTGTGCCTGCATCGAAGTGCGTTCCATATGTTATTTGGTGGCGCCTGCAAAGAGTTGGCCTATTATATGTCTTTCGCAGTTGCCGTCGTAATATCAGCCTTCGCGACGCTACATGTACCAAAAACGTCCGCTACGTTTCTGTCATTTCTTTGCTTGCGCTATAAAAATAAGAAGGTCGCAGAGCCGATGCTGTTTAACATCAGCAGCAGCAATGAATCACAGTGACCGAGCGTGGAAGGGAAGACGAGCATCTTCGGTGTCAAGAATGACGATCAATAAGAGAATATAATTAAAAGCAGCCACCTGGAATTATTGTAACAATTTTTTCTGATTATAACAAACTTTATTTAATTCGGTTGACAAGAAAGTACAAAAGCCTTTTAGAAAATCAGATCTCTCGTTTCCTGCCGCTGTCGGTTAGAGAGCAGCGCTCGTGAACAATCTGTTGCTTTGCACTTAGCTTTAGAGTAGCGCTGTAGAAATTGGAGTTCACGTTTATAGTATGAGTGCAATTGCAAAAAAATTTTTATTCAGGCCGACTGTAGGTTGTCGCATATATGGTAGGGTATTATAACTAACGTTTTTTCCCAAGTACACATATAAAACAGTCCACCTTATTGCTCACACAATTCTAAAACCAGAACAACATATTCGTTCAAGTCACATAGGCGAGGTGAACATTGTACGATGAGAAAAAGGTACAATCAGCCAATTTGAAGTTAGGTAAGAAAAAAGGTCAAGTACAGTAATGCAGTGGTAGGTTAAGGTAAGGTAAAGTGAAGATAAGGAAAGTTATGGTAAAGTAGGGAAGGACAATGGAAGGCTAAATGAGGTAATATGTATGGTAATGTAATGAAACGTAGAGGTTTGGCTACAAGGTAAAACAAAACTAGGTAAAGTAAGAACTGGGGTCCTGTGAGTACTTTGATATTTGTTCAAATAAACAAGCAATAAATTCCTTAATTGGCAATCACCCCGACAGGTAACTGACAGGAGATGACAAATTGAGACGTTTTTTTGACACGTTATGTTGGTAATGAATCAAGCAGTACAGATTTATTAAATTTGTCTTGCTGTATAAATATCGGCGAGAGGAGAATGCTCAGCGTGTTCAGCTTCAGAAGTTCTTGTCGTTGCATCGTCAACTGCTACACATCCGAAGAAGAGACTGCAATTGTTTGAAAAGGTAGGACGTCATTATAGCAGACTAAGGTAGACACTGTTGTATGATGACAATACAATTTTCACGTTCTATTATCAATGGCTAAAGATATGCAGTTTAGATAACTGAAGCTCCTCGAAGAATAGGCCTAGACACGACATTATACGTTACTTTACAATAAGACAACTACTAACCTTGTCTTGTAACCCGAGGGTCGCAGGTTCGAATCTGCCTCAAGCCACTACAAAGCGACCTTTGACAAATTGTTCACTCACGTTTGTCTCTGAGGAAGGCAATGGGAAACCAACTCGCTCATCCCCGAGTAACACAAAGCCAGTGGACCTGCCTTCGAGCAGAGAACTCATGATCATCATCATCATCATCATCATCATCATCATCATCATCATCATCATCATCATCATCATCATCATCATCATCCATCATCATCATCATCATCATCATCATCATCATCATCATCATCATCATCACCATCTCCGTTCCATCTCTGCCTCTGTCTGCGTCTTTACTTCTGATTTTCTCTCTGTGTCTATCTGTTGTGTTACTCTATCTCTGTCTCTCTACCTCTCGTTCTCTACGCCTTTTTCACAGGAGTTTTCTTCAGGAATGTTTAGCTTCTAATTATTTCAAGACTCGAATGTTTGAAACGATGCTATATATATTATATGTATGCTTGAACTGCAAATTTCAGATGAAGGAAATCAGATCTCTCGTTTCCTGCCGCTGTCATTCATTTTTCTGAGCCTTTTCATGCTTCTGGTCATCCAAAGTACAGGTGGGACAGTTTCCTTATAATGCGGCCATTTGTTTAAATGAAAAGAATCCAAACAGTTAACGACTTTGATTATTTTGATATCGATGATGTCGATGACGGTGATGAATGCAACGATTTTTAAGGTAAAATATGAAGACAGCTCAAAGGTGTTAGCGTCAAAGGCAAGACACTTATTAACGCGAGCCTACACGAGGTCCAGTGATTCAATTCCTAAAGTACATAAAAGAGCCACAACTATCTAATGACGAATCACCTGATTAACTTCGACGTTGCATTGGTAATCATTTCCCGTGAAAGGCACAGAGGGCGCCAAAACGCTCTAATATTCCACGGAAGGACAATGTTCTAAATACTAACAATGCTCGATTTTCCAGGAACACTGTGTCTGCAAGCTTAGTTGGTAGATACAGCAATTAAGACTAAAGAGAACCAAGCGGACACCATTAGGCTAGAAGTTAGAGAAATTGCATATAATGTCTCAGCCTGTTAACACTGCTATTTAGTTGGAGACAACCGTAAAGGTGTCTCTAAAGATACTAACATCTCTTAAGATTCTGAAATCTTGCCATTGCATAGTTATATTATGCTGGACTTTTCGCATCTAGGTGAACTCTTTGCTTCTCTTCACGCGGCAAAGAGGGCAAGGGAGAATCCATTGCGGAACAGGGAGAAGAGACCAAGTGATGCGCATTGGACTTTTAAGAGAGAAAGTGATGCTCCTTGGACTTTTAAGAGAGAAAGTGATGCTCCTTGGACTTTTAAGAGAGAAAGTGATGCCCCTTGGACTTTTAAGTGAGCAATGGAAGCTCCAGTACGCTTTGACCCCAACTGCGTCGGCACGGGCAAAGATTACTGCTAGGTAACTTTCAAGCATACTTACAACTGTAGCTTTGTTTATATCACGTTGCATCGGTTCAGCTGAAAGCTAGATATTAGTAGGCCCTAATGAAGGATCAGAGTTTCTATGTGACTTAAGCCAGTGCCTAACACAATATGTTTTCGGACACAGTATGCAGATTAAATATTTTTAACCAGTTAAAGTGCAAGTTGATAGTTTGAAGAAGAGGGTGAAGCTTAGTTTATGAGTTATGATGAACATTTATGAGTATTTTAGACTCAGATTTAAGCAGCTTCTCTGACCACGGACCATCACGTGGTTCATAGTGGATCCTCATTGTGCCATTGGGTTGGAAGGGGGAGGGCAAATGGTTGCCGGGTTAAAGGGTCAATGTGGGCCGAATGAAAGTGGATTCTAGGACCCACTCTCTGGGATCATTGGTATCATTGAAGTGGTTAAAACACATAATGACATAAATTGTCTCACTATTACTAATCTCAGCAGTGTGAGCGTCTCTGATCATGTCCATAGAATGCATCCAACGTATACATTACTTGCCTAGATGCTATTAATGTTGATAAAAGTATGTGCATAATAAGAAGCAACATTACCTTATATAACCGACATCTGCTTGGGATTTATATCAGAGATAATGTTTTTGTCTTAAGAGTAAGTTTTTGACGATTGTTGTAGGTTCGTCCAGCCATCACCAGCCAGTAAAACAGACGTCAGCCAAGTTGCAAAACACTGACTTTTGACTAATTGAATTAGACGACATCCAAATTTTTAATAAAAACTGACTCATTAATTAAATTAATTAGAAATTATCGAAATTATAAGATACTGGCTTGGTGATTAAATAACTGCAGACTGTGATACTGTGTTCAGTGAATATGCGGTTGAAGTAAATTAATTTCGGTCACAATTAGGTCATAATTGAGACTATGGTTTTTGGAACAATCATTTCTAGTTTCCATGACTTAAATAACTCCGTGGTTACAACTAATGATGAGGAATACGAGAAATGTACGACATTTGTTCATACGACTCTACAGACGGAGAGGGTAACGGAGGCGTTGAGTGAAACAAAGTGATACACAAGCAGATGGGGCGGAGACAGAGATACAAAAAGAAACAAACGTATAGAAAGAGAGAGGGAGAGAGAGAGGAAGAGAGACGGCTATACTGTTGCCGTCAAGAGAGCCAGAGTGAGAAAGACACACGTAGGCAGACAGAGAGAGAAGAGATACAGAAAGAGAGAAATAGACAATGACATAGTGTCACATACACTGCTATGTATAGCTGAGGCCTGTGCTTCCCTCTGGCGAATGTAACACACGGAGTAGAACACCGCTCGACTGCTCCATCGGTGGCGTCTTCGAGTCTCAAGTCTGACTCTGACTAGCCTTCCCATCCCTCCCTTTTCTTCTCCCTCTCCCTTTTCCCCTCCCTCTCCCTCTCTACCTGTCCCTCTTTTTCTGCCACTACTTCTGCCTCTCTCTTTCGCTGTCCCTCTTTCCTGCACCTCTTCCTGTCCCTCTCACTATCCCTCTCCTTCCTGTCATCTCTCTCCCTCTTCCTCTTCCTCTCCTCACTCCCTCTCTCTCCCTCTCCCCTAAAATTGACCCCTAAAATCGGTCCCAAAATCGGGAACGCTTAGAACATGCCTAAGTCCTGCCCTTGACTTCAACCACAATTGTTGGACTACACTGCGGTAGACCATAAGGGATGGAATTGTCGGCGTCTTGAGAGGATTCAACCCCATATTCATTTTTCGATCTTCCAGTTATTTCTAAAAATTATCTTGGGGGCTAATTTTAACGCCAGCACAGCTTTCAGTGCTAGGGTACGAGTACACTTACACCCGCGCCCAATACAATTTAGCACGTAGACCCATACCGGTTTTAGGTGCGTCAGAAATTCTGGTCGGGACATCCGGACATGTATTGCATTGTAATGTATTTCAAAACTTATGAAACGCCTCTACCTAGTGCCCAACAATCGGAGGCGCTCCCTGTGCGAAAGTTTTCGGGAAAAAGGCAAGTATTAAGACAAGCTGTGGCAGTACCACCAGATAGTACTGCAACCCGGACCGGAGGAGGAAGCTGATTCCACAACTAAGGGCCAATACTAACAAAGCAACGAGTCTGGACCGTCGCCGTTCTCACTCGGGGAACAAATAAGTCAAAACGATCAGAAGAACGAAGAGGGCGAATGGAGCTAGCTGAAGCGGGAAGAGTAGTGAGTCACTAAGGTATTTAGGAGCAAGTTCCAGATAAGAGCGGAAAATATGGATAAGTGCATTTAGTTGAATGCGGGCAGTAAGAGTTAGCCAGTGAAGATGTTCAAACATGTATGCGGAAATATGGGAGAAGCGTGGTACACGGGCGATTAGTCTGGCTGCGGCGCTAAAAACAGATTGTAGAGGGGAGAGACGGACTTTGGAGAGGCCCGCAAAAAGGGAGTCAAAGTAATAATGCGAGAACAGATGAAGGCATGGGCAATGGAGTAAAAGACGGGAGATGAGACAGGTCTTCGGATAGCTTTCAGACGTCGAAGTTTCAACTCGCCAACCCCACCCCGTTCAAATTTGAAAGTTCAAATCCTGTCCCGTACTTGTATTACCGCGATAAACAACGCCCACTTACGTTTGGTATGAGCATGGCATTGGCCAACGATTTTCTTCCTAGTAGTGAAACAACTTTGAAATGGTCTGTAAATATTTTTGCTTGGTCAGTAATATCAGTTAGAAAGCCGTTTAAGCAGCGCCGGTTATGGCACTATATAAATGTCTGTTCTGTTGTGTTACACTACGGTCCGTGAAAAGGGAAGGTAGGGATGGATAATGTAAAGAAGGGGGCCAAGGACGGAGCCCTGAGGCAGGCCAAGAGGGGACCTAGTGGATCCGTGAGCCACCATAAAGGAGTGGTCTTGCAGAAATGAAGTAAGCAAATCTAGAACATTACCGGGGTACTAGAGAAGCCAAAGGATATGGATAGGCGCTGCAAGAGGATGTCGTGATCGACAGTGTCGAACGCGGTACTCACATCAAACAGCGCAAGGAGAGTGACCTGGGATCTGTCAATGGCCCCATATATATCAAATAATAGGGTTTCTGTGAAGTGGCCCTTACGGAAACCCGATTGGAGCTTATACTTGTAATACTTCACAACAACAGACTATACTTCTATACTTCACTGAGTATAAAAGATAATCAACAATAAGCATTCAAATGATGAGGTGCGACACCGGCTGATTAGTGTTTGGTGATTAGCTGTTGAGCAGGTCAATATTTCAGTGGGTAACCCCAGTGGAATACCTTTCCACGTGGAGTCAACTCAGCCAGCCATTCTTTCGGTGTCACAACACAAGTTCAATGTCGAGTTGTTGAACAACTTAGACAATGTTGCTGTCGTATCACGTTCATGAGGACGGATTTCTATGGAGACGTTTAAACAGATTTATAATTACCCTTATGGAGTGGGTTTTTTCTCTGGAAAAAAGGTTTCGGAACGGAACCATAGGTTCCGGAACGGACTAATTATGGGCTGGCTAAAATCCCGAGAACAACGGGGTTGGGGGTTGGGAGGGGTCTCAATAAACACTGAAAACAGTTCAAAACAGTGAAATTAAATAAATACAACTAAGTTACCGTATTGTTGTTATTATAAGAAAAATAAATTACTTCTTTGTACCTGATAAAAGGTGCCGGAACGCCGTTCCGGTGCGTCCCGGCTGAAAAAAGCACTGCCCTTATGTCCTCAACCTGTGGCCTTGATAGGGTTTCACATCGACAAAGTGTTCAGTGAATCTGCTTTTCCTTTCACTCACGTCCTTGACCTTCTTTTTCTTCTTCTTGCTGTCCTCTCCGTCTTTCTTCTGACCCTTCCTGCTTCCTTTCTTCTCGCCTTCCTGCTTCGCACCAGACACCATCACACCAACCACTCCAGCGTATATACCGCGAGCGGCGACCCTACTCAGAATTCTCTTGGCTGCCACCTGAGCATCATCCGCCTGTCACAGATATCAACACACGAAGCGAGTATCCGTAATTGTGGTCGTGATGATGACAGTAGTAATAGTGGAAGTTGTTGTACGTAGGGTAATGTTAGGAATAGTATAATGGTAGCAGCGTTTGTAGTAGTAATGATGATTGTAGTAGTAGTAGTGGTAGTGATGGTGGTCGTAGTGGTAGTACTACTAGTAGCAGCAGCAGCAGCAGCAGTAGCAGTAGTAGTAGTAGTAGTAGTAGTAGTAGTAGTAGTAGTAGTAGTAGTAGGAGTAGTAGTAGTAGTAGTAGTAGTAGTAGTAGTAGTAGTAGTAGTAGTAGTAGTAGTAGTAGTAGTAGTAGTAGTAGTAGTAGTAGTAGCGGTAGTAGTAGTAGTGTCTGAACGAATCTTCCAATTCATTCCACTGCATGTGTGTACGACGCCTGCAATTAAACCGCGCTTATATCAAAGCAATATTTCCGGCACAATTCCTACATCTCTCTTTTATTCGTCGTTCCTAAGAAGTGCCCTGCAGCTTCTGCTGATCTCTGCCTCTACGTATCCGAACATTTATATAGCGCTTGTTTTTAACCACACAAAGAATAGACTACTCATTTATATATCCTCTGTTTCTAACCCCACAAAGCATAGGCTTCTCATTTATTTAGTGCCTGTTCAAGTGCCCACAGAGCGTGTACCTCTCTTGTGATGACGGCTACAAAGCATCCGCTGGTCAGGACCGACGGTTGATACTTGAGGAACTTTCCAGCTACCGGATTGTCCGATTCGATCACTGCCTCGCTGAACGTGAGGACGGGCGGACCGACCCTGAAGGGCGGTCGTGATGGTTGGCAGGTGGTCACGAACTTCCCACGAAGTCGACTGACGCGGTCACGACTGTCTCGTTCTCCACGTCGAATAACGATCGCGTGTTGTAGACAACAGCCTGGACACGGGGTACTGTGTGATCAAACACCACAAACAGCAGATGCTAGCATGTTTAATTGTTCATTCGTTCGTTCGTTCGTACGTTCATTTACACATTCATTCTTTCTTTATTTGTTTCTTTTTTCCTTGTTTCATTTCACTCATTCATTGATTCGTTTTGTTTGTTCGTATGTTCATGAATTCGTGCATTCTTTCATTCCCTCGTATATTCGTTCATTCAATCGTTATCTTACGCTGAAGGGTGTTTTTGAGTCGAGCCATATTGTGTCGAATGCTTATCTGTTGAACCATGTCCGGAATTGAACTGCCAAAAGACAGTTCACGCAGAATGTACAGAGTTACAGCGCCACGTATAAAGAGAAGCAATCATCCCACAGAAACAGTATTCATTCGAAGGCACATTTGTTGATGTTTCCGGAGTCGTTGTTTGAGGTTGGTGAGAGGGTTAATCACAAGACAGTTTGAGACTTGGGTTTTGAGTTTTGAATGGAACGTACTAGAAGGGCAAGTGCGAGATTTATAGAGGTCGATAGGTATATTGAGACAGACGGACAGGTGGACAGAGCGAGAGATGGTTATCGTAATCGTCATCTCCAAATATGTAAAGCGCTACCTTTAACCTTAGCGCAGGGCACCATCTTATTCGTGAGGGTTACGTCGACTCAGAGGGGTTTGTCCAGAGATGCCAACTGAAGATATGAGTTCGGTTGCCAAAGAGACCAGAAAGAAGTGGCAGAACAGCTGCAAGGGCGGGTTTCGTTGAAGACGAGAAAGCTTGGAAGACAGAGGATCGGATGGATTAGGGCAGGAATTCTTGAAGAGGTGGGACTTCAATTTGGATTGGAAAGCTTGTAGAGTGATAAATGGAGGAGCTTGAATCAGAGAATTGTGGTTGAGCAGCAATCTGGAAAGAGAGACAGACAGACAGACAGACAGAGAGCTGGAAGAAGCATCGATCGTCTCCCTCGTGGACGAGGAAGTTGACTGGATTGACGACGCCTGACTTGATACATTCTGCCGTCAGAAGGACGATCTTGACGTTTTGAAGGCGTTCGTCATCTAGGCTGAATTCGAGGAAATCGCCGCCGAACAACGTCACTCGATCTAAGACACAGAAAAAACATAGAGACGGGTAGAACACAAGAATAATAGGATGGAATAAGATTTATTTCATCCACATATAAGCAATCAATCTATAAAAAAAGAAAAGACAATAGAAACCACATGCATCATCTCCATTGTCATGATCATCATCATCGCAGCCACAACCATTATCGTGATTGTCATCATCATTGCCATATTCATCATCATTTGACTTTCTCGCATCTTGTAGGCCCTACTGCAATTTAAAATTAAAAACCTTCTTTACAGAATTTAATCAGCAAATAACACAACTTTATTAGTAAACACTAAATAACATCACTTATTTCTTATAGGTTTGGTCTAATAAGAAATTGAGAAATTAAAAATATTGAAATTTTTTCAAATTTGAATTGTAAACATATGTCCACATAAGTTCATGCTGACTAAACTGACACAATTAAAAACTAAACTTTGTAGGTATTGATTACATAGTGTAAACTTTCTCACAGTAAATACATTTCAATTTAACCAATGCAGAGTTTTTGTCTTTCTCGTGTATCAAAGTAACGTGAATCCATTTCGCACCCTTTTCTTTTGGTATTTTAGATAACTTAGAAATAACATTATAAAATTGTATTTCTGGTACTGTGGTCTTTCATAAAGTATTTATTTCTCAAAATGATGACGCAAATAGTGAGGTAAATTAGCTGAATCCTAGAAAGTACGGAGACAACGTAAGGGACATCAGAGAAAAAATTAAACAGAAACTGAAAAACATTAACAGACAGTAAATAAATCAATAAATAAAGTTACATAAAAAATGGAAAAAAACGACAAGAAAAATAAAAAAACGAAAAAAACGACGTTTTCTGGAAAAAAATAAAAAACGAAAAAAACGTTTTTAACATCTATGCCATCGCCGATCACAGCACTAACGGAATGCACAACCGTAATACTCGATTTATCCTGTACCAGAAAACACCCGGATGTAATGAACCACCAATGTTCTCGAATTATCATGCACCATAAACATTATAATCATTAGGCTTGTTATCATTCTCAGTGCTTTTTCAAGCCGGAACGCTACGAAACGGCGTTCTGGCTCCTTTTTTGAGTTATTAAAAATAACTTAGTTATTTAAATTTAATTTTAGTGCTTTCAGTGTTTATTGATATGAAAATGGGAATTTTCTTGGGGATTATCTCACCGAGACCCTTTCCCAAACCCCATCTCTGTTTTTTCTCGAGCTTCACTCTGGATTTAGCTATTCACTACATGTAATTCTACCGTTCCGGAATCTTTTTTCTAGAATAAAGCACAGATTATTACTATCATTACCATTATTATTATTACCTGTAGGACGATGTGGCTGTTTCTGACCAGCTCGTGCTCCTCGAGGCAATCGAGAACGTCTCCTGGGAAGAAGAGAACGTCGAAACACTGGCGGTCAGACATGAATGTCCGTCCAACCATGTCATCGATGGAATTCACTCGACTGAAACCATCCGTCAGCAGATCGTTCGTCGCGGTTCTTATTCTGCAATCCACCCAGAACATAAGAAACGAGACTCCCTGTAGTTGTCCGTTCTGCTCGGCTGCCTATTACACAAAGAAACCTGAATCGTCGAGCATTTCCTGGAGAAACCCGATCTGCGCAAACCACCAGAACATTTAACAGATTCACACACGAAGGGTCTCTGCCTGTATTCATTTCTGATCGGTCTGTAAAACAGACAGACAGACTCCTTCTCTGTATTCTCACTACTGCGGTCATTTTCCAGACAGACAGACAAAGAAACAGACATATGTGTGTGTGCGTGTTTCGAAATTAGAGATCAATATTTTGTTGCGGCAGATGGACAGATGAAAAGAAAGACAGAAAGACGTACAGACAGATGAACAAATTGTCTGCCTATGTTCCAGTACGTGTTACTAATTCTTCCTTGCTGTGTGTTTTCTTTTCTGTAATGTATTGGTTCACAAGGGTTGACACTAAGAAACGCTGATTGCTTGACAGACAGACAGGCAGACTAACAGATGGACGAACCGGCAGACGGGCGAAATATCAGCCTTTGCGACACTACATGTACCAACTACGTCAGCCACGTTTTTGTCGTTTCTTTGCTTGCGCTATGAAAAAGAAGAGGCCGCAGAGCCGATGCTGTTTAACATCATTCATTCCTTCATTCATTCTCAGGATTTGATATAGCGCCTCTTCTATATACATGAACCTAATGAGGAGCGCTCCCAGTTCAGGTATAGCTAAAGAAATGAGATTTCAGCAGTAGCAATGAATCGCTATGACCGAGCGTAGAAGAGAAGACGAGCATCTTCGGTGTCAAGAATGAGGATCAATAAGAGAAAATAATTTAACCAGCCACCTGGATTATTGTAACAATTTTTTTCAGATTAGAACAATTTTTTATTTAATTCGGTTGACAAGAATGAACAAAAGCCCTTTATTTAAAAAAGAAATCAGATCTCTCGTTTCCTGAAGCTGTCGGTTAGAGAGCAGCGCTCGTGAACAATCTGTTGCTTTGCACTTAGCTTTAGAGTAGGCCTAGCGCTGTAGAAATTGGAGTTCACGTTTACAGTACGAGAGCAATTGCAAAATAATTTTTTTATTGAGGCCGACGGTAGGTTGGCACGTGTGGCAGGGTAATGTAACGAATGTTTCCCTAAGCAGGCATTTAAAAAAGTCCGCCTTATTACGCACACAATTCTAAAACCAGAACAGCGTATTTGGTCAAGGCACATTGGCGAGGTGAACATTGTACGATGAGATAAAGGTACAATCGGGATAGATAAAGTTAGGTAAGAAAACAAGTAAAGTATGGTAAGGCAAAGGTAGGCTAAGGTAAGGTAAAGTGAAGATTAGGAAAGTTATGGTAAAGTAGAGAAGGACAATGGAAGGCTTAATGAGGTAAAATGTATGGTAATCTAATGAAAGGTAGGGGTTTGGTTACAAGGTAAAACAAATCTGCATGGGTAAAGTAAGATCTGGGGTCCTGGGAGTACTTTGATATTTATTCAATTAAACAAACATTAAATTCCTTAATTGGCAATCACCCCGACAGGTAACTGACAGCAGATAGCAAATTGATACGTTTTGTGACAGGTTATGTTGGTAATGAATCAAATTGTAATGCATTATTAAATTTGTCTTACGGTATAAATATCGGCGAGAAGAGAATGCTCAGCGTGTTCAGCTTAAGAAGTTCTTGTCGTTGCATCGTCAACTGCTACACATCCGAAGAAGTTAGAAGAAACTGCAATTGTTGGAAAAGGTAGGACGTTATTATAACAGACTAAGGTGGACACAGCTGGATGATGACAACAGAATTTTCGTGTTCTGGTAACAAGGGCTGAAGATATGCAGTTTAGACAACTCCCTCTCCCTCTCTCTCTGTCTCTGCCTTTGCCTCCCATCCCTCCCTATCCCTCCCTCTTTCCCACCCCTCCCTCTCCTGTTCCCTCTCCCTCTCCGTTTCCGTCTCCCCTCCCAATCTCTCTCCTCCCTCTCCTCTCCTCTCCTTCTCCATCTTCCTGCCCCTCTCCCTGATCGCTTCGTTCAGATGTTCGATCGTCAGCAAGAGTTACAACTCGTTCGCTCGACGAACTATCCGTTCGCTCCATGTGTCGATCGGGTCGGTTGTTTCACGGGAATTTCCTCCACCGAAGTCTTCATTGTCATCCTGTCCATTGGCGCCGTGATATTACTATTATAATTATTAATATTATTATTGTTTTTGTTGTCGTTGTTATAGTTATTGCTATTATTACTATTATTGTGGCTGTTTATTTTATTGTTTTCATTTATTAAAATTATCCATTATTATTGTTGATGTTGCAATTGTTATTTTGATTGTCTCGTACACAAGGCACCATCTCATGACGCACCAAAACAAGCCGCACCATATCACTATCTAGAATACAAGTCCACTAAGTACCCATACCAGATCCGGCCTAATCGTCCCCACGACCTACTCCACCCAGAATAAACCGTCCCATATTTACCTTCCTTCTTTTTTCTCCTTCCTTCTCTCCCATTAAAGTTACGCTAAGCTACTCGTCTCGTTTTACAAAATCAGTCAATTAAGCTCTTTTCTATCAGGATTCGTTAGTTGTTATGTGACCTAATTGGAATTTTTATCAATGGGGATTTACCTTGGGAGGGAGGTAAGTTAAACCCAGGCACAGCTTTCAGTGCTAAGGATTGAATAAACTTACACTCACGCCACCACAATTTAGAACGTATAGGCCTACCGGTTTTAAATATGGTAGAAATTCTGGTCTGGAATTTTCAACCCTGCACCCCAACAATTAAAAACCTGCTCGTGCATGATTTTCTTACCACGACAAACAACGCCCACTTACGTTTGGTATGAGCCTAGCTCTGGCCAACGACTTTTCTTACTAGCAGTGAAAAAACTACGAAATGGTCAACTAATAATTAATTGCTTGGTCACTTAACATCAATTACATAACCGTTTATTGAGCGCTGTTGGCCGACAGCTAATAGCGCTATATAAATGTCTGTTATATTACATTACAGTCGTTACTCCGCGAGAAAGGAATGGGAGGGATAATATAAAGGTGGATGTTAATAGACTAGATTAATGTTACCCCATGTTGTCATTCCCGCGTTAATTCCAGTTCGAAGCACCAGCTAATGGTCTACTGCTCATGGAACGATGCCACTTGGCGCCAACCCAGCCTCCGTGCTCTCAGGGATCGGTACACGAATTCCAATTTAGTTTGGGAGTTTAAAGAGTCCTGTCGTTGAACTGATGCGATCGTCTACGCGCCTCAGTCGACGGATCGTTTGACCTCTTCTGGGAAGACGCAGCTGGAAACCGCACAGAATGCCCATCACGTGGCTGAAATCGTCTGCAAGCCACAGAAACATAACTTGTATCGCGCCGATGTGTAATACACAAGGCATCAACCGATGGCATACCAAAGTCAATATCCAGAAGATCAGTCCGCCTAAACAGAGAGGAAGTCTATGTTGGATAAGGAATTATCAAGAGATACGTCTTAAGTTGAGAACGAAATGAACAAGAGGAGGTCATAAACATAAAATGAAATCGATATTTTTTACTACAAACATATGTGTGTGTGCGTGTTTTCGAAATTAGATATCAATATTTGTTGTAAGAAATGCGAGAAGTAGTTTTGGTCACTGTTATTACTGTAATTACAGCAATATAATGTATGAAAATAATACTTAATTGTACACTAGAGTTCTTTCTCTTTTTGCGGATTTAGAATCCTCTTGTATGCACACGCAGACAACCCTCCCGACCTAGGACTGTGTCCACTTACCTCGGGAAATTTTCAAAGAAACCTGAGTCATCCAGTATTTCCTGGAGAAACTTCTGATCTGCGCAAACCAAAAGAACATTTAACAGATTCAGACAGGCAGACACGAAGACCGCCAGACAGCCGTCTGTCTGTCTGCCTGTCTTCATGTCTGATCGGTCTTTAAAACAGACAGACCGACTCCTCTGTATTCTCACAACTGCAGTGATCTTATAGACAGACAAACAGACAGACAGACACACTAACAGATGGACGAACCGGCAGACGGGCGCAATATCAGCCTTTGCGACACTACATGTACCAACTACGTCAGCCACGTTTTTGTCGTTTCTTTGCTTGCGTTATAAAAAAAGACAGAGGCCGCAGAGCCGATGCTCTTTAACATCAACAGAAGCAATGAATCACAGTGACCGAGCGTGGAAGAGAAGACGAGCATCTTCGGTGTCAAGAATGAGGATCAATAAGAGAAAATAATTATAAGCAGCCACCTGGAATTATTGCAAAAATTTCTCATATTAGAAAAAAAAATTTATTTAATTCGGTTGACAAGAATGTACAAAAGCCCTTTATTCGACAGAGAAAATCAGAGATCTCGTTTCCTGCAGCTGACGTTTTAATTATTGCGGTTAGAGAGCAACCCTCGTGAACAATCTGTTGCTTTGCGCTTAGCTCTAGAGTAGCGCTGTAGAAATTGGAGTTCACGTTTACGAATACGAGAGCAATTGCAAAATGAAATTTTTTATTCAGGCCGACTGTAGGTTGGCGCGTGTGGTTGGTTAATATAACTAACGTATTTTCCTAAATACACATTTATAACAGACCACTTTATTACCCACACAATTCTCAAACCAGAACAAATTTGGTCAAGGCACATTGGCGAGTTGAACATTGTACGATGAGATAAAGGTAAAAATCAGGCAAGGTAAAGTTATGTAAGAAAACAAGTAAAATATGGTAAGGCAAAGGTAGGTTAAGATAAGGTACAATGAAGATAGGGAACGTGACATGGTAAAGTATGGAAGGACAATGGAAGGCTAAATGAGGTCAGGTATGGTAATGTAATGTAACGGAGAGGTTTGGTTACAAGGTGAAACAAAACTAGGTAAAGTAAGAACTGGGGTCCTGGGAGTAGTTTGATATATGTTCAATTAAACAAACATTAAATGTCTTAATTGGCAATCACCCCGACAGGTAACTGACAGGAGATGGCAAATTGATACGTTTTGTGACACGTTATGTTGGTAATAAATCAAGCAGTGAAGAATTATTAAATTTGTCTTACGGTATAAATATCGACGAGAAGAGAATGCTCAGCGTGTTCAGCTTCAGAAGTTCTTGTCGTTGCATCGTCAACTGCTACACATCCGAAGAAGTTAGAAGAGACTGCAATTGTTGGAAAAGGTAGAACGTTATCATAACAGACTAAGGTAAACAAAAACTGCTGGGTGATGACAATATAATTTTCACGTTCTAGTCTCAAGGGCTGAAGACACGCAGTTTAGACAACTCCTATACACAGTATACGTTATTTTACACTAATACAACAACTAACCAGCAAATTCAAAAAGTCAAAAGGTGTAGAACAATCTAAATTTAATTTCATGATTCTGATGAAGTACGGTATTTCTGTTAACCGATCATCACGAAGATATTAAAAACTGCTATGTTACCATGTTCACACTCCAAAATAAATGTCTTTACATTCTTGAGGTTGAAACCTAGAAGAGTGAAGTCCAAACGGCTTGAGTGATGCTGCCCAAACCATCTTCGGCTGTTAGGAAAACCGAAAAGTTAGAATCTAGAACAAGGCGCATATTGTAGCTGAATGTTGACGAATATTAGAGCAATTAGGGCCTATATACCGCCTTTCCTTCTTTACTGCCTCAGAAGTGATGTCAGCCTCATAGAACTACATGCTCGCTTTGAAAATCACGATCAGGAAATGGAATATTTTTCTTCAAGATGCAAAACACAATACAATAAAACTATAATTTGATAATGACGCTTCTGCAAAGATCGGAAGTTCAACAGAAAACATTTAAAACTTTAAACAGCGATTGTGGAAAAGCTGGTGCCATGTGCGTGGCTTTCGAGTGGCGCTTCCGATGTTTGGAGATCACGATTACGAACAGTCTGGTTGAAGTAATATCACATTTTTTGAGGGAAAGGCAATCTCGGATGCGAGTTTTGAACATGATGACATAGGCCCCTAATGTTTGATATGAATAGACCAGCAACAGAGCTAATGAACGCAAGCCAAAGGCAAAAAGTGTACCAGGAAAAATACTTTCCAGCAGATTCTGAAGAAACAGAGGTTCGGCGTCTAACAGAGCTGCACCAGTTAACCTGAGACAAGCTGTTATCAGTCGAAAGCCTCAGTTAAAAAAGCAGCCTGATTTAGTACTGGCGTCGAATACCGAATGCATTTAAAACAATCCATATTCGTCTCTAGCTGGCAAATTGTTGAGTAAACATATATGGCTCTACTCCCTATATATATATATCAGTCATATATATCAGTCAAACTTCATATATATATATATATATATATATATATATATATATATATTGTGGCGTATCGCTAAGGTATGAAACTCGCTAATGAAAGGAATGCACGCCCAAGGTTCCAAAAGAAATAGAATTTAATATAAATGAACATGCGATATAATTACCAAACGAAGAACAAGGAAATTCAAACGAACAGAAGGTCAGAGCACCGTTCGTCAGGCATTCAGCAACGGACACTCGACCACCCCGATAGACACGGAGTAGAACATCAACGAAGACACTCGTCAGAACATCGACGAATCACAATCTTAATCTAGACCACAGTCGGTCAAGCCTAAGAACAAACTGAGCTCTGCTAACCTCAGACCAGCATGTCTGACCACTACACGACAAAGAGCTCACGAACCAAGACGGCAGTCCTATTTATAGACAAGGCCACTCCTTCTAAGGCAACAGATTCCCGCCAACCTACGGACTTAGCCTAGCACCTGCATCTACGTAACAGGTCATGTGCCTACACGCAACATATCCCCCCACCTGAACGAGAGTCAACCACAGGTTGACGACCTAACCGAAGTAAACAGTCTGTACCCTGCCGAACTTAACTATGCAATTGTTCAAATATGCAAATGTCGATACACAGAACAAAAACCTAACGAAAAAACAACAAACAGAAGAAAAACACAACCACGAAAACCTACAAAGCAATAACCCCCAACTTAAACACGACACACCCTATGGCGTATCATACGGCGGTCGACTCAAGATATCCGGCAACAAGTTAAAACGGCCAGGACGATGCTTGATATCCAGATAGTACTGTTGTAACTCCAGACTCCAGCGAAGTAACTTTTGATTAGAATTGGCCATTTGGTTAATGAATTGGAGCGGACTGTGATCGGTGTACACCAGCACTGGCGAAGAACCGAAATACACACTGAAGGCTCGTATGGCCACCACCAAAGCCAATGCCTCCTTCTCGATCGTCGAATATCGCACCTCGTGGACCTTCAACTTGCGACTTAGATACGCCACCGGATGCTCCAACTCGTCCATGACCTGAAACAAGCAAGCTCCCACACAAAACTGAGACGCATCGACAGCCACACAGAACTGCTTGGTAAAATCAGGAGGTCTCAAGATCGGTCTAGACGCCAATCTAGACTTCAAATCAATGAAAGCCTTCTCCGCTTCCTCATTCCATTGAAATTTCTGCCCTTTTGTTAACATTCCCGTTAAAGCCAACGTTAATTCAGAAAAATGTGGAATGTATCGTCTATAGTAACTAGCCAATCCCAAGAAAGACTGTACTTGTTTCTTAGTGACAGGTTGCGGAAAATTCAACAATACCTCCACCTTCTGGGTTTTAGGTTGTATGGCATTCAACCCAATATGATGCCCCAAAAAATCTATGTCAGCATTCGCAAAAACACATTTTCGCAAGTTCAACGTTAGATTAGCATCAGACACCCTTTGCAACACCTTCTGCAGATGATACATATGATCCGACCAACAGACACTGAAAATTATGACATCGTCCAAGTATGCATCACAAAATTTATGTAAACCCTGCAACACCTTCGTAATCAGCCTAGAAAACGTTGCAGGCGCATTGCGGAGCCCGAAAGCCATGTATTTCCATTGGTAATGGCCAGTCGGTGTTACAAAACCAGTCAATGGAATCGATTCCTGAGAAATCGGGGTTTGCCAGTACCCTTTTGTCATGTCCAGCTTAGTCATAAACTTTGCTGTTCCAACTCTATCAATTAAAGCCTCTACGCGTGGCATGGGAAAAGGATCTGGAACAGTTAAAGCATTTAATTTCCGAAAATCAGTGCATAACCGACCTGACCCATCCGGCTTCGGCACAACCAGAATAGGTGCAGCCCACGGACTCTCCGATTCCTCAATGATCCCCCTATGAAGAAGATCTTCAATCTCCAACTCGACCTTAGCCAACCGTTCAGGATGCATCCGATACGGCGACTGTCGTACTGGTCGAGCTCCCGGAATCAACTCAATTTTATGAGCGATCACTGTAGTTTTCCCCGGCACCTCACTAAAAACATGCTTGAATGAACACAAAACAGATTTCAATTCATTATTCTGTACGAGAGTCAAGTCATCCGAAGATTCGAAATCAATCACGGAGCTTTTATGCACCTCATTCATCTGCCCAGTTACATCCAACACTTCAGAATTCTCAGTGTTACTCATATTCAAAAGTAAACAATCAACATTCCGTTCCACATACTTTCGCATCAAATTAACATGCACCACCCTCTTAGTTTTCCTCCTATCCGGAGTACCAACCAAATAGTCCACAGGACCCAACTTTTGAAGCACGACATATGGTCCGCAGTATTTGGCTTGCAATGGTTTACCAATAAGTGGTAACAATAGCAAAACCAAGTCACCTTCCTCAAACATAACCACCTTCGCATGTTTATCATACCACTCCTTTGATTTAGAGCGTGCCACTAGAGCATTAGCATTCGCCAAATCCATTGCTACACGAATCTTCTCCCTCAATTGCAACACAAAATCAATCAAATTAGTTCCAGATATTTCTTTCAAGACATCCTCATTCAACCAAGAATCTTTCATAAGTTGCAACATCCCTTTCACATTTCTGCCAAACACCAAATCAAAAGCAGAAAAACCCAGTCCTTGAACAGGCACTTCCCTATAAGCGAACAACACCCACGGTAGCAGATCATCCCAATCACCAGGAAAAGAATCAACTAAAGCCTTCAGCATATCTTTCAGAGTTCTGTGAAATTTTCCACAACATCCGTTCGTTTGTGGATGATACGGACTAGTTTTCATTTGTACCACTCCACATACATGCAAGAACTCACGCATCAGCATACTCATGAAATCAGATCCACAATCAGACAACAACTCAACCGGAAAACCAAATGTTGTAAACACACTAATCAAGCATTTAGCAACATCACTTGCAGTATGGTTCCTTAACGGAAATGCAAATGGAAAATGCGTAGCCAAATCAATAACTGTCAGAATAAATCTATTTCTAGACTTATCACACACACTAAGCGTACCCACGACGTCCATCGCTAATCTTTGAAAAGGTTCAGCTATCACAGGTAAATTAATTAAAGGTGCTCGCATTTGTATAGCACCCTTACCCAGCCTCTGACACATATCACAAGACCGACAATACTCACGAACAGACTTATGAATGCCCGGCCACCAAAAGTGTCTAGCCAGTCTATCGAACGTCTTCTGTGTTCCCAAATGTCCAGCTGCAGGAATATCATGTGCAACTTTTAGCAGTTGTAGTCTCAACTGGGTAGGTACAACTATTTGTGTAATGCCCAACCCTTGAGGCGTCAGTCGGTCACACCACCGACGAACCAGTATACCATTGGAGACTTTATACTCGCTCCTCGCCTCAGCGCCCATCCCTGTTTTCTTGGCAAGAACAAACAAATTTGACAGCGATTTATCTGTTCGCTGTAACTGCATTAACTCTCCTTTCGACACAACATTCGAAACTTCATTCATCGCAACAGAATCATTTTCAAACAATTTAACCAAAGGTGATTCTTGGTCTACATTTAACTCTGCTTCATTCTGAATATCCAGAGTTTCTGTCTGCACAGCCGATGTACACGCGTCCTCATTCAAGCGTGACTGAGCTCGCGTGACAACTCCCACATCCACATACGTTCCTCTGTACATCTACATCATTACCGACTAAGATTGTAACACCCTGAGGCAACGAATCAATAAGGCCTGCCAAAATATTTCCCTTCGCAAATAAACTATCCACCCGAATTTCGACTAACGGTAATTCAAGGGTCTGCCCAGTAATTCCTCTGATTAAACGTACCTCACCGGTCTCCAGATATTCAGAACTATGCACACATTCACGACTCACAAGAGTCTGAAGTGAACCAGAATCACGCAAAAACATAACATCACGTTGACTATCAACGCTCGTGTACAACACACCTTTAACACAAAACGGTTTATATCGCATGTCCACAGTGGCTGGAGTACAACTCAAAACTTGAGTCGTAACAGGACCCACTAATCCTACCGTATTCGGAGTGTGCCTCTGAGTTTCTGTATACTCCTTATCATCTTTCAGTGACAATTTTCCACACGTCGCCTGAAAATGACCCTTTTCCCCGCACCGCCAACAACCCTCCTGTACCTGTTTCCCATAAGGTCCACGCCCTGGAGAAAACTGTTTCCCCGCCACCTTACTCTGGGGTTGTCCCCTGTTACTCCACCCAGCAGCACCCCTTCTCGGACTAACAGGCGACCCCACCACAGCCTGCTTATGAGTTACTGCATATTCGTCGGCCGACTTCGCTGCACTCATTAGCGTCTGTGGCTTTTTGTCAAGGAGCCATGTATGTAACTCTGTTGGCAAACAATTAACAAATTGTTCCAATTTCAATACTTCCCACGTGCGCTTAATGTCCTGGACTGCATCTTCACCCTCTAGCCATCTTTGAAAAGGGATTTGTAATCTGAATGCGAAACTAGAATACGTCTCGAATTTCTCTTTTTGCATGTTACGGAATCGTTGTCGGTAAAATTCAGGCACGCGTTCGTATGCTAGCAACAAAGCTTGTTTGACTATATCATAGTCCATACGTGCTACTAAGTCCAACTCGGAAAACACCTTCTGCGCCTTGCCAGTTAACTGCGGATGCAACATAGCGGTCCATTTATTACGGGGAACAGTATGTAGGGACATCGCCGTTTCGAATGCTATCAAGTATTGTTCCATATCGGTATTCTCAAACTTAGGCACAAATTTCATTGCCGCTGCAAACTTGTACGTGTCACCGCCACGTGCAGGCCTATCCTCTAATTCACCCCTTTCTAATCGTCTCAAATCCAACTCATGTTGTCGCTGTTTCTCCTCTGCGTCTAATTTCCTCTGCTCGGCCTGTGCCGCTAAATTACGCTCCTCTGTCTGTGCAGCTCTTCTTCGTTCCTCCGCCTGTGCTTCCATTTGTGCTGCCATTTTACGCTCCTCCATATGCGCTGCAAGTTTACGCTTCTCTATTTGTGCCTCTACTTTCCTCGCTTCCACTTGCGCCTCTACTTTCTTAGCTTCTGCTAACGCTTCAACTTTCCTAGCTTCTGCTTCTATTTCTAAGCGTTCTTTCCGCTCCTGCGCTTCTACTCTGTCTTTCCTCTCCAGTGCTTCTGTTTCTAAGCGTTCTTTCCGCTCCTGCGCTTCTACTCTGTCTTTCCGCTCCAGTGCTTCTGTTTCTAAGCGTTCTTTCCGCTCCTGCGCTTCTGCTTGTAACTTAAGCTTTGCTAGCTCAAATACTCGTTCCTTTTCTCTTTCTTCCGTGAGCTCGACAGCTTTCCCTTTAATTTCTAACTCCGGAACTGGCGACACGACTGCTGTCCCTGGCACTAACAACTTTGCCAATGCCAACTGCAATTGCGACTTAGTCACACCCTTAGTCTCATGTCCTAAACGCTCCATTTCCTGTCTTAATTCGTCAACGGATAATTCAAAAACATCATCGAAAATTATCGCCTTGCCTGCGGGCGGAGACTCCATACCCCCAACCGAAATTCAACACTACGCACCTCGAACTACTGCAATTAATTAACGAAAACCCTATTTAGAATTTACGACCGGCTCGAGCCCCCATTTTGTGGCGTATCGCTAAGGTATGAAACTCGCTAATGAAAGGAATGCACGCCCACGGTTCCAAAAGAAATAGAATTTAATATAAATGAACATGCGATATAATTACCAAACGAAGAACAAGGAAATTCAAACGAACAGAAGGTCAGAGCACCGTTCGTCAGGCATTCAGCAACGGACACTCGACCACCCCGATAGACACGGAGTAGAACATCAACGAAGACACTCGAAATGATTTTCTCAATACGCTGGTACCCTGCTTGCTCTTATTCAATCAGTAAGTTAATAGATAACTACTTAGTATCAAGGGTGCCTTAGTATCAAGGGTGCCAAGTCTCCCCTATATATATATATATATATATATATATATATATATATATATATATATATATATATATATATATATATATATATATATATATATATATATATATATATATATATATATATATATATATATATATATATATATATATATATATATATATATATATATATATATATATATATATATATATATATATATATATATATATATATAAGAAACTTCAAATTGCTCTACATTTAAATGTAGCTATAAGCATATGCATTCAACTATTTTGTAAACTATAATATATTATACAATCTGTTGCCTTGTTCGTCTGCTTAACTATCTCTCTTTGGTATACATACATCTTTCAGTTTATTTTCCTCTCCGTCTACACGAGCTAGTAGTCTATCCGATACTGTTTCTATTCCTTTTTATATCTCTACCCAATTCTGTTCCTACCCACTTCTCTACCATTGTCTCAATATGCTCTATATCTAGCTCTTTCTCTATATGTTTTTCTTTCTCCTTTCCACCTCGGGTTCTATCTTTATTTCTACCTCTTTCTACGTCTTTACTTCTGCTTTTATAACTGTCTTTATCTGTTACTCTATCACTGTCTCTATACCTCTCGTTCTCTATGCGTTTCTCTTTCGAGACTATTCTTGAGGAGTATTTACTCTCTAATTACTTCAAGACTACACTGCAGGTGTTTTGAAACGATGCTAAATATAAAAGTGTGAACTGCAAATTTCAGATGAAGGGAGTCATTTTTCTGAGCCTACTCGTGCTTATGGTTATCCAGAGTAAGACAATTTCCTTTTTAATATATACGTTTGTTTCAATGCAAACTATCCAAACAGTTTTCGACTTTGAATATTTTGGTATCGATGATGCCGATGACGATTTTAAGGTTAAATATAAAGACAATTAAACGATGTTCGCGTCAAAGGCAACACAGTTATTTACGAGCCCCTACAGAAAGATCTCGTTAGAAACGAGGTCCAGTGATTCACGTTCTAAACTACATAAAGGGACCACTACTATCTAATGACTAGACACCTGATTAACATCGACGTTGCATTGGTAATCATTTCCCTGTATACATATATATAATATTCCACGGAAGGTCAATGGTCCAAATACTAACCCTGCTCGATATTCCATGAAACACTGTGTCTGCCAGCGCAGTTGGAAGATTCAACAATTAGGATTCAACAAAACCAAACGCACACCATTAGAAATTACAGAAATTGCATGTAATGCCTCAGCCTTTTAACTCTACTTTCGAGTTGGAAACAATCGAAAAGGCGTCTCTTAAGATTCTGATTTCTTGCCATTGCATATATATAGTTATATCATGCTGGACATTTCGTTTAGGTGTCAACTGCCGTTCTCTCGGCGAGATCGCTGACGCCGCGAAGAGCGCAAAGGAAACTCCAGTGGTTGGCCCTTGGTGGAACGAGGCGTAGACAGAAAAGAGAATCATAGGTTCGCTAGTGGGTTTAATGCTGAAAGTCCTTAAAGATGCGGTGAGTATACTTTCAATTGTTTATATTACGTTGTATCGGTTCAGTTGAAACCAAAATATTAGAGGAGTCAGAGTGCATATTATGTGTTCTAAGCCAATGCCTAAATTAGTGAGTTCTCGGACACGAAGTGCGCAGTTGACTTGTGTGGAATGTGCAGTGTATAGTATGAATCTTTGAGAGATAATCTCAAGTCAACCGCACAGGTTTTCATTCTATTACCTGGAATATTTCTTAACAGTTCATGTGCAGTTTGACAATTTGAGGAAGAGTGTGAAATTGACATTTATGAGTATTTTAGGCACAGATGTAAGCAACTTCTCTGACTATCCACCTTCTTATGATTCATAGCGGGTCGTTATTGTGCCATTGGGGTGGGGGGAACTGTTTGCACGAACGAGCGTGGATTCTAGGTGTCGCATTCTGCCGCCTGGTGGCAGACGTGCGCTGTGTTGGGCCTTGGTGCTGCGACATGGCTGACGTTATCGGCAGCAGTATGGCTAAACGGCTGTCAACAGCTTCCGGTCTGGAAGCGAGGTTTGGCCGAATGGCTACCTCAGGATTCGAACTGGACCCAAACACAGTTTTAATTGGAGTATCTATGGGATATCCCTCCTCGCTTAGGCTCCTCCTATCTTGGTCTTCAATTGTAGCTTGGGATCGAACCTCCCATTGCTCTAATTCTTCTTCAGCCAAGGAACCTGGCACCTTAGAAGTCTCTACTAACTACGCTAATACTCTTTCAGTGACCTTTGCCCTTAGGTTAGGGTTGCTGAGCACAAGATCTACTAACTGAGATTCACTTAAACTCGTCTTTAATTTCAGCAGCAACTTAAATGCAATTACAGCAACTCAAGACAGGTTATCATTCAATCGATAAGTGTCACTTCAAGAGCACTTATATAGCACTATAATAATCAATTGTCACTACAGTTAACTATTGATTGTTATGTACACTTACAACTGGAAGTCCTTTGCAAAGAAATTTTATCACTTAATGTTTCTAAACGAGCAGTCACTAAACTCTCTTCAAGAAATCTCTACTGCTAAAGCACTGCTCAAACATTAAACATAAGGGCACCAACCGGCTCACGAGCGCTATCAACGCAATGCAATGCCTGACATAAAGTAGCCGTATCGGATAAAGACCCAAAAATTTCTATCGCTATCTTCAATAAATTCTATAAACCGATAAGTGGCTGGGCAACTAGCCTACGAATAAAACCCTATTTCAATTTGAAAGAAGAATTCAAATGTTGCCTGCAGCACGTTCCAGAACTTTCCGAGGTTCAACACGTGTTCCATTGGCTCAGTTTCTCACGGTCCGTCGAAATCTGAATTTCGATTAAAACTGCCAAAACATCACGATTCCAACGAGCCGTCGCGTTAAGCAACCACTTTTCGATTGTCGATTACTAATCTTTTCGCAAATCTTTGCCATTATTGTATTGAAATTTTAACAAATTAGCAGAAATATTGAGCGTACGCGAATCTTAGACCGTCCATCATGGCCACCGCTGTCAGGTAAATATTTCACGGATTGGGTCTGGTACGGGTATGGGGCCTATGGGCATCACGGTACGGGTATAATTATTGCCTGTACCAACGTGATGCTTGGGGTTGCAATGTCACTTTTAGATACATGTACTAGTAAGTATTGCACCCTCAAAGACTTGCTTACTATAGACTGACATATACTAAATCTAAGTTCCATGTGTCTGTGTTGACCCTTCGTGAACTTGGCATTATTTTATTTGTCGATGTTCAAATTATAGTTACAGAGCGGCTTGTTTGCAAAGCTTTACATATGTCTGATCTGGTTTCTTTTTTCAGTACGGCAAGAGGAGAGGGTCAGAGGTCGCTAACGCAGATGCCCGTAATTCACTGGTCAAGCCTGACAGTCCAGATGTCTTGTCCTGACAACAGGTTGATGCAGTCTAAGTTGTATATATTTCAAAGTCTTTCGTCGAGTTACCTCTGAGGAAAGTTTAAACTTTTCATTTAGCGGTATTTTGTTGCAAGCAGCCGTGCTATGCTTGACTGCCGTAGATGTATCGAAAGACATCTACCAGATGGAAATTCTCAAAATTCCGAAGATCATAATTATATGTCATCGGCTGCTGGGGTGTCGGTGGGACAGACCATGCAGGCTATAGAGACATGATTAATGGCAAGACTGGCGTGGCCTCCTCCATGGATTCCAATATAATTGATCTCTGTAAAAGAGTTCATGCTTTAGTCAACCGAGTATTAAGCTGGTTGCTTACATAAAGTATTACTGATAATAATAATAATAATAATAATAATAATAATAATAATAATAATAATAATAATAATAATAATAATAATAATAATAATAATAATAATAATAAGACAATTTTTATAGCGCCGTAGCACAGCCGAGGCCGAAGAAAAGGGCGCTGTACATGAGTCACAAAGTCAATGACAATGGTACGAAAGTTTTAAAAGATATGTCTTCAGGTGCGATTTGAATGACTCCAGAGATGGCGCATTCTTAACGTGGTCAGGAAGATTGTTCCACGCAGTAGGTCCAGCGACAGAGATATGTCAAGAATTTTTGCAGCGCTCATAACGTCACATCTTCGGCTGTGGAAATGTTTTTAAGCTGGATGATATTATTATTGATTCTGATTCTTCTACATCCGATTATGCAGGGGTAAAATAATAAAGTATACTTTTGTAAAACTAATATTGGTGAATCGTTTGATTCTGAGACAGCCAACAGTACTAAATTGAGTTGAACAGTTCATAAAGCAGGTTCGCTGTCATCATCGTCATCATCGGCGTCGTCGTCACCACCATCCTCAGCATCTTCATTCTTAGCATCCTCATCATTCTCAACCTCCTCCTCATCATCCTCATCCTCCTCATCTTCATACTCGTCCTCGTCCTGGTGCTCATACTCAGCATTCTCGTCCTCATCATCCTCATCCCTCTCAGCATCCTCAACCTCATCCTCAGTAGAAAAGGAAGTAGGCCTCTGGAACAGTTACCTAATTAGGCTCATTACGCTCATTAATTAATTAACAGGCCATTAATTAATTAATTAATCAATTAATTAATTAATTAGTCAATTTTGTGGCTATCGGAGGAGCGATTGTGATCTGTTGACGTCGCGTGAAAGTACTTGTAAAATACGATCTGGTAATATTTAGCTAGATACGTTCGGTTAATGAAGATCGGTTAATGAAGATCGGTTAATGAAGAGCGGTCACGTGTATGTCTGTATGCATGTCTGTCTGCCTGCCTGTCTGTATGTATGTCTGTCTGTCTCCTCACTGCACGTTTCGAGCCGATTCGCCTCTATCGTCTATGTTAGACAACTCGAAATCACCTTTATAATATCTTCAGCTCTCTTTCTATCATCATGATCGTTCAATACACTGTTGCACAGCCACAGCGGTGTTCTGTTAGCATTCTCCACAAAAAAAAATAAAAACATAAATAAACACGGACTTAGTTGGATTCGAACCCCCGGTCGTTCGGTTCTAAGGCATTGACCTACACCACTGGGCCATTGGGCTGTGCAAGATTAGAACGCGTTATAAGAGTGTTTCACATCTTTAACAGAAAATTATTGCTATCGCAATATTTGATATACTGTTTAAAAATGTTATTTTTATACAACATATGTTTTCAACAGTTATCCTGTAGACTGTCTGTAGGCCTAGTGTTGTTATAGTAAATGCATCTTCTAGCCTTGCCATTCACCAGGCGTCGCAACAATCAGTCTAGCAGCAGATTGGACGCTGTGTCGTGCGTCGATACGAGCGAGCGAAATATTATCGGCCTTCACCCTCAAACTCGTCACGAAAAAGATCCGTGACGGAAATTTTCGTTGGTGACAGATTTCGTCTGGACGTGACAAGTTTTGGGTTGCTGCCCCGTGCGGTTTGGCTGATATTTCGCCAAAGCGCACGGGGCAGCATATTTTTCCGCGATTTGTGGGAAAGTTGCAAAAGATGGACCAGCGCTTAAGATGAACCACTGTGTAATTGGCAAGAAAGATTGCAACTGGGTTATAATGTGATGTTGGGGTAGTTAGTAGGTCACTAGATGGCTGAAACAGAATGATTACATATAGGCTACGCTACTCGGCAGGGCTGTAGTGGTAAAATTAGAGGTGAGTATACGCTACCGATTAGTTTTCCGAAACAAATTAGAGGTGAGTATACGCTATAGTATTTTGTGAGTATACGCTACAGTATTTTAATATAAATAAATATAAATATTTTGTGAGGTGAGTATACGGTCTCTAGAGGTGAGTACACGCTGTATACCCACGTATACCCTCGACTTCAGCCCTGCTACTCGGTAAAAATTGGAGAAAACAGACAGAAGTCGCGAAAATTTTATATTAGGTCAATCTTCTTGCTAACACGCTCGTTATGGCTGAATCGATGGCTGCGAATCATGGCTGCCAGCCGGGGATATGGGCCTTAGATGGGAATATGGACCTTATATGGCAATATGGACCTTGCATGGCAATATGGGTACTATGTTGGAAATATAGGTACTATGTGGGAAATATGGGTCTTATATGGTAATATGGTCCTTACATGGCAATATGGGCCTTACATTGGAATATGGGTTCTATGTGGGCAATATGGGTTCCATGTGGGCAATATGGGTTCTATGTGGGCAATATGGGTTCGATGTGGGAAATATGGGCCTTACATTGAAATATGGACCTAACATGGCAATATGGGTTCTATGTGGGAAATATGGGTTCTATGTGGGCAATATGAGTTGTGTGGCAATATGGGTTCTATGTGGGCAATATGGGTTCAATGTGGGAATATGGGACCTATGTGGAAATATTGAAATACTGGAAATACTGGTGGTAGTAGTAGTAGTAGTATACTTGACCTTGACGTTTGACCTCGACCCTGAAAATGACCTTGACCTAAAATTTGACCTTGAATATGACCTTGACCTTGAAAATGTTTTATAACGGTACCTAGCCCCGATTTATGTATCGTATACGTACAACTGTAGGACTTCTACTCCTACCACAGTGTGACTGGGGTTGCTTGTTACAGAAAGTCTGTAATACTGGTACGCAGTATTCGTTGAAAGATTAAAAAATGAAGGAGCAGAATCGATGTTTAATAATGCCTGCGTCGATCTTAGTAATTCCGTAAACGTTGATCCATCGTTACTTCCGTTTAAAATCCAGCTTGTAATCTGGTATGCGCCTCTGTTGCGTCTTATCGCTTTCAACGCAATTCTCCAAATTTTAACAGGCTCAGGACATTTTATCTGCAGCCAGACATTTAGGATTGATCTACTATCCGCTATCCATGTTCCATTGGCACCATCTGCATTTAGACTATTGAAAGCTCCATACGCTTGATACTTGTCAGTAACAATTGAACTAGCACTTGCAATAAATCCGGTAACACTTTCGTCAGCCTCCAAATTAGGTATGTATCCGATATGGCACTTTTTATTATCCGCTCTACTAAGAGCGTTATCGACGTAATTTTTGGTGGAGGCATCTTGAGGATTAACGGGGCTTTTTAAATCGGTTATAGATTTTTGTCTCATCGCGATATCTTGGTAAACATCGATTTTATGGTCGCTGGACGATTTACCGAATCGTATTATATTTTCCGTTCCCACTTTGCACAAGAAACCTTCGATCGATTGCTACGTAATAGGTTGGTTTAAATAACCTTCTATTTTGTTTGACAGATTACCCAAGATCAAAGCAAACAGTTTGTTTCCGCGTAGATCCTTACACCCTATATTACGTTGACGATCCGAGCCCACACTTAAAAATAGATTGCCGGTCATAACGTCACCAGTCTTAGAAACTTTATTTACACCGCTATTAATATCTACGTAATTTTTGGTAGCACCATCTTGCGGGTTAGTAGGATCTAACACGTTGACAAGCTTATGAGAGTCTAAATTAATATTCTCGGTCGCAACATTTGTTCCATCCATACGAAGGAAAGTAGCATTTGCTTGAGACAATGTAACTCCCCCTGCAATTACTCTTTCTGAATATCCAACATCAGTATGTCCGAATTTATCCACAGGCATATTTAGTATATATATATATTAGGGTGTTTTTATGATGCACATGATTTTTTTTACTCAAAGATCTTTTAACGGCCAGTTCGAATTATCATGCCAATTAGCGTATAAGCGCCATATCCGAAATTATATCGCGATAGCTGAACATTTAGGACTGGCGCAAGGCGACCGAAATTAGGAACCCGGTGACCTGTCTCGGTTTGGCCAAAATTTTAGACGTTACGATGTCTGTTCTTCGTGTTTTCGATCTTCAACATAATTATATTAATTAATTAAGCTATTGTGGTTTTCTAGAGGAGACACCTGCTGCTACATGAATAGCATGGTATTTAACGCGAGTGGCTGTCTCCCTTGGTAAGAGTATGTGTTTGATCCCCGAATGAGTTTGTGCCAATCAGATAATGTCGTGGTTTCCGATCGGAGCAATCTGTCTACAACAATAATTCCCTCTCCCATGACAATATCGTGCAAGCATGGCGGTAGCGACGGAGGTTTCTCTGTTGGCAACATCATCTGAGGAAGAGGCGTCATCAAATAACTCAGAAAGAGAACCAGAACCTTCAACGTCAGCTGGACCACCAAAGCGGCAAAAGGGAACAATCTCTGTAGTTACCCGTGATGTTGCAGCAGCTCTACATCGTACCAAAACCAGCAGCAGGAATGCCTCTCACATTTTCTCTGCTCTCGCTGCATCCAATCTATATGCAGCACCAGCTGGTGAGCTGATCATCAGTCCTTCTGCTATCCATCGAGCAAGGACGGATAACCGTGCAGCCCTAGCAGCTGAGATTCGTGAATCTTTCGATCCGAAGGTTCCCCTTACTATCGACTGGGACGGCAAGATCATGCCAGATTTTACAGAAACTGGACGAGTGTGCGTTGATCGTCTTCAAATAATGGTATCTGGTAAGGATGTGACCAAACTATTGGCCATCCCAAACTCCAATCCGGGACTGCTGCCTTCATGGCAGATGCGTGTTTGGCCGAGATCAGAAGTTGGGGATTGGAAGACAGAATCGTGGCCATGCGTTTCGACACAACGGCGAGTAACACGGGTTGCAAGGGCGGCGTATGCATCAAGCTGGAAACGGAATTAGGAAAAGACCTCTTGAACCTTGCCTGTCGACATCATGTTTCTGAAATTGTTCTAGAAAAGGTATTTTCACTGCATGATTCTGTAAGGTCTCCAAAATTGGAACTCTTCAGTCATTTCCGTGACTTCTGGCCGCATAAGATCAGACCAAGTATCGCACAGCAATGGAGGATAAAGACGCAGCACAAAGAGTCAAAGAAATTCGAGAGAATGTCATCACCTTCGCACTGCAGCAATTGAATGCTGAATACCACAGAGACGACTACGAAGAGCTACTAGAACTAACAGTCATTTTCGTAGGAGGAATTTAACCGAAAAGAATAAAGTTCAGGTACCCAGGGGCATTTCACCGCGCGCATTGGATGGCACGTGCGGTTTATGCAATCAAGATGTGGCTTTTCAGAGAGCAGTTTCCCATTCAACAACACCAGAGGGCATCTCGACAATCTTACTCTCAAAAGATATGGAATCATCTACTTCGAGTTTCACTTTTTGTAACCACAACCTACGTGGAGTAGGCCCTACTGGTTCACCTGTACATCACCCAATGAAGCCCCAAGGAACGATCTTCAATTCTTGAAGGCAATCCATACTTACCCAGACAAGGAAGTCTCACAGGTAGCCCTAACATCATTTTCCCGACACCTTTGGTATTTGTCGGAGACCTTGGTTGGCCTCAGCCTTTTTTGACGATTCAGTCACCTTCGACGAAAAACAGCGCATGGTCTATAACATGCGCAACAATCAGGGATCCGACGAACCTCCAAAGAGGCTTCCTCCCATACATGATCCATCTACAAAAGCGCTATCCGATTTTTTTTACCACTTCTACCATCAAACTTTTCCAGCTCCTCAAATTCGATTACGCTTTTCTTGATCGAGATCCACAACAATGGGAGTCAGAGCATTCGTTCAGTGAGGCGAAAGACATTATATCCGCCCTAAGAGTGACGAACGATTTAGCGGAGAGAGGAGTGGCTCTAATGCAGTCCTTCAATGAAGCCCTGGTTCGAAATGAGGAAGAGAAACAATTTGTTCTTCAAATGGTTGAATACCATCGAAATAGATTCCCAAAAGCACTAAAGCAGTGGTTCCCAAACTATGGTCCGCGGACCGGTGCCGGTCCGCGAGCCCTCAGTTGCCGGTCCGTGAACTGAGTCAGGAAAACTACGTTTTCGCGATTGGGTGTCGCTTCGAACTATGTTCAAAAACACGATTGCCTCGTAAATTAAGATTTGTTCTGGAAGTGAATGTATTTCAGCTATTGTAAACTTTAAACTGCCGAAAAAATAGTTTCTAGATGAATTGCTGGCAGGTCAAATAGATGTTGTTCACCTTTACTAGAAATTTTGATCGTAACATTTGGGTTTTTGACCGGAAATTAGAAACCGGATGTGACGTATCTCTTTCGTCTTTAATTATTTCGTCACTGCTTTCGTCAATAGACGCGTCTACTTTTAGGTTTAATATTGTAAGTAGGCCTACAATATATTATCAATTTGAAAATTACAAGAATAAAATATAATAAATATATTAACGAAAAGCATTAGCATGAATTATTTATATTTTTTTAGCAAAATGCAAAGTTTTGATTCATATTGGACCAGTGAATATGTTATTATTTCGTATCACATTAACTTGCTTACAACTTATTTTATAATTAGAACTGTGGTTAAATTTGTGACATTTTCCAAACAATATCCGCTCCTTTCAGTGTAACTTTATAATTTGTACCAAATTCCAAGATTTGTTTTAGCCTAATTCTCGTTTTTTTAATCTTATAATTAATACATCTTTAGTGATTGAGAAAGAAATAAAACTAATAAATTGGGTATCGGTCCTGCTGCAATGGGAAAATTCCTGCCGGTCCGTCGCATTGAAAGTGAATTCCTGCCGGTCCGTCACACTGAGAAGTTTGGGAACCGCTGCACTAAAGGGACTAGGTAATGACAAATAACTGAAGGTTCTTGGTTTGCTTTTGCCTTATTTTTTACTAGCTGGATTACCCGGCGTTGCCCGGGGTTATAAGTTTCAATCCCTGCAGCCCACCTCCCACCACCTCCCACCACCCCCACCACCACCCCCCTTCCCCACCACCACCCCCCCCACCACCCACCACAGTCCACCACCACCACCCCCCCTCCCCACCACCACCCCCACCACCCCCACCCCCACCCCCCACCCACACCACCACTCCCCACCCATCACCCCCAACCCACCCCCACCCCCACCACCCCCCCCACCACCACCCCCCCACCACCCCCACACCCACCACCCCCACCCCCACCCCCCACCCCCCACCCACCACCCCCTCCAACCCCCAACCCGCCTCCCCACCCACGACCTCCCCCCACCACCCACCTCACCCACCGTGCCCCCTCCACCCCCCCCACCACCACCACCCCACCACCACCCCCTAATTGACTTACCAACAATAAATTTATCTTCGATGTTTGTTACACGTGCATGCATCCAATGCAGTAATCCTAATGTCACTGCAGGGACTGCATCCAATGCAGTAAGCCTAATGTCACTGGAGGGACGGTAATTTTCCTATCGCTTGGGGCGATGTTTTGGCCGTTTTTCACCATGGTAGCGGTGAAAATGGGGGACGCGAACCCCTCCACTGGGTGTCCGAAACCGAGGCCGACACAGCAGTGAGGGTTTCGAGTGAAAAGGTGCAAAATTGTAGAAGTTAAGCCCGGTCAAACAGACACACACACACAGACACACGCAGAATTCACGCTTTATTAATATAGATGTTTAAGTGTTGAAATTGTTTGGATCTTCGAGAATTACAATGTATGACATTGTTTTCTAAGTGGTAATTTTTCCCGGGCTTTGCGCCAGTTCTAAATCTCTTTTGATTTTCATCTAATTTGGCAAATGTTAATGTTTCTGAAGGTGGAACACAAACACAAACTGGCCGATATTAATTTTGAAACTTCAAATTATAGACACACCCTAATATATATATACAATGTATATATATTTTATTTATATTAAAATAAACCGTCTGGTGAGCTCATGAGCTCAAAGGAGGGCAATTATACTTAACGATTTAAGTATCGTATATGTATAATTGTATGCTATGAAGTCCTACGTTAATCCGACTGCTAATATAAATCCCACCGGGAAGTGTTTTCGTAAATCTGTAATACTGATACGCAGTATTCGTTGAAATATTGAAAAATGACGGCGCAGTTCCGGTTCTCAATAACGGAGTCGTCATCGTAAATAACGTCGTAAATGTCGAATCGCCATCTTTACGCCCTGATATGGTCCAAGGGGCCCTGGTTATTCTGTCTACATTATCGATAGCTTTCAACGCGATTCTCCAAATTTTAACCGGCTCGGGACATTTTATCTGTATCCAATTATTTAAAGAATCATTAGAAACCCAAGATCCGTTCAAACCATCCGCGTTGAGACTATTAAACGCCCCGTACGCTCGATATCCGTCTATGTGCGAACTGGCACTAGCGACGAAACCGGTACTACTCTCGTCGGTTTCTAAATTAGGTATATATCCGAGATAACACTTTTTATGAGCATTATCTACGTAATTTTTGGTAGCACCATCTTGGGGGTTAGTAGGTTCTAACACGTTGACAAGTTTATGAGAATCCAAATTAATATTTCCAGTTGCAGCGTTTGTTCCATCCAAACGAAGGAAAGTAGCATTTGCTTGAGACAGTGTAACTCCGCCAGCAAATACTCTTTCCGAGTATCCAACATCAGTATGTCCGAATTTATCCACAGGCATTTTATAATATATATATATATTAAAATAAACCGTTTATAACTTCTTGAAAATTCGCCCCACCTTCCATCATTTTCAACACGTACAAGCACAGATGACCGCAAAACACTTCGTTATCGGGCTGTATTCGTTCGCTGTTATAATAGACCGAACTGCGTAAATATTTCAGTAGCTCGGTAGGTGGAGGGAGACCATATCCATCGAAATATTTCGCCGAAATTTCGCCTTTCTTCTTGATCCAACACACCCAATGAGTCCCGCTTCCACTAGATTTATCTAGGTTAAGGATGCCGCTTTCGTTAGTACTCGGTCTCTCAGGCAACTCGTCTCGTAGGAACACTCCTCTAAAGTTTGTGATATTTAGTTTCTTCTTGGCGGCGTCTAGCAGTTGTATATTCGACAAAGGAACATTCGGTAACACGACTCCGCAAACGTCGATTTCTGTAACACTTCTAAAACTCATTTTATAATCAACGAATAGATTCTTTATGTGCTCAGCGTAACGAGTAATGTCCGTAAGCTAATGTATGAATACCGTCTTCCATTATAACTCGTTTGTCATCATCCGCGGATAATGCGACTTTATTTACCTGTTCTGTATAAATTTCGTGATGATAAGATCTAAAAACGTTCATTTTTCTTAGTCGTTCTCTTTTGGTAAAAAGACAGTTTTTATAATCATCGTGAGTTATCGTTTTCTTAACAACATTTTGCTTAATGCCTTTACACTTCTTATGTTCTTCGCCATCCATTCTATACGAGTACAACTTGGCCCTTAAACCTATAAACTCGTAAATCTGTTTTCCTGCGGATTCGTCTTTGAACATACCGATTACTTTCTTGTTCATTCCGGTCTTTAAACCCGATGGGTGATCTTCAGGGTAATCACTCGTATCGAATCGAACCGCAACGTCTTCGGCGATATCGTCGTAAAAATCTTCTGTTTGTATTTCATATGCCAACGAATCTGTATCGGTAAATAACAATTTAGCTCTGTCTCCGTATTTTTGCCGTATAAAATTGTAATGAAAGTCGTACATCAAAGTTTTACTCAAGTCTAATATACACATGCCTAGATATATCGGTTTATTATAAAACAACCTCGGCCTTTTCATGTGAACGGCGATTAGATTCTCGTCGAAAATCGTCAGGCGGTCATAATTAGTTTTTGCAGCTAGCTTGATGGCTTCTTTCTCTTGACAAACCAATTTTATATCTACATGATTTTCTATCCTTTCAAGAGTTTTTCCAAAGACGCTATTGTTCATCAATTTCAAAAAGTCTTTCTCAAAGTTATTAGTAGCACTCGTTCTCAAGTTTGTGTTCAAATCTACATAATACTTCAACCAAGGGCTTTCTTCGAATAGTATTCCTCTATTAATTTTTACGATTTTCAACCCGAGACTTTCGTACAACTTCAAATTTTCGTGGTGTACCACGTACTTCTTTTTATCGTTCAAGTTTGGAATTAGTTTTGGTATGTCAGATAATTCCGGCGAGATGCTCTCGGGAGCCAGAGGATAGTCGTTGTGGAGATGGTGGATTTCTTGAGGGTATTCCAAATCCACTTCCAATATACACGATCCCAATACATTCCAATTATTTAGCTCGTCGTCGCTCATCCATTTAAATCCGCGAGTGGGTAAAGGTTTGCTCATCGCCCAACCGTATAAATTATTAGCGTCTAGATAAGTTATATATGACGAAGGCTCGCTGCTATCGAATTTATCCTCCATCATATACTTATTGTTGGCTTTCCCATAACGATTCGAAATTGTGCTGATTCCTCCTCTTATTCCTTGCTTAATCATCAGAATCATATCGTAATCGCTCAACAACTCCAACTTTATACCGGTCAACTTCAAAGCGGCATCCCAGGCCAGTCCCGGTGAAGTGTAATACCAAGCGGGATCAAGCCGGTAATTCTTCATGCAGACGTCTCTAAAGTTCTCGAAAATATCGGCTAGCAGCAGGACGTCCGAAACATTGTACAGGTCGTGGTATTCTCTAAACGTTTTACATCCGAATGCATTCCATACATTTTTGGCGTGATCGTAATCTTCATCGCTAATGTTTGAGTCGATTAGCCTCGAATAGAATGCGGACTTGGGAGGTAGTTCGGTTTCTTTAAATCTGTCGACGGAAGCAACGTAATCGTAAGGATAAATTCCTTTTTTAAGTAAAAGATCGAGATGTTTCCCAGAATATAATGCACCAAGATTTTTACATTGTTCTTTCTTCAGATTCTTCGATAAAGCGTCAAGACTCGAGGCCATGAATCTATAACTGTCGATGAATCGCAATTCCCGTCTAACGTTAATTTCTTTCTCTTCTTTGTTTAGAAACTTATCGACGATCACTTCTCTGCTAAACGATATGTACTTCTCTTCGTTATTAGGAATGCATTTAATTTTCTCATCGTGATCACCTCGCAATTTCTTTACGAACAGATGGCTATCGTATCCGGACAGATTATGGAATACTACTGGAAAAAACTTTGGAACTTTATAGTCTAGATTACAACCATTATGAGCGGCCCCTCTGAATTTACCGCTCAAATGACAGTGATCTCGAACCCGATCTGTACCCAACGCTTCTCCACAGATATGACATAATTTAGCAAGTTTGAAACTTCTCCGGTCATCTGGAGTAAATATCATCTTCTTCGGAAATTTAAACTGATTATATATTTGTTTTACAGTCTCTTCGAGACTCTCTACGAATATTTGCCCGATATCATCGTCTTCGCTTTCGGCCGTGTACGTTACAGGATCTTGTTGATATAATATATCGTCGAAGCATTTTACATAATAACAAAACGAGCTAGGCGTGTGTTTTTGGTATTTATCGGTGTAAGACACGCGAGGATCTGGCTGGCATGTTTCTATAGGTTTGATGAAACATTCGAAATCTGCATACACTATAAAGGGAACTCTCATCGACCTATTATAATTTTTAAAACTTAACGTAGTTCCCGGTTCTGGGACTTCTATTTTTTGAGCGGCGTTTTGAGAACAGTACTCGGTATGTTTATTAAGCGCTTCTATTCTTCTGTAACCGTTTAAACATCTTCTACAATAGTGCATTGAATTATGGGATTTTTCGGTTCGTGAAGCCATCAATCTGTTAAAATTCTTTATCCAACAATAATGTTTCTTATCTCCGTCTGAAATAAGCAATAGTTCAACGATAGAAACTTTATCGTCCCGTTGATTCGACACATAAATTGGAAATATTATCTTATTTTCATAACCGAATACGTCAACGCTGATATTATTATTTCTTTCAAACTTGCTTATTATATTAGCATCTGCAGCAACCGGAAATTCGATACCGCTCCAATTGAGTTTCTTGGATTGTTTGATTAATTCTTTCGTAATTCTTTCGAGATTATTGTCCGTTGGATTTAACGCTCTAGTAATGCACCACTTGAAACATTGGTCGTCAGTGTTCTTCATATTGATAATAGCCTTTTTGCTAGATAGTTCTGTAGGCAACGGAATGTAAGAACTGCCTTTCAGTGGTTTATAAACAGCAGTATTGACATCTAATTTTACAACAGCCGCGAATCTCCAATTACTTCCCCGCATCTGAAAACTGGCCATAGTCTCTGGGATCTTATTTATTGCATTATTGTATATTTCGTTAATATCGGTAGCATCTAAAACAACTTCAGTCTTCGAGACGAATGGAACATTCGCGGATTCTTCTTCTCCAGATTTCATATCAACGCGCTCCATGGTACATGTAAGAACGAGTTGAACCTTAACCTGACGATTTCTTGACAACAGACTAAGGACCTTCGGTCTAACGGCGCTAAGAAAAGACACGGCATCGATTCCAGAAGAACCATCGATCGTGTATTGTTTAGTGAATCCTTTAATAGCCGATGCAGTCTTTCGAATTTCAAACTTCTTTGTATTGATTTTAGTAAAGAGACTCTTTATTTTCGATTTAAACGATTCCAATCTTTCGTTCACAGGTTTCTTTACTTTTGAAGGTATGTAACTTACTAACCAATCTGCAAAAGAATTAATATTCGACCTAACCTTAGTTTTCAACTCGCTGAGAACTTTATTACTTGGTTGGGAAACGAACTTGGTCGGAGTAAGAATTGGGGCTCGAATATCGGGAACTGGAGAGTCGAGCAAGGTTCCTCCTCCATTAAAACCTTTACTGATAGCAGCAATCAGATCCGCTTTTCGCAGTTTCCAAAATCCGACCATGCCGCTCCGTTTTGCCATAACTCTCAATTCTTTGACAGTTTTCAACTTGTAGTCCATTCCTTTATATATACATATATTTATATTCATCTCTTTAAGTATACTCTAGAAAACATTTTATTTATATTTTATTTATATTTAGAATTTTTTCTAATTTTCAATTTATTTCTCGCATTTTCTTAATTCGTTTATTCGTCAACTCTATTCCAACACCTTAATTTCGTATCTCTTTCTCCATACTTTTCCATTATAATCGGTGATTATTCGCGAGGTTTGCCCGTGCGCCTTAGCTGCCTTTTACATTGACGGATACACGACAACATCACCGGTTTCTCGATCTAAAATTTCTACTTTTCTCGGCTGATTTCTGATATACCTCGTTCTATCATACACGCCTTCCTGGAAGTTTCTTTTCAATATTCTATTTTTCCGATATTCTTTCCAGTATCCTTTCTGATATTCTTTCTGATATTCTTTCCGATATTCTTGCCGTTGTTCTTCGTTCCCTCGTAGTCTCTCTAGTTTCTCTTTTTCTGAGTTATCTTGAACAAAAATCCCCTTTGCGATCAATAGAGCTATAAGCTCGGGCTTGTTGAGATGAGCACAACCCTTAACATTGTGCTGGACCAGTAAGCTTCTCAGCTCTGGAAGTTTCATCTTCTTATTACTAATATAAGTAAACATCTCTTTAAATAGGTTCTAGAAATTTTTTTTCATGTTTCACTTTGGAGACGTTCGCTAGTGTTGGGTCTCGCGGCGATTTAAGACGAGCTCCTACCGTAGACGACGTTTAGCTTCTGCCCGTCCGATTGAAACTCTAGCAACTTGTCCGAAATTACGATCGCATAAGCTTCGGTTTCGGCCGGCACTGCCGTATTAAATATTGCTTTGATCTGAATATCGACGACCGACGATTTTAACCGCTCGGATTGTTTGCTAACGTCGAATACCATAAGCGGATATAGATCTTTATAATCAGTCGGTGTTATATTACTCTGCGTTATCAACTGATCCATTCCGTAGAATTTTTCGCTAAATGTTGCAGCGGCTCGGTACGCTCTCGAGAATTGTTGATTAGGAAACGATAGGTTGTAGTCTACAGCAGGGTATCTTTCCTGATTCATCATTACGTACATGTTCTTAAGATCGCAATGGTCGAAGATCGACGGATTATGTTCTTGATTTCCGTCACGATTCGTCTGAAACCCTACGATTATATACCTCGGTTTTTCCGGAGATGTCTTGACACTAAGTCTCCAACTGAAAGTAGTCGACTGAGGAACAGTTATGGTATCGCATTGACGAGCGCGATAAGCTACAGCCAACGACGCTTTCGATTCGATCGTTTTATACAACTGCATTTTTTCCATATCGGATGGAATAACGTGCGGCATAAACCACGATATCTTCTCTATTGCAACTTTTCCAGCCGCTGCATCGGCACCTCTGTAAATAGCATCGTCGTCGGCTTTACGCACTAACGTTAGCGTATGTTTCAAACCGTAAACAATCTTGTCGTAATCATCGCAAAAACCGAAGATATGCTTTAATGCAACTATAAAGCTGAACGTTCCCTTAGCAGTTGGTTTTTGAATAAGATACTGTTGTCTGACCGCAAACCCTACATTAGCATTAACGGTTGCGGCACCGTCTTTGTACCACAGCTGATTTAAACCTTGTGCCACCTGAAAATCGTTTGGGTATTTAAGCAGGCCGAGCATCGTGGTAGCTTGACCCGGGTGAAATAAAGTTTCTATTTCTTGATTCGATAGAGAATACGATATTTGACTAAATAGATGCATTAGCCCGTTGTTTGTAACAACCACGTCATCGGCATTAACGTATGCGGTGTTATCCGCTTTAGTCAGTCTTCCCTCGAATAGCAAATACGATTCTGAAGGGTGGCTGAACAAGTCTTGCAGTTCAATGTTAATACGAATCTCGCCCGTTGTGTTTAGATTCGTTCTCGCAGTAGGTTCGTACTCGTGAAATTCGTAGCGTTTGATACTCTCGTCCGTCAAAGGTTGTTCCGTGAATCTTAGTATATCTGAATGCATTTTTTTTTATTAATAATATATGACTTTATTTTTATTTAAATATAAATAACCTACGCAACTTTCAATCCAGCTCCGTTTAAACGTCTAACGAGATCTTGAATTCTAATAGCGTTCTTTGCATTGGAATTCAGACCGTGTCCCATCATTAAATTATTTATATTTGTATTCTTCGAACGCGCTCCGTCGTTAATTAGTCTAGTTAGCACGTCTTTACTTTCTTGAGTTAGAACGTCTTTACCTTCGTTCAGCTGCGGTTGGAGCGCTGAAAGCGCTGAAAGCGCTGGAATCGCTGAAAGAGCTGAAAGCGTTTGTGAACTTGTAGTAGGTAAATTTTTGGAACTCATAATTTTAGCAACCGCTTTATCGACTAATCGTTTCCCGGCGTCAACAGCGACAGTTTTACTAACATCCAGCGCTTTTTTCCCGATGTCTTTAGCCGCATCTTTTCCTACGCTGAGAGCGGTGGACGCTATTTGTTTAGCCGCATTCGACGTAAATAGATTCTTGAAAAAACCCGCAACAATATCGAATATTCCCGCCCCTCCGATAACATATTGTTTCTTATACCTTCTTTTAGCAACTACTAACATTTTTTATATTAATAGCATTATATTTTTATATTCATTTTTATTTATCGCTCCTTGTCTTAGTAACTCGTCGCATATACCAACTATCTCATTTCTCACTCCAGTATTCCCCGCCTCGAAGCTAGCCATTCGCAGAGATAACATTTCTATTAATGCATTAGGATCTTGAGGAATAACGATACGCCGTAGGCCTATTCCTTTACCTTGCGTCTTTGACGTCATCGAGTCCCATATCGGTTTAATAATATTTTTATATTTTAAGCTCTTAGACGATTTTGGTTTACTTGGATTTTTCGGCTGCCTCATAGCATTCGTTACCTTCAGAATCTCGGCATATTCTTCCCGATCGTTTGCATTGAAAATCGACTCGTCCGGTTTGGCCATCGTTAATAATTCCCAAAGTCCTGGAGTTCCTTCGTATATCTTATCTCCTACCGTCACGTTATTGCCGTTGATCGATATAGGGCTCTCGCCTATATAAAATTGACCATCTTTAGATTTTATTCCGAACGTTGTGTCTACCATCTTTTTATCGGACGCGTATTGCTGCAGGTACTTCACCGCAATATCTCCTAGTTCTAAGCTTTTAATGTCTTCTACCGGGTCTTCACCGTAAGCTTCAATCGAAGGGTGTTGAGGAAACTGAATGGCTTTTAACGATGTCGAAATAGAAGCGGGAAGCGCTTTTAAAGCGTTAGCTGTCTCTGCCGAGTTGTCTTTTATAGTAGATAATAAAGCCTTTTGTTCTTTCGAAATTGTTGATTGCGAGTCGACTATTGGTTTGTACAATCTCGTTAATTCTCGTTGTAGTCCTATATCTCCTAATCTCTCGGATAAAAAGTTTTGTCGAATATTCTTCTTCGATTTCAGAAACTCTTCAACGATAAAATCTCTTTTTGCGGGATCGGTTATTTTTAGAAACGACATTGTATTTTATTTATATAAGCTTATAGCTATATTTTTTAAACGTAAATTCGAACGTAAATTCAAACGTAATTTTTTCACGTTCAATTTACGTTCCCGTTAAAACGTTCTCGTTAAACGTTAATTTTTCTGTGCTAACTTTGGTTTTATCTTTAATTTTTTCTTTCATATCGTTGAATTTCACAAACTCGCTTAGAATTAGCGAATATTCAACGTCTGAAATATTGTCGTCAACAAGAGCCTTTGAAATGAGGCTACTGATAGTGTTTAGTTTTGCTTCCGCTAAAGTTTTGATCTTTTCGTGCTTTGTCAATTTCAGTGCAAGCTTCTTACTAACTTGTCCTCCGATAATAATTAACAATCCTACACCTACTGCCGTACCTGTTGCTATCGCTATGGCCGGAGTTGCAATTACAGTAGCCAGAGCTGCCAGTCCCGAGCTGCTGAGGCCCATCACAGTTACTATCAGAGCGTTGTCGATTACGCTAATAATTCTTATGTTCCTACGATACTTTGTACTTAAGGCAGTCTTTTATCGCGTTCTTGTTCGATTTCTTTTTGAATTTCGTTAATTTTTTTAAAACGATACGATTGCGCTGAATTTTCCATTTGTTTATATTCCATTGTTATTATTATTAAGATTTTTTAAATTTAAACGTGGTAATTAATGTAGCATAGCGAATCTTTTTCGTTAATGATAACTACAGAATCGGAATTGTTTTGAATAGTAATAACAATGTCTTCTACATCTTCGCAAATGGTTGAGTCTTGCAAGCTACATTTCTTTTCTTTAATCGCCTGTCTAAGCGAGACTAGACAGACTCCCCTAGTTAGCCGAACGCCAAATCCTAGCTCTTGCGAGACCGATGATCTGGGTTGAATTGTGATCGCTCGTTGTGCGAAAATCTCCGAACGCTGTGAGCCCGGTTGTCTTATAGCCCGATGCGTTACTTCTTTAGGCAACCAAAATACTGATTCTGGTCGAGTTCTAACTCTCCTCGGAGAATTGCGTTTTGTTATAAACTTGTGTATTGGCATACCGTATCCGGACATTTTATATATTATATATTTATATATTTTTTATAACCTTTACAGAATCATACCAAGAAGGGGTCCAAGGATTGGGATGTTAGAAAGTACTTTTGAAATAGGATTGTCGTTTCCAAGAATCAATCCTGCACCATTGACAAATCCAGAACCTCTGCGCATGTACAGTCCTTCTCCTGCATCGTCTAATCCCGACCCTGACCATGGTTTCAGGTAAAGACCTGCTGCGTGCGGAACCATCTTGTAGCTTCTTCCTCCTTTCTTTATGTATAAAGCACTTCCATTAACACCCGATCCCATTATCTTACTTACTCCTGTACTCGCTAATCCGCTTAAAGCTCCAGTTGCAAGACTTGGCAGAACGCTAGAAAGAAGAAATTTTCCAGCTGTAGCTAGAAGTGGTAATAACGCTGGAAGAAAACCACCTTCGACTTTCATATTATGGTGTATTTGCGTTTTACTCATTTTGAGCATAGTACCCGTTCCATTCTGATATGCTTTCGCCATTTTATTAATTTGTGCTCGTGTAAGAGCTAAGACGTGTTCACCGGATAGATCTCCGTGAGTTAGTCTTATACTCGTTCCTGTCCCTGCTTCAACTGCGTGTTTAATTTTGTCCTTTTGTCCTTCCGAAACATTAACTTTTGTATTCGTATATCGACTCATTTTATATATATAATTGATATTAAAAACTTTAATACCACGATAATTAATTCTCACACTTCTTTAATTTTAAACCTGATCGACAACTCCTCTCCTCGAAGGTTGATTAGTTTTCCATTTTGATCTGTGAGTTTTGTTTCCATAGCCGAAATCGTAAATAGCGTAATAGGAAGATATACTAAATTAACGGGCACTTCTATGATCTTGTATCCGGGGCCTACATTCGGGAAAAAGGAATATATAATGTTTTCCGTTGTTCCGTTAGAGTACGAAGATCCTATTACGTCACTGGTTACTCTCAAACTATTTACGTTCATTATATTTACTATGTTCTCCGATTCGTTATATCCTTCTGAATACACTCGGCTATTAAATCCTAAAACAGTTCTAATCGAGTTCTCGATTGTCATATTAACCTGATAGTTAGCACCGATATCTAACACCGACTTCAAAGTATTGTTGTTCGCTTGTAACGTTATACAGTACGCATCTCCCGCTTCGTCATAATGTCCTGATTGTTTCATGATTCTCTGAATGTGTTCGTTTATATCTACGATTTCGTAACTCCCTTCTGGGATTTCTATAGTAAACCACGTTCTACCATTATCCGGCGAATACACAAACTTGTTGTTTCCAGAATATATATTCGGGAAGGAATTATAAGACTCCAAATTAACAAGACACATTTCATACTTTTTGTTTTTGTCAAGTTGAATCAGAGGATTAAATTTTGTTCTAATTTGCGTGCTCCTTTCGCTCACCAAAATGCTAAATGACTCTTTAGGCTCCGTGTTACGAGCGATCTTTTCTGTGTTGAGAACTATCTTTTCCAACCGCGCTTCCATTATATATATAATATATATCTTATGAAGATTATTTTTATGCTGAAGGCATATAAAATGTATCTAACCCACTTCTATATTTGCCGTTGTTTTTTTTACTGGTTAAATCTATCACTACAAATCCGTGCGGACGCTCCCACGCAGTTTTGCACAGTTTTACAAATTCGTCTTTAGGCATATCATCTACGCCTACGTGATCGTTGTATATATTATTAATATTTTTAAGGTCTTGACTAAATAAACAGATAAAGTTTGCATTCTCTCTGATGGTCTGTCTAGGCAGCTTGAAATAGTTTTGTGCGAGGTAGAAGCAATCATCATTACTATGTCTTCCTCTGATATAATAAGATTCACATTTGTTTTGTTTTTCTAACTGTAAGTCGTCGAAAATCATCAGGTTCTGCTTGGCACTCAAGTCTCTCGGATCGGGGACTTCTTCCGAAGTTTCAAAGAATCGACAGTTCATATCAGATTTTTTAACTATACTTTTAGCCATTTCTTCAACGACTGATATTGGAGATACATTCAGACGGGCTATCTCGTCTTGACAACCAAAAAACCTGACGATTGCTTCTTTAGGCAATTTTTCTTCGAATGCTTTTTTAAGTATTTTATATTCTGGTTGAAAGAGAGATCTTCCAAATACCTGTAGGCTGTCGTAGTCTAACCATCCTGGGTTCAGAAGTAAATTTAATAGTAGCGTAGTCTTACCACATCCAGACTTCCCTACGATCAGACCTCTTATACTTCTAGGTAATAACGGGTTATTAAATCTTTTCGATGTCTCGTCGTTCCAGGATAAATCTTTAACTTCCATTTCTTTTTTAATTATAAAAATAGTTTTATATTAAAATGTATATGGAACAGATGTATTGCGTAAAGTGCAAGAGAGAAACCGAAATGACAGATTTTCAAAATTTCATCAGTAAAAATAAAAGACCTATGATTAGAGGCATATGTGTCGAATGCGGAAAAACTAAAACTCGATTTGTTTCCACTGCCAAAAAAGGAGGCGATCTAGTTGGGTCTTTAAATTCAGCTACGAAAAATATAAAACTGCCGTGGGCTCGATTCCCTGGAGAATTGCATCTTCCAGGACATTCGTTTACGGGCCCCGGAACTAGATTAGATTTAAGATTGAATCCTGACGGCACTCCTAAAGACTGGAGTAAGCCTGTGGACAGAATCGACCAAGCAGCTTATCGTCACGATTTAGCTTATGACCAGTATTCGGATACAGCTGCTAGAAATGCCGCCGACAGAGTAATGGTAAATGAATTAAATAATATAAATAATCCTACATTACGTGAGCGCGTCGAAAGAGCTATAGTTAAACCTATTTTGTCTACTAAAGCCAATCTTGGCTTGGGGTTAATTTCTTCCGATTCGAATCCGGGTGTAAAAACACCGCCAAAATGGACGGATGAACTCGCTGAAGAATTGCATAAACCTATAGTACGACATTTTACAAAAAGGAAGGTTTACGTTAAAGGTGTTGACGACACTTGGGCTGCAGACCTCATAGACATGCAGTCTTTCGCGGAATATAACGATGGCGTTAAATATTTATTAGGCGTAATCGATATATTTTCAAAATACGGGTGGCTTGTCCCGATAAAAGATAAGAGCGGAAAATCTGTGTTCGAAGCTTTCACCAAAATATTTTCCAGTAGCGGACGAAAACCCGAGAAACTGTGGGTCGATAAAGGAAAAGAATTTTACAATAAAGACGTGAAATCAATAGTAATCCAGTTATATTCTACTGAGAATGAAGAAAAATCATCCGTTATCGAACGATGGAATCGAACGATGAAAGAGAAGATGTTCAAATATTTTACGGCTAATTCGACTAGAAAATATATCGATGTTTTAGATAATATGGTTGCTCGTTATAACAGCACTAGGCATTCTTCCATAAAAATGTCTCCAATAAAAGCGAGTATGAAAGCAAACGAAAGCGCTGTGTGGATGAATTTATATGGCGGTTTACACCCAGAACCACCTGATAAACCTAAATTTTCAATAGGCGATAAAGTCAGAATTTCTAAGAAGAAGAAGTTCTTCGAAAAGGGCTATACGCCTAGATGGACAGAAGAAGTCTTTACTGTGACAAAAATTCAATACACCGATCCTCCGACGTATAAGATAACAGATTATAACGGAGAAGAAATTCAGGGCACTTTTTACGAACAGGAATTACAGAAAACGACTCAGGAAATCTATAGGATCGAAAAGATCATAAAAAAACGCGGAAAGAAATCTTTCGTAAAGTGGCTGGGATATCCCGAATCTTTTAATTCTTGGGTTGATAATGAAACCTTGACCACATTGTGATACTGGTCGCACTTAAACACACATTCATTCATTCATTCATTCGAAGAACTGAAAATCATCGATACTTGTCTGAAATAAGCTATGGTTCGCCGCAACAGAATTCCATAAAAATGTCAACCAGCACGAAACTCGCATTTCCACGAGCACGTAATAATTACTATTGTCCAGAAACTTCGTGCCATTTATACACGCATGCACAGGCAATCACACAGACGTGTCACGTGACCGCTCTTCATTAACCGATCTTCATTAACCGATCTTCATTAACCGATCTTCATTAACCGAACGTATCTAGCTAAATATTACCAGATCGTATTTTACAAGTATTTTCACGCGACGTCAACAGATCACAATCGCTCCTCCGATAGCCACAAAATTGACTAATAAATTAATTAATTGATTAATTAATTAATTAATGGCCTGTTAATTAATTAATGAGCGTAATGAGCCTAATTAGGTAACTGTTCCAGAGGCCTACTTCCTTTTCTACTATCCTCAGCATAATCCTCATCACGCTCATCCTCCTTAGCATCCTCATGCTCAGCATCGTCCTCACCCTAAACCTATTGTTATTTCATCCTCAGCATCCTCATCCTCAGCAATCTCATCCCAGCAACTACAGCATCCTCATTCTCATCCTCAGCATCATAATCCTCATCCTTCTCATCCTCCTCATTCTCAACTTCATTCTCAACCTCGTCCTGGTCCTCGACCTCAGCATCATCATCCTCATCCTCTCCTTCCTCGCCGTCATCATCATCATCATCATCCTCAGGATCCTAATTCTCCTCATCATCCTCATCTTCATCCTCAGCATTATCCTCTTCACCTTCACAATCCTTAGCATCCTCATTCTCGGCATCCTCCTCATCAGCATCCTCCCCCTCTTCCCTTTTATTATAATTATAATTATAATTATTATTATTATTATTATTATTATTATTACTATTATTATTATTATTATTATTACTGTAATCTTCGCTATGATCATCAGCCTATTATTATTACTACTACGTATATACTAAGTTGTAAGCCTGTTGGAGAGGTAGGGACTGGACTATGGAAGGGCGTCCTAATAACGTGGCGGTTACGGTACGGGTACGGGCATACCCTCGGATAGGGATCGGTTCTGGTAGTAATTTTGGATACGGATCGGGTACGGTACGGGTAACGGTCCCGTCTTGCGGGTACGGGCCGGTTAGCAGAAATGCTGTACACGCAGACCTGTAGTGTGAGCGCCTCTGACCATGTTCCATAGAATGCATCCAATGTATATATTAGCCTACTTGCCTAAAGAAAGGTTTTGATGTTGATATAAGTTTTATATTAACAGTAACTTGTCCGATACTTTGTATCTATCGGAGATAATGTATTTGTTTGAAGATTATGTTTTGTGACAATTGTTGTAGTATCGACCTGCCATCGAGAAGGAGAAACAGATGTCAGCCAAGTGACAAAATAACTTTTTGATTGATTAAATTAGACGAAATCCAAATTATAATAAAAACTTATATTAATTGCATTAATTAGATGTCATCGAAATTATAAGAAACTGGTCTGCTGATTAAATAGCTCCACAATATGATACCGTGTTGTCATTTGTACTAAGGAAGTAAATTAATTAGGTCTCAATTGTACCAATTAGGTCATAATTGGACTATGGTGTTGGAACAATTATTTCTAATTTCCATGACTTGGCGGAATCTTCCCTGCAGCTAGTGATGAGGAACACGAGAAATG
>OY744609.1:66993498-67204018 GCA_963556255.1 Allolobophora icterica | reverse complement strand
CCTCTTCGTTCCTCCGTCCGACTTGATCTCTTTGTCCCTCGATCGCGGACTTCTCTGACCCAACATCGGGCCTTCGCTGTAGTGGGTCCGTCACTATGGAATGACCTTCCCCCTGCAGTCCGTAGTAGGATTCTAGAGGGGATCACACCTGCTTCTCTTCGCTGCCTAAAGACTTACTTGTTTACGGGCCTGTCACGTTGAGAGCCCTGCTGAGAGAAGCGCTTTATAAATGTTCAGATAAGATAAGATAAGATAAGATAAGATAAGAAAAGGGTAATCCAAAACGGTCAAAAGTTTCGCTATGATGATGGAAGAACAGAGAATCTGCAGAAGTCAGAGTGACGATTGTTCCAGAAGCGTGGTGCTGTGTTGAATATGGCGCGGTTGGAGAACTTGAGATGAGCAGTGACTGGGGATCGAGAAAGACTGAGATAGGAGGAGGATCGGGAGGAGCGGGTTGCCTGGATGGTGAAGAGATCACGGAGATACTTGGGCTGGGAATGTTGTAGAGAGTTGTAGTAAATCAAATCAGAGGGGGTTCCAGAGAATAGTCGAAAAGAGGTCCAAATCCGGTTTTCAGGAGGCCAAATGAAATAAGAGAGGGTTTCCAGAGAGTTTTCCAAAAGAGGTCCGAGTCCGGTTCCAGAGGCCAGATCTAGAGAGAAGATAGGAGCAGCATGATTAGTTCTGCATCACAGCCTCTGTTCTTCCATGTTCCTGTGAAATTTTCGAAATAATGCTATAACGTACTTCAGAGGAAGGGTATTTCTTCACAAAGAAGCCTCCTATCGCCTGATTTCGCATAGAGAGTAGTAGACCTTGAATGATCTTAATGCTGAATCCTAGTCGCTATCCACTGCTGAGTCTTGGCTATGTAGGCCTACTTATAATTGCCTTCTTGATTATTTCCTTTCAATGCCATCTAAAACAACAATGACCTCTTAAGAACTATGAATGAGGTTAATCTTCCCTATGTCTATACATTTGCATTCGACGAAGCCATTAAGTTAGATGTATTTCCTGAGAATTCTGATAGCTGCTATCTCTGAAATAATATTTATATTGACTCTGATGCCAAATATTTTTGCTGATTCAACTTGGGACAGCTCATTCTGCACTACTCTTCCACATGCAACCCAAACTTGCCTCCTCCACTCTATTTTTGGTAATGCACCTGAATTGGGGGCCGGGGAGGAAGGGTAGGAATATTCATAAGGGAAGTTATCCCCCCATCAATTATTCGACTCTTTACCCCTCAATTTAGCTCTGAATACTTTCGAAAGGTTACTTATTCGAACTACCTTGAAGAAAGGCATTTGTCTGATCGGAGTAATATGTAGACATCCTGGATCAAACTTAGAAAAATTTATTTAGAATTGGAGAATCTCTAATAAAAAATTGCTCATAGGCAGTGGCGGCGACCTTGTCTGAGAGGTGGGAGCAACGTCGGCCATTGTCTGGTCGATGACCTTTTTTTAGGAATTTTCAAAACTTTTTAAACTTAAAAAAATCTGTATCACTTTTCAACAACTTCATCTCTGAAAAAAGTTGATGACCTTTTTTAGTCATTGACCTCTTTACAACTTTTCCTCGCAACACTCTTATTACCTTTATTACCCGAAAATTTCCTTTAAAAATGTTTCGGGGGGACACTTCTCCTAAAAATTTCTTTTTACCTCTTCTGCTCAAAAAGTACCTCAAAACCCTCACGCACAGTTACATTTCTTGGCCGATTTTGGTGTTTCTTCAAAATTTGGGGGGTCAAATGTATGGCGTGTCCCCCACTCTTAAAGGTGGGGGTCCTGTCCCCCTCGACCCCCCTAGATCGCCGCCCATGCTCATAGGGATAGACATGTAATGATTATGGGAGAATTCAACATTGACTTGCTAAGGGCTGACGACCATCATGTGAAAGGTTTCTTTTTAAATAGCATGTCCGCACATAATTTCCTTCCCATTACAACAAAGCCCACTAGAACAACAACACATTCTTCGACACTAATCGACAATATTTATACCAATGCCTGGTCCCGCATCGTTGATTCTAAAATCATTACTTCTGATATATATGTTTCGACCTAGAAACTCCTGATCTTAATAATTCCCTTTTACTCAATATTCGCATCATTAACGATGAGAATTTAAAATAATTCAGCGCAACCGTTTCGGAAGCCGATTGGACTTCGGTCTTAGCTGCCTGCCACAGTGATGACGCAAACAAATCCTATGATTTATTTTTGGCTAAATATAAATAGCTTTATGACGCGGCATTCCCTCAAAAACCAATTAAGAATAAACGACAAGCCCTTTTTCAGTCAGCCTTGGATGATGAGGGGCTCCTCAAATCAAGCAGAAAGAAGAACTAACTTTATTTAATTTATAGAAAAAAAACACCCAATAACAAAAGTAAATTTATCTTGTTCAGGAATAAATTCAAAACAATTTGAAAATATGTATTACACAGTTGAATTTATAAGTATAGTATTGATCCTTAAAAAACTTGGAATCTTATTCGATCCATAATAAAGATGAAAGAACAGGAGTAGTAAGTAATATGAGGTTACAACTCCACAAAGGAGCTATTCAGGTGTGACGGATGCGGAGGTGGGCCAGGGGGGGGGGGAGATGCCCATGCGTGACGGATGCGGGGCTGCGCCAGTGGGTGGAGCTAAGATGTTGTGCAGTCTATTTTGATTGGCTCACGCTTTGGTGCATGCCCTATTTGATTGACAGGCCTACATAGACATACAAACAGACATACAAGCAAACATGCACACAAGCACCCATGTTGGCGCAACATAATGTATGCTGCTCATTGTACAGCCTATTTTGATTGGCTGAGACTTTAGCCATTCTATTTGATTGACAGGCACACATATATATGCAAACAATTATACATTTAAGTTGTATGGACTCTGTTCTAAAAGCTTTAGCGCCCAAGGACCCTGTAATTCATTCCCTTGACGCATTGTAATAACTTCTCTTTATACTATTCAATATATTTTAATTTCAAATTTTACTTTTGCATGAATAATATTTTAAATGAAATCATTTCTTCCAACAATTTAAAAAAAGTTTATTTATATTTTAGCGTGTATTATCATGTGTACTCTTATTTGAATTTTCAATTTGCACAGTTTGACTTTGCAAATGTGTAAGAAGATATTTTTGCACATTTCATTTAATAATATATTGCACACGTCTGTATGACATATACAGCGCCCCAACCCTCCCTTCACCCCACCCTCCCTTCACCCAACCTTGACCCCGCGAAAGGAAGGGAAGGGGGAGGGAGGGGAGGGAAGGGCCTTTGACAGTACACTTACAATATATTTTAAAATTCTAATTTAACTTTAAGGTGTATTATGAGATTGTTTTGCACATTTGCACAGACTATGGCATATTTTCAATATATGGAAAGTTGTGTCTACATACGCATAAAAGTAAGCAAGTTTACAAATATGGTAGATCTGTCTATGTCATAGACTAGGAAAAACCGCTGCGTTCAGCTGTTTGGGAATGTTAATAATGCCATTTATTAGACTAGTGAGTAAATATTTGCTAAGAAATACCAAACTGATAAATAAAGAAAAGGAAGAACTCTAAAACCGGTAGGTAAAGAAGAAGTCAGAAAAGTCACATCTTAATCGAATTTGACAGAAATGTAGGCCTAATTATGGGTGTGCCACTCTAACATACTCAGTCGAGTTTGCATTCAAAATTCCTGTAAGCGAATTAAAATTCACGCCAGTGTTGTTTCTCTTGCTTAGCTGAAGACGTAAAATCGCAACTGTTCAATTGCAAACTCATAGGCGACCAAAGTTAGCAAGAGTCCGAATGAGAATTTGCGTATGAGCTTAACAGTCCATTAGTTTGCAAGCTACATGACAAAGCGCTGAATCCGTCAAATTGTTCTAACAATCACTTTGATTGTCCGAGGATTTGCAATTATATACACGACTAGGCGTCAGAATTTCAAAGTGGCTGAATCAATTTACCCGTCTGCTACACGCGCTAACAAACAATTGGCTCGACCAAGCTGTCATATGCACAGGGGTCTTTGCAATTAAGCTGTAGGCTACACATACAAGACGCGTCAACTGTTTGAATGACAATTATAAACCCTCGGGTGTCAAATATCGGTCTTTCAAAACAAACGAATCAATTGCACTCAAATGCAGTCATATGAACCAATGTTTAGGACTTTAGGCTATTCCAATGTGTAAATCTACGTGCACTAAAGTGGTCAGCCCTTTGGCAAATTCATTAGAGTTATATCGGGAGGAATAATCAAAAGAAACTTGAAACAACTACATTATTATACACCTACACGCCTACGGTGCGTATTACAGGTATAAGTCTACATTGGGTCAAGTTCAAACGCAAAGGATTTTATTTAACTGTAATACATTAAAATACATGTGTTGGAAAAGCCATATTATAAAACCTTGCAGGTTCATAAGAAACATGCAGAGTTGCACAACGTTGATAAGTTTATGTGTAAGTAGGATTACATGTTTACATGTGAAGAAAAGCAAATGGTGGGTAAATTCTAGCACTTGTCATTGCGCTAAATAAACGTTTTCTCATCCTTCACACGTGCGCGATACATAGCCAATCGGTCTTTAACACAGATGAGTTTATAGGCCTAACAGGTGTATTGGCATTGCATAGCAATCTTATAACTTGTTGACCTATGCAAGTTTAAATAGGAAGCGTATGTCTTTTACTTTGCACGGCACGATGTTAGAATGTTAACTCTTGGAATGAAACATCTCATAGTTCGAAGGTTTGATTACTAAATTTCTATCTTGTAAATTCCTAATATGCATGAAATGTCGACACGCACAGTAAGCTTTTTAACTTTTAGACTTGTGCGATTTAAGCTAAACTTAGAATCATTAGGCTTGCAAAACATTTGGAATTGTGTAGGAGACTTTTAGATTTGTAAATGTATTGGACGATGTTAACAACTCTTAGGGTTAAGCCTTACATGATTTGTTGTTTTTGTATATAAAAATTCTGTCTCGTATATTACTAAGATGCATGAAATGTCGATTTGTGCAACTTTCAACTTTTAGTTTACCAAGCAGTACAGAATGTATGCTAAACTTAGAATCTTTAAGTCTTAGATCTTGAGCAGCAAACTTGTGGTTTTCTAGATTGTTAACAAGATTGAGACGAAGGCTAGTATAGTAAAAGTCCATACGAAGACATACGAATGGTAGTTTTAATGCTAAAAACGAAAAGTTTAAGTTGAGGAGACGCATGCGATAACAACTTGTATGCTTGAACTACAACTGTTATCATAAGCTTACATTTTTAAAGATTGTAAGACTGATGAGACAAATGTTTTTAAGTTGAAAAGATTGTTTATATGATAAAAGTTTGGCTTTTGAAAGATGTTAAGACCAAGGTTTTTGTGGTAAAATTGCTACTCATATTTTGGAAAGTCGGTCTGAGTGGAGATTCCTAGGTTAAACTTTTCCATGTTAGATTGCTAAAGTCACATGATGTGATGATAATTTTAAATGTTTTTACATTCAGAAAACACGCGGGACATAGGATTCTGCAGTAAAATGCAAAGCTTAAGTTGACAAGCTGCGTCGTGTGATGATGGCTTGCTTATTAAGATGTGGAACTTTATGTAGAAAGATGAATGTTTACATAACAAGCTGACTTCTTTTAGGTTTGCAAATGCAGATGAACTGAGAGATAACTTATCAAACTTATGATTTGTAGGATGCATGGAGAAATGTTATGAAGTATTTTAAACTAAAATTGCAACTTTATGCACAAAGATGTGCAGTATGAAGTTTTCCACGACCGACTAAGGCAAGAACGTGTGGAATGAGAGTTTACTTAGCAAATTTATGATTTGTAAGCTGCATGCAGAAATAGTATGAAGGATTTTAAAGTAAAATTGTAACATTGTGTACAAAGATTTGTGGCATGAAGGTTTGCATGACAAACTAAGATGTCTTAGAATGCAAAGACTTGTGGTATGAGAGTTTACTTAGAAAACTTGTGAATTTGAGAATGTAGACACATATGATATGAGTGACACTTGTGTCTTTTAGGTTGTATGGTGAAATGTCATGAAGACTGGTATGATAAAGGTTCCACATTTACATTGCACATGCGCTTGCGATGAGGGTTTGTATGCCAAAATTACAAATTTCTACCTTTCAACGGGTTGAAAGTAGTGTAAATATTATGGATTAGCCAACTCTCACAAATTTTGAGTTTGAGAATGCTAAAATATGAAACTTAGGTTAAAGAATGCGTAGTTCAATGACATTGGGTGGTAAGTAAGATGTTTGGAGGTTTCATTATGGTCGAATGCTTGAAAGTAAGACTAAATTTCAAGCTGTGCGTGTGTTTGAATGGTTTTGGTTATGTAGACACCTATTGCGGAGCGTGTGTATATTTGGATTTGTGGAAATGTGATGTTTTTGAATGAAAGGAGCTGTAAAAGTTGCAGTCTTGTAGTGTTTGAGTCATGTAGAGGTCCAAGCATATAGCTCTAATGTGTGGAAATGTGATGTTATCAAATAAAGTACACATGCAAAGCACTTAAAATGGTATATTTTGGAACGTTCAAAGAATGGAACTGACACGTGTAGTAGCTGTAGCAGCAGAGGTGTGAAGCAAGTGTTGGCAAAGTATGTAAAATGTTTTCCATTGAAATGTACAAAGACTGTAAATGATACATTTTTGGACACTTTAGATGATGAAACTCATTCGTATGATAATTCTAGCTGTGTGGTGTGTGAGGCATGAACGTGCAATTTGTGGAAATTTAAAGTTTTTGACTGAAATGTTAAAAACATGCAAAAGTGTAAATGTTTTGTAGATTTCAATGAAGAAATTGCTGTGCAGTGTGCATGTTAGGTGAAGTAAGAAACATTTGGTTGCAGTTTGTAGAAACTTAAAGTTTTAGACCGAAATGTAAAAAAAACATGTTTTGTATATTTCAAATGAAGAATCTGCTGTGCATGATAGGTGAAGTAAGAAACAGGTGGTTGCAGTTTGTGGAAACTTAGAGCGTTTGACTGAAATGTGAAAAGCATTTGAAAATGTGCTTGTTTTGTAATGTAAACTGTTACATTTTTGGAGGGTTAGGATGATGAAATTGACATGTCTTAGCTAGAGAGGCGAAACTTAGCTAGAGAAAAGCAACTTCCTTATGCATGACACTTTACATATTTTCATTCTCAAGGGTATTGCAAAAACAGTCAAATACACGAGTTGCATGTTTCAAGTTGATCTATGTCAGTAATACAGTTTCACAACGTCTATGCCAAGTCACCAAAGTTTGAACTGTGTGAACTATCAAACTATATTTCACAGAGGGGGAACGCTACACATATGATGTTAAATTCATCGCTTCATATTAAGTTTTATAAAGTTCAAGACATCGATTTATTCACGTTTTGCTTACGTTTCACAGTACAAATCCATCTTTAAACAACCAAAGTTGAAAGCACTGTTAGAAGAAAGCGAAATCAGCTGCAGCAAATGCTTAAAGATGTTCGATGTCCACTTCACACACAAATTAAAATTGCAAAGTTGCGAGTTTACAAACTTTGCACTCTATCATAATTAGAGAAACACGAAGAATCCAATACATTTTCAGTTCATTTCAGGTTTGGAGTGTGCGCTTCTGTGCTTTTAATGGAGCACTGCTGACCTTATTACTGCTTGGTTTTGATGCGCAATCGGTTGATGTCTAAGTGCACTACACATCGGCGCAGTAGAAGTTACTAATTACTTACATACTACATTAGACAGAACTATGATACCCACCCGTTCCATCACCTGAAATCATCAAAACGATGCACATTTTCGCATGCTTTTTACATAATTTTAGTCAAAAACCTTAAGTTTACACAAACTGCAACCGCATGTTTCTTCCTTCATGCACAACAGTTTCATCATTTGAAATCTGCAAAACAAGCACATTTTCACATGTTTTTCATATTTCAGTCAAGCACTCTAAGTTTCCACAAACTGCAGCCGCATGTTTCTTACTTCACCGATCATGCACAACAGTTTCATCATTTGAAATCTGCAAAACAAGCACATTTTCAAATGCTTTTCACATTTCAGTCAAACGCTCTAAGTTTCCACAAACTGCAACCACCTGTTTCTTACTTCACCTATCATGCACAGCAGATTCTTCATTTGAAATATACAAAACATGTTTTTTTTACATTTCAGTCTAAAACTTTAAGTTTCTACAAACTGCAACCAAATGTTTCTTACTTCACCTAACATGCACACTGCACAGCAATTTCTTCATTGAAATCTACAAAACATTTACACTTTTGCATGTTTTTAACATTTCAGTCAAAAACTTTAAATTTCCACAAATTGCACGTTCATGCATCACACACCACACAGCTAGAATTATCATACGAATGAGTTTCATCATCTAAAGTGTCCAAAAATGTATCATTTACAGTCTTTGTACATTTCAATGGAAAACATTTTACATACTTTGCAAACACTTGCTTCACACCTCTGCTGCTACAGCTACTACACGTGTCAGTTCCATTCTTTGAACGTTCCAAAATATACCATTTTAAGTGCTTTGCATGTGTACTTTATTTGATAACATCACATTTCCACACATTAGAGCTATATGCTTGGACCTCTACATGACTCAAACACTACAAGACTGCAACTTTTACAGCTCCTTTCATTCAAAAACATCACATTTCCACAAATCCAAATATACACACGCTCCGCAATAGGTGTCTACATAACCAAAACCATTCAAACACACGCACAGCTTGAAATTTAGTCTTACTTTCAAGCATTCGACCATAATGAAACCTCCAAACATCTTACTTACCACCCAATGTCATTGAACTACGCATTCTTTAACCTAAGTTTTCATATTTTAGCATTCTCAAACTCAAAATTTGTGAGAGTTGGCTAATCCATAATATTTACACTACTTTCAACCCGTTGAAAGGTAGAAATTTGTAATTTTGGCATACAAACCCTCATCGCAAGCGCATGTGCAATGTAAATGTGGAACCTTTATCATACCAGTCTTCATGACATTTCACCATACAACCTAAAAGACACAAGTGTCACTCATATCATATGTGTCTACATTCTCAAATTCACAAGTTTTCTAAGTAAACTCTCATACCACAAGTCTTTGCATTCTAAGACATCTTAGTTTGTCATGCAAACCTTCATGCCACAAATCTTTGTACACAATGTTACAATTTTACTTTAAAATCCTTCATACTATTTCTGCATGCAGCTTACAAATCATAAATTTGCTAAGTAAACTCTCATTCCACACGTTCTTGCCTTAGTCGGTCGTGGAAAACTTAATACTGCACATCTTTGTGCATAAAGTTGCAATTTTAGTTTAAAATACTTCATAACATTTCTCCATGCATCCTACAAATCATAAGTTTGATAAGTTATCTCTCAGTTCATCTGCATTTGCAAACCTAAGAGAAGTCAGCTTGTTATGTAAACATTCATCTTTCTACATAAAGTTCCACATCTTAATAAGCAAGCCATCATCACACGACGCAGCTTGTCAACTTAAGCTTTGCATTTTACTGCAGAATCCTATGTCCCGCGTGTTTTCTGAATGTAAAAACATTTAAAATTATCATCACATCATGTGACTTTAGCAATCTAACATGGAAAAGTTTAACCTAGGAATCTCCACTCAGACCGACTTTCCAAAATATGAGTAGCAATTTTACCACAAAAACCTTGGTCTTAACATCTTTCAAAAGCCAAACTTTTATCATATAAACAATCTTTTCAACTTAAAAACATTTGTCTCATCAGTCTTACAATCTTTAAAAATGTAAGCTTATGATAACAGTTGTAGTTCAAGCATACAAGTTGTTATCGCATGCGTCTCCTCAACTTAAACTTTTCGTTTTTAGCATTAAAACTACCATTCGTATGTCTTCGTATGGACTTTTACTATACTAGCCTTCGTCTCAATCTTGTTAACAATCTAGAAAACCACAAGTTTACTGCTCAAGATCTAAGACTTAAAGATTCTAAGTTTAGCATACATTCTGTACTGCTTGGTAAACTAAAAGTTGAAAGTTGCACAAATCGACATTTCATGCATCTTAGTAATATACGAGACAGAATTTTTATATACAAAAACAACAAATCATGTAAGGCTTAACCCTAAGAGTTGTTAACATCGTCCAATACATTTACAAATCTAAAAGTCTCCTACACAATTCCAAATGTTTTGCAAGCCTAATGATTCTAAGTTTAGCTTAAATCGCACAAGTCTAAAAGTTAAAAAGCTTACTGTGCGTGTCGACATTTCATGCATATTAGGAATTTACAAGATAGAAATTTAGTAATCAAACCTTCGAACTATGAGATGTTTCATTCCAAGAGTTAACATTCTAACATCGTGCCGTGCAAAGTAAAAGACATACGCTTCCTATTTAAACTTGCATAGGTCAACAAGTTATAAGATTGCTATGCAATGCCAATACACCTGTTAGGCCTATAAACTCATCTGTGTTAAAGACCGATTGGCTATGTATCGCGCACGTGTGAAGGATGAGAAAACGTTTATTTAGCGCAATGACAAGTGCTAGAATTTACCCACCATTTGCTTTTCTTCACATGTAAACATGTAATCCTACTTACACATAAACTTATCAACGTTGTGCAACTCTGCATGTTTCTTATGAACCTGCAAGGTTTTATAATATGGCTTTTCCAACACATGTATTTTAATGTATTACAGTTAAATAAAATCCTTTGCGTTTGAACTTGACCCAATGTAGACTTATACCTGTAATACGCACCGTAGGCGTGTAGGTGTATAATAATGTAGTTGTTTCAAGTTTCTTTTGATTATTCCTCCCGATATAACTCTAATGAATTTGCCAAAGGGCTGACCACTTTAGTGCACGTAGATTTACACATTGGAATAGCCTAAAGTCCTAAACATTGGTTCATATGACTGCATTTGAGTGCAATTGATTCGTTTGTTTTGAAAGACCGATATTTGACACCCGAGGGTTTATAATTGTCATTCAAACAGTTGACGCGTCTTGTATGTGTAGCCTACAGCTTAATTGCAAAGACCCCTGTGCATATGACAGCTTGGTCGAGCCAATTGTTTGTTAGCGCGTGTAGCAGACGGGTAAATTGATTCAGCCACTTTGAAATTCTGACGCCTAGTCGTGTATATAATTGCAAATCCTCGGACAATCAAAGTGATTGTTAGAACAATTTGACGGATTCAGCGCTTTGTCATGTAGCTTGCAAACTAATGGACTGTTAAGCTCATACGCAAATTCTCATTCGGACTCTTGCTAACTTTGGTCGCCTATGAGTTTGCAATTGAACAGTTGCGATTTTACGTCTTCAGCTAAGCAAGAGAAACAACACTGGCGTGAATTTTAATTCGCTTACAGGAATTTTGAATGCAAACTCGACTGAGTATGTTAGAGTGGCACACCCATAATTAGGCCTACATTTCTGTCAAATTCGATTAAGATGTGACTTTTCTGACTTCTTCTTTACCTACCGGTTTTAGAGTTCTTCCTTTTCTTTATTTATCAGTTTGGTATTTCTTAGCAAATATTTACTCACTAGTCTAATAAATGGCATTATTAACATTCCCAAACAGCTGAACGCAGCGGTTTTTCCTAGTCTATGACATAGACAGATCTACCATATTTGTAAACTTGCTTACTTTTATGCGTATGTAGACACAACTTTCCATATATTGAAAATATGCCATAGTCTGTGCAAATGTGCAAAACAATCTCATAATACACCTTAAAGTTAAATTAGAATTTTAAAATATATTGTAAGTGTACTGTCAAAGGCCCTTCCCTCCCCTCCCTCCCCCTTCCCTTCCTTTCGCGGGGTCAAGGTTGGGTGAAGGGAGGGTGGGGTGAAGGGAGGGTTGGGGCGCTGTATATGTCATACAGACGTGTGCAATATATTATTAAATGAAATGTGCAAAAATATCTTCTTACACATTTGCAAAGTCAAACTGTGCAAATTGAAAATTCAAATAAGAGTACACATGATAATACACGCTAAAATATAAATAAACTTTTTTTTAAATTGTTGGAAGAAATGATTTCATTTAAAATATTATTCATGCAAAAGTAAAATTTGAAATTTAAATATACTGAATAGTATAAAGAGAAGTTATTACAATGCGTCAAGGGAATGAATTACAGGGTCCTTGGGCGCTAAAGCTTTTAGAACAGAGTCCATACAACTTAAATGTATAATAATTGTTTGCATATATATGTGTGCCTGTCAATCAAATAGAATGGCTAAAGTCTCAGCCAATCAAAATAGGCTGTACAATGAACAGCATACATTATGTTGCGCCAACATGGGTGCTTGTGTGCATGTTTGCTTGTATGTCTGTTTGTATGTCTATGTAGGCCTGTCAATCAAATAGGGCATGCACCAAAGCGTGAGCCAATCAAAATAGACTGCACAACATCTTAGCTCCACCCACTGGCGCAGCCCCGCATCCGTCACGCATGGGCATCTCCCCCCCCCCTGGCCCACCTCCGCATCCGTCACACCTGAATAGCTCCTTTGTGGAGTTGTAACCTCATATTACTTACTACTAACAGGAGTCAACAATCGAAGCCTTGAAAATTAATGGCTCTATCAACAACTCCCCAACACTAGCCTAATGGCTAATGAATTTAACCACTATTTTTCGAACATTGTCTATTCCCTAGCGAAAAAAACTATTCCTTCAAAGGCTTCAACTACGATATGGCTTAGTTCCACAACCCAAAAAAATTCCTCAGTTCGTTCTTATTAATTTATAAAAAAAATGGGGATTTACCTTGAGGGGGGGAGGTAAGTTAAACTCAGGCACAGCTTTCAGTGCTGAGGATCGAGTACACTGACACTCACACACACTACAATTTCAAACGTACATGTAGACCGGTTTTAAATATGGTATACAAATTCTGGTCTGGACATCCGGACATATAAGAATGTTCAACCCCTCCTCACAATTAAAACCCTTCCCCTACTTTTCTTACCATGATAAACAACTCCCACTTACTTTTGATATGAGCCTAGCATTGGCCAACGTCTCCTTACTATATCAGTGAAAAAACTACGAAATGGTCATCCAATAATTGATTGGTCAGTTAACATCAATCTGATAGCCGTTTATACAGCGCTGTTGCCAGACATTTATTAGCGCTATATATTTGTCTGTTATATTACATTACAGTCGTTAATCAACGAAAAAAATGGGAGGAATAATATAAAGGTCGATGTTAATAGACTAGATTAGCGTTACCCCATGTTGTCATTCACGCGCTAATTCCAGTTCGAAGCAGCAAGACTAGTGCTTGAATGATCTACAGTTCATGGAATATGATGCCACATGGCGCTAACGCAGCCCTCCACGCTTTCATGGATCGGTACACGAATACCTGGTACCAATTTACTTTGGGATGCTAGAGTCCTGTCGTTGAACTGATGCTGTTGTCTATGCGCCTCAGTCGACGGATCGTTTGACCTTTTCTGGGAAGACGCAGCTGGAGGCCGCACAGAATGCCCATCACTTAACTGAAATCGTCTGCAAGCTACAGAAACAAAACTTGTATCGCGCCGTTGTGTAATACACAAGGCATCAACCGATGGCATACCAAAGTCAATATCCAGAAGATCAGTCCGCTTAAGTAGAGAGGAAGCCTATCGTGGATAAGGAATTTTCAATAGGTACGTCTTAAGTTGAGAACGAAATGAACAAGATAGGCCAAGGAGGTCGTAAGCATAACATGAAGTCGATTTTTTAATTACAAACATTTGTGTGTGCGTGTTTTCGAAGTTAGATATCAATATTTGTTGTAAAAAAATGCGAGAAGTAGTTTTGGTCGCTGTTATTACTGTAAAAATACAGCAATTTAACGTATGAAAATAATACTTAGTTGTACACTAGAGTCCTTTCTCTTTTGGCGGATTTCGAATCCTCTTGTATGCACACGCAGACAACCCTCCCGACCTAGGACTGTGTCCACTTACCTCGGGAAATTTTTCAAAGAAACCTGAATCAACGAGTATTTCTTGGAGAAACTTCTGATCTGCGCAAACCAACAGAACAGATTCAGACAGCCAGACCGATCAGACCGATCAGACACGAAGACAGCCAGACAGCCGTCTGTCTGTCTGCCTGTCTTCATGTCTGATCGGTCTATTAAACAGACAGACCGACTCCTCTGTATTCTCACAACTGCAGTCATCTTATAGACAGACAGACAGACAGACAGACAGACAGACAGACAGATGGCCGAACGGACAGACGGACGTAATATCAGCCTTTGCGACACTACATGTACCAACCTCGTCAGCTACGTTTTTGTCGTTTGTTTGCATGCGTTATAAAAATAAGAAAAGGCCGCAGAGCCGATGCTGTTTAACATCAGCAGTAGCAATGAATCACAGTGACCGAGCGTAGAAGAGAAGACGAGCATCTTCGGTGTCAAGAATGAGGATCAATAAGAGAAAATAATTATAAGCAGCCACCTGGAATTATTGCAAAAATTTCTCATATTAGAAATTTTTTTTTATTTAATTCGGTTGACAAGAATGTACAAGAGCCCTTTATTCGACAGAGAAAATCAGAGATCTCGTTTCCTGCAGCTGACGTTTTAATTATTGCGGTTAGAGAGCAACCCTCGTGAACAATCTGTTGCTTTGCGCTTAGCTCTAGAGTAGCGCTGTAGAAATTGGAGTTCACGTTTACGAACACGAGAGCAATTGCAAAATGAAATTTTTTATTCAGGCCGACTGTAGGTTGGCGCGTGTGGTTGGTTAATATAACTAACGTATTTTCCTAAGTACACATTTATAACAGACCACTTTATTACTCGCACAATTCTAAAACCAGAACAAATTTGGTCAAGGCACATTGGCGAGTTGAACATTGTACGATAAGATAAAGGTAAAAATCAGGCAAGGTAAAGTTAGGTAAGAAAACAAGTAAAGTATGGTAAGGCAAAGGTAGGTTAAGGTAAGGTACAATGAATATAGGGAACGTTATGGTAAAGTATGGAAGGACAATGGAAGGCTAAATGAGGTCAGGTATGGTAATGTAATGTAACGTAGAGGTTTGGTTACAAGGTGAAACAAAACTAGGCAAAGTAAGAACTGGGGGTTCTGGGATTACTTTGATATATGTTCAATTAAACAAACATTAAATGTCTTAATTGGCAATCACCCCGACAGGTAACTGACAGGAGATGGCAAATTGATGCGTTTTGTGACACGTTATGTTGGTAATAAATCAAGCAGTGAAGAATTATTAAATTTGTCTTACGGTATAAATATCGACGAGAAGAGAATGCTCAGCGTGTTCAGCTTCAGAAGTTCTTGTCGTTGCATCGTCAACTGCTACACATCCGAAGAAGTTAGAAGAGACTGCAATTGTTGGAAAAGGTAGAACGTTATCATAACAGACTAAGGTAAACAAAAACTGCTGGGTGATGACAATATAATTTTCACGTTCTAGTCTCAAGGGCTGAAGACACGCAGTTTAGACAACTCCTATACACAGTATACGTTATTTTACACTAATACAACAACTAACCAGCAAATTCAAAAAGTCAAAAGGTGTAGAACAATCTAAATTTAATTTCATGATTCTGATGAAGTACGGTATTTCTGTTAACCGATCATCACGAAGATATTAAAAACTGCTATGTTACCATGTTCACACTCCAAAATAAATGCTTTTACATTCTTGAGGTTGAAACCTAGAAGAGTGAAGTCCAAACGGCTTGATTGATGCTGCCCAAACCATCTTCGGCTGTAAGAAAAACCGAAAAGTTAGAATCTAGAACAAGGCGCATATTGTAGCTGAATGTTGACGAATATTAGAGCAATTAGGGCCTATATACCGCCTTTCCTTCTTTACTGCCTCAGAAGTGATGTCAGCCTCATAGAACTACATGCTCGCTTTGAAAATCACGATCAGGAAATGGAATATTTTTCTTCAAGATGCAAAACACAATACAATAAAACTATAATTTGATAATGACGCTTCTGCAAAGTTCGCAGGTTCAACAGAAACATTTAAAACTTTAAACAGCGATTGTGAAAAAGCTGGTGCCATGTGCGTGGCTTTCGAGCGGCGCTTCCGATGTTTGGAGATCACGATTACGAACAGTCTGGTTGAAGTAATATCACATTTTTTGAGGGAAAGGCAATCTCGGATGCGAGTTTTGAACATGATGACCAGCAACAGAGCTAATGAACGCAAGCCAAAGGCAAAAAGTGTACCAGGAAAAATACTTTCCAGCAGATTCTGAAGAAACAGAGGTTCGGCGTCTAACAGAGCTACACCAGTTAACCTGAGACAAGCTGTTATCAGTCGAAAGCCTCAGTTAAAAAAGCAGCCTGATTTAGTACTGGCGTCGAATACCGAATGCATTTAAAACAATCCATATTCGTCTCTAGCTGGCAAATTGTTGAGTAAACATATATGGCTCTACTCCCTATATATATATATCAGTCATATATATCAGTCAAACTTCATATATATATATATATATATATATGTATATATATATAAGAAACTTCAAATTGCTCTACATTTAAATGTAGCTATAAGCATATGCATTCAACTATTTTGTAAACTATAATATATTATACAATCTGTTGCCTTGTTCGTCTGCTTAACTCTCTCTCTTTGGTATACACACATCTTTCAGTTTATTTTCCTCTCCGTCTACACGAGCTCGTAGTCTATCCGATACTGTTTCTATTCCTTTTTATATCTCTACCCAATTCTGTTCCTACCCACTTCTCTACCATTGTCTCAATATGCTCTATATCTAGCTCTTTCTCTATATGTTTTTCTTTCTCCTTTCCACCTCGGGTTCTATCTTTATTTCTACCTCTTTCTACGTCTTTACTTCTGCTTTTATAACTGTCTTTATCTGTTACTCTATCACTGTCTCTATACCTCTCGTTCTCTATGCGTTTCTCTTTCGAGACTATTCTTGAGGAGTATTTACTCTCTAATTACTTCAAGACTACAGGTGTTTTGAAACGATGCAAAATATAAAAGTGTGAACTGCAAATTTCAGATGAAGGGAGTCATTTTTCTGAGCCTACTCATGCTTATGGTTATCCAGAGTAAGACAATTTCCTTTTTAATATATACGTTTGTTTCAATGCAAACTATCCAAACAGTTTTCGACTTTGAATATTTTGGTATCGATGATGCCGATGACGATTTTAAGGTTAAATATAAAGACAGTTAAACGATGTTCGCGTCAAAGGCAACACAGTTATTTACGAGCCCCTACAGAAAGATCTCGTTAGAAACGAGGTCCAGTGATTCACGTTCTAAACTACATAAAGGGACCACTACTATCTAATGACTAGACACCTGATTAACATCGACGTTGCATTGGTAATCATTTCCCTGTATACATATATATAATATTCCACGGAAGGTCAATGGTCCAAATACTAACCCTGCTCGATATTCCATGAAACACTGTGTCTGCCAGCGCAGTTGGAAGATTCAACAATTAAGATTCAACAAAACCAAACGCACACCATTAGAAATTACAGAAATTGCATGTAATGCCTCAGCCTTTTAACTCTACTTTCGAGTTGGAAACAATCGAAAAGGCGTCTCTTAAGATTCTGATTTCTTGCCATTGCATAGTTATATCATGCTGGACATTTCTCGGCGAGATCGCTGACGCCGCGAAGAGCGCAAAGGAAACTCCAGTGGTTGGCCCTTGGTGGAACGAGGCGAAGACAGAAAAGAGAATCATAGGTTCGATATTTGGTATAATACCGACAGTCCTTAAAGATTGGGTAAGTATACTTTCAATTGTTTATATTACGTTGTATCGGTTCAGTTGAAACCAAAATATTAGAGGAGTCAGAGTGCATATTATGTGTTCTAAGCCAATGCCTAAATTAGTGAGTTCTCGGACACGAAGTGCGCAGTTGACTTGTGTGGAATGTGCAGTGTATAGTATGAATCCTTGAGAGATCATCTCAAGTCAACCGCACAGGTTTTCATTCTATTACCTGGAATATTTCTTAACAGTTCAAGTACAGTCTGACAATTTGAGGAAGAGTGTGAAGTTGACATTTATGAGTATTTTAGGCACAGATGTAAGCAACTTCTCTGACTATCCACCTTCTTATGATTCATAGCGGGTCGTTATCGTGCCATTGGGGTGGGGGGAACTGTTTGCACGAACGAGCGTGGATTGTAGGTGTCGCCTTCTGCCGCCTCGTGGCAGACGTGCGCTGTGTTGGGCCTTGGTGCTGCGACATGGCTGACGTTATCGGCAGCAACTACCAGTATGGCTAAACGGCTGTCAACAGCTTCCGGTCTGGAAGCGAGGTTTGGCCGAATGGCTACCTCAGGATTCGAACTGGACCCAAACATAGTTTTAATTGGCGTATCTATGGGATATCCCTCCTCGCTTAGGATCCTCCTATCTTTGTCTTCAACTGTAGCTTGGGATCGAACTTCCATTGCTCCAATTCTTCTTCAAACTAAGGAAACTGGCGCTTTAGAAATCTCTACTAACTGCGCAAATACTCTTTCAGTGACCTCTGCCCTTAGGCTAGGGTTGCTAAGCACAAGATCTACTAACTAAGATTAACTTAAACTCGTCTTTAATTTCAGCAACAAAACAACTTAAATGCAATTACAGCAACTCAAGACAGGTTATCATCCAATCGATAAGTGTCACTTCAAGAGCACTAAAATGATTAATTGTCACTACAGTTAACTATTGATTGTTATGCACACTTACAACTTAAATTCCACAACAAACAAAATTTTATCACTTAATGTTTCAAAATCAACAGTCACAAAACTCTCTTCAAGATAGACAGGGAAAATCTCTACTGCTAAAGCACTGCTCATACATTAAAATTAGGGCCCCAACCGGCTCACGAGAGCTATCAACGCAATTCAATGCCTGACACAAAGTACCCGTATCGGATAAAGACCCAAACATTTCTATCCCTAACTTCAGTAATTTCTATGAACCGAAGATTAACGCGGTGTTCGATTGGCTCAGTTTCTCACGGTCCGTCGAAAACTGAATTTCGATGAAAACTGCCAACATCACGATTCCAACGTGCCGTATCGTTAGGCAACGCACATTTCGATTGTCGATTACTAAACTTTTCGCAAATCTTTGCCACTGTTTTATTGATATTTTAACAAATTATCAGAAATATTGAGCGTACGCGAATCTTAGACCGTTCATCATGGCCACCGCAGTCAGACTGACAGGCTGATGTCAGCAGAGCTCTAGGCGGCTGCGAAACTAGGTCAATATTAAGAATCTCAGCAGTGTGGGGTATGGGTCTGCGGGTCTATTCCCGTACCCGCGGGTTTACCCGTATCGAATCCATACCCTGGGATTGGGTACGGGTCGGCTAAATATTTCACGGATTGGGTCGGGTACGGGTATGGGCATCACGGGTACGGGTTTATCCGGGTTTACCCGGGTTTACCCGTACCAACGTGAAGTTTTTGAGGTTGCAATGTCACTGTTAAATGTACTAGTGAGTCTTGCACCGTCAAAGACTTGCTTACTTTTGACTGACTGACATATACTGCCATATGCCTGTGTTGACCCTTCGTGAAATTGGCATTTATTAATAGACTAGCAGGTTATAAGTTTCAATCCCTGTAGCGAATAAGCAACACATTTAGGTATAAGTTTAAATCCGTGTAGCGAATAAGGAAGAAATTTAGGCGACCTGTGGGGGAGACTGCTTCGCAGTCTAGGCGTGGACTGACTGCTTCGCAGTCGCCCTCTGGCTACGACTGCTTCGCGGTCTCCCGTCGACTGACTGCTTCGCCCTCTGGCGACGACTGCTTCGCTGTCTCCCGTCGACTGACTGCTTCGCAGTCGAAGAGGGTGAACCTGGCGTTGGAGGCTTAAAGAAAACGCCAGAAATCTAGCCGTGACTGCCCTTAGTTGTGCAAAGTCTTTGAACATACAATTTTGGTGTAATACGATGAATATAGTTCGAATCGATCGTAATTAAATTTTGTGCGAAAGTAAACAACGTCGTTGTGCGAAGTATTAATGACGTTGGGGGAATACCCACGCCATAAATAGAACCGCTTGGCAGTGGAAGACAGCGTGAGGGACGGTGTCGCTATGCGCATTATTAATGACGTTGGGGAATACCGGCGCCATAAATAGAACCGCATTGCAGTGGCGTGACGGACGGTCGGTTGGGTAGAGTTTTGGGGGATTTTCACCATGTTAGCGGTCAAAAGGGGGTACGCGAACCCATCCACTGGGTGTCCGATGCCGAGGCCGACACAGTAGTGAAGGTTTGGAGTGAAAAGGTTGAAAATTGTAGAAGTTAATCCCGGTCAAACAGACAGACACACACACAGAAATCTCGCTTTATTTATATAGATGTTCAAATCAGATACAAAGGGGAAAGCTTATAAATTATGTCTGATCTGGTTTCGACTTTTCAGTTCGGCAAGAGGAGAGGGTCAGAGGTCGCTGAGACAGAGGCCCGTAATTCACTGGTAAAGCCTTACAGTCCAGATGTCTTGTCCTGACAACAGTTGATGCAGTCTAAGTAATATATATTTCAGAGTCTTTCGTTCCATTACCTCTGAGGAATGTGTAAACTTTTCATTTAGCGGTATTTTGTTGCAAACAGCAGTGTTATGCTTGGCTGCCGTGGATGTATCGCAGGACATCTACGCATCCTCAACCTCATCATCAGCATCCTCAGCATCATCCTCAGCATCTTCATCCTCAGCATCCTCGTGATTCTCATCCTACTCATCAATCTCATCTCATCCTCATCCTCGTCTGATCCTCATCCTCATCCTTCTCAGCATCCTCAACTGACAACCTCATCCTCAGCATAATCCTCATCACGCCAACCATCCTTAGCATCCTCATGCTCAGCATCGTTCTCACCCTAAGCCTTTTGTAATTTCATCCTCAGCATCCTTATCTTCAGCAATCTCATCCTCAGCATCTTCAGCATGCTCATTCTCATCCTCAGCATCATTCGTCCTCATCCCTCTCATCCTCCTCATCTTCATCCTCAACTTCGTCCTGGTCCTCAACCTGAGCATCATCATCCTCATTTCCTCCTTCCTCATCGTCATCATCATCATCATCATGATCATCATCCTCAGGATCCTCATTCTCCTTATTATCTTCATCTTCATCCTCAGCATTATCCTCCTCACCGTCACAATCCTTAGCATCCTCATTCTCACTGTGGGCGAATCTGATCGTGTTCCATAGAATGCATCCAATCGATGCATTACTTGCATAAAGAGCTGTTTTAATGTTGATAAAAGTTTTATATTAACAATTACTTTACCTTAATATATAAAAGACGTATACGCTTGGAATATATCGGAGATAATTTATTTGTTTGAAGATTATGTTTTGTGATAATTGTTGTAGTATCGACCAGCCGTCGAGAAAGAAAAACAGACGTCAGCCAAAGTCACAAAAAACCTTTGTGATTGATTAAATAAGACGAAATCCAGATTATAATAAAAACTTACTTATTGATTACATTAATTAGATGTCATCGAAGTTATAAGAAACTGGCTTGATAATTAAATAGCTGCAGAATATGATACTGTGTTGTCATTTTGTACTAAGGAAGTAAATTAATTAGGTCACAATTTTACCAATTAGGTCATACTTGGACTATGGTTTTCGAACAATTATTTGTAAATTCTTTGATTTGGCGGAATCTTCAGTGAACCGTGCCCCGCAGCTAGTGATGAGGAACACGAGAAATGTTAAGAGTGAAACACTTGTTCACACCACTCCATAGACGGGAGAGGGAGACGAAGACGGATAGAGAGCGCGAGGGAGACGGAGACGGATAGGGATATTGAGAGGGAGAGGGAAAATGAGAGCTAGAGCGGAACGGAGACGGAGAGCGAGTGCAAGAGCGAGACCGAGAGAGAGAGAGAGAGAGAGAGAGAGAGAGAGAGAGAGAGAGAGAGAGAGAGAGAGAGAGAGAGAGAGAGAGAGAGAGAGAGAGAGAGAGAGAGAGAGAGAGAGAGAGAGAGAGAGAGGGAAGGCGAAGACGGATGTGGATAGGGAAAAGGAGAGGGAGACGGAGGGTATTATGAGAGCGAGAGGAAGACGGAGACGGATCAGGAGGGGAGAGCGGGAGGGAGACGGAGAGCGAGAGGGAGAGGAAGAGAGACCGCGAGAGCAAGAGGTAGACGGAGACGGAGAGCGAGAGCGAGAGCAAGAGGGAGAGGGAAACGGAGGCGGAGATGGAGACGGAGACAAAGAAGGATAGGGAGACGGAGAGAATGAGGGAGACGGAGAATGAGATGGAGACGGAGAACGAGAGCGGGACAGAGAGAGAGACAGAGAGAGACAGAGAGAGAGGGAGGAATTGAGAGCGAGAACAAGAGGGAGAGGGAGACAGAGATGAAAAGTAATGGAGATAGGGAGAATGAGAGGGAAAAGAAGACGGATAGGGTGAGGGATACAAAGAGGGAAAGTGAGACGGACAGGGAGAAGGAAAAAGAGAGGGAGAGCGAGGGGGAGACGGAAACAAAAACCGAGACAGAGAGGTAGTGGGAGACGGAGAGGGAGAGCCAGAGGGAAATCGAGAGGTGAGGGAGAAGAGGAGGGAGAGGAAGGGCGAGAGTGCTTGAGGGAGACGTAGACGTTGACAGGGACGGAGATAGAGAGAGATAGAGGGAGAGCGAGAGGGGGGACAGAAACCGAGACGGAGTCGGATAGAAAGACAGAGAGAGGGGGACGGGAGGAAGAGGGAGACAGAGAGACAGACAGATAGACAGACAGATAGACAGAGACAGACAGAGACAGACAGAGACAGAGATAGAGACAGAGACAGAGACAGAGACAGAGAGCGAGACGGAAGAAAGTGACATAGGATCACAGACGCTGGTGTGTGCGGTTGAGGCCATTGCCTCCCTCTGGCGAATGTATCACAAAGAGTAGAACAACGCTTGGCTACTCCACTGGCTACTCGAGTCTCAAGTCTCAGTCTCCGTCTGTTTCTGCCTCTGCTTTTGCCTCTGCCTCCTCTGTCTCTCTGTCCCTCTCCCTCTGACTCTGCCTGTGCCTCTCCCTCTCCCTTTCGTTCTGCCTATGCATCTGTATCTGTCTCTCCCTTTGTTTCTACCAGTGTCTCTGCATCTGTTCTCTGTATCTACCTCTGCCTCTGCCTCTGCCTCTGCCTCTGCCTCTTCCTCTTCCTCTGCCTCTGCCTCTGCCTCTGCCTCTCTCTCTCTCTCTCTCTCTCTCTCTCTCTCTCTCTCTCTCTCTCTCTCTCTCTCTCTCTCTCTCTCCCTCTCTCTCTCTCTCTGCCATTGCCTCTCTGCCTCTGCCTCTGACTCTCCATGTCCCTGTCCCTCTCCCTCGTCGCTTCATTCAGCTGTTTAATCGTCGACAAGAGTTAGAACTCATTCAGTTGAGAACTGTCCCTTTCACGATTCGGTCTTAGAACTGCTGTCATTCGCGCAGATTTCTTCTGATACCGCGATATTATTATAATTGTTAATGCTATTATTGTTAGTATTATAACTATTATTGTTGGTGTTATTATTATTGTTATTCATTATTAGTATAGCTATTATAACTGTTATTGTTACTGAATGGATGATTGAGCAACAGTTTATACTTCACAATAATATATACTTTACTGAATATAAAAGGTCATAAACAGTGCTTTTTTTCTAGAAAAAAAGGTTCCGGAACGGAACAATAGGTTGCGTAAACGCAAACATTTATGGGCGGGCTAAAATCACGAGAAAAACGGGATTGGAGGTCGGTAGGGGTCTCAATAAATACTGAAAAGAGTTCAAAAACACTGAAATTAAATTTAAAAATTATTGCTTATATTATTAAAATAAATAAATTATTTTTGTAGCTGAAAAAAGGTGCCGGAACGCCGTTCCGGCTGAAAAAAGCACTGGTCATAAACAATAAATTAGATGTCATCGAAGTTATAAGAAACTGGCTTGATGATTAAATAGCTGCAGAATATGATACTGTGTTGTGATTTGTACTAAGGAAGTAAATTAATTAGGTCACAATTTTTCCAATTAGGTCATACTTGGACTATGGTTTTGGAACAATTATTTGCAAATTCTTTGATTTGGCGGAATCTTAAGTGAACCGTGCCCGCAGCTAGTGATGAGGAACACGAGAAATGTAGGCCTACAATGACTGCAACGTGAGAATACAAAGATCCAGTGTGTCCGTTTGACTTGGTCTTTCTGTCCGCAAATTTTCAGGTGCAATCGGGGTTGATTCGTGCTTGGTGGGTAGGTGTTGGGTTTGATGAGTGGGTATCGTTTCTTGGAGTAGCGCTATAGAAGTGCTCTGAATGAATGAAGAATGAATGAACGAATGATTTGATTGAATGAATGATGCCACGACTATAAAGTTTAAACACATCGGGCAGGGTTATTATTTCGATTGTTAACCCCAGTGGAATACTTTGGTATCTGCGTTCTTGTGCTGCGTTTCTATGAGCTACAGAAACAAAGAAACATCAAATAGACAAATGCAATAAGTATAAATTACAGATGTAAACGTAATTGTAATCGAAATTTTATATAACGCTACACCAGGTCAATGGAGAAATTCGTATAGGGGCTTTCCGACACGATAGCACAAAACCAGAAGTGCTTCAGAAAACGAGATGAAAATTGTAATTGTAATTAGTGACATATTGTTAGTTAGTAATAATTAACTTCTACTACGCCGGTGTGTAATGCACAAGGCATCAGCCAATGGCGCTCCAAAACCAAGCCGTAATCAGGTCAATATCCAAAAGATCAGTACGCTTAAGCAGAGTGGAAGCCCTTGGTGGCAGTTGGTGCATAAGGAATTTTCAAAATATGCGTCTGGTTGAGAACGAAAGGACCAAGAGAGGCCAAGGATGTCATAGGCATAAAGCTAAATCCATATTTTTAATTACAAATATATAAATGTTCGAAATTAGATATTAATATTTGTAAAAACGCGAGAAAAAAGTAGTCGTTGGTCGCTGTTATTACAACAATTTAATTTAATTCAATGTATGAAAATTACAGTCGTTGTAATGGATGTATTTGTCCCACACAAACACACTTAGATCGTAATCGTATCGTAATCGTAATCTCCAAACTTCGAAAGCGCCACTCGAAGACCAAGCGCTGGACACCAGCTATTCACGAGCGCTACGTCAGATCAGAGGGGGTTCCAGAGAGTAGTCCAAAAGAGGTCCAAGTCCGATATCCAGGAAGCCAAACCAAATCAAAGGAGGTTTCCAGAGAGTAGTCCAAAAGAGGTCCAAGTCCGATTTCCAGGGTACCAGATCAGCAGAGGCAGAGCAGCTGTGAAGGCGGGTGTCGTTTACGGCGAGAAGAATTGGAAGGTGGAGGATCAGATGAGTCAGGGTAGGAGTATTTGAAAAGGTGAGACTTCAGTTTTGAGTGGAAAGCCCGGGGGTGATAGATAGAGGAACATGAGGAGGAGGATGAAGGACGGGTTGCAATGATGAAGGAGGCACTGAGAAACTGCAGAATTCAGAGGGAGATCATTCCAGAGGCGTGGTGCTGTGATGGATATGGCTCGGTTGGAGAACTTGAGGTGAGTAGTAACTGGGGGTCGAGAAAGAGATAGGACGATGATGGGGTGGAGCGGGTTGTCTGAATGGTGAAGAGATCACGAAGGTACTTGGGCTGGGAATATTGTAGGGAGTTGTAGGTTAGTTATAGAACTTTGTAGTGGATTCGCTCTGGGATTTTTAACCAATGGAGTGATTTGAGGATGGGAGTGATACGATGATGTTTGGGCGTTCTAGTGACAGCTCTGGCTAGTGAGTTTTGGATAAGCTGTAAGGTCGAGGAAAAGAGAATTGCAGTAATCGAGCTTTGAATGAACAATGGAGGTAGCAATGGTGGAGACAGTTTTGAGGTCGAGCATGGATCGTATACATCGGAGGTCACGAATGTGCATGAAGCAGGAGCGCGAGAGGTTGGAGATGTGGTTAAAGAAGGACAGGTGTGGATAAAAAATAGCACCAAGATTGCGAACAGGTGAGTAAGAGGTCAAGGTGAGAGACGATGAGTTAGTCGAAAGATTTATGGAAGGATCAGGAATTTTCTTGATTTGATCTGGAAGGCCTAGGATGATGAATTCAGTTTTGGAAGGGTTAAGGCAGAGGAGATTGGATGACATCCACAATGAAATAAGGTTAACGACGTTGAGTATTTGTGTGATGGCGGTGGAAAAAGAGCCTGGGGAGAAGGATATGAAGAGTTGGGTGTCATCTGCATAGATTATTGTATATTAGTTAAGTCACAATATTGTAATGAACAATAGGCTCGTGATTATTGTTAGATGATTTGATTAGAACAATTAACCAATACATATTTAATTAAGTGACCAGCTTTTATGACCAGCTATAAATAGCATAAGAGTTAAGTAGATTTGGGGCTAATGTTGTGAGAAAGAGGCTGATGAAAGATGCTGTCGGCATTTGATTGGGCAGTTCAGTTCTAACGGTCATCATCTTTCAGCCAGTTACCACGCATGCGCAGTGGGCATCTTCAAGGAGAAGGACGGACAGTTGGGATGCTTAACGTTGGAGAACAAAGTTGCTCACCTGAATAACGTTGATATCAAACTCGTGATTTGGCGATCTTCGTGCGAAAGACGTCGAGACGATTGGTCTGTTGCGTTGTGAAGATCGTTGTGAAGAGATCTTGTTGGAATATTCGTGACGTTTGGCGATTTGAAGTTATTTTAAGCGTCGAAGGATGAGAACGATTTAAAGCGCAAAGACTCTGCTTAAGTTCGTGTGTAATTGTATCGTCGATCGAGTTAGAGTTCATCGTCTAAGTGAACTGACGTTTCGATTAGTCATTCCGACAAGAGGACTTTCCGAACTGAGGTGTTGAAGCTAAATGTGAGTTCAACATATGAACTTTACATACGAGGAGAAAGTTCATCTACTACTACAAATCAGAGGGAGGTTGAGTTAGGCATAATATCTATTTCATAAAACTTAGAACAGAAGCTGGTCTAGGTAAGGCAGCTAGGATATCTTAGATCTCTTCTAAGTTGATCGATTTTGACATTGGTGTATTAACATTGATGTATGTTGATATGAACTAACATAATATTCATTATTTACATAACTGACTCATGTCGTTCGTTGATATGTATAGCCAGATACTCATTAAGATGCATTCAGGTCTGTTTGAATCCAAAGTAACCTGGCGCATGATCAGTGCCTAACTCCTCAACATTTAGTGTAGGCCTAATTTTAGGAGACGTTACAGTTGTACACTAGAGTCCTTTACCTTTTGGCGGATTTCGAATCCTCTTGCATGTACAAGCAGACAGCCCTCCTGACCTAAGACTTGTCTCCACATTTCTCGGGAAATTTTGCAAACAAAATAATCTGAATCATCGAGCATTTCCTTGAGAAACTTCTGACTGCGCACACCAACAGAACATTTAGCAGGTTCAGACAGGGAGACAGACCGATCAGACAGGCAGATAGACAGACAATGAAACTGGCTCTCTGTATCCTCACAGTGCAGTCATTGTACAAATCAAATCAAATCAAATATTCGTTTATTGCGCATACCCGTTGACAACACAATTGGTAATAATCATTTATAAGTATTAGAGTGATTACATAATCTTTCAGCTGTCCCTCTCCCTTGAATGCTAATACAAGTGTAATACAAGTTTCAACATACAACGCTCGATATCAGGTTTTTGTGATTCTTATTTGGAAGCGAAAAAAATTGTGACCCTGAGGGGAAGAAGATAAGGAGTGGGTCGGCTCTCTGGGAAATATGGACAAAGCACATGTTGTGGGTTTGAAAATATACATAAAAATAAATATAAATATATACAAAGACAGACGACAGGTGAACAGAAAGACAGACAAACCAACAGATGGACGAACAAACAGGTAGACTCAGATGAAATGCATATATCTCTTTAGCATTGTAAAGCACGTAACCTACATATTTGCGTATTGAAAATTGCATGCTTGAAAAAAATACAACACTTTTTTGAGAGATGCTAAGAGACGCTGTTCAGTTACAACAGCAGTTACAGTTACGTTTACGTTTACGTTTACATTTACACTTCCATCCATATTTACATTTACCTTTACCTTTACTTTTACGTTTACGCCTCTGAAAACTTCCCTTGAAGGGGCACTATATAAATCCTCGAATGAATGAACGAATTCCCTCTAAATTTACATTTGCATTTCCGTATAAATTTCCATTAACGTTTACGTTTAAGTTTACATTTACATTTACGTTTATATTTCCCTCTACGTTTAAGTACACATTAATAGATAAAATTTGAAATAATAATATTAATTATGATAATAATTATATTCAGGAGCGCCGTAAGGTAAGGTAAGATTTGGTAACAAGGTGAAACAAGACAAGGTAAAGTAAGATCTGAGGTCCTAGGATTATTTTTAATACTTGTTCGAATAAACGACCATTAAATTTTTTAATTGGCAATCTCCCCGACAGGTAACTGACAAAAGATGACAAATTGATGCGTTTTGTGACACGTTATGTTGGTAATTAACCAAGCAGTAAAGAATTATTAAATTTGCCTTACGGTATAAATATCGGCGAGAAGAGAGTGCTCTGTGTCTTCAGCTTCAGAAGTTCTTGTCGTTGCATCGTCAACTGCTACACATCAATACGACGAAGTTAGAAGAGACTGCAATAGTTGCAAAGGTGGGACACTATAACAACAGACTTAGATAGACACTGCTGTACTGATAACATAAATTTCACGTTCTGGTATCAAAGGCTGAAGAGATTGCAGTTTGGACAACTGAAGATATCCGATAATTAGACCTAGATACGACAGTATACGTTACTTTACACTAATATGGTATCTTTTTCTTTTAAATGGTATACACAATGCAATACAACTATAATTTGATAATGACGCCCCTGCAAAGTTCAGAAGTGCATGAGAAAATATTTTAAACCTTAACATCGATTGTGGAAAAGCTGGTGCCCTGTGCGTGGAACCTGACAGAAACTGTTATTACTCGAAAGCCTCATTTACAAAGGCAACGTGCTTTAGTACTGGCGTCCAATATCGAATGCATTGAAAAAGTAATTTTCGTCTCTAGCCAGCGAATTGTTGAGGAAACAGATTTGCTTCCACTCCCTAGGTTCCACTACACACACACACACACACACACACACACACACACACACACACACACACACACACACACACACACACACACACACATATAAACATATATATATATATATATATATATATATATATATATATATATATATATATACTATCTGGTTTACCCGGTTGCCCGGGGTTATAAGTTTCAATCCCTCTAGCGAATAAGCAACAAATTTAGGTATAAATTTCAATCCCTTCGAATTGCTTCACATTTAAAAATAGCTATAAGCCTTTGCAGTCAACTATTTTGTAACCTATATATACAAATATATATGAATATATTGCCTTGTTCGCCTGCCTACCTATCTCTCTTAGGTATATTTAGTTTCCTTTCCTCTCCCTCTATTCGAGCTAACAGTCCATCTATCTCTGTTTCTATTCCTTTTTGTATCTCTACCCAATTCTGCTCCTACCCATTTCTCTACCACTGTCTCACTATGCTCTACATCTAGATCTTTCTCTGAATGTCTTTCTTTCTCCTTTCCACCTCGGGTTCTGTCTCTATTTCTGCCTCTTTCTTCTGCTTTTATCTCTGACTTTATCTGTTACTCTACCTCCGTCTCTATCTTCCACCATATCTCTGTCTCTATACCTCTCGGTCTCTACGCGTTTATCTCGAGACTATTCTTGAGGAGTATTTACTCTCTAACTACTTCAAGACTCCAGGTGTTTTGAAACGATGCTAAATATAAAAGTGTGAACTGCAAATTTCAGATGAAGGGAGTCATTTTTCTGAGCCTACTCATGCTTATGGTTATCCAGAGTAAGACAATTTTATTTTTAATACATTCGCTTGTTTTAATGCAAACTATCCAAACAGTTATCGGCTTAGAATATTTTGATATCGATGATGCGATGACGTTGCGGAATGCAACGATTTTTAAGGTTAAATATAAAGACAGCTAAAAGGTGTTAGCGTCAAAGGCAACACAGTTATTTATGAGCCCACTAACAGAAAGTTCCCATAAGAAACGAGGTCCAGTTATCCACGTCCTAAAGTACATAAAGGGACCGTAGCAATCTAATGACGAAACATCTGACTAACCTCGACGTTGCATTGGCACTCATTTCCCTGTAATATTTCCACGGAAGGTCAATGGTCCAAATACTAACCCTGCTCGATATTCCTTGAAACACTGTGTCCGCCAGCGTAGTTGATAGATTCAACAATTAAGATTCAACAAAACCAAACGCACACCATTAGAAATTACAGAAATTGCATTTAATGCCTCGGCCTTTTAACTTTACTTTTGAGTTGGAGACAATCGAAAAGGCGTCTCTTAAGTTTCTGATTGCTTACCATTGCAATGTAATATTATGCTGGACATTTCGTAAAGGTGTAACCGGCAGTTCTCGCGGCGAGATCGTCTACGCGGCGAAGAGAGCTAAACGGCTGTCAACAGCTTCCGGTCTGGAAGCGAGGCTTGGCCGAATGGCAACCTCAGGATTCGAACTGGACCCAAGCACAGTGGTAATTGGAGTATCTATGGGATATCCCTCCTCGCTTAGGCTACTCCTATCTTGGTCTTCAATTGTGGCTGGGGATCGAACCTCCCATTGCTCTAATCTTCTTCAACTAAGGAACCTGGCGCCTTAGAAATCTCTACGAACTTAGCATATACTCTTTGAGTAACCTCTGCCCTTTGGTTAGCGTTGTTAAGCTCAAGATCAACTAACTGAGATTCACTTAAACTCATCTTTAATTTCAGCCATGAAGCAACTTAAATGCAATTACAACAACCCGACAGGTTATCATTAATTGTCACTTCAGTTAACTATTGATTGTTATGTTCACTAACAACTTAAATTCAACAGCAAGTTCCTTAATGTTTCTAAATCAACAGTCACTAAACACTCGTCAAGATAGACAGGGAAATCTCTACTGCTAAAGTAATGCTCTTACATTAAACATTAGGGTCTCAACCGGCTCACCAGCGCTATCAACGCAATGCGATGCATGACACAAAGTACCCGTATCGGATAAATAGCCAAACATTTCTATCGCTAACTTCAATAATTTCTATAAACCGATCAGTGGCTGGGCAACTAGCCTACGAATAAAATCTTATTTCAATTTGAAAGAAAAAATTCAAATGTTGCCGGCAGCACGTTCCAGAACTTTCCGAAGTTCATCACGGTGTTCGATTGGCTCAGTTTCTCACGGTCCGTCGAAATTTGAATTACGATGAAAACTACCAACATCACGATTCCAACGAACCGTATCGTTAAGCAACCACTTTTCGATCGTCGATTACTAAACTTTTCGCAAATTACGTCATAATTGGGACTATGGCTTTGGAACACCTGTTTCTAAATTCCATGACTTGACGATTTCTTAAATAACTCATTGGCGTGCAGCTAGTGATGAGGAACACGAGAAATGTAAGACTATTGTTCACACGACTCTATAGACGGGAGAACGAGAGGAAGAGGGAGAAGGAGATTGAGAAGAGAGAGAGACGGAAACGGTGTTGGAGACGGAGAAGAAGTTGGAGACGGTGACAGAGATGGAAGAGGAAGACGGAGGCGGACAGAGAAAAGGACAGGGAGATTGACAGGAACAGGGACAGACACACAGCAAGAGAGGTAGAGTGAAGCAAAATAGATAGGGGAACTACATAAACAGACGGGGTGGACACAGGAATACAAACTCAAAGAAACGCAGAGAGAGAGAGAGAGAGAGAGAGAGAGAGAGAGAGAGAGAGAGAGAGAGAGAGAGAGAGAGAGAGAGAGAGAGAGAGAGAGAGAGAGAGAGAGACAGAGAGATATACTGTTTTACGTCAAGAGAGCCAGAGTGAGATAAAGATACGTAGTCAGACGGAGAGAAAAGAAGAGATAGAGAAGAGAGAGAGAGAGAGAGAGAGAGAGAGAGAGAGAGAGAGAGAGAGAGAGAGAGAGAGAGACGGAGAGTCACAGAAACTGTTGTGTATGGCTGAGGCCTGTGCCTTTCTCTGGCGAATGTAACACACGAAGCAGAAGCTTGGCTGCTCCATCGGTGGCGGCTTCTAGTCTCAATTTTCCGTCTTCGCTTCCGTCTGCCTCTGTCTCTGCCTATGCCACTTCTTCCTCTGTCGCTCTTCCTCTCCCTCCTTCTCTCTCGCTCCCTCTCCTTCTTCGTCTTCCTGTCTCTCTCCTTCTCCGTCGCGGTCTTCATCTCTCTCCCTCTCCTTCGCTATCTCCCTGTCACTCTCCCTTTCCCTTTCCGTCTCCCTCTTCGTCTCCCCTTTCTCTGCCTCTCCCTCTTCCTCTCACTCTCCCTCTCCGTCTCCCTTCTTTCCCTCTCCCTTTCCCTCTCCCTCTTTTCCTTCTGCCTCTGCCATATCGCTTCGTTCAGCTCCAGCTGTCGACCGGGTTTACCCCCGCCGATGTCATGCCGTTATATTATAAATTATTATTGCTGTTGTTTTATCGTTATTGCTATTCTTACTATTGTTGTTGCTGCTGTTTTTATTGTTTTAATTTATTAGTATTATTCGTTTTTATTATTACTTTTATTATTGTTATTGTTATTGTCCAATTCCCAAGGCATCATCCCATAACCAATCAAAAGCGAGTAGCACTTAATCAATATCTGGAAGACACGTCCACTAAGTACCCGTACCAAGGTAGGCCAAAGCGTCTCCACTACCTACTCCACCCAGATTAAGCCGTCCATACTCTACTTACCTTCCTTCCTTTTTCTCCTTCCTTCTCTTCCATTAAGGTTACGATACCTACTGGTGTCATTTTATAAAATTAGCAAATTAGGCTCTAGGTATATAATAGGTTACTTGTTATGTGAGCCAATTTGAATTTTTACGGATGATGTATTTACTTGGGGGTAAGTTAAATCCCCAGCACAGCTTTCATTGCTAAGGATCGAGTACACTTACACCCACACCCACAACAATTTAGCACGTATAGGCCTACCGGTTTTAAGAACGTAAGAAATTGTGGTCTGAAATCTGGACATGTAAGAATTTTCAACCCCGCCACTCCCCACAATTCAAACTCTGCCCCTGGTCTCTTTCCGTGACAAACAACGCCCATTTACGATTCATATGAACCTGGTTTTGGCCAACGACTTTTCTTATTAACAGTGAAACAACTATGAAATTGTCACTCGATAAATGGAAATGGGTGGGGTGTATATAGGTAAAGGTAGATGTTGCGTCCTGTTGTCATTCAGGCTTTAATTCCATATCACCATCGGAACCGCAACCATCGTCTCCCGCATGGTTGGGCTTTACCAGTGCAGGTGAAAGTACATACATCATCACCATTGTCATCATCATCATCATTGCCATTATCATTGCCATCACCATCATCATCATCATCATCATCATCATCATCATCATCATCATCATCATCATCATCATCATCATCATCATCATCATCATCATCATCATCATTGTTTGTAATCGACGTCGCAAACGTCAATGCCATTGTTCCAAAAGGCCTACATAAATACTCAACCTGCATGAATTACATACAACATTATAATAATTATAAAGCTGCTCATGACTGAAGATTCCTTCAGAACCACATAGAAACACAAGCAGACAAACTAACAGAGAGACTCAGCGAGAGGAAGAGCGATACACCCCGTCCTACCATTCGCACCCATTCGCTCAAGATTCTCCGCGATGAGCTCCTGCTGTCTTTCCGTTTGTACGCAGAGGCCGAAAATCGTGGTGGCGGAGTTGACCGTCAGGCTGGCAAGATGGATGGCATTCACACCGGATCCATCGTTGATGTGTAGGATGTCATCTTCATCGCTGATCAGAGCACGAACGGAATGCACAACCGTAATACTCGATTTATCCTGTACCAGAAAACACCTGGATGTAATGCACCACCATTGTTCTCGAAATATCATGCACCATAAAAATCAGTATCATTATTATAATCATCAGTGCTTTTTCAAACCGGAAGGCTTCGGAACGGTTTTCCGGCACCTCTTTCGAGTTATCAAAAATAAGTTAGTTATTTTATTTTGATTTTAGCGTTTTCGTTGTTATTGATATGCAAATGGGAATTTACTTAGGGAGGATCTCGCCGAAACCCTTCCCAAACCCCATCCCCGTTTTTTCTCGGGCTTCGCCCTGGATCTAGCTCTTCCATAACTCTTCCGTTCCGGAACCTTTTTTCTGATAAAAGCACTGATTATTATTATTACCATTATTAATATTACCTGTAGGACGATGTGGCTGCTTCTGACCAGCTCCTGCTCCTCGAGACAATCAAGAAGGTTTTCTTGGGAAGAAGAGAACGTCGAAACACTGACGGTCAGACATGAATGTCCGTCCAACCAGATCATCGATGGAATTCACTCGGCTGAAACCATCCATCAGCAGGTCATTCGTCACGGTTCTTATTCTGCAATCCACACAGAACACAAGAAACGATGACTCCCTGTATTTTTCCGTTCTGCTCCGCTGCCTATGTCACGTCATTCACAACTTAAGACTTGCCTATTACCTATTCTCCTCCTCTTCTTCCTACTCCTCCTCTTCCTCATCGTCATCATCAACATCGCTGTCACTACAGTCCTGCATAAGAAGCAGTTTATGCAGTAGAACTAGTGGTGGTGGTAGTCTTGGTAGTAGTACTATTAGTAGTGGAGGTAGTAGTAATAGCTGTAGTAGTGGTAGTTGTTGTAGTAGTAGTAGTAGTAGTAGTAGTTGTAGTAGTAGTAGTAGTAGTTGTAGTAGTAGTAGTAGTAGTAGTAGTAGTAGTAGTAGTAGTAGTAGTAGTAGTAGTAGTAGTAGTAGTAGTAGTAGTAGTAGTAGTAGTAGTAGTAGTAGTAGTAGTAGTAGTAGTAGTAGTAGTAGTAGTAGTAGTAGTAGTAGTAGTAGTACTAGACAGACAGACAGAGACAGACAAACAGACAGACAAACAAACAAACATGTGTGGGTCTTGGTGGCTCAGTGGTAAGTTCGGCGCCTTGTGACCGGAGGGTTGCAGGTTCGAATCCCACTCTAGCCGCTGCGTACAGACCTTGGGCAAGTCCTTCACTCGCAATTGCTCGTGGCGCTTCGGCGTGAAAATTCCGGCACAGTATCGGGAGCGCCTCTGAGTAGTAGTTGACTTCGAGAGGCGCTATAGAAATATCCGGAATAAAAAATAAATTAAAAAAATATGCGTGTGTGCATGTTTTCGAAATTAGAGATCAATATTTGTTGTGACATATAGACAGATGAAGAGAAAGATGTAGAGAAAGATGAAGATATTGTCTGCCTATGTTCCAGTACGTGTCTCTAATTGTTCTTTGCTGCGTTTTTTCTTTTTTGCTATGTATTGGTTCACAAAGGTTGACACTAAAAAACGTTGATTGATTGATTGACAGAAAGACAGGCAAACTAACAGATGGACGAACGGACGAAATGCACTCATTTCTGTCGCTTTGTAAAGCACGTATTTGCGTATTGATGAACGAGGGCTTGAATATATGCATAGTTGTAGTACATATATATACTACTGTATATATATACTTATGTGTAAATATATATGTATATATATATTATATACAACACACTTTTGAGAGATGTTAAGAGACGCTATTCAGTTGCAACAGCAATCACAGATACGTTTACATTTACGCTTACGTTTACATTAATTTTGCCTTTACATTTACATCTACGTTTACATTACCATTTACATATGACTCTACATTTACATTTACATTTATATTTACAGTTACATTTACGTTAACAATGACGATTACGATGATGACAATGATTACGATTACGTAAATTATAAATTTCTAAAACGCTATTTTAAGGCAAAGTGCAGAGCACCAGCTTATTCACGAGCGCTGCGTCGTTTCAGAGTGATTGTCCAGAGATCAATGTCCTTTGGAGGTACGAGTCCGGTTGCAGAGAGACCAGAGAGAGATAGCTATTGGCCGATTGCGGCTGATCAATTTCAACGCTGCGTGTTCTTTCCGACATAATCGTCTAGCTATTGATCCATAATTTTTCATACGAACTTTGAAGGTGTTTCTTCTGATTTTGGAAGACGCACGAACACGCATATTGCATAGGTTTATGGTTCTAGCCTAGTGCCGCTGCGTGTGCTAAGACAACTATTAGAATGAGTGTTATTAGCTCGAGAGCTCTCCTAAGGTGTGCAAGAATCGAAGTGCGTTCCATTTTGTTTGGTGGCGATTACACAAAGGTGGACGATGTCTTTCGCAGTCGCCGTCGTAATATCACCTTTTGCGACACTACATGTGCCAACCAGGTCAGCCACGTTTTTGTCCTTTCTTTGCTTGGGAAGAAGAGGCCGCAGAGCCGATGCTGTTTAATATCAAGAGCAGCAATGAATCGCTGTGACCCAGCGTGGAAGAGTAGACGAGCATCTTTGGTGTCAAAAATGAAGATCAATAAGAGAAAATAATTATAAGCAGCCACCTGGAATTATTGTAACAATTTCTCAGATTAGAACAAACTTTATTTAATTCGGTTGACAAGAGAGTACAAAAGGCCTTTATTTGACAAAGAAAATCAGATCTCTCGTTTCCTGCAGCTGTCGGTTAGAGAGCAGCGCCCGTGATCAATCTGTTGCTTTGCACTTAGCTTTAGAGTAGCGCTGCAGAAATTGGAGTTCACGTTTACAGTACGAGAGCAATTGCAAAATAATTTCTTTTATTCAGGCAGACTGTAGGTTGTGCGTATGGTAGGGTAATATAACTAACGTTTTCTCTAAGTACACATTCATTACAGTCCACCTTGTTACTCACACAATTCTAAAACCAGAACAACATATTTGGTCAAGGCACATTGGCGAGGTGAAGATTGTACGATGAGAAAAAGATCAATCAGGCAAGGTAAAGCTAGGTAAGAAAACAAGTAAAGTATGGTAAGGCAAAGATAGGTTAAGGTAAAGTAGAGTGAAGATATGGAGAGTTATGGTAAAGTATGGAAGGACAATGGAAGGCTAAATGAGGTACGGTAATATGTATGGTAATGTAATGAAACGTAGAGGTTTTGTTACAAGGTAAAACAAAACTAGGTAATGTAAGAACTGGGGTCCTGGGAGTACTCTGATATTTGTTCGATTAAACAAACATTAAATTCCTTAATTGGAAATCGGGATGATATTGCTCTCTAACCGACAGCTGCAGGAAACGAGAGATCTGATTTTCTTTGTCAAATAAAGGCCTTTTTTACTATCTTGTCAACCGAATTAAATCAAGTTTGTTCTAATCTGAGTCAGGCAACTGACAGCAGAATAGCAAATTGAAAAGTTTTGTGACACGTTATGTTGGTAATAAATCATGTAGTAAAAAATTATTAGATTTTTCTTTATGGTATAAATGTCGGCGAGAAGAGATTGCTCAGCGTGTTCATCTTCAGAAGTTCTTGTCGTTGCATCGTCAACTGCTACACATCTGAAGAAGTTAGAAAAACTGCAATTGTTGCAAAAGGTAGGACGTTATCATAACAGACCAAGGTAAAAACTCCTGGGTGATGACAATATAATTTTCACGTTCTGGCATCAAAGGCTGAAGACTGCAGTTTAGACAACTGAAGATCTCCAATAAATAGACATAGACGCGACAGTATACATTACTTTGCACTAACACAAAAACTAATCAGCAAATAAAAAATGTCAAAAACTGTAGAACAATCTAAACTCAATTTCGTGATTCTGTTGAAGTATTTCTATTTACGATCACCAGGAAGATATCGAAAACTGTTGTGTGTTCGTGTTCAAACTCCAAAATAAATGCTTTTATATTCGTGAGGCAGAAACCTAGAAGAGTAAAGTCCAAATGGCTTGAGTGATGCTGCTCAAACCATCTTCGGCTGTAAATAAACCCGAAAAGTTAGAATCTAGAACAAGGCGCATATTGTACGCTGAATGTTGACGAATATTGACCCTCGGGCTATACCAAGGGGAGATAGTCACCACCACCCTACGTTTTTCTGCAAATTTTTTTAGCACATGGAATATAATTTTGACATTTTAGGTAGCTTAAGCGGTCCATTTGCACACATTTTGAGGTAAAAGTTGTGATGATATCCCACGCCATAAAAAAGTTATATCCGATATAGCCTAGGTACCACGTTCTTGGAATCATGAATTTCTCATAAGCTGTTAGCTGTTTGTCGACTATAAAGGTATTCATTATTCTTTCTGGAACAGAAACAACTATGCCATTCTTTAGAGGGAATGTAGGGTTATATTTACATGCTTAGTAATTTGTCTTTTGAAAACCGGAAGTGATCATAATAAATAATAATACGCTTTTTCAGTGATGCAACATCACAACGTAAACCGATATGGTTGGGTATGGGGAAGGGCTATAAACAGTCGAAGCAGAATGCTAACAAAGTAAAGCAGTGTTGTGACGTGTTCAAGAAGATGATTTGCAGGAAGCATTCGCACAAAACAATGGAAGTAACTTGCAATAACTGCAAGGACCACTGACGTATTTGACTGCCGGGAACAATTACATAATATCTTGTTTCATGTTGATATAGCTGCATGCCTTTAGATTTTGCTTGTAACTAAAACAGACTTTGGAGTAGTTTGTATTGCTGAAAATTAAGCCTCATTATATTTAGAATATTCTTGGGTACATAGTTCATTTTCAAAACCCACATCATTTATGTTTTTTATCGAAAAAGTACAAGTTGTGCGGGATAATATCAGATATCGCTAAATGGACCGGTGCCTTTGTTAAAAAGTCTATAATTTCGAGGTGCATTCATATATTTTACAACTAAATATACCATTCCTGTCAGAAATGAATGCTGAATCGAATGCTGTATTACATGGTATGATATTTGAAACCAAACACGAAATTCCGGGGATAGTAACCACCCACCCCCCCACCCTTGGTAGCCGATGTCACAAAAAACCTTGGTAGCCTGAGGGTTAAAGCGCCTTTGTCCTTTTCTAACTCAGAAGTACTGTCAGCCTCATTGAACTACATGTTCGTGTTGATAACCACGATCAGGAAATGGAATCTTTTTCTTTAAAATGCAATACACAATACAATACAATAATAATTTGATGATGACGCTCTTGCAAAGTTCAGAAGTGCAGCAGAAAATATTTAAGCTCTTAAAAAGCGATTGTGAGAAAGATGGTTCCCTGTCCGTGGCTTTCTAGTAGCGCTTCAGATGTTTGGCGATCACGATTACGAACAGTCTGGTTGAAGTAATATCACAGTTTGTGAGCGGAAGGCAGTCTCGGGAGGGAGTTTTGAACATGATTTGATAATGTTTGATATGAATAGACCAGTTAATGAACGCTGGCCAAAAGCAAAAAATGTACCAGGAATATACTTTCCAGCAGATTCTGAAGAAACAGAGGTTCCGCGTTTAACAGAGCTACACGAGTTAACCTGAGACAAACTGTTATTACTCGAAAGACTCATTTACAAAAGCAGCCTGATTTAGTACTGGGGTCCAATACCGAATGCATTTAAAAAAAATCAATATTCGTCTCTTGTCGGCGAATTGTTGAGCAAAGTGGTATGGCTCTACTACCTAGGTTCCACTACATATATATAGGCCTATATGCATTCAACTATTTTGTAAACTATATATTAAAATCTGTTGACTTGTTCGTCTGCCTACCTACCTCTCTTTGGTATATTAGTCTCCTTTCCTCTCCGTCTATTCGAGCTAATAGTCTATCTATCTCTGTTTCTATTCCTTTTTGTATCTCTACCTAATTCTGTTCCTACCCATTTCTCTACCACTGTCTCAATATGCTCTACATCGGGTTTACGCTAATAACCGAGTTTACAAAACCGTGATCGTCAAAATAGCGATTACAAAATAGCGACTTAAAAAAACAGCGAGTGCACAAAGTAGCGACAACCAATACAGCGATTTCATCGATTTATTTCGAATATAATGTCTGACGAAGAATACATATAATAAATGTGGTAATCCTGCAATTTAGGTACAGTAATTTTTTTTATTGTAATCATTTGCATCATAGTTGTTAAAACGTTTTTTCTCGTTTTTTATTTTTTTCCAAAAACCTCGTTTTTCTCTTTTTTTTATTTTTCTTATCGTTTTTTTCGTCTTTTAAAATATATTTTTTATTTGTTTATTCATTTATTTATTCACTGTCTGTAATTTTTTTCATTTTCTATTTAATTTTTTTGTCTGATGTCCCTTACGTTGTTTCCGTACTTTCAAGGATTCAGCTAATTTATTTTCTTTTGTCGTTTTTTCGGTTTTTTTCCACGTGTTTTTATTTTATTTTTTTTAAACCGACGTTTTTTCCGTTTTTTATTTAGTTTCTATCGTTTTTAACAACTGGTTTGTATTATTCTTTGGTCAATATTTGGCTTCAAGTTTGTTCTAAATTTTCATCTCTCATTCAACTTCTGGTTTTAGTTATATTTTCATCGATCACCCAGCTACTAGTTTGAGCTATATTTTCATCAATCTTCCAACTTCTAGTTTAAGTTAATCGCTCATCCACGGCAATGAACGAAATATTTTCATCGCAATTCCAACTTCTGCTTTGAGTTTTATTATGTAATATTTTCATCAATCATCCAGTTTATGGTTTCAGTAATATTTTCATCAATCTTCCAACTTCTAGTTTGAGTTTTCTTATGAAATGTTTTCATTGCTCATGCATTGTAAATAATTTCAGACAGTAAAAGCCAAGATTACCAAATTTTCGTCGCTCGTCCAACTTCCAGTTTAGATTTTATCATGAACTATTTTCATCGATCATCCAGCTTCTAGTTTCAGTTATATTTTCATCAATCATCACAATTGCTGATGACCATGCACTCTAAAATTGTACATTTAATTAAAGTACCTGAACTGCAGGATTGCCCATACGTGCAATGTTAAACTTGAAGACTTAAATTAGAGATCACGACCCTTATTCTGATTTCTACTTTCATAATTATGTAGCAGGCCTAATCGCAGTTTTGAGGCTCGATGTTTTGCCGCAGTCACGATTATGTGCGTCGCTATTTTGTGATCGACGGTCGCAATTTTGTGATCGCAATTACTAACGTAGACCTCGTTTTTTCGTTTTTTCTTTATTTTATCTAACTCTTTCTCTATATGTCTTTCTATTTCTATTTCTGCCTCTTTCTACGTCTTTACTTCTGCTTTTATCTCTGACTTTATCTGTTACTCGATCTTTGTTTCTCTCTGCTACTCTATCTCTGTCTCTACACCTCTCGTTCTCTGTGCGTTTCTCTCGAGACTATTCCTCAGGAGTATTTATTTATCTTCTAATTACTTCAAGACTCGAGATCTTTTGAAACGATGCTAAATATAAATGTGTGAACTGCAAATTTCAGATGAAGAGAGTCATTTTTTGAGTCTACTCATGCTTATGGTTATCCAGAGTAAGACAATTTCCTTTTAAATATATTCGTTTGTTTTAACGCAAATTATCCAAAAAGTTATCGATTATGAATAATTTGATATCGATGATTCCGATGATGTTGCGGAATGCAACGATTTTTAAGACTAAATATAAAGACAGCTAAAAGGTGTTCGCGTCAAAGGCAACACAGTTATTAATGAGCCCCCTTACAGAAAGTTCCCATATGAAACGAGGTCCAGTGATTCACGTTCTAAACTACATAAAGGGACCACAACTATCTAATGACTAGACACCTGATTAACCTCGACGTTGCATTGGTAATCATTTCCCTGTAATATTTCCACGGAAGGTCAATGGTCCAAATACTAACCCTGCTCGATATTCCTTGAAACACTGTGTCTGCCAGCGCAGTTGGAAGATTCAACAATTACGATTCAACAAAACCAAACGCACACCATTAGAAATTACAGAAATTGCATCTAATGCCTCAGCCTTTTAACTCTACTTTCGAGTTGGAGACAATCGAAAAGGCGTCTCTTAAGATTCTGATTTCTTGCGTAGTTATATCATGCTGGACATTTCGTTTAGGTGTCAACTGCCGTTCTCTGGGCGAGATCGCTGACGCCGCGAAGAGAGCAAAGGAAACTCCAGTGGTTGGCCCCGGGTGGAACGAGGCGAAGACAGAAAAGAGATTCCTAGGTGCAATAGCGAGTGCATTAGGGAGTTTGGTGAGTATACTTTCAACTGTTTATATTACGTTGTATCGGTTCAGTTGAAACCAAAATATTAGAGTAGTCAGAGTGCATATTATGTGTTCTAAGCCAATGCCTAAATTAGTGAGTTCTCGGACACGAAGTGCGCAGTTGACTTGTGTGGAATGTGCAGTGTATAGTATGAATCCTTGAGAGATCATCTCAAGTCAACCGCACAGGTTTTCATTCTATTACCTGGAATATTTCTTAACAGTTCAAGTACAGTCTGACAATTTGAGGAAGAGTGTGAAGTTGACATTTATGAGTATTTTAGGCACAGATGTAAGCAACTTCTCTGACTGTCCACCTTCTTATGATTCATAGCGGGTCGTTATTGTGCCATTGGGGTGGGGGAACTGTTTGCACGAACGAGCGTGGATTCTAGGTGTCGCCTTCTGCCGCCTCGTGGCAGACGTGCGCTGTGTTGGGCCTTGGTTCTGCGACATGGCTGACGTTATCGGCAGCAACTACCAGTATGGCTAAACGGCTGTCAACAGCTTCCGGTCTGGAAGCGAGGTTTTGCCGAATGGCTACCTCAGGATTCGAACTGGATCCAAACATAGTTTTAATTGGCGTATCTATGGGAAATCCCTCCTCGCTTAGGATCCTCCTATCTTGGTCTTCAACTGTAGCTTGGGATCGAACTTCCATTGTTCTAATTCTTCTTCAAACTAAGGAAACTGGCGCCTTAGAAATCTCTACTATATAGCTGCGCAAATACTCTTTCAATGACCTCTGCCCTTAGGCTAAAGTTGCTAAGCACAAGATCTACTAACTGAGATTAACGTAAACTCGTCTTTAATTTCAGCAACAAAACAACTTAAATGCAATTACAGCAACTCAAGACAGGTTATCATCCAATCGATAAGTGTCACTTCAAGAGCACTTATATAGCACTAAAATGATTAATTGTCACTTCAGTTAACTATTGATTGTTATGCACACTTACAACCTAAATTCCACAACAAACAAAATTTTATCACTTAATGTTTCAAAATCAGCAGTCACTAAACTCTCTTCAAGATAGACAGGGAAAATCTCTACTGCTAAAGCACTGCTCATACATTAAAATTAGGGCCCCAACCGGCTCACGAGCGCTATCAACGCAATTCAATGCCTGACACAAAGTACCCGTATCGGATAAAGACCCAAACATTTCTATCCCTAACTTTAGTAATTTCTATGAACCGAAGTTTAACACGGTGTTCGATTGTCTCAGTTTCTCACGGTCCGTCGAAAACTGAATTTCGACGAAAACTGCCAACATCACGATTCCAACGTGCCGCATCGTTAGGCAACGCACATTTCGATTGTCGATTACTAAACTTTTCGCAAATCTTTGCCACTGTTGTATTGAAATTTTAACAAATTATCAGAAATATTGAGCGTACGCGAATCTTAGACCGTTCATCATGGCCACCGCAGTCAGACTGACAGGCTGATGTCAGCAGAGCTCTAGGCGGCTGCGAAACTAGGTCAATATTAAGAATCTCAGCAGTGTGGGGTATGGGTCTGCGGGTCTATTCCGTACCCGCGGGTTTACCCGTATCGAACCCATACCCTGGGATTGGGTACGGGTCGGGTAAATATTTCACGGATTGGGTCGGGTACGGGTATGGGCATCACGGGTACGGGTTTACCCGGGTTTACCCATACCAACGTGAAGTTTTTGAGGTTGTAATGTCACTGTTAGATGTACTAGTGAGTCTTGCAGCGTCAAAGACTTGCTTACTATTGACTGACTAACATATACTGCCATATGCCTGTGTTGACCCTTCGTGAAATTGGCATTTAGTAATAGACTAGCAGGTTTACCCGGCGTTGCCCGAGGTTATAAGTTTCAATCCCTGTAGCGAATAGGCAACAAATTTAGGTATAAGTTTAAATCCGTGTAGCGAATAAGGAAGAAATTTAAGCGACCTGTGGGGGAGACTGCTTCGCAGTCTAGGCGTGGACTGACTGCTTCGCAACTTCGCAGTCTCCCGTCGACTGACTGCTTCGCCCTCTGGCGACGACTGCTTCGCTGTCTCCCGTCGACTGACTGCTTCGCAGTCGAAGAGGGTGAACCTGGCGTTGGAGGCTTAAAGAAAACGCCAGAAATCTAGACGTGACTGCCCTTAGTTGTGCAAAGTCTTTGAACATACAATTTTGGTGTAAGACGATGAATATAGTTCGAATCGATCATAATTAAATTTTGTGCGAAAGTAAACAACGTCGTTGTGCGAATTATTAATGACGTTGGGGAATACACACGCCATAAATAGAACCGCTTAGCAGTGGAAGACAGCGTGAGGGACGGTGTCGCTATGCGCATTATTAATGACGTTGGGGAATACCGGCGCCATAAATAGAACCGCTTTGCAGTGGCGTGACGGACGGTCGGTTACGTAGAGTTTGGGGGGATTTTCACCATGTTAGCGGTCAAAAGGGGGTACGCGAACCCCTCCACTGGGTGTCCGACGCCGAGGCCGACACAGTAGTGAAGGTTTGGAGTGAAAAGGTTGAAAATTGTAGAAGTTAATCCCGGTCAAACAGACACACACACAGAAATCTCGCTTTATTTATATAGATGTTCAAATCAGATGCAAAGGGGAAAGCTTATAAATTATGTCTGATCTGGTTTCGACTTTTCAGTTCGGCAAGAGGAGAGGGTCAGAGGTCGCTGAGGCAGAGGCCCGTAATTCACTGGTCAAGCCTTACAGTCCAGATGTCTTGTCCTGACAACAGTTGATGCAGTCTAAGTAATATATATTTCAGAGTCTTTCGTTCCGTTACCTCTGAGGAATGTGTAAACTTTTCATTTAGCGGTATTTTGTTGCAAACAGCAGTGTTATGCTTGGCTGCCGTGGGTGTATCGCAGGACATCTACGCATCCTCAACCTCATCATCAGCATCCTCAGCATCATCCTCAGCATCTTCACCCTCAGCATCCTCGTGATTCTCATCCTCCTCCTCAACCTCATCTTCATCCTCATCCTCGTCCTGATCCTCATGCTCAGAATTCTCACCCTCTTCATCCTCATCCTTCTCAGCATCCTCAACCTCATCCTCAGCATAATCCTCATCACGCTAACCATCCTTAGCATCCTCATGCTCAGCATCGTTCTCACCCTAAGCCTTTTGTAATTTCATCCTCAGCATCCTTATCTTCAGCAATCTCATCCTCAGTATCTTCAGCATGCTCATTCTCATCCTCAGCATCCTCGTCCTCATCCCTCTCATCCTCCTCATCTTCATCCTCAACTTCGTCCTGGTCCTCAACCTGAGCATCATCATCCTCATTTCCTCCTTTCTCACCGTCATCATTATCATCATCATCCTCATCCTCAGGATCCTCATTCTCCTTATTATCTTCATCCTCAGCATTATCCTCCTCACCGTCACAATCCTTAGCATCCTCATTCTCACTGAGGGCAAATCTGATCGTGTTCCATAGAATGCATCCAATGTATGCATTACTTGCCTAAAGAGCGGTTTTAATTTTGATAAAAGTTTTATATTTACAATTACTTTACCTTAATATATAAAAGACGTATACGCTTGGAATATATTGGAGATGATTTATTTGTTTGAAGATTATGGTTTGTGATAATTGTTGTAGTATCGACCAGCCGTCGAGAAAGAAAAACAGACGTCAGCCAAAGTCACAAAAATAACTTTTTGATTGATTTAATTAGACGAAATCCATATTATGTCTTAGGCCCTCTCCTTTACCTCCTATACACGGCTGATATTTCCGATATATTTGCTAAGCACTTATCAACTGGTCATCTTTATGCAGACGACGCTCAAGCGCTCGTTCATGGCACTCCCTCTGCACAGCTTGCATTAACTGGACGCATTGATGCACTCTCACGTGATTTACACCTTTGGCTGTCTTCTAATCGTCTCTCTTTGAACCCAGCTAAGACGCAGCTTATATGGTTTGGTACTCGTCAACAGCTCCTCAAACTAGACTTCCCACTTCTTGCTGAGAAATTCCCGTCATTCACTTTTCTCGCTAGTGTCCGTGACCTTGGTGTTGTCCTTGACAGTACGCTCACCTTTTCTGAACACGTTGCTAATCTTACCCGTTCTTCTTACTTTCACCTGAGACGGCTTTGAGCAATCCGACGCTCTGTCTCCTCCTCCGTTTTTACCACTATCATCCACGCCTTCATCTGCTCCAGAATTAACTACTGTGACAGTAATCCTCTTTTGATTGGGCTGCCAAAAGTCCGTCATCCCCCCCCCCTGAGAGCTAGAGCGGAACGGAGACGGAAAGTCCGTCTTCCCCCCCTCTTGCTGAGAAATTCCCGTCATTCACTTTTCTCGCTAGTGTCCGTGACCTTGGTGTTGTCCTTGACAGTACGCTCACCTTTTCTGAACACGTTGCTAATCTTACCCGTTCTTCTTACTTTCACCTGAGACGGCTTTGAGCAATCCGACGCTCTGTCTCCTCCTCCGTTTTTACCACTATCATCCACGCCTTCATCTGCTCCAGAATTAACTACTGTGACAGTAATCCTCTTTTGATTGGGCTGCCAAAAGTCCGTCTTCCCCCCCCCCTCCAGACTGTTTTAAATGCTGCGGCCAGATTAATAGCCCGACTTCCTCGTTGGTCTCATATTTCCTCTTTCATGTTTGATCATCTTCATTGCCTTCCCCTTACTGCTCGGATTCAGCTTAAGGTTCTCACTTTAGTCCCTCGGTCCTGTACAGGCTTAGCACCCAAGTACCTCTGTGACATTGTTCGTCTGCCAGCTTCTGCTACTTCCCTCCGTCCATTGCGATCGCTTAATCGCCATGATCTTCTTGTACCACGAGCTAGGACCACTATGGCCAAAACTCGAGCCTTTTCTTGCATTGGTCCTGCTCTATGGAATCAACTCCCTCCAGTGAGACGTGCCTCTTTATTAGCTGGTGGCCCAGGTACCTCGTTCCGCTGTCTTAAAACCACTTTCTATACACTAGGTCTTTCGCACTGGGAGCGCCTCTGATTAGCGAACACTGTGAGAGGCGCCTTATAAATGTTTAGATACAATACAATACAATACAATACAATACGATTATAATAAAAACTTACTTATTGATTACATTAATTAGATGTCATCGAAGTTATAAGAAACTGGCTTGATGATCAAATAGCTGCAAAATATGATACTGTGTTGTGATTTGTACTAAGGAAGTAAATTAATTAGGTCACAATTTTACCAATTAGGTCGTACTTGGACTATGGTTTTGGAACAATAATTTGTTATTTCTTTGATTTGGCGGAATCTTCAGTGAACCGTGCCCCGCAGCTAGTGATGAGGAACACGAGAAATGTTAAGAGTGAAACACTTGTTCACACCACTCCATAGACGGGAGAGGGAGACGAAGACGGATAGAGAGCGCGAGGGAGACGGCGACGGATAGGGATATTAAGAGGGAAAGGGAAACTGAGAGCTAGAGCGGAACGGAGACGGAAAGTCCAAGAGCGAGAGCGAAAGAGAGAGCGAAGGCGATGGGGAGACGGAGACGGATGTGGATAGAGAAAAGGAGAGGGAGACGGAGGGGATTATGAGAGCGAGAGGAAGACGTAGACGGATCAGGAGGGGAGAGCGGGAGGGAGACGGATACGGATAGAGAGACGGAGCGAAAGAGAGGGAGAGAAAGAGAGACCGCAAGAGCAAGAGGGAGACGGAGAGCGAGAGTAAGAGGGAGAGGGAAACGGAGGCGGAGACAAAGAAGGATAGGGAGACGCAGAGAATGAGGTAGACGGAGAACGAGACGGAGAACGAGAGCGGGACAGAGAGAGACAGACAGAGACAGAGGGAGGAAGGGAGAGCGAGAACAGGACGGATAGGGAGACAGAGATGGAGAGTGATGGAATTAGGGAGAGCTAGAGGGAAAGGGAGACGGATAGGGTGAGGGACACAAACAGGGAAAGTGAGACGGACAGGGAGACGGACAGGGAGACGGACAAGGAGAGGGAGAGCGAGAGGGAAACGGAAGCAAAAACCGAGAAGGATAGGGAGACGGGGAGAATGAGGGTGACGGAGATGGAGACGGAGAACGAGAGCGGGGCAGAGAGAGGGACAGAAAGAGGGAGAGCGAGAACAAGAGGGAGAGGGAGACAGAGATGGAGGGTAATGGAGATAGGGAGAATGAGAGGGAAAAAAAGACGGATAGGGTGAGGGACACAAAGAGGGAAAGTGAGACGGACAGGGAGAAGGAAAAGGAGAGGGAGAGCGAGAAGGAGACGGAAACAAAAACCGAGACAGGAGGTAGTGAGAGACGGAGAGGGAGAGCCAGATGGATATCGAGAGGTGAGGGAGAGGGGGAGGGAGAGGAAGGGCGACAGTGCTTGAGGGAGAAGGAGACTGTGACAGGGACGGAGATAGAGAGAGATAGAGGGAGAGCGAGAGGGGGACAGAAACCGAGACGGAGACGGATAGAAAGACAGAGACATACAGAGAGAGAGTGAGAGAGACAGACAGACAGACAGGGACAGAGACAGACAGAGACAGAGATAGAGACAGAAACAGAGAGCGAGACGGAAGAAAGTGACATAGGATCACAGACGCTGGTGTGTACAGTTGAGGTTTTTGCCTCCCTCTGGCGAATGTAACACAAAGAGTAGAACAACGCTTGGCTACTCCACTGGCTACTCGAGTCTCAAGTCTCAGTCTCCGTCTGTTTCTGCCTCTGCTTTTGCCTCTGCCTCCCGTCTCTCTCCCTCTGACTCTGCCTGTGCCTGTGCCTCTCCCTTTCCCTCTCCCTCTGCCTCGGCCTCTGTATCTGTCTCTCCCTTTGTTTCTACCAGTGTCTCTGCGTCTGCATCTGTTCTCTATATCTACCTCTGTCTCTACCTCTGTATCTGCCTCTGCCTCTCACTCTCTCTCTCTCTCTCTCTCTCTCTCTCTCTCTCTCTCTCTCTCTCTCTCTCTCTCTCTCTCTCTCTCTCTCTCTCTCTCTCTCTCTCTCTCTCTCTCTCTCTCTCTCTCTCTCTCTCTCTCTCTCTCTCTCTCTCTCTCTCTCTCTCTCTCTGTATCTCTCTATCTCTCTCTGCCATTGCCCCTCTGCCTCTGACTGTACCTCTCCCTCGTCGCTTCGTTCAGCTGTTTAGTCGTCGACAAGAGTTACAACTCATTCACTCGAGGAACTGTCCCTAGAACTGCTGTCATTCGCGTATATTTCCACTGATACCGCGATATTATTATAACTGTTAATGCGAGGTTACTCTTCTGGCCCTTTACGACGTGAGCGCCGCCTTTGACTCCGTCGATCATGGTATTCTCTTGCGCCGCCTTTCTTTATCGTTTGCAATCACGGCCCTACCTTTAGCCTGGCTTGCATCCTACCTCTCTGATCGTTCCTCCTCTGTTGTCTACGGCTCTTCTCGTTCGCTCTGGCTTCCTGCTCCTTTTGGTCTCCCCCAAGGCTCTGTTCTTGGTCCTCTACTTTACATTCTCTTCACGGCTGATCTAGGCTCTCTTCTTGCATCCTGCTCGCTTTCCAGTCACAGCTATGCCGATGACCTCCAATCTTACACTCACTGCTCTGCAACTAAGGCTGCTGCTGCTGTTCGGCTTATGTCTGATGCTACTTCCACCCTTAATGCCTGGATGTCATCTAATCATCTGCGTCTCAATCCTTCGAAGACTCAGTACATATGGTTTGGCACTCGTCAACAGCTGGCCAAGCTTGATTTGACGTTTCTTGCCACTGAATTCCCCTCCTTTACCTTTTCTACTTCTGTTCGTGACCTAGGTGTCATTCTTGACCAAGAACTCTCCTTTTCTAAGCACATTCATGAACTGGCTCGTGCTTGTTACTATCAACTGCGCCAACTGCCTGTCGTATCCCGCTCTCTTTCATTCTCCGCGGCTTCCACTCTGGTACATGCATTTATTGTCAATCGTTTGGATTATTGCTCCCATAGTTCGAGAATTCGCATTTGACGAATTTTAAGAATTTTTAAAATTCATGAATTTTAACGAATTTTAAAACTGCAGTTTTAAAATTCGTTAAAATTCGTAAAATAATAAAATTCTTTGCCATGGCAAAGAATGTCAATGTCATAGGCAATCAAAAGATAGCTGACTAGCAACACAATAGCCGGCTACTGATATTCAGTTCCTGTTGTACTTAGAGTCTTGAACTTCGATTTCTATCATAGTTGGGGTGTGTGACTGTGAGTGTCAGTCAGCAGAACGAAAAACCACCAGTGCCCCAGCTCCAGTGTGACCAGTCAGTCACTAACACAGCTTGCAACCAAACATGGTTTAAAAGGGTTGGCAACGTTCACCGAGCTGTGTCTTCTACTTAATCGTCCTCTGATTCTGAGTTAGGAACAGCCCAATGATCCCACACGACTCTGGTTTCTGTATTTTCGCCATGCAAATGCTCCAGAACAACAAGAAATTCCTTGTCACAAAAACAACACTGTATTTTAGGATTACCCTTTTCCTTCTCCAAAATCACTAATACTTCCATTCCGGTCCATCTTCTTTCGTCTTCAAGAAATTAGATTAAATTAACTCGTTACGTAATAAACTTTCACATTGAATTTTAGGCCTACATTAAATTCTAAGCAAACGCTTAATTCAGCATATCATGACGTCATCACAGTTGTTGTTGCTTACGCTGTTTTTGCAACAGGCCACTGTCCATGTAAAAAAGGTTCAACAATGGCCCAACGAATTTTTACGAATTTTTACGAATTTTAAAATAGACCAAAAATTCGCGAATTTTTACGAATTTTAAAACCGAAAGTCACGAATTCTCGAACTATGATTGCTCCTCTCTCTTTGTTGGATTTCCTCAGACTCGCATTGTTTGTCTAGAGAGGGTTTTGCGGTCGGCTGCACGCTTGGTTGGCGGTATCTCCAGGTTTTACCACGTCTCTGAATTTATGAGAGACGTTATCCATTGGCTTCCGGTCCAGCATCGCATTCACTACAGGGTCTCCACCATGGCGTGGCATTGTGTCCTAGGGCGGGCCCCGGCCTACCTCTGCGAGCTCTTTCCTTTAACTTCCGCTTGTGCGGGGCGCAGTGCCTTGCGCTCAGCCTTCCGGGGTGATTTTGCTGTCCCCTATGCGCGTACTGCTATGGCACAGCGTAGGGCATTCTCCGTGGTGGGTCCTACCGTTTGGAATGACCTCATCACCACCACAACCATCATCTCCATAGTAATCATCATCATCGTTGTTGTCGTCGTCGTCGTCGCAATCCCAAAAGGTGCCACAGAAATACTCAGAAATACACACGACATAAACATGACTAGAGATTCATTCAGAACCACATAGAAACACAAGCAGACAAACTAACAGAGAGACTCAGCGAGAGGAAGAGCGATACACCCCGTCATGCCATTCGCTCCCATCCGCTCGAGATTCTAGGCGATGAGCTTCTGCTGTCTTTCCGTTTTTTACGCCGAGGCCGAAAATCGTGGTGGCGGAGTTGATTGTGAAGCTGGCCAGATCGAAGGCATTAACTCCGGATCCAACGTTGATGTGTAGGATGTCATCTCCATCGCCGATCAGAGCACGAACGGAATACACCAACGTTAAACTCGATTTATCCTGTACCAGAAAACACCCGGATGTAATGCACCACAGTTGTCGATATCTTCGAGTGGAGTTCCGCTTTTTCCAGGGCATCCTCTTCAACCGTGGAGCTTAGCTGCTCCAGAAGCTTCTGGTAGGGCTTCGACCGTCGCCGGAAGTTATCGATGGGGTGCTTCATGACCTCGAAGACTTCTGTAGCCAGCCGGAAGTACCGTTAGTCATAGGGACACGGCTCCAGGTGGAAGAATCGGGAGATGTTCTTGCGGTAGGCTTCGGTTGACATTGCGCTCAGTTGGCAGAACTTGTACGGGGGCGAAGAGGGACTGTGACCGAGGGCTGAAAATGGGTCGACGCTGTTGAAGAAAGACTCGCGCTGGGAGATGGCCTCTTCCGTTTCCAGGTCATAGGTCAGAATTGTGACCTGCTGGGTCGGCGGTCAGCTGAAGCTCGACAGTTTTAAGAACGGGTTTTAAAAGAGGGGTTTAACTGTATTCAGCGATGCAACGGAGAGATTTTGTGAGAAAGTCATTCAGACCGCGAATCACTTGATGCGTGACTTCGAATAAGGTTTCGCAGTACATGGAAGATATTGTAGCATATGAATAATCAGTCATCTGTAAAACGCGTCCTGCAACAATGGTCATCGGCTGTCTGATAATGCATTGTCACGACTGAATCTCTGTCTCTCTGTCTCTCTCTCTGCCTTTCTGCCTCTGTCTGTCTGTCTGTCTCTGTCTGTGTTCCTATCTCTGTCTCTGTGTGTGTCTCTCTTTCTCTCTTTCCTTGGTTCTGTTTCTATCTCTGTTTCTGCATGTGCCTCTCTATGTGTGCCTCTCTATCTCTCTCTGTTTCTGTGTCTATCTCTGCCTCTGTCTGCGTCTCTCTATGTCTCTATCTGGTGCCCCTATATCCGTCTGGTTGTTGTACATTCCCTAGGCAGACAGACAGGTCGACAGACAAACAGACAGACACATAGACAGACCGAGGCATAGGTAAGCAGTTAGACAGACAGACAGACAGAGATGCAGACAGGTGTAAAAACAGATAGATAGACAGACTAAGAGACATGAATATATAGATACAGACAGATAGTCTTCAGTTGAAACAGAATTGCTATACTTTATTCCTGAACAGCTGCTGAACAGCTGATACATTACGTCAACTAAAGATGAAACAGATAGAAATCCAACACGTGTTTAAATAAATCGACAAAAGGAAAGATAAAACCGGACGCACTGATAATCTTATCTTCAGCACATGATGCACATCCAATCCTGCAACTCGTATTCATAATCGTGAACTCCAAATTTCTAAAGCGCTACTCTAAGCTCAGCGAAGAGCACCAGCTTATTCACTAGCGCTAAGTCGTGTCAAAGGCTATTGGCTAACTGCGGCTGATCAATTTCCAAGCTGCGTGTTTTTCCCGACATAATCGTCTTGCTTTTGATCGATAAGTTTTCATACGTATTAATTTTAATTGTGCGCTTCGATCTATAGCTCACCACCATTAAACTCCAAAACGATTGTTTTTCTCTCTGAAGTTGAAACCTAAACGATACGATACGATACGATACGAATACGATACGAATACGATACGATACGATACGATACGATACGATACGAAAACTCGTTTATTGCCACCAAAATCCAAAAAATTTGTATACAAAATTAAACAGAAACATAGCAAGCTGGTTAGCAAGGGAATGGCCCAAAAGGGAGCAAGCTCCCGCGAGCAGGGACACCCATTCACAGAACTCAAATACGATGGCGCAAAACAGAAACCAACCTGAACCTTAACTAACAGATCAATAAAACGAATTAAGTAGAGTTCTTAACTAAACTGCCAAAACCTTGGGCAGAGAAGCCAAAAAAAACAGAAACCAAATGTAAACTACATACAAACATAACTGAGAGAGAGAAAGAGAGTGAGAGAGAGAGAGAGACAGAGAGAGAGAGAGAAGGAAAGAGGAAGACAGAAAGAGAGAGGAAGAGAGAGGAAGAGAGAGAGAGAGAGTGAGAGAGAGAAGTAATAAGACAGTCGGGGGCACAGTCCAATTAGCTATGATCCTAGTTACTTGGGAGACGATACTAATACAAAAAGTAGAACTAGAACAGACACATCAGATAAAACCAATTTAACTGGTGGAGATCTATTTTTACAAAGCTACTGGAATAGCAAATAGCAATTGACACAACAAGACCTTAATTCCGTCAAACCCAGATTACAAAATCAATAGAAAATCACGCAGTGATTTTTTGAAACTTAACAGAGATCCCATTTGCTGAAGCATCGGGGGAAGGGTATTCCAGAGTTTAGGACCTGCAATTTTGATCGAGAACATTCTTGTGTTCGTATGTGCAAACTCTTGTCTGAACTTAGACGCACCCCTCGTATCATGAGAATGGATGTCAGAGCCTTTACTAAAATCTTTTAGAAGTTTAGGTGGCAGAATATTTCTGGTGAATTTAAACATAAATAGAGCAATTTGATATTTTCTTATTTGGTCAATTTTTAATACTTTATTACTAATAAAAATAGGATCCGTATGCGAGCCCCATGGGGCACCACTGATAGTACGTTTAGCTCTTTTTTGGAGCAACCAGAGTTTATGAAGTCTCGAAGCATAGGTGGAGGCCCATACCATGCAACAGTAGGAGAGGTAGGGGTAGATAAGTGAATAATATAATTGGATTCTTATTTTTGGTGGGAGCTTATTGTAGGCACGATAAATTATACCAGTGTTTTTTGCTACCTTATTTGCTATGCTCCTGATGTGCAACTCCCATGTTAAGTGATGATCAATTATCACTCCCAGGAACTTAGTATTATTAACTTGGTTAATATTACAACCATTAATTGACAGCGTAATAGAATTTTCAGCTGGTCCTAACTTCCTGTGAGATTTAAAAAGCATAAAGGCCGTTTTATCTACATTTAACGACAATTTGTTCGCTAAGAACCACTCAGATATTAGTCGAAGTTCAGTGTTAATAGTAGATATAAGATTTAAGTAGGATTTATCTGAGTGAAACAGAGAAGTATCATCAGCAAAAAGTATACATGATAGAGTAGACGAGGCATTCGGTAAATCGTTAATATATAAAAGAAAAAGTAGAGGTCCAAGGTTGGAACCCTGTGGCACACCAAACTTAATTTTTTTCTTATCCGATGCTGCACCATTGCAAAAAACAAACTGTGACCTGTTATTTAAGTAGCAAGTAAACCATTCAAGTTGGACACCTCTAATTCCATAATTGGCAAGTTTGTGAAGCAGTATGGTATGATCCACAGTATCAAAAGCCTTGGAGAGATCCAGGAATATGCCAATAGAATATTCATTGTTATCTATTGTTTGAGATATTTTATCATATAGGTCTATAAGCGCCAGGGAGGGGGATTGCTCAGGTTGAAACCCATACTGATTGGGGAGGATAATGTTCATTTTATTTAGGTAAGCGAGGAGTCTATTTGCCACTGATTTTTCATAAAACTTTGCAAAGTATGGCAAAATTGAAATCGGTCTATAGTTTGACACCTCATTTCTATTACCTTTTTTAAAAATTGGGACAATTTTAGCAATTTTAATGGCCTGTGGTACTATTCCCGAGTTAAGTGAACAGTTTATAATTTCAGATAGAATTGAAGACAGCAGCGGCAGACTGGTCGCAGCTAGTGTCGGATCGATATTATCATATCCTGTGGAGTGAGTCAGTCGCATTGATGCACCAATTTGCAATATTTCCTCCGAGGAAATGGGAATAACCCCAAAAGATTTCATCATAGGAGGACATAGAAAATCAGAATAAGACTTTTGAGACGGCGGAATCTGGTCAGCTAATGTTTGAGCAATACTTGTAAAATAATTATTAAAGGCATTGACTATACTCAGAGGGTCATCAATCATTGCATCGCCATTTTTAAGAAACTCCAGGGGAGGATCCCTCTCATCCAATTGAATTATATTACGTATAAGGCTCCAGGTTTTTTTAAAATTAGAACTGTGTTTCGTAAATTCAGTTTGATAGAAAGCCTTTTCGGCATTGTTCCTAATCGTTTTAAAGATATTTCTATAGGCAGTAAATTTCTTTTTATTACTTGCTGTAGGATTCTTAATATACTTTTTGTATAGTCTTTCCTTTTTACTCGCGGATTTAATTAGGCCTTGAGTCATCCATGGGTTTTTTGCTCTATGGTTTTTTGCAATTTTATAATTTTGTCGGGGAAAAGCGCTATCGTAGCTAGTGAAGAATTTATCAAGAAAAACGTTATATGCTAATTCTGGCTCACTCCTGCTGCAGGCAGCTAAAACCTCTGACCAGTTGGTTTCCTCAATTTTCCTTAGAAAAATCTGTTTTTGCACCTCTGTGGTTAATCTGCAATCAGTATAAGTAACACCTTTGAATTGGGAGTGATGTAGATCGAAGGCAGCAAAAATAGGCAAGTGGTCGGAGATGTCTGCAATGATTATTGCCGCCTGATTTAATTTAGCCCATGCATTTGTATGCACATGATCGATTAAGCTGGCAGAATGGTCTGTGATTCGCGTAGGTCTGGTAATGACAGGCAAAATATTGTACGAGGCTAAGTTATCTAAGAACATGCCTGTTCGCTGATGGCTTTCCGCTCGTAAAAGATCAATATTGAAATCACCTAAAAGAAAGAGATTACAATTCTTACTAGTTAGATTAGCTAACAACAAATCAAATTCATTCCTGAACCTCTCCAAGTCTGTATCCGGTGGTCTGTAAATAGGACCCACTTTGCACAATCCTTCAGTGGTTTTAATGCTTATAAATAAGCTTTCATAAGTAAGGGGTTGTCCTATAGAACATTCCGTGTCTATTACATTATACGAGATATCTTCTCTAATTAGGAAACCAACTCCTCCTCCTCCCGTGCCAGTTATTCTGGGTTTGTGTATCAGTTGATATCCCGGTATCTTAATAGTTTCAGCTGCCACAGAGTCCAACCAAGTCTCCGTAATGGCAAGAATAGTGACTGGAAGCTCATTTAAAAGGTCCTCTATTGCAGTTGTCTTGTTAAGCATACTTCTACAGTTTGCGTGCATCAAATACAGACTATTTTTAGAGTTGAGTTCATGCATCAGCGATTTAGTGGTGGAATAAGGACTATCCCAAGAAGTGGTAGTGGCATTGTAAAGATTTGTGTCAGGATCAATCTCGTCATTATTCAAGAGAGGATGGTCATCCCATTCAGGTACTACCTCTAGTCTGGGACCATTGGTTAGCCTATCAATAAGGCCTGTTATTAACAAGTCAGGGCTGTTTAGAGCGATAAATTCATTGTCATTATCAATTGATCCAAATGGAAACAAACTTGCTAAACAGTTACTGCACCACCAAGATTTACTGGGAAAAGAATTAAATTCTTTTAAATAGCATTTCATATGATATCCATTCTCACATTCTCCACAAGTCACTGGATCTCCCCTTGTAGAGCCATCTCCAACCAAAGGATTGGAGAGTGCCTCCCGACAGATAAGACAGTTGTATGACTCATGTTTAGTCATACGACGCTAGAGGGCAACCGACAACAGCAGAGCAACTTATCCTAGGCATATCCGACGATGAAGTGAAAACAAATACGTAGATAGTAGATAGTAGATAGTAAGTCAAAGGAAGTAAAAAATCGTAATAATAAATCTTAATAAAGAATCATAATAATCATGATAATGGTAATAATGGTAAGGTAATAGTGGTGATAATAATAGTGATAATAATAATGAAAATGTCGATAATGATGACAATGACCTGACCTACATACCCAAAAGACCAAATTGCAACAACCAGAAAACAACATGTAGCAAGCACAAGGACACTCAATCAATCACGAAGATCAATGGAATGATCCAAACGCCACGGAAGGTGAGGTAAAACCCAACAAAAGCGGATCATAAATATAACATCTTCCATAAAGTCTTATAAGGATAGCTTACACATTTCAATTCAAGCACAAACCTAACTTCAATTTAAATGAACACATCTTCAACTGAAATATTTTGAAACCAACTTAATTGATCATACTAATCTTATCACACTGACAATTTAACGCTATGAACTTACGCTACTTATTAAGACTAGATCAGTGTATTCAAGCATTTATGCAAGTTAGTTCGCATTTTGTTGCGTTAAACCAACAATATATACAACCATTTATCCAATCCTTCTTCACATCCTTTTATCCACCAACATGGCATGTACTTAATGCAATACACATGCGTGGTATTTAAGTATACACTTCATATAAAGATGAATTCGTCCGGACCAAGGTAGATCAGGAGAAAAATCGCAAAGAAAAAGCGGAACAGCGCCTGATGGAGCCCTCCATAGTAATCTTATAAAAGTTCTTTTAATTGACAACTGTAACTGGGTAGTAGTAGAGTCACATTAGAAGGGGAATTTAAAGTCACCCAGTCAGAGCGGCCTCAATTGGTAAATTTAACAAGGGAAAATAATCATGACTTAACTACTGGTGCAAGTACCGAGAATCCATCCACAGTCCACAGCTCCTCTGAAGTTGTGTCGAGTGCCTGCTGCATCCATAGTCCGAGTACCGAGAAACCATCCATATTCCATAAGAGGGATAAAGGCTGCAAGACAGTTCCTAGGTGCTTAATAAGTCCAGCATTTCGGTAGTGGTGATTATCTTAGGCTTCGAGTCAACGTCCTTTTGCTTGACGTAGGTGATGCCACCCCTTAGGTGCTTAATAAGTCCAGCATTTCGGTAGTGGTGATTTTCTTAGGCTTCGAGTCAACGTCCTTTTGCTTGACGTAGGTGATGCCACCCCTTGTCCACGTCGAGTGAATTGATTTTGCCTTGGCCAACTGCCTGGCCTTTGCAAATATATGAGCGTGGAGCGGCGTCAAGTGTTCATTAATGAACACTTTTTTCGTTGAGGAAGAATTCCTTAACTCTTTCCTTGCAAAGAGAACTTTGTTTCTCATGTGGCGGTTGACAAAACGAACCACAATTGGATGTGAGTTGAATTTATCTCTGCTAGGGAGACGATATGCATAAGCGAGGTCAGATGATGTGAGGTTGATTCCCAAGTGCGAATTGCACAGTTTAACCACTGAGTCAACCTCATGTTGCCCGGTCAGTTGCTGCTGAAAGTTGGGAGGATGTTGCCAGGCATGCGTCCCAGCTGCCATGGAATGGACCTGCTGCACTGCTGGCTCCATCTGTTCCTCCGCCCCTAAGCCGTAAATTACGAGATTATCCAGTCTCTGCTGATTCTCCACATCATTTATTTTCACCTTGAGTTGAGTGACTTCTGATTCCAGCTTATCGATGCGAACAGATTGAGATTCGCAGTGTGATTGAATGAGGGCAGCAGCGGACTTTGCCACTAGGTCTTCTAGTTTAGACGAGAATACTGTTACGAAGCCCTTGAACAGATCCTCCACCGTTGGCGTCAGTATCTCTCTAAACTGAGATTTCAGTAGTTCGACAATTTTTGAATCTTGCATCACCTCATGGAGGTCATCTACTTTGATCCCTTTACGTGCCATTTGACTGATGATTAAGTGAGAAGATGTTTGGATGAGACTTGACTGACCCTTGTGTTTAGTTGAGACGTGACTGACCCTTGTGTTTAGACCCTCTATTATAGGGGCGTATCATAGACTGCAGTCGCGGCTTGTTCAAAGTCCTCAAACTATCGACAAAATGTTCTGCAGTGGAATTTAGCAGAACCAGGAAAGTCCTGAGTCGTAATCCTTGCGTTTCGATAATTTTAAATAGCAAAATCCTCACATTGTTCGTCGAAAAAAACGAATTAGAGCTTCCGCCGTGTCGGAACAAGTTTCTAGTTCCACGCCATCTAGCGAACAACTCCAAGTGACTGCTTGAAAGATGCTGCAAAGGGATGGTATTTAAAACATCAACATTCGTCTGTACCTGGCGAATGATTGAGGAAACAGAATACTGGCGTGATCCATATGTTCCTCTCTATATATAATAAGAAACTTCAATTTGCTCTACATTTATATATGGCCTATGCATTCAAATATTTTGTAAACTATTTATTAAAATTTGTTGCCTTGTTCGTCCCCCGGTTTATCCTCTTTTTGGTATTTGTTCGTTTTCTTTCTCTCCGTTTATGCGAGCTTATACTGTACCTATGTCTCTTTCTAATTTTTTTTCTATCTGTATAGTGTATACCCAACTCTGTTCCTAGCGATTTCTCTACCACTGTCTCATTAGGCGCATCTATCTCTTCCTCTAGATATCTTTCTTTCTGCGTTCCACCTCAGGTTCTATCTCCATTTCTGCCTCTTTCTATGTCCTTACTTCTGATTCGATCTGTTACTCTATCCCTGTCTCTATACCTCTCGTTCTCTACCCGAATTTGTTTGAGGAATGTCAGCTTCTAATTCCTTCACGACTCGATGTGATTTGAAACGATGCTAAATATAAATGTGTGAACTGCATATTTCAGATGAAGGGAGTCAGTTTTCTGAGCCTACTCATGCTTCTGGTTATCCAGAGTAAGACAATTTCCATCTATACATATAGTTTCCATATAGTGTCCGTCTGTCGGGTGGACGCTACGTCACAAACGGGTTCTGTTCTATTGTGAAACATGGTTCTAGGACTTTTCGCCCCCGGAAGATTCGCCCCCGGAAGATTCGCCCCCGACATTTCGCCCCCGGGAAGATTCGCCCCCGCGGAAGTTTCGCCCCCGGAAGTTTCGCCCCCGGAAGTTTCGCCCCCGGAAGATTCGCTCCCACGTATATCGATTATCAGCGACCAAGTAAGTAATACGGGTAATATTTCCATCGTCGATCCAGCTTCTCGTCTGAGTTACATTTTCATCATAGATCCCGCTTTTAGTCTTAGTTACATTTTCATCGCTAATCCAGCTTCTAGCCTTAGTTACATTTTCATCATAGATCCCGCATCTAGTCGTAGTTATATTTTCATCGCTAATCCAGCTTCTAGCCTTAATTACTTTTTCATCGCTAATCCAGCTTCTAGCCTTAGTTACATTTTCATCGCTTATCCAGCTTCTAGCCCTAGTTATATTTTCATCGTTAATCCAGCCTCTAGCTTAGTTACATTTTCATCCTAGATCCCGCTTCTAGCCTTAGTTACATTTTCATCGCTAATCCAGCTTCTATTCGTAGTTACATTTTCATCATTAATCCAGGTTCTATTCTTAGTTACATTTTCATCGTTAATCCAGCTTCTAGCCTTAGTTACATTTTCATCACTAATCCAGCTTCTAGCCATAATTACATTTTCATCGCTAATCCAGCTTCTATTCTTAGTTACATTTTCATCATAGATCCCGCTTTTAGTCTTAGTAACATTTTCATCGCTAATCCAGCTTCTATTCGTAGTTACATTTTCATCGTTAATCCAGGTTCTAGTCTTAGTCACATTTTCATCACAGATATAGTTTCTAATCTTAGTTATATTTTCATCGCTAATCCAGCGTCTATTCGTAGTTACATTTTCATCATAGATCCCGCTTCTACTCTTAGTTACATTTTCTTCATAAATCCTGCTTCTTGTCTTAGTTATATTTTCATCGTTAATCCAGCTGCTATTCGTAGTTACATTTTTAATCCAGTTAGTTACATTCGTAGTTACATCGTTAATCCAGCTTCTAGTCTTAGTTACATTTTCATCGCTAATCGAGCTTCTAGCCTTAATTACATTTTCATCATAGATCCCGCATCTAGTCTCAGTTATAATTTCATCGCTAATCCAGCTTCTAGCCTTAATTACATTTTCATCGCTAGGCCAATTTCTAGTCTTAGTTACATTTTCATCATTAATCCAGGTTCCTTTCTTATCACATTTTCATCGCTAATCCAGCTTCTAGCCTTAGTTACATTTTCATCGCTAATCCAGCTTCTAGCCTTAGTAACACTATTATCATAAATCCCGCTTTTAGTCGTAGTTATATTTTCATCGCTAATCCAGCTACTATTCTTAGTTACATTTTCATCATTAATCCAGGTTCTATTCTTAGTTACATTTTCGTCGCTAATCCAGCTTCTAGCCTTAGTTACATCTTCATCATAGATCCAGCTTCTAGTCTTAGTTATATTTTCATCGCTAATCCAGCTTCTATTCTTTATTACATTTTCGTCGCTAATCCAGGTTCTATTCTTATTTACATTTTCATCGTTAATCCAGCTTCTAGCCTTAGTTACATTTTCATCATTTAGTCTTAGTTATATTTTCATCGCTAATCCAGCTTCTAGCCTTAATTACTTTTTCATCGCTAATCCAGCTTCTAGCCTTAGTTACATTTTCATCGTTAATCCAGCCTCTAGCTTAGTTACATTTTCATCCTAGATCCCGCTTCTAGCCTTAGTTATATTTTCATCGCTAATCCAGCTTCTAGCCTTAATTACTTTTTCATCGCTAATCCAGCTTCTAGCCTTAGTTACATTTTCATCGTTAATCCAGCCTCTAGCTTAGTTACATTTTCATCCTAGATCCCGCTTCTAGCCTTAGTTACATTTTCATCGCTAATCCAGCTTCTATTCGTAGTTACATTTTCATCATTAATCCAGGTTCTATTCTTAGTTACATTTTCATCGTTAATCCAGCTTCTAGCCTTAATTACATTTTCATCGCTAATCCAGCTTCTAGCCTTAGTTACATTTTCATCGCTTATCCAGCTTCTAGACTTAGTTTCGTTTTCATCATAAATCCCGCTTCTAATCTTAGTTACATTTTCATCGCTTATCGAGCTTTTAGCCTTAGTTACATTTTCATCCTAGATGGTGGTATTGATCTCTTGCACCATTAAAAAGGCTGTCGTCAGTACGGTTCGCAGGAGATGGGCTTCTCTACGGTCGCAGAGTGGTTGCTCGCACCAAGGATTATTGCTCAGGCTATCATCGTTGCTTGGCGTTCGTGCGGGGTGCAGAGATTGTTGGGTCTGGATTGAGTACTTGACCGAGTAAGTCGTCCAGATGACCGGGATATTCCACCCTATAACCAGTGGTACAATGGTTCCTTGCTTTCTAAGTGGATCTGGGTTGGAGATGTTTCTGTGTCACGAGTGATTAAGGTCCCCGATTTTGTCAGAGATGCTCCGCATCTAAGTAAGGTGGGAAGAGTGTGGCGGACAGGCCACGAGGCTTGAATGCAGTTTTATCAATAATAGCTGTTGTTGACGCGTTATCTGGCGACGTAATGCACCAGCGGCAGATGCGTAGATGGTAGCGCTAGGGCGATATCATAATAGCCAATATTTAAGTTTTAGCGTATTCTACCCACTTTAGCAATATAAATTATTGATTATAATTATATTAGACGCCTTCCGGTCTAATATTTAAGGCCTAAAGCTAGGGCGGCGCTTATTATCATTGATAGATCTTTCTATCTTAGACACCTGTATTTGAGAAGGTGTGCGCAGGCTAGTATATAAGGAACAAGCCACGTTATAGTGTGGCGAGTGATGCATAGACCCTGCCTCACGGTGCATTGCTTGTATCGTAGAGTGGCGATGTGTGCACTCTGCATATACGACACGGTGCTTTAGTGTCGTTGGTTACCGGTTCGGTTACGAATGATTTTACGGACACGGCGTCCGGTACAAGGCTAATCAGTGCGCTCCCGAGTGACAGCCGCTCCAAACGCGGTCTGAAGAGTGCTGGCAAAACGCCGATCCAACGGAGTAAGGGCCCACTCTGTTGTAGATCGCGAGCAGTACCGAGTCTGATCATGGAAGGCTGATTCTGGGAAAGACCGATCGTGAGAGATAAAGGCTCACAGGTCTGTGTCGGTAAAGTCCTGGGAAGGTGACCCCGGCGGTTCCGTTCGATAGATATACGGGAAAGATCCCGTTGGTGTCTGGTTCGCTGGTAACCGTTCGATAGTCCGTGGAAAGACCGATCGTGAGAAATAAAGGCTCACAGGTCTGTATCAGTAAATACGGGGAAGGCGACCCCGCTGGTTACCGTTGATAGTCCGGGGAAATACCCCGGCGGTTCCGATCAGTGAATACGGGAAAGACCCGGTTGATGTCTGGTGCGATACATACGGGAAAAAGACCGATCGTGAGGAATAAAGGCTCACAGGTCTTTATCGGTAAAGACGGGGAAAAGTCCCCGCTTTTGTCGGAGATACACGGGCAAAGTTCCCGCTGGTGTCGGAGATACACGGGTAAAGTTCCCGCTGGTGTCTGAGATGCACGGGCAAAGACCCCGTCGTGACCGTCTGAGATACATGGGCAAAGAGTTCGCTGGTGACCGTCTGATAAACCTCGGGGAAAGACCGCGCTGTTGACCGTTTGAGATACACGGTCAAAGACCGGTGGTAGCCGTCAGAGATACACGGGCAAAGTCCCGCTGTTGACAGTCAGAGATACACGGGCAAAGACCCGGTGGTAGTCGTCAGAGATACACGGTCAGAGTCCCAGCTGTTGACCGTCAGAGATACACGCGGAAAGACCGCACTGGTGACCGTCTGAGAGACACGCGGAAAGGCTCCGCAGTTGACCGTCTGAGATACACGGGCAAAGACCCGGTGGTGATAACTCAGTTAATGTATCGTCCATAAAAGCTGAGCAGTGCGATCCCGAGTTACAGCAAAAACTAATTACTCTTGGGTATTGGGTTGACCGCCGATTCCGACAGGTTTGGGGCCCACCCTGCCGTTAGATCGCGAGCCGGTCTGATTCCCGATTGTATGAGTTTAACGGGCTGAACAAACCTCGGGGAGAGACCGATCGTGAGAGATATAGAAAAATACAGGTCTGTATCGGTAAAGTGCGGAGAAACATTTCGCTGGTGACGTCCGGTGAAGTACCGGAGCGATCTTGTTGAAGCTGTTCGATAACATCGGGGAACTACCGGTAAATTTTCCATTCGCGGTCACCGTATTTAGTTCCCTTGTTCGGTCATAGTTACTCCCGCGGTTTACCGGCAAATATCCGTCCGGGAGACCATCCGGACGATCCGACCGTTGTCTGTTCCGGTGTTCGGGAAAGTTCCCACGGTGAAAGCTACACAGGTCTGTGTGCAATAACGGGGTAAAGTTACTGATATTTACCCACAGATACCGTTAGCAGAATCGAGTGTGAGTACCGAGAAACGAAGCCTACGGGTGTGTGCGCTCCCGGAAAAAGACACAACTGGTACGTTCTCTATTGGATTCAGAGAGTCAGGTTCAAGAGATACGGCTTGTGGAGTAAGGGCCCACGCTGCTGCTCAGGTCTCGAGACAGACTAATTCTGAAGTGGGGAGATAAAAAGTTGTGTAAACCGGAAAGGGATACGCCGCAACGAGAAGATACAGCGGGCCAGATCCCAAGGCGAAGAGTACGCGAGTTCCAGGTAAAAGGGACATTAAATCACACCAAGAGTAAGCGATACGTGAACGTTCGAGTGGTCGGATACCAAGGTCGGGGAGATGAAAATGTAACTACGAATAGAAGCTGGATTAGCGATGAAAATATAACTAAGGCTAGAAGCGGGATCTAGGATGAAAATGTAACTAAGGCTAGACGCTGGATTAGCGATGAAAATGTAACTAAGAATAGAACCTGGATTAATGATGAAAATGTAACTATGAATAGAAGCTGGATTAGCGATGAAAATGTAACTAAGGCTAGAAGCGGGATCTATGATGAAAATGTAACTAAGTCTAGAAGCTGGATTAACGATGAAAATATAACTAAGACTAGAAGCGGGATTTATGATGAAAATGTAACTAAGTCTAGAAACTGGATAAGCGATGAAAATATAACTAAGGCTAGAAGCTGGATTAGCGATGAAAATGTAATTGAGGCTGGAAGTTGGATTAGCGATGAAAATGTAACTAAGACTAGAAGCTGGATTAACGATGAAAATGTAACTACGAATTGAAACTGGATAAGCGATGAAAATATAACTAAGGCTAGAAGCTGGATTAGCGATGAAAATATAACTAAGGCTAGAAGCTGGATAAACGATTAAAATGTAACTAAGGCTAGAAGCTGGATTAGCGATGAAAATGTAATTATGGCTAGAAGCTGGATTAACGATGAAAATATAACTAAGACTAGAAACGGGATTTATGATGAAAATGTAACTAAGTCTAGAAGCTGGATTAGCGATGAAAATGTAACTAAGGCTACAGGCTGGATTAGCGATGAAAATGTAATTGAGCCTGGAAGCTGGATTAGCGATGAAAATGTAACTAAGACTAGAAGCTGGATTAACGATGAAAATGTAACTACGAATTGAAACTGGATTAGAGATGAAAATGTAACTACGAATAGAAGCTGGATTAGCGATGAAATTATAACTAAGACTAGAAGCGGGATTTATGATGAAAATGTAACTAAGAATAGAAGCTGGATTAGCGATGAAAATGTAACTAAGACTAGAAGCTGGATTAACGATGAAAATGCAACTACGAATAGAAGCTGGATTAGCGATGAAATTATAACTAAGACTAGAAGCGGGATTTATGATGAAAATGTAACTAAGAATAGAAGCTGGATTACCGATGAAAATGTAACTAAGGCTAGAGGCTGGATTAGCGATGAAAATGTAAATAAGAATAGAACCTGGATTTACGATGAAAATGTTTCTACGAATAGAAGCTGGATTAGAGATGAAAATGTAACTAAGAGTAGAAGCGGGATCTATGATGAAAATATAACTAAGGCTAGAAGCTGGATAAGCGATTAAAATGTAACTAAGGCTAGAAGCTGGATTAGCGATGAAAATGTAATTATGGCTAGAAGCTGGATTAGCGATGAAAATATAACTAAGAATAGAACCTAGATTAATGATGAAAATGTAACTACGAATAGAAGCTGGATTAGCGATGAAAATGTAACTAAGAATAGAACCTGGATTAATGATGAAAATGTAACTAAGAATAGAAGCTGGATTAGCGAAGAAAATATAACTACGACTAAAAGTGGGATCTATAATGAAAATGTAACTAAGACTAGAACCTGGATTAACGATGAAAATGTAACTACGAATAGAAGCTGGATTAGCGATGACAATATAGTTAAGGCTAGAAGCTGGATTAGCGATGAAAATATAACTACGACTAGATGCGGGATCTATGATGAAAAGGTAACTAAGGCTAGAAGCTGGATTAGCGATGAAAATGTAACTAAGACTAGAAACTATATCTACGGTGAAAATGTAACTAAGAATAGAGGCTGGATTAGCGATGAAAATGTGACTAAGGCTAGAGGCTCGATTAGCGATGAAAATGTAAATAAGAATAGAACCTGGATTAGCGATGAAAATGAAACTACGAATAGAATCTGGATTAGAGATGAAAATGTAACTAAGACTTGAAGCGGGATCTATGATGAAAATGTAACTAAGGCTAGAGGCTGGATTGGCGATGATAATGTAACTAAGACTAGAAGATGGATTAACGATGAAAATGCAACTACGAATAGAAGCTGGATTAGCGATGAAATTATAACTAAGACTAGAAGCGGGATTTATGATGAAAATGTAACTAAGAATAGAAGCTGGATTAGCGATGAAAATGTAACTAAGGCTAGAGGCTGGATTAGCGATGAAAATGTAAATAAGAATAGAACCTGGATTAACGATGAAAATGTTTCTACGAATAGAAGCTGGATTAGAGATGAAAATATAACTAAGAGTAGAAGCGGGATCTATGATGAAAATATAACTAAGGCTAGAAGCTGGATTTGCGATGAAAATGTAATTAAGGCTAGAAGCTGGATTAGCGATGAAAATGTAACTAAGAATAGAATCTGGATTAATGATGAAAATGTAGCTAAGAATAGAAGCTGGATTAGCGATGAAAATGTAACTAAGGCTAGAGGCTGGATTAGCGATGAAAATGTAAATAAGAATAGAACCTGGATTAACGATGAAAATGTTTCTACGAATAGAAGCTGGATTAGAGATGAAAATGTAACTAAGGGTAGAAGCGGGATCTATGATGAAAATATAACTAAGGCTAGAAGCTGGATAAGCGATGAAAATGTAACTAAGGCTAGAAGCTGGCTTAGCGATGAAAATGTAATTAAGGCTAGAAGCTGGATTAGCGATGAAAATGTAACTAAGAATAGAAGCGGGATCTATGATGAAAATATAACTAAGGCTAGAAGCTGGATAAACGATTAAAATGTAACTAAGGCTAGAAGCTGGATTAGCGATGAAAATGTAATTATGGCTAGAAGCTGGATTAACGATGTAAATATAACTAAGACTAGAAGCGAGATTTATGATGAAAATGTAACTAAGTCTAGAAGCTGGATTAGCGATGAAAATGTAACTAAGGCTACAGGCTGGATTAGCGATGAAAATGTAATTGAGCCTGGAAGCTGGATTAGCGATGAAAATGTAACTAACACTAGAAGCTGGATTAACGATGAAAATGTAACTACGAATTGAAACTGGATTAGAGATGAAAATGTAACTACGAATAGAAGCTGGATTAGCGATGAAATTATAACTAAGACTAGAAGCGGGATTTATGATGAAAATGTAACTAAGAATAGAAGCTGGATTAGCGATGAAAATGTAACTAAGACTAGAAGCTGGATTAACGATGAAAATGTAACTAAGGCTAGAGGCTGGATTAGCGATGAAAATGTAAATAAGAATAGAACCTGGATTTACGATGAAAATGTTTCTACGAATAGAAGCTGGATTAGAGATGAAAATGTAACTAAGAGTAGAAGCGGGATCTATGATGAAAATATAACTAAGGCTAGAAGCTGGATAAGCGATTAAAATGTAACTAAGGCTAGAAGCTGGATTAGCGATGAAAATGTAATTATGGCTAGAAGCTGGATTAGCGATGAAAATATAACTAAGAATAGAACCTAGATTAATGATGAAAATGTAACTACGAATAGAAGCTGGATTAGCGATGAAAATGTAACTAAGAATAGAACCTGGATTAATGATGAAAATGTAACTAAGAATAGAAGCTGGATTAGCGAAGAAAATATAACTACGACTAAAAGTGGGATCTATAATGAAAATGTAACTAAGACTAGAACCTGGATTAACGATGAAAATGTAACTACGAATAGAAGCTGGATTAGCGATGACAATATAGTTAAGGCTAGAAGCTATTTTAGCGATGAAAATATAACTACGACTAGATGCGGGATCTATGATGAAAAGGTAACTAAGGCTAGAAGCTGGATTAGCGATGAAAATGTAACTAAGACTAGAAACTATATCTACGGTGAAAATGTAACTAAGAATAGAGGCTGGATTAGCGATGAAAATGTGACTAAGGCTAGAGGCTCGATTAGCGATGAAAATGTAAATAAGAATAGAACCTGGATTAGCGATGAAAATGAAACTACGAATAGAATCTGGATTAGAGATGAAAATGTAACTAAGACTTGAAGCGGGATCTATGATGAAAATGTAACTAAGGCTAGAGGCTGGATTAGCGATGATAATGTAACTAAGACTAGAAGATGGATTAACGATGAAAATGCAACTACGAATAGAAGCTGGATTAGCGATGAAATTATAACTAAGACTAGAAGCGGGATTTATGATGAAAATGTAACTAAGAATAGAAGCTGGATTAGCGATGAAAATGTAACTAAGGCTAGAGGCTGGATTAGCGATGAAAATGTAAATAAGAATAGAACCTGGATTAACGATGAAAATGTTTCTACGAATAGAAGCTGGATTAGAGATGAAAATATAACTAAGAGTAGAAGCGGGATCTATGATGAAAATATAACTAAGGCTAGAAGCTGGATTAGCGATGAAAATGTAATTAAGGCTAGAAGCTGGATTAGCGATGAAAATGTAACTAAGAATAGAATCTGGATTAATGATGAAAATGTAGCTAAGAATAGAAGCTGGATTAGCGATGAAAATGTAACTAAGGCTAGAGGCTGGATTAGCGATGAAAATGTAAATAAGAATAGAACCTGGATTAACGATGAAAATGTTTCTACGAATAGAAGCTGGATTAGAGATGAAAATGTAACTAAGAGTAGAAGCGGGATCTATGATGAAAATATAACTAAGGCTAGAAGCTGGATAAGCGATGAAAATGTAACTAAGGCTAGAAGCTGGCTTAGCGATGAAAATGTAATTAAGGCTAGAAGCTGGATTAGCGATGAAAATGTAACTAAGAATAGAAGCGGGATCTATGATGAAAATATAACTAAGGCTAGAAGCTGGATAAACGATTAAAATGTAACTAAGGCTAGAAGCTGGATTAGCGATGAAAATGTAATTATGGCTAGAAGCTGGATTAACGATGTAAATATAACTAAGACTAGAAGCGAGATTTATGATGAAAATGTAACTAAGTCTAGAAGCTGGATTAGCGATGAAAATGTAACTAAGGCTACAGGCTGGATTAGCGATGAAAATGTAATTGAGCCTGGAAGCTGGATTAGCGATGAAAATGTAACTAACACTAGAAGCTGGATTAACGATGAAAATGTAACTACGAATTGAAACTGGATTAGAGATGAAAATGTAACTACGAATAGAAGCTGGATTAGCGATGAAATTATAACTAAGACTAGAAGCGGGATTTATGATGAAAATGTAACTAAGAATAGAAGCTGGATTAGCGATGAAAATGTAACTAAGACTAGAAGCTGGATTAACGATGAAAATGCAACTACGAATAGAAGCTGGATTAGCGATGAAATTATAACTAAGACTAGAAGCGGGATTTATGATGAAAATATAACTAAGAATAGAAGCTGGATTAGCGATGAAAATATAACTACGACTAGATGCGGGATCTATGATGAAAATGTAACTAAGGCTAGAAGCTGGATTAGCGATGAAAATGTAACTAAGAGTAGAAGCGGGATCTATGATGAAAATATAACTAAGGCTAGAAGCTGGATAAGCGATGAAAATGTAACTAAGGCTAGAAGCTGGCTTAGCGATGAAAATGTAATTAAGGCTAGAAGCTGGATTAGCGATGAAAATGTAACTAAGAATAGAAGCGGGATCTATGATGAAAATATAACTAAGGCTAGAAGCTGGATAAACGATTAAAATGTAACTAAGGCTAGAAGCTGGATTAGCGATGAAAATGTAATTATGGCTAGAAGCTGGATTAACGATGTAAATATAACTAAGACTAGAAGCGAGATTTATGATGAAAATGTAACTAAGTCTAGAAGCTGGATTAGCGATGAAAATGTAACTAAGGCTACAGGCTGGATTAGCGATGAAAATGTAATTGAGCCTGGAAGCTGGATTAGCGATGAAAATGTAACTAACACTAGAAGCTGGATTAACGATGAAAATGTAACTACGAATTGAAACTGGATTAGAGATGAAAATGTAACTACGAATAGAAGCTGGATTAGCGATGAAATTATAACTAAGACTAGAAGCGGGATTTATGATGAAAATGTAACTAAGAATAGAAGCTGGATTAGCGATGAAAATGTAACTAAGACTAGAAGCTGGATTAACGATGAAAATGCAACTACGAATAGAAGCTGGATTAGCGATGAAATTATAACTAAGACTAGAAGCGGGATTTATGATGAAAATATAACTAAGAATAGAAGCTGGATTAGCGATGAAAATATAACTACGACTAGATGCGGGATCTATGATGAAAATGTAACTAAGGCTAGAAGCTGGATTAGCGATGAAAATGTAACTAAGACTAAAAGCGGGATCTATGATGAAAATGTAACTCAGACGAGAAGCTGGATCGGCGATGGAAATATTACCCGTATTACTTGCTTGGTCGCTGATAATCGATATACGTGGGGCGAATCTTCCGGGGGCGAATCTTCCGGGGGCGAAACTTCCGGGGGCGAAACTTCCGGGGGCGAAACTTCCGCGGGGGCGAATCTTCCCGGGGGCGAAATGTCGGGGGCGAAACTTCCGGGGGCGATTCTTCCGGGGGCGAAATTTCCGTATCCCGTGAAACATAAACCTGTAGTCTTGACGACGGCGATCTTGGCGACGGTGATAATCAACAATACATAATTATAGACCTATAATATGACGTCATAATTATGACGGGCAAATACACTAGTATAATATATTCGCTTGTTTAAATGCAACAAATCCAAACAGTTGACGACCTTAATTATGTTGATAACGATGATCTCGATGACGTTGATGAATGCAACTACGTAAAAGATCCAAGACATTTATAAAGTGTTAGCGTCAAAGGCAACCCATCTATTTACACGCGCCTACAGAAAGATCTCTTTAGAAACGAGGTCCAGTGTTTCATGTCCTAAAGTATGTAACAGAATCAGAACAATCTAATGACGAGACAACCGATTAACCTCGACGCTTGCATTAGAATTCATTTCCAACGAAAGGCAGAGAGGGCGCCAAACGCTCTAATATTCCACGGAAATTCAATGGTCCAAGTACTAACCATGCTTGATTTTTGTTTTAAATACTGTGTCTGCCAGCGTAGTTGGCATACCCCGTGATCGATCGAGTCAGTCGATCAAAAAAAGTCGATCGAAACTCGGCCAAGTCGAGTCGGTCGAAAAATCTTCGACTCGATCGACTTGCAAGTCGAGTCGATCATATGTTTTGACAAGTCGAGTCGATCGTTGTTTCCTCGACTTGACTCGACTACGAAATATTTTCTGACTATTTTTTGCTGCTACTTCACAAAATGCCTCACATGTTGCGATGACGTAATGCTTTGTAAACGCACAACTACCGTATTAACCTGATTTGAAGTTCAGTGCAAATTATGAGCCTCTTGGTGATTTCGGATAGCGGAAGCTGCAGATACTTTTTTCCACAGTTTTACTTTGAAAATGTTAAAAATGCGCTAGGTTAAGGAAATTTCAGCTCCGTAGTCAGCATGATGTAAAAAATAGTTCTTACTTTTACATCATGGCAGTCAGTAACGACGATCTCAAAACGTTCGAATGTCTGTATCAATCAATCAATCAATTAGACATTTATATAGCGCGCTCTTCAAGGCAACTATTCAGAGGCGCTCCCAGTCCAACCTCGACGAAAGAGAACAGCCTTAAGAGCAGAGAAGAAAGAGGTGGAGGAGTCTCGAGGGAGAGACCGCAGTCCAACAGGAAGGCCATTCCAGATAGTGGGACCGGCAACGGAGAATGCTCGCTGCTGCATGGTTGCAGTGCGAGCGAAAGGAACATGTAAGTCACCGCGGGCGGTGGAACGGAGTGAACGGCGACCAAGAAGTGCGGACGCTGGAAAACAGAGCTCACGTAGATAGAAAGGAGCGCGGCCAAGCTGACACTGCCAGACAATAGAAGCAACCCGGTATACAATGCGTTGCGAAAAAGGAAGCCAGTGGAGGACGTCACGCATGTAGTCAGACACGTGACCAAACTTAGGGATGCGCCCAACGAGGCGCGCAGCAGAGCGTAGAACGCGTTCAAGGCAATGCAGTCGAGTGTGAGGGAGACCAATATAGAGAGAACAGCAGTAATCAAGTCGACAGGTAATGAAAGCATGAACGAGAGTAGCTGCGTGTTTGGAAGAGAGAGAGCGGGAGACCACACGGAGCTGACGTAACTGGAAATAACAACCCCGGCTCAGCTGCGAAATATGCTGGGAGAGGGTGAGTTCAGAGTCCAAGGTGACACCAAGGTCGCGGACAGAAGTGGAGAAGACGACATTAGGGAATTCAGTAGCAAGGCTAAGGCTGTATGTTAGGACGGGACTCAATGCTTTGACTTTGGCCAAGAGCAGTGGCTCGGAAAGTGTTTAATAGTTGCGTGAGCTAACCTCAGGCAAAGTACAGACCTAAGATGGATAGAATTATACATTATATCCGATATAACCAATAAGAATATTTTGTCATTTTTTTACAGTCAGTGGAAAAGTTTATTATGCTAGGCATATATATTCATGAAATGAAACGCGTCTATAGCACAATGAGTCAATAACTACTTTAGCAAACATCAAATACAAAGCGCCAGCCAAAAGTTGTGTGAGCATGCCTATGCCTCGGCGCTACAGAGCCAAAAACTTGTATGAGAATTGGCACCTTTGGCGCCATGGCTCCCGGGCCTCTGGCCCAGAGATACAGTCCAAGTCGACAAAGTCGACCAAGTCGATCTTTTATTTGCCAAGTCGATCGAGTCGACGAGAGGTCGACTAGTCGACAAAGTCGATCGAGTCGATCGTCGGCCGAGTCAAGTCGATCGTAGCAGTTCGACTCGATCGATCACGGGGATTAGTAGTTGGTAGTGTCAACAATTAAGATTCAACAAAGCCAAGCGGACACCTTTAGCAATAATACAGAAATTGAATCTAATGCCTCAGCGTTATAACACAACCATTGAGTTGGAGACAACAGAAAGGCGTCTCTTGCGATTCTGACATCTTGCCATTGCAGAGTTATATTATTCTTGACATTTCGTATAGGTGCAACCGGCAGTGAGGCCGGCGAGAAGAGATCCAATAAAGTCTTTGCGGCTCTTCACAATGTCCAGGCGAAGAGAGCAGAGGAATATCCACGCTTTGACCCTAACTGCGTGGGTACGGGCAAAGATTACTGCTAGCCTGCTAGGGCACATGTAAGTTTACTTTCAATTGTAGCCTACCTTTGTTTTCATACTAATGCATCGGTTCAGTTAAAGGCAAGATATTAGTAATGAAGGGTCAGAGTTTTCATGTGATTTAAGCCAGTGTCTAAAATAGTTTGTTTTCGGACAGAAACTGTGCAGATGACTTGTATAGAGTGTTCAACGTATTGTGTGAATGTTTGGGAGATTAGCTCAAGTCAGTCACACACGGTTTCATTCTAATACCTGAAATAGTTCATACCAGTTCAAGTACATTTTGACAGTTTGAGGAAGAGTGTGCAAACATTTATGAATATTTTAGGCAAATATTTAAGGAGCTTCTTTAGCCATTCACAATCAAATGGTTCACAGCGTGTCCTCATTGCGCCATGGTGGCCAGCTAATGGCTTAATTTGGTGGTGAACGAGCATGGTTTCTAGGCCCACTCTCTGGAGATCACTGGAACCATTAACGTGATTACGGCACGCAGTCACATAAATTGTCTCACTATTAGGAATCTCAGCAGTGTTAGCGACTCTGACCATGTTCCAAAGAATGCATCCAATCTATCCATTACTTGCCTAAAGAGTGTTACTGATGTTGACCAAGCGCTGTGTTATGTTAACAGTTGCGTTACCTTATATAGCCGACGCATACGCTTGTGATATACCGGAGATAATGTACTTGTCTAAAGAGCCGTTTTTCTGACGTTTGTTTTAGGTTCCTCCAGTCATCAACAGCCAGTAAAACAATCGTCAGCCAAGTCACAAGAAACTGACTTTTTGATTGTTTGAATTAGACGAAATCAAAATTATAATAAAAACTGACTTATTAATAAAATTAAATAGAAGTCATCGAAATTATAAGAAACAGGCTTGATGATTAAATAACTGCAGACTGTGATACTGTGTTCTGATTTGTACTAATGTAGTAAATTAATTAGGTTACAATTTTACCAATTACGTCAAAATTGGGACTATGGCTTTGGAACAACAATTCCTAATTTCCATGACTTGACGATTTCTTAAATACCTCCGGGGCGTGCAACTAGTGATGAGGAACACGAGACATGTAAGGCTATTGTTCACACGACTCTATAGACGGGAGAGCGAGAGGAAAAGGGGGAATGAGATTGAGAGGAGAGCGAGACCGAGACGGACACGGTTATGGAGACTGAGAAGAAGTTGGAGACGGTGACAGAGATGGAAGAGGAAGACGGAGGCGGACAGAGAAAAGGACAGGGATATTGACAGAATCAGAGACAGACACACAGCAAGAGAGGTAGAGTGAAACAAATTAGATAGGGGCTTTACACAAACAGACGGGGTGGAGACATAAATACAAACTGAAAGAAACGCAGAGAGAGAGAGAGAGAGAGCTACAGATAGATATACTGTTGGCGTCAAGAGAGCCAGAGTGAGATAAAGATACGTAGTCAGACAGAGAGAAAAGAAGAGATGCAGAAAGAGAGACGGAGAGAAAGGACAGTAAAATAGAGTCAAAGAAACTGCTGTGTATAGTTGAGGTATGTGCCTTTCTCTGGCGAATGCAACACACGGAGTAGAACTGTTCAGGGCTTGGCTGCTCCATCGGTGGCGGCTTCGAGTATCAATTCTCCGTCTTCGCCAGGGACGTAACTAGCGTTGGGCTTGGGGGGGCTTAAGCCCCCCCAAACGAAGTTGAAGCCCCCCCAAACAGGTCAAGCCGTTGTATGCTTACGGCTAAAATTCGTATGAACACTGTATAAATGTTGCCATGTTCAAGGTTTAAGCCCCCCCAAACGAAAAATCCTAGTTACGTGCCTGGTCTTCGCTTCCGTCTGTCTATGTCTCTGCCTCTACCTATGCCAGAATCCCTCTCTATGCCTCTTACTCTCCCTCCTCTCTCTCTCTCCCTCTCTTTCTCCGTCTTTCTCTCCCTCCTTCTCCGTCGCGGTCTCTTTATCTCTCCCTCTCCTTCGATTTCTCTCTGTCACTCTCCCTTTCCATTTGAGTCTCCCTCTTCGTCTCCATCTTCCTCTGCCTCTCCTTTTCCTCTCGCTCTCGTTCTCACTCTCACTCTCACTCTCACTCTCCGTCTCCCTCCGTCTCCCTCCTTCTTTCTTCTTCTTCTCTCTCTGCCTCACCACGTCGTTCAGCTCCAGCTGTCGACCGGGTCTGTTCTTTTACGGGTATTAACGCCCCCGATGTCATGCTGCCATTGGCATATACATCGATTTGTGCCGTTATTATTATTGTTATTATTGTTATTGTTATTGTATAATGCACAAGACATCATCCCATGACGAATCAAAAGCACCTTATCAATGTCTAGAAGACCAGTCCACTAAGTACTCCTACTAGGGCCGGCCAAAGCGTCTCCACTAACTACTCGACCCAGATTAAGCCGTCCATACTTTACCTACCTTCCTTCCTTCCTTTTTCTTCTTCCTTCTCTCCCATTAAGGTTATGATAGCTACTCGTGTCATTTAAAAAAATTATCAAATTAGGCTCTATGTATCAAGATAGGTTACTTGTTAGGTGAGCTAATTTGAATTTTTAAGGATGGGGATTTGCCTTGATTGGGTATGTTAAACTCCCAGCACAGCTTTCAGTGCTAAGGATCGAGTACACTAACACCGAAACCCACTACAATTTAGCACGTTTACCGGTTTAAGGTACGTAAGAAATTATGGTCTGAACAACCCGACATGTAAGAATTTTAAACCCCGCACCCCAGCAATTCAAACCATGCTCGTGCATAATTTTCTCACCGTGACAAGCATCGCCCACTTACGTTTGATAAGAGCCTGGTATTGGGCAACTACTTTTCTTATTAACAGTTAAACAGCTATGAAATGGTCAGCTAATAATTGCTTGGTCTTGTCTTGTCTTGTCTTCAACCTTCCTCGATCCGAGGGTTGGTCGCTTCATGGACAAGCCTCCTCCTGTCTTTCGTCTCCGACAACGCTTGATCGAACGGCAGCACCATCCAAGTTCTGATGTTGATGATCCATCCCATCCTCGGCCTACCCTGTGCTCTTGCTCCTGGCACTGTGCCCTGCACTATATCCGTTTTCCAGTCAGTCTCCCTTCTTCCTCATCAGGTTTCCAAAGTAAGAAAGTTTCCTTCGTTTGATCGAGTTGAACAAACTTCTTTCTGTTCCTGTCGTCTCCAGTACCTGTTCATTTGTTCTTCTTTTCATCCATCATACTCTCAGAATCTGTCTTAGGCATTTCATTTCGAAAGCCTCAATTCTTTCTTCGTCTCTTCAGGGACGTATCTAGCGTTGGGCTTGGGGGGGCTTAAGCCCCCCAAACGAAGTTGAAGCCCCCCAAACAAGTCAAGCCGTTGTATGCTTACGGCTAAAATTCGTATGAACACTGTATAAATGTTGCCATGTTCAAGGCTTAATCCCCCCCCCAAACGAAAAAGGCTAGTTACGTGCCTGCGTCTCTTTTCTTGATGGTCCAGCTTTCACAACCATATGTTGCCACTGGCCAGACAAGGGCCCTCATGAGTCGTATCTTAGTAACCAATTTGTGCTGTGACTCCTCCACATGTGCTTCAGTGCTGCGCCTGTGCTCAGTCCCCTTGCAAGGGAGGGTAAACAAAACCAGATTGAAGGAATATGTGAGGAGCTGGAGGACTCAAGCAAGAAAGGTCAGTTACACCAACTAGACAGCCGTTTATGCAGCAGTCTTGGCGACTTGTAATGGCGCTATATAAATGCCTGTTACGTTATATTACACTACGGTCGTTAATCCGCGAAAAGCGAAAGGGAGGGACGTATAGGTAAAGATAGATGTTATGCCCTGTTGTCGTGCAGACTTTAATTCCATATCATCATCTTAACCGCAACCATCGTCTCCCGCATGGTGGGACTTTACCAGTGCAGGCGACAGAGCACGTGTCTAGAACGGCTTCTGGGGATGATGAGGCGTGGTGTATAACCAAGATGCCCCAACGCAGACAACGCAATGAGAAGCACGTTCTTCGGGGCTCCGTCCTTCCAAGCGGGTCTTTACAAACAACCTGCGACATAGGCAGCATATATATCTTCGTCCTACCCGATAAAGACAACAAGAACTAAATACCTCGCATGCTATAATATACACTAAAGCAATAAATAAGAAACAATCAAAGGTCACATGGAAAACTTTCACTTCTAATCTTCCATTCCAGCGTTGTGCCTGCCTGATTGGTTGAATAAGTGAATATACATACATCATCACCATTGTCATCATCATCATCATCATCATCGTCATCATCATCATCATCATCATCATCATCATCATCATCAATATCATCATCATAATTATCACCGCCACAACCATCATCGTCATTGTCTTCATCATTATCATCATTGTTTGTAGTCATCGTCGCAATCATCGTTGCTATTGTCCCACCAATTCGTAGCTGACACGACACGAAGAATGACTGCTATTGATCGCTGAATAAGATTTTTAACAAAACAACTAGAATCATAGGCCAAATTATTCATGGCAATTCATGGCATGCAAGAAGACGCATCGTCCTAAACAGCACGGCCTGATGGTCTGCTCGGTAGCACGCTTCATCTCAAATCCTACGACTGAGGATTCGAGCCTGTTTTGCAGGTTATAAGTACAATGATGAAGGGAACGCCTCGTATTTGAATTATTGTAACAATTTCTCAGATTAGAACAAATTTAATTTAATTCGGTTGACAGGAATGCACAAAGAAAATCAGATCTCTCGTTTCCTGCAGATGACGTTTTTAATTACGTCGTTCAGAGGGCAGCGCTCCTGAATGAGTTTGGTTTACGACTGCAATTTTGAGAGCAATTGCAAAATAACCATTATTCAGGTCGAATGTAGGTTGCCACATGTGGTAGGGTAATGCAAGAAAAGTCTTTTCTTAAGCAAACACTATTTAATAAAAGTTTTTTTTTAAATAATAAGAAAAATAATAATAATCGTAATAATATTCAGGAGCGCTGTAATGTAAGGTAAGGTTTGGTTACAAGGTGAAACAAGACAAGGTAAAGTAAGAACTGGGGTCCTGGGATTACTTTAATACTTGTTCGAATAAACAACCATTACATTTCTTAGGGGCAAACAACCTGACAGGTAACTGACAAAAGATGACAAATTGAAACGCTTGTCACACGTTATATTGGTAATTAATCAAGCAGTAAAGTATTATTAAATTTCTCTTACTGGTATATATCCGCGAGAAGAGAATGCTCAGTGTGTTCAGCTTCAGAAGTTCTTGTCGTTGCATCGTCAACTGCTACACATCCGAAGAAGTTAGAAGAGACTGGAAAAGTTGGAAAAGGTAGGACGCTATAACAACAGACTAAGGTAGACACTGCTCAGTGTGTTCAGCTTCAGAAGTTCTTGTCGTTGCATCGTCAACTGCTACACATCCGAAGAAGTTAGAAGAGACTGGAAAAGTTGGAAAAGGTAGGACGCTATAACAACAGACTAAGGTAGACACTGCTGTAATGATAACAGAATTTTCACATTCTGGTATCAAAGGCTGAGGTCGTGCAGTTTAGACAACTGAAGATCTCCGATAAATAGAACACGACACGACAGTATACGTTACTTTTCACTAAGACAGTGTTTCCCAAAGTGGGTTCCGCGAGGGGAAGACAAAGGTTCAATGGAGCAACTGGATAGGCCCTAATTGTTGTTTGAATGTGTTGTTATATTACAAATCAGACCCTGAGGCCACCACAAAGGCTCTGTGGGAAAATTAATTTTATCTAAAACAATTCCAGTCTAACTTTTATCCATTAAACTGTACCTGGATCACTGTTTAAAAGTATTGTGCCAGAATATGTTTTATTTAAGTAGGGGTTCCGCCAAAAAATGTCAAGTCAAAAGGGTTCCGTAGCCTGAGAAGATTCGGAAGCACTGCACTAAGACAACAACTAACCAGCAAATTTAAAAAGTCTAAAGCTGTAGAACAATCTAAATTCAATTTCGTGATTCTGTTGAAGTATTTCTGTTTAGCGATCACCACGAAGATATTAAATACTGTCGTGTTTTCATGTTCAAACTCCAAAATAAATGCTTTTATATTCTTGAGGCTGAAACCTAGAAGAGTAAAGTCCAAATGGCTTGAGCGATGTTGCTCAAACCATCTTCGGCTGTAAGTAATCCCGAAAAGTTAGAATCTAGAGCAAGGCGCATATTGTACGCTGAATGTTGACGAATATTAAAGCAATTATATAGCGCCTTTGTTCCTTTACTAACTCAGAAGTGCTGTCAGCCTCGTTTAACTACATGCTCGTTTTGAAAATCACGATCAAGAAATGATATTTTTCCGTTTAAATGGTATACACAATAAAATGCAAAAATAATTTGATAATGACGCTCTCCCAAAGTTAAGAAGTGCAACAGAAAACATTTAAAACTTTAAACAGCGATTGTGAAAAAGCTGGTACCCTATGCGTGGCTTTCGAGTGGCGCTTTAGATATTTGGAGATCACGATTAAGAACAGTCTGGTTGAAGTAATATCACAGTTTCTGAGCGAAAGGCAGTCTCGGATGAGAGTTTTGAACATGAGGAGATAATTTTTCATATGAATAGACCAGCAACAGGGTTAATGAACGCCGGCCAAAAGCAAGACGTGTAGCAGAAAAAATACTTTCCAGCAGGTTCTGAAGAGACAGAGGTTCGGGATTGTGTGTGTGTGTGTGTGTGTGTGTGTGTGTGTGTGTGTGTGTGTGTGTGTGTGTGTGTGTGTGTGTGCGTGCGTGCGTGCGTGTGTGTGTGTGTGTGTGTGTGTGTGTGTGTGTGTGTGTGTGTGTGTGTGTGTGTGTGTGTGTGTGTGTGTGTGTGTGTGTGTGTGTGTGTGTGTGTGTGTGTGTGTGTGTGTGTGTGTGTGTGTAGGTGTGTGCAGGTGTGTGTGTAGTGAAACCTATGGAATAGAACCATATCTGTTTCCTCAACAATTCGCATGTAGTTTTAGGAGGCTGACAGCACTTCTGAGTTAGTAAAGGAACAAAGGCGCTATATAATTGCTTTAATATTCGTCAACATTCAGCGAATTGAAGGCAAAAAGAGAGACGTTGAAAGTACTTCATCTATCGAGTTAAACATAACGTTACTGATAGAGCAACTATAAAAACCATGTCTTTGTACCCAACGCTTACGGAGTCAACAATTTTGTCAGACAAAACGTCCCAAACATTTCGCCTCCAGAAGATTGGTGATATAGAAGCCTTCCTGAGGTCAGAGGCGATAAGTCGGCGACAACTGTGCAAAAAGTATAAGAGGGTTGTAGATGTGGCTAATGGGGCCTCGGCCGGCCTTGCTATGGTTGGTCTTGGAACTGGGGTGGGTGGGGCAGCTATGTTAGCCACTGGTATTGGTTTTGTTCCTGGTATTGTTCTAGAGGGTTTTGCCATAGCAACGAGTTTTCTGGATATCATTGGAAATATTATTAGCCGAAGGTTTGTTGCTAAAGCTTCAAAACACGACGAAATTTGTATTTTGGCGGAAAGTAAGCTAAACACAGTTCATGACCACATATCTCGGGCGTTAGAAGACACAGCTATCAGCGACGATGAATATAAACTTATTCTTGGAGAGGAGGAGAAATATAGAACGATGAAACGTGATATACAAAGCAAGAGCGGAAAAAAAGAGTTGCCGAGTCAAAGCAAAGACGAGATGGTGGCAGAACTAATCAAGAAACTAACCAGCACTGGGACTTCTCCGCGAACCTCAGCATAAAAGTTTTCATCCAATGTGGTTGGAGTAGTGAGTCTGTTGCTGTTCCGAGCGCGCCACCACCATGCGATTAGTTCATAAGCGATTACGACATAAATGATATCTTTATAGGTCTGTGACACCTTTTTTCAGCCATGATAATTGATCTGCTCTGGAGGCCCTCAAAATCGATTTTGTTGTTGTTAGACCCCAAACCTAAAATCGATCTGAGATCAAGGGGTTCGTGTGTTCCGTGGAATCCACGAACACACCGACGGCCTGGAGGACAGTCGGCTATAATAGTCCCTGCGCTAATTTTGTTCTAAAATACACAGGAGAAAGTCGATATGCTATAATCGTTCGTAGGCCTCTGGAGACCCTCTGGCCGATCTCCTGTAAGCGTCCATTGGTCAAATGGTCCTCTCTAACATCGCTGCGCTCAAACTCTTACTTATATAACTATTCCTCGTTACTGATTAATTCGTGAGGAATATTGCATTCTTTCAAAGCGTCAGCAAGCTGCTTCCAACCGGCTGGATTTGGAATCGTACTTCTTTTCCGGAGCAAGTCATTTACCAAATCCACAGCATGTGTTTGAGGAATCGTTGTATTCTTCAAAACGAGTTCTCCCTTTTCGCTCCAATCGATATCAGAACTGTTTTTCATATGAGTCAAAAGTCGCGATGCATGCGATTTCCATTTCGCTGGAACGGTGTTTAACAGGTCAGTCTCTAGAGAACTAGCTTTCGAGTCGCTTGTGGTCACGACTTTATTATCATTAGCAGTTACATCGTTTAAAGTAAACTTTGTTATAACGTCAGGTTTGTCAATATTTAAATAACGGCTTAAACTATTTGAATAAAGTTTAGCTTTTTCATCGTCAACAACATTTCTATGTAGTATGTCATAGATTTCACCATCCAATTTCGACAGAGTTTTATCCAACATGGTTTCCTTCCATTTCTCAATCTGTCTAGGTTCGACTAAACCATTTTCTTTGCATGTTCCATGTTATTTGCTAGGATTTAAAAATGAACCTAGAAATGCGAGCACCGGAGGTAGCAGTGCAGCGAGGAATCCACCAGATTGAACGATGCGCTTCTTAACCTTAATCAACGTTTTCTTAGACGCCAATTTTCTTAGCTTCTTTTTATGTCGAGCGAGTTTGCTCTTCTGAGGTTTAGTTAAGGGCACAAAGCCTTTTAAAAGATTGTGAGTGCATTCGCATATACCACACAAAAGATTCTTGCTACAATTCTTCAAAATCTTTTTCCGAACTGTGACTGACGCATCTTTAATCAACCTTAGTTGCGCAAGATACTTCTTTATTCTGGAAGTCATTTTAAGTGAATGATTGTAACAGGTTGTGTGCAACTGTATATATTTATTTTCTAACATAGACAAAATGTGTCTCGCCCGGAAATATGCTTGTTCTTATTCTACACCTCTCGTCGGTATCTGGTCTAAGATCGACCAAAAGGTAACCAAATGGTGCCATTGTTGCATCTCTGAATGCTTCGAGCATAAAATTTGACTTTCCGGGAAACATCTGTCTAGCTAAATTTGCAATCTGTGTAGAATCTCTTACATTTTTGAACAGAACCAAATAGTGAGCATTGAGACTGATAGTTCTGGTATGTTTTCTTTGGTAAAACAGATTTTGAGTGAGATATAATACCGAAACATTTCTGTGATGACTAATCTTTGTGAAAATGTTAGTGAGTCTCTCATCCGTTTCAGACATCAAATCGTCTAGAATTAAAAGTGTCTTGTCTTTTCCATCGAAAATGTTCAAGTCTGGAAGTCCTTCATGAAACTGTATTTGGGGATATTTGTCAAAAATGTCTTGGTATATGCCATAACACCTTATCACTTTGTCAACTGTTGGCTTTACCATGTGTTGTATGTGATCTATAAATCTCAGTGTAAATTGAGTTTTGCCACACCCCGAAGGGCCACTTACAATAGCTGAAAAGGGATGCTGCCAAGTAGGGGCGTGGTGGCTCAGTGGTAAGTTCGGCGCCTTGTGACCGGAGGGTTGCAGGCTCGAATCCCACTCTAGCCGCTGCGTACGGACCTTGGGCAAGTCCTTCACTCGCAATTGCTCGTGGCGCTTCGGCGTGAAAATTCCGGCACAGTATCAAATGCTGTAGTTGGGAGCGCGTCTGAGTAGTAGTTGACTTCGAGAGGCGCTATAGAAATAACTGGAATAAAAATAAAATAAATAAAATAAAGAATGACAAACTGAAATCTGAATTATCTTTATATAGACAAAATGAAAACACAAGAATAACACATTCGATAGAGTTATATAAAGATTATATGCAATTTGCGATCAATGAAAATATAATCTATAGGCTGATAAATACCAGCCGGTGTGTAGATTCCCAACTGTAGAACATAACGATTTTGCTTCTTCGCATTTTGTAATAAAATGTATTTAAACATATATTTAGTTAAACGAGAGGGGTGCACGATAGTGTAGTGGTTAGCACGTTAAACTGCCGATGGAGAGGTCGGGGTTTCGAATCCCCGCCAGGTCAGAAATTTCAATAAGATTTCTGCTCCTGCTGCACCCCTAGCCAGCTCGGCTATAATGAGCACACTGACGGAAAACTGTCGGTGGGAAGATGAGACGGTGAGGGTGTGGGCTGGCCGCCTACCCTCATATGCCGAGTCTAAGAAACTGAGGTTGCTAACACTTGCTACCCGTGGTCGCCTCAGGGTTAGTTTAAGGGTCCTCTCTCTCTTCTTGCTTAAAACGATCCATATTATTAAGTTGTCAAAATATGTTGTCCAAATAGCATGCATGTAAGAATATAGCTTGTAATACATATTAGAAATATATTTTAAAATTAAATTAGATTTAATTATATATTAAAGGGTGGTTGGTTGTTTCTGTGTGTGTGCGTGCGTGCGTGCGTGCGTGCGTGCGTGCGTGCGTGCGTGCGTGCGTGCGTGCGTGCGTGCGTGCGTGCGTGCGTGCGTGCGTGCGTGCGTGCGTGCGTGCGTGCGTGCGTGCGTGTGTGTGTGTGTGTGTGTAGGCGCCTATGTGTGCTTAATGATATTAAAGTAGAGTGTTGAAGTCTTGCAAAGCCTATGTTCATTATTCATAATTCATAATTCATATTCTTTTCACTCATAAAGCATATGGCTACTGTGCTAAAAGCGACCTATGGGCTCTGCCGGTTTGCACGAGGAGCTGTCTATGGGTTCTGCCGGATTCCACGAGGAGCTGTCTATGGGTTCTGTCGAATTTCGCTAAAACACACCTATGGGTTCTGTCGAATTTCGCTAAAACACACCTATGGGTCCTGTCGAATTTCGCTAAAACACACCTATGGGTTCTGTCGAATTTCGCTAAAACACACCTATGGGTTCTGTCGAATTTCGCTAAAACACACCTATAGGTTCTGTCGAATTTCGCTAAAACACACCTATGGGTTCTGTCGAATTTCGCTAAAACACACCTATGGGTTCTGTCGAATTTCGCTAAAACACACCTATGGGTTCTGTCGAATTTCGCTAAAACACACCTATGGGTTCTGTCGAATTTCGCTAAAACACACCTATGGCTTCTGTCGAATTTCGCTAAAACACACCTATGGGTTCTGTCGAATTTCGCTAAAACACACCTATGGCTTCTGTCGAATTTCGCTAAAACACACCTATGGGTCCTGTCGAATTTCGCTAAAACACACCTATGGGTCCTGTCGAATTTCGCTAAAACACACCTATGGGTTCTGTCGAATTTCGCTAAAACACACCTATGGGTTCTGTCGAATTTCGCTAAAACACACCTATGGGTTCTGTCGAATTTCGCTAAAACACACCTATGGGTTCTGTCGAATTTCGCTAAAACACACCTATGGGTTCTGTCGAATTTCGCTAAAACACACCTATGGTTCTGTCGAATTTCGCTAAAACACACCTATGGGTTCTGTCGAATTTCGCTAAAACACACCTATGGGTTCTGTCGAATTTCGCTAAAACACACCTATGGGTTCTGTCGAATTTCGCTAAAACACACCTATGGGTTCTGTCGAATTTCGCTAAAACACACCTATGGTTCTGTCGAATTTCGCTAAAACACACCTATGGGTTCTGTCGAATTTCGCTAAAACACACCTATGGGTTCTGTCGAATTTCGCTAAAACACACCTATGGGTTCTGTCGAATTTCGCTAAAACACACCTATGGTTCTGTCGAATTTCGCTAAAACACACCTATGGGTTCTGTCGAATTTCGCTAAAACACACCTATGGGTTCTGTCGAATTTCGCTAAAACACACCTATGGGTTCTGTCGAATTTCGCTAAAACACACCTATGGGTTCTGTCGAATTTCGCTAAAACACACCTATGGGTTCTGTCGAATTTCGCTAAAACACACCTATGGGTTCTGTCGAATTTCGCTAAAACACACCTATGGGTTCTGTCGAATTTCGCTAAAACACACCTATGGTTCTGTCGAATTTCGCTAAAACACACCTATGGTTCTGTCGAATTTCGCTAAAACACACCTATCTATTACTACTTCTGGTATAATTAGTTCCCTTTCTTGTCCGACCATTCAAGCATCCCCCAGCCCAGGTAGGTATTTGTGCTTACCGGTATCCTATCAAAGGGGCGAAAATCAAAAGGGCGAAATCAAAAAGGCGCAATCAAAAGGGCGAAAATCAATAAAGCGAACGATATATAAAGCGCATGATCAAAAGGGCGAAAAGCAAAAGGGTGCATGTTTAAAAGGGCTAATGTAAATAAAGAGCGTGTTTACAGGGGCTTATAATTTAGCGCTTATATAGACGAATAATATTGAAAAGAGTGAAACATGGAAAATGTAGCCTAAACATCTCCTATTCCATGACAAACAAGGATTAAAAAACTACGATTCAGTGTCATATTATAAAGACTGTCGATGCTGCTTATAGTTTACTATCCGTCAAGTTTAGTGAGTTTGGCAAAAGTGCTTGATATTTATGTCTAACACGTCGTATTCTTTGCTTTAAGTTACCGGTAGTTGGGAGCAATGCGATACTCTTCATATTTCCAATGAGTCTATGGCCTATATAAAAATAATAATAATAATCTTGTTCTTTAATTAATTAAGCGCCTGCAAACGCACTGCTCTGCACAGTGAACATACATATAGTAGAAACGGCAGCCACGCAGGGCGCCTTACATACATGTATATAGTAGAAGCACATGATAACAGTTTTACAGGAGTCGAATATAACTGTATTTAAGCGGAAGCCACACGGCGCCAACATATAAAGGTGCACTTTCTTACATTTCGCACTTATCTTCGTAAACACGCTCTTTATTTACATTAGCCCTTTTAAACATGCGCCCTTTTGCTTTTCGTCCTTTTGATCATGCGCCTTATTTATCGTTCGCTTTATTGATTTCGCCCTTTTGATTTTCGCCCCTTTGATAGTAAACCGTGCTCACCTGGGTAACTCCCAGCAGGTGCGTCCACGTCGCGGGGTGGATACCGCTTGTCGGTAACTAAATCCTGCCGGGGACCTAGTAGGAGGCAAGGGATCTGAGGACGGACAAGGGCACGGCGAGTCAGTTCGTCGTTGGTCGACCCACCTTATTTCTGGATGATTCGGCCATCTGACTACTTTGCGTTTACCTGGCGAGTTACCAAGGGAATTATACGCCGAAGAGTTTTCCACAGTGACAAGTATAATACCGTAGAATTGTGGAAACGGCCACGCTCCGGAGTGGGGCATGCCACTGATGATATTCAAGCTAATACTTTACCTATCTATGTTTCTATTCTTTTTGTATATCTACCCAATTCTGTTCCTACCCATTTCTCTACCACTGTCTCAATATGCTCTGTATCTAACTCTTTCTCTGTATTGTCTTTCTTTCTCCTTTCTACCTTGGGTTCTATCTCTATTTCTGCCTATATATTCTACGTCTTTACTTCTTCTTTATCTCTGACTTTATCTGTTACTCTATCTCTGTCTCTATCTGCTACTCCATCTCTGTCTCTATACCTCTCTTCTCCATGCGTTTCTCTAGAGACTATTCCTGATTATTTATCTTCTAATTACTTCAAGACTCGAGGTCTTTTGAAACGATGCTAAATATAAATGTGTGAACTGCAAATTTCAGATGAAGGGAGTCATTTTTCTGAGCCTAATCGTGCTTCTCGTTATCCAGAGTAAGACAATTTCTTTTGTAAGATATTCGTTTGTTTCAATGCAAACTATCCGAAAGGTTATCGACTTTGAATATTTTGATATCGATGATGCCGATGACGTTGCGGAATGCAACGATTTTAAGGTTAATATAAAGACAGCAAAAAGTTGTTAGCGTCAAAGGCAAAACACTCATTTGCGCGACCCTACAGAAAGTTCTCATAAGAAACGAGATCCAGTGATCCACGTCCTAAAGTACATAAAGGGACCACTACTATCTAATGACGAGACATCTGATTAACCTCGACGTTGCATTGGTACTCATTTCCCTTTAATATTCCACGGAAAGTCAATGGTTCAAATACTAACCCTGCTCGATTTTCCTTGATACACTGTGTCTGCCAGCGCAGTTGATGGATTCAACAATTAAGATTCAACAAAACGAAACGCACACCATTGCAAATTACAAAAATTGCATGTAATGCCTCAGCCTGTTAACACTATACTATCGAGTTGGAGACAATCGAAAAGGCGTCTCTTAAGAGTCTGATTTCTTGCCATTGCATAGTTATATCACGCTGGACATTTTGCATAGGTGTCAACTGCCGTTCTCTCGGCGAGATCGCTGACGCCGCGAAGAGAGCAAAGGAAACTCCAGTGGTTGGCCCTTGGTGGAACGAGGCGAAGACAGAAAAGAGAGCCTTGGGTTCAGTATGGAATGTTATTAAGAATCACTGGAATTATCTGGTAAGTATACTTTCAATTGTTTATATTACGTTGCATCGGTTCAGTTGAAACCAAACTTTTAGAGGAGTCAGAGTGCATATTATGTGTTCTACCTAAATTAGTGACTTCTCGGAAACGAAGTGCGCAGTTGACTTGTGTGGAATGTGCATAGTATGAATCCTTGACAGATCATCTCAAGTCAATCGCACACGTTTTCATTCTATTACCTGGAATATTTCTTAACAGTTCAAGTACAGTTTGACAATTTGAGGAAGAGTTTGAAATTGACATTTATGAGTATTTCAGGCACAGATGTAAGCAACTTCTCTGACTATCCACCTTCTTATGATTCATAGCGGGTCGTTATTGTGCCATTGGGGTGGGGAACTGTTTGCCCGAACTGTTTGCCCGAACGAGCGTGGATTCTAGGTGTCGGATTCTACCGCCTCGTGGCAGACGTGCGTTGTGTTGGGCCTTGGTGCTGCGACATGGCTGACGTTATCGGCAGCATCTGCCAGGATTGCTAAACGGCTGTCAACAGCTTCCGGTCTGGAAGCGAGGTTTGGCCGAATGGCTACCTCAGGATTCGAACTCGACCCAAACACAGTTTTAATTGGCGTATCTATGGGGTATCCCCCTCGCTTAGGCTCCTCCTATCTTGGTCTTCAACTGTAGCTTGGAATCGAACTCCCATTGCTCTAATTCTTCTTCACCTAAGGAAACTGGGCCTTAGAAATCTCTACTAGCTGCGCTAATACAGCAACTCAAGACAGGTTATCATTCAAAAGATAGGTGTCACTTCAAGAGCACTTATATAGCACTATAATGATTAATTGTCACTTCAGTTAACTATTGATTGTTATGCACTCTTACAACTTTAATTCCACAGCAAGTCTTTTGCAAAGAAAGTTTATCACTTAATGTTTCTAATTCAACAGTCACTAAGCTCTCTTCAAGATAGAAAGGGAAAATCTCTACTGCTAAAGCACTGTTCATACATTAAACATAAGGGCCTCAACCGGCTCACGAGCGCTATCAACGCAATGCAGTGCCTGACACAAAGTAACCGTATCGGATAAAGACCCAAAAATTTCTATCGCTAACTTCAATAATTTCTATAAACCGATCAGTGGAGGGGCAACTAGTCTACGAATAGAATCTTATTTCAATTTGAAAGAAGAAATTCAAATGTTGCCTGCAGCACGTTCCAGAACTTTCGAAGTTTAACACGGTGCTCGATTGGCTCAGTTTCTCAGGGTCCGTCGAAATCTGAATTTCGATGAAAAGTGCCAACATCACGATTCCAACGAGCCGTTTCGTTAAGCAACCACTTTTCGATTGTCGATTACTAAGCTTTTCGCAAATCTTTGCCATTATTGTATTGACAGTTCAACAAATTAGCAGAAATATCTGAGCCTTCACGAATCGTCGACTGTCCATCATGGCCACCGCAGTCAGATTGACAGCCTGATGTCAGCATAGCTCTGGCTTAGCCTATCGCCCAGGCGGCTGTGAAAATAGGTAAATATTAAGAATCTGAGCAGTATGGGCTATGGGTCGGCGGGTATACGCGTATCCGCGGGTTTACCAGTACCGAACCCATACCCTGGGATTGGGTACGGGTCGGGTAAATATTTCACGGATTGTGTCGTGTACGGGTATGGGCATCACGGGAACGGGTATACCCGGGTTTACCCGTACCAACGTGAAGTTTTTGGGGTTACAATGTCACTGTTAGATGTACTAGTGAGTCTTGCACCGTCAAAGACTTGCTTACTATAGACTGACAGACAAATAGGCTACTGTCACATGCCTGTGTTGACCCTTCGTGAAGTTGGCATTTATTAACAGATGTTCAAATTACAGTTACAAAGCGGCTTGTTTCGCAAAGCTTTTACATATATCTGATCTGGTTTCCACTTTTCAGTGGGGCAAGAGGAGTGGGTCAGAGGTCGCTAACGTTGAGGCCCGTGATTGACTGGACAGGTCTGGCATTCCAGCTGTCTTTTCCGGACAACAGGTAGATGCAGTCCAAGTTATCTATATTTCAAAGTCTTTCGTCGAATTACCTCTGACTAATGTTTAAACTTTTCATTTAGCGGTATTTTGTTGAAAACAACAGTGTTATGCTTGGCTGCGATGGTTGTATCGAATGACATCTACCAGATGGAAATTCTGAAAATTCCGAAGATCTCACATGTTATCGGCTGCTAGGCTGTAGGTGGGACAGACCATGCAGACTATAGAGACATGATAAATAGCAAGACTGGCATGGCCTACTCCATGTACTCCTATATAATTGACCTCTGTAAAAGAGTTCATGCTTTAGCAAACCGAGTATTAAGCTGGTTGCTTACTTAAAGTTTTACTGGCAGGTCAAGAATTTTTACAGCGCGTATAACGTCACATCTACGGCTGTTGCAATTTTTAAACTGGATGATGTTGATTCTGAGTCTTCTACATCCAATTTTGGAGGTGTAGGTAATAAAGTATACTTGTGTTAAACTAATATTGATGAATCGTTTGATAGTGAGACAGCCAACAGTACTAAATTGAGTTGGGCAGTTCATACAGCAAATTCACTGTAATCATCATCATCGTCATCATCATCATCATCGTCGTCGTCCTCGTCGTCGTCGTCATCAGTATCATCCTCAACAGCTTCATCCGCGTTATCCTCCTCCTCATCCTCCTCAGCATCTTCAACCTCATCCTCAGCAACCTCAACCTCATCATCAGCATCCTCCTCATCATCCTTACAATCTTCAGCATCTTCATTTTCAGCATCCTCGTCATTCTCATCCTCATCCCCTCATCTTCATCCTCATCCTCGTCCTGGTCCTCATCATCAGCATTTTCATCCTCATCATCCTCATCCTTCTGAGCATCCTCAACCTCATTATCACCATAATCCTCATCATTCTCACCATCCTTAGCACCAGTTACTTTACCTTAATATAAAACCAACGTATACGCTTGGAATATATCGGAGATAATTTACTTGTTTGAAGATTATGTTTTGTGATAATTGTTTTAGTATCGAGCAGCCATCGGGAAAGATTAACAGACGTCACCCCAAGTCACAAAAATAACTTTTTGATTGATTGAATTAGACGAAATCCAAATTTTAATAAAAACTGAGTTAATAATTACATTAATTAGATGTCATCGAAATTATAAGAGACCGGTCTGCTGATTAAACAGCTGCAGAATATGATACTGTGTTGTGATTTATACTAAGGAAGTAAATTAATTAGGTCACAATTTTACCAATTAGGTCATAATTGGACTGTGGTTTTGGAACAACTATTTCTAATATCCATGATTTGCCGGAATCTTTAATAAACCCGTGCACTGCAGCTAGTGATGAGGAACACGAGAAATGTTAAAAGTGAGACACTGGTTCACACCACTCCATAGTCGGGAGAGGGATATGCACCGATGAAGACGGATAGAGAGCAAGATGGAGACGGAGACGGAGAGGGATAGACATATTGAGATAGAGATGGAAACGGAGAGTGAGAGCGGAACGGAGACGGAAAGAGAGCGCAAGTGCGAGAGCGAGGGAGAGAGTTGGGGAGAAGGAGACGGAGGTGGATAGAGAAAAGGAGAAGGAGAGGGATTATGAGAGCGAGAGGAAGACGAAGTCGGATATGGAGGGTAGAGCGGGAGGGAGACGGATACGGATAGGGAGAAGGAGAGCGAGAGGGACACGGAAACAGAAACTGAGACAGGGAGATAGAGGGAGGCGGTGACGGAGAGCGAGATGAAAAGCGAGAGGAGAGGGGGAAGGAGAGGAAGGGCGGGAGAGAGCGTGAGGGAGACGGAGACGAAGATGGAGACGGGGACGGAGATGAAGAGAGATAGAAAAAGAGCGAAATGGAGACAGAAACCGAGACAGAGACGGATAGAAGGACACAGGCGGAGAGCGAGAGAGAGGGAGAGGGTGAGAGAGAAAGGAAGAGACAGAAAGAGCGAAAGAGAGAAAGAGAGAGAGAAAGAACGCAGGAGAGAGAGAAAGAGAGAGACGGATATACTGTTGACGTCAAAAGAGTCAGAGTGAGATGGAGATACGTTGGCAGACAGAGAGAAAAGAAGAGATACAGAAAGAGAGACGCAAAGAAAGAGAGAGAGAGATACAGAGAGACGGATATACCGATGGCGTCAAAACAGTCAGAGTGAGATTGAGATACGTAGGCAGGCAGAGAGTAACTAAGAAGTACACAGAGAGGGACATATATACACACATATATTCATTCGAAGTATATATATATATATACATATATATATATATATATATATAGAGAGAGAGAGAGAGAGAGAGAGAGAGAGAGAGAGAGAGAGAGAGAGAGAGAGAGAGAGAGAGAGAGAGAGAGAGTCGGAAGAAAGTGACATAGAATAACAGACGCTGGTTTGTATAGTTGAAGCCTGAGTAGTGGTGAACCAAGGGTTTCAGGCCCGCGCTTCTAAGCATTCGAATGCACAACTGACCCTTATAGCCGATCGACTTCCAGGGCCTCCAGAGAGTGCACGAACGCTTATAGCAAATTTGAACTCAGATCGATTTTCGGTTTGGGGCCAGGGCCTTCAGAGGGTCCTGAAACCGACGGACAATTATAGCCAATCGGCTTCCAGGCAGTCTGTTTGGGGACCAAACGAAAACGGCACGAACGCTTATAGCTTAGAAGTCCTCGAGTGTGACCATTTTCATAGTTGTGACTGATAATATGGTCACAAGTGTCACAGTGTCACACTGAGCGGCTTCGGGGCCAGGGCCCACTGGGCCTTATAGCAGATCGACTTACAGACAGTCCGTGGCACTCACAGACCCATTAATTTTCAGGACCTCTAGAGTTCGTGGACGCTTTACAGATGGCCCTGATACCTATGGGCTCTTATAGCAGAGCGGTTTTAAGTGCCTATTATAGCTTAGAAGTCCTCAAGTGTGACCATTTTCACGGTGCGACTATGATATCAGTCACACTGTCACGCTAAAGCTGTAAGCCGCTATAAGCCAGTCATCAGCACATAATAAACGCACACAGACACGCAGAGACATACACGCATACACACATACATACTGAGATGCACACAGGCATGCACGAACAGACATACACACATATACCCACACATATACACACAGATTGAAAAACTATAGTTTCGTTTTTTTTAAAACACTTCTCATGGCCAAATTAATCGTGTCTTGAGAATGATTAGCGATCTCATTATGTCTACCATTATATGTAGATAACAATAGACTGATGTGGTAAAAGTTGTAAAAGCAAAAGTAACCACAGACTTAGGTTATATCAAAACCCTTTTGCAGTACGATTTCATACAGGTTTATCTGTCCGTAGCATGACCTATTTCCTATTTTGTGAATTAACCCTTCCATTTTGTATACACAGAATCGTCGCTATGTTAGGTCATCCGTAGATAAACTGTTGCCAGTTCAGGTTCTTTCGGATTCCAGCAGCAACATTCGGATTCCGTCCAACCAAAACTTGCCTGCTGAAGGAAAAACCTAGGCCTATTAAAAAACGCCGCTTAGTCTATATAGTGTTCTATTCTTTCGTCCATCCATCCATTCATCCAACCATCCATCCACCTACCCATCTATCCATCCACCCATCCATCCATCCACCCATCCATCCACCCATCCACCCACCCATCCACCCACCCATCCATCTATCCATCATTCTTACCATACACCCATACACCTATCCATCCACCCATACACCTATCCATCCATCCATCCATCCGTCCAACCATGTACATATCTATCCATCCATCCATCCATCCATCCATCCGAAACCCTTGGTTCACCACTACTGCCTGTGCCTCCCTTTGGCGAATGTAACACAAAGAGTAGATTTCCTATAATTGAGCAAATAACCGCTTCTCCCTCTGCACGCCCATCGACTCCACAGAAGCTCCTCGTAGGAAGCAAACGTGGTGCCAAGCCAGAAGATAAATGTCTTGGGTACAAAGACAACCACATGAATGAAACGACAGCTGCACATTCTTTAGCATAAAAGAGGTTATTCGCATGGATGGGCAGGAGAACAGGGATCTGTAAAGATGAGAGGGAGGGAAACTCAAGGAGGGACACGAGAGAAAAAGGAAAGCCAGGAAGAACGAGAGCCTACGACACGAGCTTCTCCGCCTCTCTTTGCCTCTTTTCCGCAAACGCTTGATCGCCATTTTCTTCGATCGTGGTTTCATTGTGCAACGTCTGGATTTTGTTTGAAGTGGCGCTATGTAAATTTACAGTTACCATTTTCAAGAGACAGGGAAAGCAAGAGGAAGAGCGAGAGTGATAGATCAGGAGGAATAAAATGGGAATAACAGACACTTTTCACCAGGGGCGCCCGCAGCGTGACGCACTGGACGCACGTGCGAACACCCACTAAATAAAGAATCCACACAAGGATAAGGCTTCGCATCGATATTTTTGAAAGCAATTGAATCACCTATATGACATGCAATACAGAGCCTTGTTAGATTATTTGTAATCAAGTGCGGAAATAAATGCTCACAGAAAACAGTTTTTTAAACGGCAATACGCCATTTTAAAATATTTAGATGTTATCTAAATTGAAAATTTTTGTAGTTATGCGTCCAATTTTGTTTAAACCTGCGGGCTGCCCTGCTTTCCACCACAGGCAATTAACTGCATTCGTAATTGTAATCGCCAAACTTCTAAAGCGCCACTCGAAGGTCAAGCGCAGGGCCTATTCAACTCAGCGGGGTTTTCAAGAGAGTAGTCCAAATGAGGTTCGAGTCCGGTTTCCAGGGGCCATATCAAGAGAGGAGCCAGAGTAACTCTTAAGGCGGCGTCGTTTAGGGCGAGAAGATTTGGAAGAGTCGGAGTAGTTGAAAAGGTGAGACTTGAGTTTTGAGTGGAAAGCGCAGGGTGTTGGTAGAGGAACATGAGGAGGAAGAGGATGGAGGACGGATTGCAAAAATGATGGAGGAACAGAGAATCTGCAGAGGTCAGAGTGATGATTGTTCCAGAAGCGTGGTGCTGTGTTGAATATGGCGCGGTTGGAGAACTTGAGATGAGCAGTGACTGGGGATCGAGAAAGACTGAGATAGGAAGATGATCTGGAGGAGACGGTTGCCTGGATGGTGAAGAGATCACGGAGATACTTGGGCTGGGAATGTTGTAGAGAGTTGTAGGTTAATGATAGGACTTTCAATTGTCTTTCATACATATTATCTTAAGGCGAATCGTTTCAGTTGAACATGGGATTTGCACACAGACGTTGCTGAAAAATAAATCATGTGCTAAGTTTGAAAATGCTATTTATTCATTCAATGAATAAATAAATAAAATTATTTGCACCATAAATTTACACATAACATATTAAAATACAGCAATAAAGGTTGTGGCAACGCTACCGACTCGCATTATGAATTCCTGCTTTGCCCTTCCTTTCGTACTGGTCATGTTGCATCTGATATTAAAATGGCAACATTTATTCCCATTTACAAACTAGTGTTCGCAATCGTAATCTCCAAAGTTCTTAAGCGCCACTTGAAGGCCAAGCGCAGGGCACCAGCCTGTTCACAAGCGCTACTTCAAATCAGAGGGGGTTCCATAGAATAGTCGAAAAGAGGTCCAAATCCGGTTTCAGGAGGCCAAATGAAATAAGAGAGGGTTTCCAGAAAGTGGTCCAAAAGAGGTCCGAGTCCGGTTCCAGAGGCCAGATCTAGAGAGAAGATAGGAGCATCATGATTACTTCTGCATCACAGCCTCTGTTCTTCCATGTTCCTCTGAAATTTTCGAAATAATGCTATAACGTACTTCAGAGGAAGGGCATTTCTTCACAAAGAAGCCTCCTATCGCATGATTTCGCATAGAGAGTAGTAGACCTTGAATGATCTTAATGCTGAATCCTAGTCGCTATCCACTGCTGAGTCTTGGCTATGTAGGCCTACTTGTAATTGCCTTCTTGATTATTTCCTTTCAATGCCATCTAAAACAACAATGACCTCTTAAGAACTATGAATGAGGTTAATCTTCCCTATGTCTATACATTTGCATTCGACGAAGCCATTAAGTTAGATGTATTTACTGAGAATTCTGATAGCTGCTATCTCTGAAATAATATTTATATTGACTCTGATGCCAAATATTTTTGCTGATTCAACTTGGGACAGCTCATTCTGCACTACTCTTCCATGCAACCCAAACTTGCCTCCTCCACTCTATTTTTGGTAATGCACCTGAATTGGGGGCCGGGGAGGAAGGGTAGGAATATTCATAAGGGAAGTTATCCCCCATCAATTATTCGACTCTTTACCCCTCAATTTAGCTCTGAATACTTTCGAAAGGCTAATTATTCGAACTACTTTGAAGAAAGGCATTTGTCTGATCGGAGTAATATGTAGACATCCTGGATCAAACTTAGAAAAATTTGTTTAGAATTGGAGAATCTCTTATAAAAAATTGCTCATAGGCAGTGGCGGCGATCTTGTCTGAGAGGTGGGAGCAACGTCGGCCATTGTCTGGTCGATGACCTTTTTTTAGGAATTTTCAAAACTTGTTAAACTTTAAAAAAAATCTGTATCACTTTTCAACAACTTCATCTCTGAAAAAGTTGATGACCTTTTTTAGTCATTGACCTCTTTACAACTTTTCCTCGCAACACTCTTATTACCTTTATTACCCGAAAATTTCCTTTAAAAATGTTTCGGGGGGACACTTCTCCTAAAAATTTCTTTTTACCTCTTCTGCTCAAAAAGTACCTCAAAACCCTCACGCACAGTTACATTTCTTGGCCGATTTTGGTGTTTCTTCAAAATTTGGGTGTCAAATGTATGGCGTGTCCCCCCACTCTTAAAGGTGGGGGTCCTGTCCCCCTCGACCCCCCGTAAATCGCCGCCCATGCTCATAGGGATAGACATGTAATGATTATGGGAGAATTCAACATTGACTTGCTAAGGGCTGACGACCATCATATGAAAGGTTTCTTTTTAAATAGCATGACCGCACATAATTTCCTTCCCATTACAACAAAGCCCACTAGAATAACAACACATTCTTCGACACTAATCGACAATATTTATACCAATGCCTGGTCCCGCATCGTTGATTCTAAAATCATTACTTCTCATATATATGTTTCGACCTAGAAAAACTCCTGATCTTAATAATTCCCTTTTACTCAATATTCGCATCATTAACGATGAGAATTTAAAAAAATTCAGCGCAACCGTTTCGGAAGCCGATTGAACTTCGGTCTTAGCTGCCTGCCACAGTGATGACGCAAACAAATCCTATGATTTATTTTTGGCTAAATATAAATAGCTTTATGACGCGGCATTCCCTCAAAAACCAATTAAGAATAAACGAAAAGCCCTTTTTCAGTCACCCTTGGATGATGAGGGATTCCTCAAATCAAGCAGAAAGAAGAACGAACTTTATTTAATTTATAGAAAAAACACCCAATAACAAAAGTAAATTTATCTTGTTCAGGAATAAATTCAAAACAATTTGAAAATATGTATTACACAGTTGAATTTATAAGTATAGTATTGATCCTTAAAAACTTGGAATCTTATTCGATCCATAAAGATGAAAGAACAGGAGTCAACAATCGAAGCCTTGAAAATTAATGGCTCTATCAACAAATCCCCTACACTAGCCTAATGGCTAATGAATTTAACCACTATTTTTTCGAACATTGTCTATTCCCTAGCGAAAAAAATTCCGGCTACTCGTCGGTGTAATCCCTACATCTTCTGAGAAAATTCTTAATATAACCAGGGAAATTCGTAAAACCCACAGCAGAGGAATTGATGACCTTGACCCCACTTTAGCGGCCCCTCTCATTGCCCCCAAGCTCGCTAACTATTCCTTCAACTACGATATGGCTTAGTTCCACAAGCCATAAAAATTCCTAAGTTCGTTCTTATTAATTTATAAAAAAAATGGGGATTTACCTTGGGGGGAGGTAAGTTAAACTCAGGCACAGCGTTGAGTGCTGAGGATCGAGTACACTGACACTCACACCCACTACAATTTCAAACGTACATGTAGACCGGTTTTAAATATGGTAGAAATTCTGGTCTGGACATCCGGACATATAAGAATGTTCAACCCTTCCTCACAATTAAAACCCTTCCCCTACTTTTCTTACCATGATAAACAACTCCCACTTACTTTTGATATGAGCCTAGCATTGGCCAACGTCTTCTTACTATATCAGTGAAAAAACTACGAAATGGTCAGCCAATAATTGATTGGTCAGTTAACATCAATTTGATAGCCGTTTATGCAGCGCTGTTGCCAGACATTTATTAGCGCTATATAATTGTCTGTTATATTACATTACAGTCGTTAATCAACGAAAAAAATGGGAGGAATAATATAAAGGTCGATGTTAATAGACTAGATTAGCGTTACGCCATGTTGTCATTCACGCGCTAATTCCAGTTCGAAGCAGCAAGACTAGTGGTTGAATGATCTACAGTTCATGGAATATGATGCCACAATGGCGCTAACGCAGCCCTCCACGCTTTCATGGATCGGTACACGAATACCTGGTACCAATTTACTTTGGGAGGCTAGAATCCCGTCGCTGAACTGATGCTGTTGTCTATGCGCCTCAGTCGACGGATCGTTTGACCTCTTCTGGGAAGACGCAGCTGGAGGCCGCACAGAATGCCCATCACTTAACTGAAATCGTCTGCAAGCTACAGAAACAAAACTTGTATCGCGCCGTTGTGTAATACACAAGGCATCAACCGATGGAATACCAAAGTCAATATCCAGAAGATCAGTCCGCTTAAACAGAGTGGAAGCCTATCATGGTGGATAAGGAATTTTCAATAGGTACGTCTTAAGTTGAGAACGAAATGAACAAGATAGGCCAAGGAGGTCGTATATGCATTAAATGAAGTCGATACTTTAAATTACAAACATATGTGTGTGTGCGTGTTTTCGAAATTAGATATCAATATTTGTTGTAAAAAATGCGAAAAGTAGTTTTGGTGGCTGTTATTACTGTAATAACAGCAATTTAATGTATGCAAATAAAACTTAGCTGTACACTAGAGTCCTTTCTCCTTTGGCGGATTTCGAATCCTCTTGTATGCACACGCAGACAACCGTCCCGACCTAGGACTGTGCCCACTTACCTCGGGAAATTTATCAAAGAAACCTGAGTCATCGAGTATTTCCAGGAGAAACTTCTGATCTGCGCAAACCAACAGAACAGATTCAGACAGCCAGACCGATCAGACCGATCAGACACGAAGACCGCCAGACAGCCAGACAGCCGTCTGTCTGTCTGCCTGTCTTCATGTCTGATCGGTCTATAAAACAGACAGACCGACTCCTCTGTATTCTCACAACTGCAGTCATCTTATAGACAGACAGACAGGCAGACAGACAGACAGACAGACAGACAGACAGATGGCCGAACGGACAGACGGGCGCAATATCAGCCTTTGCGACACTACATGTACCAACCAAGTCAGCCACGTTTTTGTCGTTTCTTTGCTTGCGTTATAAATAAGAAGAGGCCGCAGAGCCGATGCTGTTTAACATAGCAGTTGCAATGAATCGCTATGACCGAGCGTAGAAGAGAAGACGAGCATCTTCGGTGTCAAGAATGAGGATCAATAAGAGAAAATAATTATAAGCAGCCACCTGGAATTATTGCAAGAATTTCTCATATTAGAATTTTTTTTATTTAATTCGGTTGACAAGAATGTACAAAAGCCCTTTATTCGACAGAGAAAATCAGATCTCTCGTCTCCTGCAGCTGACGTTTTAATTATTGCGGCTAGAGAGCGACGCTCGTGAACAATCTGTTGCTTTGCGCTTAGCTCTAGAGTAGCGCTGTATAGATTGGAGTTCACGTTTACGAATAGGAGAGCAATTGCAAAATGAAATTTTGTTATTCAGGCCGACTGTAGGTTGGCGCGTGTGGTTGGTTAATATAACTAACGTATTTTCCTAAGTACACATTTATAACAGACCACTTTATTACTCACACAATTCTAAAACCAGAACAAATTTGGTCAAGGCACATTGGCGAGTTGAACATTGTACGATGAGATAAAGGTAAAAATCAGGCAAGGTAAAGTTAGGTAAGAAAACAAGTAACGTATGGTAAGGCAAAGGTAGGTTAAGGTAAGGTACAATGAAGATAGGGAACGTTATGGCAAAGTATGGAAGGACAATGGAAGGCTAAATGAGGTAAGGTATGGTAATGTAATATAACGTAGAGGTTTGGTTACAAGGTGAAACAAAACTAGGTAAAGTAAGAACTGGGGGTCCTGGGAGTAGTTTGATATATGTTCAATTAAACAAACATTAAATGTCTTAATTGGCAATCACCCCGACAGGTAACTGACAGGAGATGGCAAATTGATACGTTTTGTGACACGTTATGTTGGTAATAAATCAAGTAGTAAAGAATTATTAAATTTGTCTTCACGGTATAAATATCGGCGAGAAGAGAATGCTCAGCGTTTTCAGCTTCAGAAATTCTTGTCGTTGCATCGTCAACTGCTACACATCCGAAGAAGTTAGAAGAGACTGCAATTGTTGGAAAAGGTAGAACGTTATCATAACATACTAAGGTAAACAAAAACTGCTGGGTGATGACAATATAATTTTCACGTTCTAGTCTCAAGGGCTGAAGACACGCAGTTTAGACAACTCCTATACACAGTATACGTTATTTTACACTAATACAACAACTAACCAGCAAATTCAAAAAGTCAAAAGGTGTAGAACAATCTAAATTTAATTTCATGATTCTGATGAAGTATTTCTGTTAACCGATCATCACGAAGATATTAAAAACTGCTATGTTACCATGTTCACACTCCAAAATAAATGCTTTTACATTCTTGAGGTTGAAACCTAGAAGAGTGAAGTCCAAACGGCTTGAGTGATGCTGCCCAAACTATCTTCGGCTGTAAGGTAAACCGAAAAGTTAGAATCTAGAACAAGGCGCATATTGTAGCTGAATGTTGACGAATATTAGAGCAATTATATACCGCCTTTCCTTCTTTACTGCCTCAGAAGTGATGTCAGCTTCATAGAACTACATGCTCGCTTTGAAAATCACGATCAGGAAATGGAATATTTTTCTTCAAGATGCAAAACACAATACAATAAAACTATAATTTGATAATGACGCTTCTGGAAAGTTCGCAAGTTCAACAGAAAACATTTAAAACTTTAAACAGCGATTGTGAAAAAGCTGATGCCATGTGCGTGGCTTTCGAGTGGCGCTTTAGATGTTTGGAGATCACGGTTACGAACAGTCTGGTTGAAGTAATATCACATTTTTTGAGGGAAAGGCAGTCTCGGATGGGAGTTTTGAACTAGAGGAGACAATTTTTCATATGAATAGACCACCAACAGGGTTAATGAACGCAAGCCAAAGGCAAAAAGTGTACCAGGAAAAATACTTTCCAACAGATTCTGAAGAAACAGAGGTTCGGCGTCTAACAGAGCTACACCAGTTAACCTGAGACAAGCTGTTATCAGTCGAAAGCCTCAGTTAAAAAAAGCAGCGTGATTTAGTGGTACTGGCGTCGAATACCGAATGCATTTAAAACAATCCATATTCGTCTCTATAGCTGGCAAATTGTTGAGTAAACATATATGGCTCTACTCCCTATATATATATATCAGTCATATATATCAGTCAAACTTCATATATATATATATATATATATATATATATATATATATATATATATATATATATATATATATATATATATATATATATATAAGTAAAAGTCAATGTATTATACATAACAGACTAAGGTAAAAATATATTTTTACCTTAGTCTGTTATATATATATATATAAGTAAAAGTCAATATATATATATATATATATATATATATATATATATATATAAGAAACTTCAAATTGCTCTACATTTAAATGTAGCTATAAGCATATGCATTCAACTATTTTGTAAACTATAATATATTATACAATCTGTTGCCTTGTTCGTCTGCTTAACTATCTCTCTTTGGTATACATACATCTTTCAGTTTCTTTTCCTCTCCGTCTACACGAGCTAGTAGTCTATCTATACCTGTTTCTATTCCTTTTTATATCTCTACCCAATTCTGTTCCTACCCATTTCTCTACCATTGTCTCAATATGCTCTATATCTAGCTCTTTCTCTATATGTTTTTCTTTCTCCTTTCCACCTCGGGTTCTATCTTTATTTCTACCTCTTTCTACGTCTTTGCTTCTGCTTTTATAACTGTCTTTATTTGTTACTCTAGGCTATCACTGTCTCTATACCTCTCGTTCTCTATGCGTTTCTCTTTCGAGACTATTCTTGAGGAGTATTTACTCTCTAATTACTTCAAGACTACAGGTGTTTTGAAACGATGCTAAATATAAAAGTGTGAACTACAAATTTCAGATGAAGGGAGTCATTTTTCTGAGCCTACTCATGCTTATGGTTATCCAGAGTAAGACAATTTCCTTTTTAATATATTCGCTTGTTTCAATGCAAACTATCCAAACAGTTTTCGACTTTGAATATTTTGGTATCGATGATGCCGATGACGATTTTAAGGTTAAATATAAAGACAGTTAAACGATGTTCGCGTCAAAGGCAACACAGTTATTTACGAGCCCCTACAGAAAGATCTCGTTAGAAACGAGGTCCAGTGATTCACGTCCTGAAGTACATAAAGGGACCACAGCAATCTAATGACGAGACACCTGATTCACCTCGACGTTGCATTGGTACTCATTTCCCTGTAATATTCCACGGAGGTCAATGGTCCAAATACTAACCCTGCTCAATATTCCTTGAAACACTGTGTCCGCCAGCTCAGTTGATATATATTCAACAATTACGATTGAACAAAACCAAACGTCCACCATTAGAAATTACAGAAATTGCATGTAATGCTTCAGCCTTTTAACTCCACTATCGAGTTGGAGACAATCGAAAAGGCGTCTCTTGCCATGGCATAGTAATATTATGCTGAACATTTCGTACAGGTGTAACCGGCAGTTCTCCCGCCGAGATCCTTTACGCGGCGAAGAGAGCAAAGCAAACTCAAGAGGTTCACCCTTGGTCGGACAAGGCGGAGAGAGGAAAGAGACAATTTTGGGATGCGGTAGGGAGGCATTTTAAGGAAGCTGTAAGTTTACTTTCAACGGTAGCTTTCTTTATGTCACATTTCATCGGTTCAGTTGAAGGCAAAATATTACTAACGAAGAGTCAGAGTGCATATTATGTGTTTGAAGCTAGTGCCTAAATTAGAGAGTTCTCCGACACGAACTGTGCAGTTGACTTGTGTGGAATGTGCAGTGTATGGTATGAATCTTTGAGAGATTATCTCAAGTCAACCGAACACGCTTTCATTCTAATTCCTGGAACATTTCTTACCAATTCAAGTACAGTTTGACAATTTGTAGAAGCGTGTGAAGTTGACATTTAGGAGTATTTTAGGCTCAGGTGAAAGCTACTTCTCTGACCATCCGCTTTCTTATGATTCACAGCGGTTCGTTGTTGTGCCCCTATAGGGTCGGAGGAACTGGTTGCCCGAACAAGCGTGGATGTCGCATTCTGTCCCTCGAGGCAGACATGCGCTGTGTTGGACCCTGTTGCTGCGGCCTGGCTGACGGGGTGAGACACTTCATCAGAAGAGGGCGCCACCCTTCCTCTCCGTAATACACGGCGGGTTTACCTCTTGGTCGTTCACTTCGTCTAGGAATGCCAGCTGTAGGGTTCCCAACTCCTACCTCTCCAGTATGGGACGCCTTGTCAGCATCTACCAGGATGGCTGAACGGCTGTCAACAGCTTCCGGTCTGGAAGTGAGGTTTGGCCGAATGGCTGCCTCAGGATTCAAACTGGACCCAAACACAGTTTTAATTGGAGTATCTATGAGATTTCCCTCCTCGCTTAGGCTCCTCCTATCTTGGTCTTCAATTGTAGCTTGGGATCGGACCTCCCATTGCTCTAATTCTTCTTCAGCCAAGGAACCTGGCACCTTAGAAGTCTCTACTAACTACGCTAATACTCTTTCAGTGACCTCTGCCCTTAGGCTAGGGTTACTAAGAACAAGGTCGACTAACAGAGATTAACTTAAACTCGTCTTTAATTTCAGCAGCAACTTAAATGCAATTACAGCAACTCAAGACATTCAATGGATAAGTGTGTCACTTAAAGAGCACTTATATAGCACTATAATGATTAATTGTCACTTCAGTTAACTATTGGTTGTTATGCACACTTACAACTTAAACTACACAGCAAGTCTTTTGCAATGAAATTTTATAACTTACTGTTTCTACATCAACAGTCACTAAACTCTCTTCAAGATAGACTTTTGTGAATGTGAGACTACTGAGATGGCTGTATGTGATTAAGTTCTTGTATAGTACATAACACTGGTGTACTGTCCCTTAAGTGAACAATGTAATTAACGAATATAATGACATTAATGTACTGATGCGGTGGACCAATAAATGTTATTTGATTTGATTTGAGGGAAATCTCTACTGCTAAAGCACTGCTCATACATTAAACATAAGGGCCTGAATAGGCTCACGAGCGCTATCAACGCAATGCAATGCCTGACATAAAGTAGCCGTATCGGATAAAGACCCAAAAATTTATATCGCTAACTTCAATAAATTCTATAAACCGATCAGTGGCTGGGCAAATAGCCTACGAATAAAATCTTATTTCAATTTGAAAGAAGAAGTCAAATGTTGCCTGCAGCACGTTCCAGAACTTTCCGAAGTTCAACACGGTGTTCAATTGGCTCAGTTTCTCAGGGTCCGTGGAAATCTGAAGGACATTGGTATCATTGATATGGTTAAAACGCACGGTGACATAAATTGCCTCACGATTGGGTACCTGACCCATACCCGCGGATTGGGTACGGGTCGGGTAAATATTTCACGGATTGGGTCGGGTACGGGTATGGGCATCACGGTTACCGGTATGCCCGTGTTTACCCGTACCAACGTGAGGGCTAGGGTCTGCGGGTGTGTGTGTGGGCTAGGGTCTGCGGGTATAGCCGTACTTGGGGATTCACCCGTACCTGACCCATACCCGCGGATTGGGTACGGGTCGGGTAAATATTTCACGGATTGGGTCGGGTACGGGTATGGGCATCACGGTTACCGGTATGCCCGTGTTTACCCGTACCAACGTGAAATTTTTGGGGTTGCTATGTCACTGTTAGATCTACTAGTGAGTCTTGCACCGTCAAAGACTTGCTAACTATGGACTGACTGACATATATAAATCTAAGTACCATATGCCTGTGTTGAACCTTCGTGAACTTTGCATTTATTAATAGATGTTCGATAGATGTTACAGTTCAAAAGCGGCTTATTTCGTAAAGCTTTTACATATGTCTGATCTGGTTTTCACTTTTCAGTGGGGCAAGAGGACAGGTTCAGAGGTCGCTAACGCTGAGGCTCGGTGATCCACTGGAAAGGCGTGGCAGTCCAGCTGACTTTTTCTGACAACAGGTTGATGCAGTCCAAGTTATATATATATATATTTCAAAGTATTTCATCCCATTACCTCTTAGGAGTGTTCAAACTTTTCAAATAGCGGTATTTTGTTGCAGACAACAGTGTTATGCTTGGCTGCCGTGGATGTAGCGAGAGACATCTACCAGATGGAAATTCCCAAAATTTCGAAGATCTTATAACATGTCATCGGCTGCTGGGGTGTCGGTGGAACAGACCATACAGACTATAGAGACATGATTAATATAAAGACTGGCCTGGCCTCCTTTATGGACTCCTATATAATTGATCTCTGTAAAAGAGTTCATGCTTTAGCCAACCGAGTATTAAGCAGTCTTGTTGTCAAGACCTTAAACCTCAAGACCAAGACCAAGACTTTGAACCTCGAGACCAAGACCAAGACCAAGACTTTGAACCTCAAGAACAAGACCAAGACAAAGAACTTGAACCTCAAGACCAAGACCGAGACCAAGACCCAAAAAATCAAGCCCAAGACTTCTTTTCCTTACAAAACAATTGTCAAGTCAGACTACTCGCTATTTTAATTAAAACGTGAGTCTTTTATTTTATTCAGGCAAATTAACTTTAAGTGCAGACTGCAGATAATTCAGAATTCGTATTTACAAAAGTCCTTCATGCAAAATGTTATTCGAAATGCCTTTTGTATTTTATAAAAACCAATTCGCTCGAAATTTCTGACCAAGACGTGCCTTGTGGGGCGTCATAAAATTTCCACCATGTGAAAAATACGTTCTGCAGGTGCTGAAGTCGCTGGCACACACAGTAGCTATTCAAGCTCTGGATGTAATCCTCCCATGGTTTATCAAAAAGTCTCGGCAGGGCTTCCAGACACAGCATAACTTAGTTGCTGCTGCCGATGGGCTTTCCTGACCAACAAGACTTGCATCCGTCCGTAGGTATTTGTCGTAGGCTATGATGCAAACAGGCTTGATAAATTTTTAAATTCTTGAGTTTTGTTAAATGACTGTTCATATTGACAGCCGGTCTTGGTCTTGGACTTGCGAGACCAAGACCAAGACTTTGAGCCTCAAAACCAAGACCAAGACCAAGACCAAGACTTTGAACCTCAAGACCAAGACCAAGACTTTGAACCTCAAGACCAAGCCCAAGACTTTTAAAAACGAACTCGAGTGCACTCGAGACCAAGACCTTGGTCTCGTGGAGAACAAGTCTGGTATTAAGCTGGTTGCTTACTTAAAGTTTTACTGATACGTCAAGAATTTTTACAGCGCGCATAACGTCGCATCTTCGGTGTGGAAATATTTTTAAGCTGGATGATACTATTATTGATTCTGAGTCTTCTACATCCGATTATGGAAGTGTTAGTAGTAAAGTATACTTGTGTAAAACTAATATTGGTGAATCGTTTGATTGTGAGACAGCCAGCAGTACTAAATTGAGTTGGGCAGTTCAAAAAGCAGGTTCACTGTCATCATCATCATCATCATCATCATCATCGTCGTCGTCGTCGTCGTCGTCATCGTCGTCGTCACTATCAGCATCATCAGCATCCTCATCCGCATTATCATCATCTTCATCCTCGTGCTCTTCAGCATCTACAGCCTCATCCTCAGTATCCTCATACTCAGCATCTTCAACCTCATCATCAACATCTTCGTCATCATCCTCAGCATCTTCATCTTCAGCATGCTCGTCATTCTCATCCTCCTCATCATCTTCATCTTCATCCTCGTCCTGATCCTCACCTCACCCTCTTCATCCTCATCCTTCTCAGCATCCTCAACCTCATCCTCAGCATAATCCTCATCACGCTCACCATCCTTAGCATCCTCATGCTGAGCATCGTCCTCACCCTAAACCTATCGTAATTTCACCCTCAGCATCCTTACCCTCAGCAATCTCATCCTCAGCAACTTCAGCATCCTCATTCGCATCCTCAGCATCATCATCTTCACCCTTCTCATCCTCCTCATCTTCATCCTCAACCTCGTCTTGGTCCTCAACCTAAGCAGCAGCATCCTGATCCCCTCCTTCCGCGCCGTCATCATCATCATCATCCTCAGGATCCTCATTCTTCTCATCATCCTCATCTTCATCCTCAGCATTATATTCTTCAGCTTCACAATCCTTAACATCCTCACCCTCACTGTGGGCGCCTCTGATCATGTCCATATAATGCATCCAATGTATGCATCACTTGCCTAAAGAGCGGTTTAATGTTGATAAAAGTTTCATATTAACAATTACTTTACCTTAATATATAAAAGACGTATACGCTTGGAATAATTATATCGGAGATAATTTATTTGTTTGAAGATTATGTTTGTGATAATTGTTGTAGTATCGACCAGCCGTCGAGAAAGAAAAACAGACGTCAGCCATAGTCACAAAAATAACTTTTTGATTGATTTAATTAGACGAAATCCATATTATAATAAAAACTGACTTATTAATTACATTAATTAGGTGTCACCGAAATTATAAGAAACTGGCTTGCTGATTAAATAGCTGTTGTGATTTGCACTAATGAAGTAAATTAATTATTTCACAATTTTACCAATTAGGTCATAACTGGACTGTGGTTTTGGAACAACTATTTCTAATTTCCATGATTTGGCGGAATCTTCAATAAACCCGTGCCCTGCACCAAGTGGTGAGGAAAACGAGAAATGTCAAGAGCGAGACACTTGTTCACACCACTCCATAGACGGGAGAGGGAGACGAAGACAAATAGGGAGCGCGAGGGAGACGGAGAGGGAGAGAGATATTGAGAGGGAGAGGGAAACGGAGAGTGAGAGCGGAACGGAGACGGAGAGAGAGTGCAAGAGTGAGAACAAGAGGGAGAGGGAGACAGAGATGGAGAGTGATGGAGATATTAAGAGTAAGAGGGAATGAGAGACGGATAGGGTGAGGGATACAAAGAGGGAAAGTGAGACGGACATGAAGACGGAGAGCGAGAGGGAGACGGAAACAAAAACCGAGACAGGGAGGTAGTGGGAGACGGAGAGGGAGAGCCAGAGGGAAATCGAGAGGTGAGGGAGAGCGGAGGGAGAGGAAGGGCGAGAGAGCGTGAGGGAGACGGAGACGGTGACAGGGACGGAGATAGAGAGAGATAGAGAGAGAGCGAGAGGGAGACAGAAACCAAGACGGAGACGGATAGAAAGACAGAGACATAGGAGAGACAGAGACAGACGGAAGAAAGTGACATAGGATCACAGACGCTGGTGTGTACAGTTGAGGTTTATGCCTCCCTCTGGCGAATGTATCACAAAGAGTAGAACAGCGCTTGGCTACTCCATCGGTGGTGGCTTCGAGTCTCAAGTCTCAGTCTCCGTCTGTTTCTGCCTCTGCCTCCCCTCTCTCTGTCCCTCTCCCTCTGACAATGCCTGTGCCTCTCTCTCTCTCTCTCTCTCTCTCTCTCTCTCCCTTTCCCTCTGCCTCTGCATCTGTATCTGTCTCTCCCTTTGTTTCTACCAGTGTCTCTGCATCTGTTCTCTGTATCTACCTCTGCCTCTGCCTCTGCCTCTGCCTCTGCCTCTTCCTCTTCCTCTGCCTCTGCCTCTGCCTCTGCCTCTGCCTCTGCCTCTCTCTCTCTCTCTCTCTCTCTCTCTCTCTCTCTCTCTCTCTCTCTCTCTCTCTCTCTCTCTCTCTCCCTCTCTCTCTCTCTCTGCCATTGCCTCTCTGCCTCTGCCTCTGACTCTCCATGTCCCTGTCCCTCTCCCTCGTCGCTTCATTCAGCTGTTTAATCGTCGACAAGAGTTAGAACTCATTCAGTTGAGAACTGTCCCTTTCACGATTCGGTCTTAGAACTGCTGTCATTCGCGCAGATTTCTTCTGATACCGCGATATTATTATAATTGTTAATGCTATTATTGTTAGTATTATAACTATTATTGTTGGTGTTATTATTATTGTTATTCATTATTAGTATAGCTATTATAACTGTTATTGTTACTGAATGGATGATTGAGCAACAGTTTATACTTCACAATAATATATACTTTACTGAATATAAAAGGTCATAAACAGTGCTTTTTTTCTAGAAAAAAAGGTTCCGGAACGGAACAATAGGTTGCGTAAACGCAAACATTTATGGGCGGGCTAAAATCACGAGAAAAACGGGATTGGGGGTCGGTAGGGGTCTCAATAAATACTGAAAAGAGTTCAAAAACACTGAAATTAAATTTAAAAATTATTGCTTATATTATTAAAATAAATAAATTATTTTTGTAGCTGAAAAAAGGTGCCGGAACGCCGTTCCGGCTGAAAAAAGCACTGGTCATAAACAATAAATTAGATGTCATCGAAGTTATAAGAAACTGGCTTGATGATTAAATAGCTGCAGAATATGATACTGTGTTGTGATTTGTACTAAGGAAGTAAATTAATTAGGTCACAATTTTTCCAATTAGGTCATACTTGGACTATGGTTTTGGAACAATTATTTGCAAATTCTTTGATTTGGCGGAATCTTAAGTGAACCGTGCCCGCAGCTAGTGATGAGGAACACGAGAAATGTAGGCCTACAATGACTGCAACGTGAGAATACAAAGATCCAGTGTGTCCGTTTGACTTGGTCTTTCTGTCCGCAAATTTTCAGGTGCAATCGGGGTTGATTCGTGCTTGGTGGGTAGCTGTTGGGTTTGATGAGTGGGTATCGTTTCTTGGAGAAGCGCTATAGAAGTGCTCTGAATGAATGAAGAATGAATGAACGAATGATTTTATTGAATGAATGATGCCACGACTATAAAGTTTAAACACATCGGGCAGGGTTATTATTTCGATTGTTAACCCCAGCGGAATACTCTGGTATCTGCGTTCTTGTGCTGCGTTTCTATGAGCTACAGAAACAAAGAAACATCAAATAGACAAATGCAATAAGTATAAATTACAGATGTAAACGTAATTGTAATCGAAATTTTATATAACGCTACACCAGGTCAATGGAGAAATTCGTATAGGGGCTCTCCGACACGATAGCACAAAACCATAAGTGCTTCAGAAAACGAGATGAAAATTGTAATTGTAATTAGTGACTTATTGTTATTTAGTAATAATTAACTTCTACTACGCCGGTGTGTAATGCACAAGGCATCACCCGATGGCGCTTTAAAATCAAGCCGTAATCAAGTCAATATCTAGAAGATCAGTACGCTTAAGCAGAGTGGAAGCCCTTGGTGCATAAGGAATTTTCAAAATATGCGTCTGGTTGAGAACGAATGGACCAAGAGAGGCCAAGGATGTCATAGGCATAAAGTTAAATCCATATTTTTAATTACAAATATATAAATCTTCGAAATTAGATATTAATATTTGTAAAAACGCGAGAAAAAAGTAGTCGTTGGTCGCTGTTATTACAACAATTTAATTTAATTCAATGTATGAAAATTACAGTCGTTGTAATGGATGTATTTGTCCCACACAAACACACTTAGATCGTAATCGTATCGTAATCGTAATCTCCAAACTTCGAAAGCGCCACTCGAAGACCAAGCGCTGGACACCAGCTATTCACGAGCGCTACGTCAGATCAGAGGGGGTTTCCAGAGAGTAGTCCAAAAGAGGTCCAAGTCCGATTTCAAGGGTACCATATCAGATAAGGCAGAGCAGCTGTCAAGGCGGGTGTCGTTTACGGCGAGAAGAATTGGAAGGCGGAGGATCAGATGAGTCAGGGTAGGAGTATTTGAAAAGGTGAGACTTCAGTTTTGAGTGGAAAGCCCGGGGGTGATAGATAGAGGAACATGAGGAGGAGGATGAAGGACGGGTTGCAATGATGATGGAGGCACTGAGAAACTGCAGAATTCAGAGGGAGATCATTCCAAAGGCGTGGTGCTGTGATGGATATGGCTCGGTTGGAGAACTTGAGGTGAGTAGTAACTGGGGGTCGAGAAAGAGATAGGACGATGATCGGGTGGAGCGGGTTGTCTGAATGGTGAAGAGATCACGAAGGTACTTGGTCTGGGAATATTGTAGGAAGTTGTAGGTTAGTTATAGAACTTTGTAGTGGATTCGCTCTGGGATTTTTAACCAATGGAGTGATTTGAGGATGTGAGTGATACGATGATGTTTGGGCGTTCTAGTGACAGCTCTGGCTAGTGAGTTTTGGATAAGCTGTAAGGTCGATGAAAAGAGAATTGCAGTAATCGAGCTTTGAATGAACAATGGAGGTAGCAATGGTGGAGACAGTTTTGAGGTCGAGCATGGATCGTATACGTCGGAGGTCACGAATGTGCATGAAGCAGGAGCGCGAGAGGTTGGAGATGTGGTTAGAGAAGGACAGGTGTGGATAAAAAATAGCACCAAGATTGCGAACAGGTGAGTAAGAGGTCAAGGTGAGAGACGATGAGTTAGTCGAAAGATTTATGGAAGGATCAGGGATTTTCTTGATTTGATCTGGAAGGCCTAGGATGATGAATCCAGTTTTGGAAGGGTTAAGGCAGAGGAGATTGGATGACATCCACTGTGAAATAAGGTTAAAGACGTTGAGTATTTGTGTGATGGCGGTGGAAAAAGAGCCTGGGGAGAAGGATGTGAAGAGTTGGGTGTCATCTGCATAGATTATTGTATATTAGTTAAGTCACAATATTGCAATGAACAATAGGCTCGTGATTATTGTTAGGTGATTTGATTAGAACAATTAACCAATACATATTTAATTAAGTGACCAGCTTTAATGACCAGCTATAAATAGCATAAGAGTTAAGTAGAATTGGGGCTAATGTTGTGAGAAAGAGGCTGATGAAAGATGCTGTCGGCATTTGATTGGGCAGTTCAGTTCTAACGGTCATCATCTTTCAGCCAGTTACCACGCATGCGCAGTGGGCATATTCAAGGAGAAGGACGGACAGTTGGGATGCTTAACGTTGAAGAACAAAGTTGCTCACCCGAATAACGTTGATATCAAACTCGTGATTTGGCGATCTTCGTGCGAAAGACGTCGAGACGATTGGTCTGTTGCGTTGTGAAGATCGTCGTGAAGAGATCTTGTTGGAATATTCGTGACGTTTGGCGATTTGAAGTTATTTTAAGCGTCGAAGGATGAGAACGATTTAAAGAGCAAAGACTCTGCTTAAGTTCGTGTGTAATTGTATCGTCGGTCGAGTTAGAGTTCATCGTCTAAGTGAACTGACGTTTCGATTAGTTATTCCGACAAGAGGACTTTCCGAACTGAGGTGTTGAAGCTAAATGTGAGTTCAACATATGAACTTTACATACGAGGAGAAAGTTCATCTACTACTACAAATCAGAGTTGGGCATAATATCTATTTCATAAAACTTAGAACAGAAGCTGGTCTAGGTAAGGCAGCTAGGATATCTTAGATCTCTTCTAAGTTGATCGATTTTGACATTGGTGTATTAACATTGATGTATGTTGATATGAACTAACATATATTCATTATTTACATAACTGACTCATGTCGTTCGTTGATATGTATAGCCAGATACTCATTAAGATGCATTCAGGTCTGTTTGAATCCAAAGTAACCTGGCGCATGATCAGTGCCTAACTCCTCAACATTTAGTGTAATCTTAGGAGACGTTACAGTTGTACACTAGAGTCCTTTATCTTTTGCCAGATTTCGAATCCTCTTGCATGTACAAGCAGACAGCCCTCCTGACCTAAGACTTGTCTCCACATTTCTCGGGAAATTTTGCAAACAAAATAATCTGAATCATCGAGCATTTCCTTGAGAAACTTCTGACTGCGCACACCAACAGAACATTTAGCAGGTTCAGACAGGGAGACAGACCGATCAGACAGGCAGATAGACAGACAATGAAACTGGCTCTCTGTATCCTCACAGTGCAGTCATTGTACAAATCAAATCAAATCAAATATTCGTTTATTGCGCATACCCGTTGACAGCGGTGAGGGGAGGAGAAGACTGGGTCGCCCAAGGAGGAGATGGATGGATGAGATACAAGATGTAACTGGCATGAATTTGGCGGAATTGAGAGACTTGTCATCGAATAGGAGACGGTGGAGTGTGTTCACCAGGACGATCGCTAGAGCTCCACGAGCTGACAGCACAAGGTGACAAGGTGACCCGTTGACAACACAATTGGTAATAATCAGTTATAAGTATTAGAGTGATTACATAATCTTTCAGCTGTCCCTCTCCCTTGAATGCTAATACAAGTGTAATACAAGTTTCAACATACAACGCTCGATATCAGGTTTTTGTGATTCTTATTTGGAAGCGAAAAAAATTGTGACCCTGAGGGGAAGAAGATAAGGAGTGGGTCGGCTCTCTGGGAAATATGGACAAAGCACATGTTGTGGGTTTGAAAATATACATAAAAATAAATATAAATAATATACAAAGACAGACGACAGATGAACACAAAGACAGACAAACCAACAGATGGACGAACAAACAGGTAGACTCAGATTAAATGCATATCTCTTTAGCATTGTAAAGCACGTAACCTACATATTTGCGTATTGAAAATTGCATGCTTGAACAAATACAACACTTTTTTGAGAGATGCTAAGAGACGCTGTTCAGTTACAACAGCAGTTACAGTTACGTTTACGTTTACATTTACACTTCCATCCATATTTACATTTACCTTTACCTTTACTTTTACGTTTACGCCTCTGAAAACTTCCCTTGAAGGGGCACTATATAAATCCTCGAATGAATGAACGAATTCCCTCTAAATTTACATTTGCATTTCCGTCTAAATTTCCATTAACGTTTACGTTTAAGTTTACATTTACATTTACGTTTATATTTCCCTCTACGTTTACATTTACATTTCTGTCTATTATTACATTTGCATTTACGTCTACATTTCCTTTACAATTGCATTTACTTTTCCGTCTAGATTTACATTTTGCATTTACGTCTACAATTCCCTTTATTTTTTGTGCATTTCCGTCTATATTAACATTTACAGTAACGTTTACATTTACATTTACAGAAAAGTCGTAGCTGACAATTGAGCGTCTGGAAGACGAGGCAGTAGGTGACGCTCTTTTCGCCATGCTAGGCAAACGATATCTTCGACAGGGGTTCCGCCTTTTCCAGAGCATCCTCATGAACCGTGGAGCTTAGCTGCCTGAGGAGCTTCTGTTAGGGCTTTGACCGTCACCGGCAGTTGTCGATGAGATGCTCCATGACCTCGAAGACCTCTGCAGCCAACCGATGTACCGTTGGTCTTGCGGTATGCGTCCGATGACATTGCGCCCAGTAGGCAAAACTTGTATGGGGCAGCATTCACCCATTCCTTGAGCAAAGTTGAGTGCTAGGATTTTTAGTGAAAGCAGTCAATTTAAAGGACGTGTAATCTTTGCCTCTTCTTAATATAACCAGGGAAATTCGTAAAACCCACAGCAGAGGAATTGATGACCTTGACCCCACTTTAGCGGCCCCTCTCATTGCCCCCAAGCTCGCTAACTATTCCTTCAACTACGATATGGCTTAGTTCCACAAGCCATAAAAATTCCTAAGTTCGTTCTTATTAATTTATAAAAAAATGGGGATTTGCCTTGAGGGGGGAGGTAAGTTAAACTCAGGCACAGCTTTCAGGGCTGAGGATCGAGTACACTGACACTCACACCCACTACAATTTCAAACGTACATGTAGACCGGTTTTAAATATGGTAGAAATTCTGGTCTGGACATCCGGACATATAAGAATTTTCAACCCCTCCTCACAATTAAAACCCTTCCCCTACTTTTCTTACCATGATAAACAACTCCCACTTACTTTTGATGTGAGCCTAGCATTGGCCAACGTCTTCTTACTATATCAGTGAAAAATCTACGAAATGGTCAGCCAATAATTGATTGGTCAGTTAACATCAATTTGTTGCCAGACATTTATTAGCGCTATATAATTGTCTGTTATATTACATTACAGTCGTTAATCAACGAAAAAAATGGGAGGAATAATATAAAGGTCGATGTTAATAGACTAGATTAGCGTTACCCCATGTTGTCATTCACGCGCTAATTCCAGTTCGAAGCAGCAAGACTAGTGCTTGAATGATCTACAGTTCATGGAATATGATGCCACATGGCGCTAACGCAGCCCTCCACGCTTTCATGGATCGGTACACGAATACCTGGTACCAATTTACTTTTGGAGGCTAGAGTCCTGTCGTTGAACTGATGCTGTTGTCTATGCGCCTCAGTCGACGGATCGTTTGACCTTTTCTGGGAAGACGCAGCTGGAGGCCGTACAGAATGCCCATCACTTAACTGAAATCGTCTGCAAGCTACAGAAACAAAACTTGTATCGCGCCGTTGTGTAATACACAAGGCATCAACCGATGGAATACCAAAGTCAATATCCAGAAGATCAGTCCGCTTAAGTAGAGAGGAAGCCTATGGTGGATAAGGAATTTTCAAAGGATACGTCTTGAGTTGAGAACGTAATGAATAAAAGGAGAACATAAGCATAAAATGTAGTCGATATTTTTAATTACAAACATATGTGTGTGCGTGTTTTCGAAGTTAGATATCAATATTTTTTGTAAGAAATGCGAGAAGTAGTTTTGGTGGCTGTTATTACTGTAATTACAGCAATATAATGTATGAAAATAATACTTAATTGTACACTAGAGTTCTTTCTCTTTTGGCGGATTTCGAATCCTCTTGTATGCACACGCAGACAGCCCTCCCGACCTAGGACTGTGTCCACTTACCTCGGGAAATTTTTAAAAGAAACCTGAATCATCGAGTCTTTCCAGGAGAAACTTCCGAACTGCGCAAACCAACAGAACATTTAACAGATTCAGACAGGCAGACAGAACTAACAGACACGAAGACAGACAGACGGCTGTCCGTCTGTCTGCCTGTCTTCATGTCTGATCGGTCTGTAAAAGGGACAGACAAACATCTTCTCTGTATTCTCACAACTGCAGTCATTTTATAGACAGACAGACAGAGAGGCAAACTAACCGATGGCCAAACCGACAGACGGCCGCAATATCAGCATTTGCGACACTACATGTACCAACCACGTCAGCCACGTTTTTGTCGTTTCTTTACGTGCGCTATAGAAAGAAGAGGTCGCAGAGCCAATGCTGTTTAACATCAGCAGTAGCAACGAATCGCTGTGACCGAGCGTGGAAGAGAAGACGAGCATCTTCGGTGTCAAGAATGAGGATCAATAAGAGAAAATAATTATAAGCAGCCACCTGGAATTATTGTAAAAATTTCTCAAATTAGAACAAACTTTATTAAATTCGGCTGACAAGAGAGTACAAAAGCCCTTTATTCGACAATGAAAATCAGATCTCTCGTTTCCTGCAGCTGTCGGTTAGAGAGCAGCGCTCGTGAACAATTTTTGTTGCTTTGCGCTTAGCTTTAGAGTAGAGCTGTAGAAATTGGAGTTCACGTTTACGAATAGGAGAGCAATTGCAAAATGAAATTTTGTTATTCAGGCCGACTGTAGGTTGGCGCGTCTGGTTGGTTAATATAACTAACGTATTTTCCTAAGTACACATTTATAACAGACCACTTTATTACTCACACAATTCTAAAACCAGAAAAAATTTTGTCAAGGCACATTGGCGAGTTGAACATTTACGATGAGAAAAAGGTAAAAATCAGGCAAGGTAAAGTTAGGTAAGAAAACAAGTAAAGTATGGTAAGGCAAAGGTAGGTTAAGGTAAGGTACAATGAAGATAGGGAACGTTATGGTAAAGTATGGAAGGACAATGGAAGGCTAAATGAGGTCAGGTATGGTAATGTAATGTAACGGAGAGGTTTGGTTACAAGGTGAAACAAAACTAGGTAAAGTAAGAACTGGGGGTCCTGGGAGAAGTTTGATATATTATGTTCAATTAAACAAACATTAAATTCATTAATTGGCAATCACCCCGACAGGCAACTGACAGGAGATAGCAAATTGAAATGTTTTGTGACACGTTATGTTGGTAATAAATCAAGTAGAAAAGAATTATTAAATTTCTCTTTACGGTATAAATATCGGCGAGAAGAGAATGCTCAGCGTGTTCAGCTTCAGAAGTTCTTGTCGTTGCATCGTCAACTGCTACACATCCGAAGAAGTTAGAAGAGACTGCAATTGTTGGAAAAGGTAGAACGTTATCATAACAGACTAAGGTAAAAAAAACTGCTGGGTGATGACAATATTATTTTCACGTTCTAGTCTCAACGGCTGAAGACACGCAGTTTAGACAACTCCTATACACAGTATACGTTACTTTACACTAATACAACAACTAACCAGCAAATTCAAAAAGTAAAAAGGTGTAGAACAATCTAAATTTAATTTCATGATTCTGATGAAGTATTTCTGTTAACCGATCATCACGAAGATATTAAAAACTGCTATGTTACCATGTTCACACTCCAAAATAAATGCTTTTACATTCTTGAGGTTGAAACCTAGAAGAGTGAAGTCCAAACGGCTTGAGTGATGCTGCCCAAACCATCTTCGGCTGTTAGGAAAACCGAAAAGTTAGAATCTAGAACAAGGCGCATATTGTAGCTGAATGTTGACGAATATTAGAGCAATAATATTATATACCGCCTTTCCTTCTTTACTGCCTCATGCAGAAGTGATGTCAGCCTCATAGAACTACATGCTCGCTTTGAAAATCACGATCAGGAAATGGAATATTTTTCTTCAAGATGCAAAACACAATACAATAAAACTATAATTTGATAATGACGCTTCTGCAAAGTTCGCAGGTTCAACAGAAAACATTTAAAACTTTAAACAGCGATTGTGGAAAAGCTGGTGCCATGTGCGTGGCTTTCGAGTGGCGCTTCCGATGTTTGGAGATCACGATTACGAACAGTCTGGTTGAAGTAATATCACATTTTTTGAGGGAAAGGCAATCTCGGAGGGGAGTTTTGAACTAAAGGAGACAATTTTTCATATGAATAGACCACCAACAGGGTTAATGAACGCCAGCCAAAGGCAAAACGTGTACCAGGGAAAATACTTTCCAGCAGATTCTGAAGAAACAGAGGTTCGGCGTCTAACAGAGCTACACCAGTTAACCTGAGACAAGCTGTTATCAGTCGAAAGCATCAGTTACAAAAGCAGTGTGATTTAGTACTGGCGTCGAATACCGAATGCATTTAAAACAATCCATATTCGTCTCTAGCTGGCAAATTGTTGAGTAAACATATAATTATGGCTCTACTCCCTATATATATATATATCAGTCATATATATCAGTCAAACTTCATATATATATATATATATATATATATATATATATATATATATATATATATATATATATATATATATATATATATATATATATATATATATATATATATATATATATATAAGTAAAAGTCAATATATTATACATAACAGACTAAGGTAAAAATATATTTTTACCTTAGTCTGTTATATATATATAAGTAAAAGTCAATATATATATATATATATATATATATATATATAAGAAACTTCAAATTGCTCTACATTTAAATGTAGCTATAAGCATATGCATTCAACTATTTTGTAAACTATAATATATTATACAATCTGTTGCCTTGTTCGTCTGCTTAACTATCTCTCTTTGGTATACATACATCTTTCAGTTTCTTTTCCTCTCCGTCTACACGAGCTAGTAGTCTATCTATACCTGTTTCTATTCCTTTTTATATCTCTACCCAATTCTGTTCCTACCCATTTCTCTACTATTGTCTCAATATGCTCTATATCTAGCTCTTTCTCTAAATGTTTTTCTTTCTCCTTTCCACCTCGGGTTCTATCTTTATTTTTACCTCTTTCTACGTCTTTACTTCTGCTTTTATAACTGTCTTTATCTGTTACTCTATCACTGTCTCTACACCTCTCGTTCTCTATATGTTTCTCTTTCGAGACTATTCTTGAGGAGTATTTACTCTCTAATTACTTCAAGACTACAGGTGTTTTGAAACGATGCTAAATATAAATGTGTGAACTGCAAATTTCAGATGAAGGGAGTCATTTTTCTGAGCCTACTCATGCTTATGGTTATCCAGAGTAAGACAATTTCCTTTTTAATATATACGTTGTTTCAATGCAAACTATCCAAACAGTTATCGACTTTGAATATTTTGATATCGATGATGCCAATGACAATTTTAAAGGCTAAAATATAAAGACAGTTAAACGATGTTCGCGTCAAAGGCAACACACTTATTAGAAACGAGGTCCAGTGATTCACGTCCTGAAGTACATAAAGGGACCACAGCAATCTAATGACGAGACACCTGATTCACCTCGACGTTGCATTGGTACTCATTTCCCTGTAATATTCCACGGAGGCCAATGGTCCAAATACTAACCCTGCTCAATATTCCTTGAAACACTGTGTCCGCCAGCTCAGTTGATAGATTCAACAATTACGATTGAACAAAACCAAACGTCCACCATTAGAAATTACAGAAATTGCATGTAATGCTTTAGCCTTTTAACTCTACTATCGAGTTGGAGACAATCGAAAAGGCGTCTCTTGCCATGGCATAGTAATATTATGCTGAACATTTCGTACAGGTGTAACCGGCAGTTCTCCCGCCGAGATCCTTTACGCGGCGAAGAGAGCAAAGCAAACTCAAGAGGTTCACCCTTGGTCGGACAAGGCGGAGAGAGGAAAGAGACAATTTTGGGATGCGTTAGGGAGGTCCATTAAGCAAGCTGTAAGTTTACTTTCAACGGTAGCTTTCTTTATGTCACATTTCATCGGTTCAGTTGAAGGCAAAATATTAGTGACGAAGAGTCAGAGTGCATAATTATTATGTGTTTGAAGCCAGTGCCTAAATTAGAGAGTTCTCCGACACGAAGTGTGCAGTTGACTTGTGTGGAATGTGCAGTGTATGGTATGAATCTTTGAGAGATTATCTCAAGTCAACCGAACACGCTTTCATTCTAATTCCTGGAATATTTCTTACCAATTCAAGTACAGTTTGACAATAATTTGTAGAAGCGTGTGAAGTTGACATTTAGGAGTATTTTAGGCTCAGGTGAAAGCTACTTCTCTGACTATCCACCTTCTTATGATTCACAGCGGGTCGTTATTGTGCCCTTAGGGTCGGAGGAACTGGTTGCCCGAACAAGCGTGGATTCTAGATGTCGCATTCTGCCCCTCGAGGCAGACATGCGCTGTGTTGGGCCCTGGTGCTGCGGCATGGCTGACGGGGTGAGACACTTCATCAGAAGAGGGCGCCACCCTTCCTCTCCGTAGTACACGGCGGGTTTACCTCTTGGTCGTTCACTTCGTCTAGGAATGCCAGCTGTAGGGTTCCCAACTCCTACCTCTCCAGTATGGGACGCCTTGTCAGCATCTACCAGGACGGCTGAACGGCTGTCAACAGCTTCCGGTCTGGAAGTGAGGTTTGGCCGAATGGCTGCCTCAGGATTCAAACTGGACCCAAACACAGTTTTAATTGGAGTATCTATGGGATTCCCTCCTCGCTTAGGCTCCTCCTATCTTGGTCTTCAATTGTAGCTTGGGATCGGACCTCCCATTGCTCTAATTCTTCTTCAGCCAAGGAACCTGGCACCTTAGAAGTCTCTACTAACTACGCTAATACTCTTTCAGTGACCTCTGCCCTTAGGCTAGGGTTACTAAGAACAAGGTCGACTAACAGAGATTAACTTAAACTCGTCTTTAATTTCAGCAGCAACTTAAATGCAATTACAGCAACTCAAGACATTCAATGGATAAGTGTGTCACTTAAAGAGCACTTATATAGCACTATAATGATTAATTGTCACTTCAGTTAACTATTGGTTGTTATGCACACTTACAACTTAAACTACACAGCAAGTCTTTTGCAATGAAATTTTATAACTTACTGTTTCTACATCAACAGTCACTAAACTCTCTTCAAGATAGACTTTTGTGAATGTGAGACTACTGAGATGGCTGTATGTGATTTAGTTCTTGTATAGTACATAACACTGGTGTACTGTCCCTTAAGTGAACAATGTAATTAACGAATATAATGACATTAATGTACTGATGCGGTGGACCAATAAATGTTATTTGATTTGATTTGAGGGAAATCTCTACTGCTAAAGCACTGCTCATACATTAAACATAAGGGCCTGAATAGGCTCACGAGCGCTATCAACGCAATGCAATGCCTGACATAAAGTAGCCGTATCGGATAAAGACCCAAAAATTTATATCGCTAACTTCAATAAATTCTATAAACCGATCAGTGGCTGGGCAAATAGCCTACGAATAAAATCTTATTTCAATTTGAAAGAAGAAGTCAAATGTTGCCTGCAGCACGTTCCAGAACTTTCCGAAGTTCAACACGGTGTTCAATTGGCTCAGTTTCTCAGGGTCCGTGGAAATCTGAAGGACATTGGTATCATTGATATGGTTAAAACGCACGGTGACATAAATTGCCTCACGATTGGGTACCTGACCCATACCCGCGGATTGGGTACGGGTCGGGTAAATATTTCACGGATTGGGTCGGGTACGGGTATGGGCATCACGGTTACCGGTATGCCCGTGTTTACCCGTACCAACGTGAGGGCTAGGGTCTGCGGGTGTGTGTGTGGGCTAGGGTCTGCGGGTATAGCCGTACTTGGGGATTCACCCGTACCTGACCCATACCCGCGGATTGGGTACGGGTCGGGTAAATATTTCACGGATTGGGTCGGGTACGGGTATGGGCATCACGGTTACCGGTATGCCCGTGTTTACCCGTACCAACGTGAAATTTTTGGGGTTGCTATGTCACTGTTAGATCTACTAGTGAGTCTTGCACCGTCAAAGACTTGCTAACTATGGACTGACTGACATATATAAATCTAAGTACCATATGCCTGTGTTGAACCTTCGTGAACTTTGCATTTATTAATAGATGTTCGATAGATGTTACAGTTCAAAAGCGGCTTATTTCGTAAAGCTTTTACATATGTGTGATCTGGTTTTCACTTTTCAGTGGGGCAAGAGGACAGGTTCAGAGGTCGCTAACGCTGAGGCTCGGTGATCCACTGGAAAGGCGTGGCAGTCCAGCTGACTTTTTCTGACAACAGGTTGATGCAGTCCAAGTTATATATATATATTTCAAAGTATTTCATCCCATTACCTCTTAGGAGTGTTCAAACTTTTCAAATAGCGGTATTTTGTTGCAGACAACAGTGTTATGCTTGGCTGCCGTGGATGTAGCGAGAGACATCTACCAGATGGAAATTCCCAAAATTTCGAAGATCTTATAACATGTCATCGGCTGCTGGGGTGTCGGTGGAACAGACCATACAGACTATAGAGACATGATTAATATAAAGACTGGCCTGGCCTCCTTTATGGACTCCTATATAATTGATCTCTGTAAAAGAGTTCATGCTTTAGCCAACCGAGTATTAAGCAGTCTTGTTGTCAAGACCTTAAACCTCAAGACCAAGACCAAGACTTTGAACCTCGAGACCAAGACCAAGACCAAGACTTTGAACCTCAAGAACAAGACCAAGACAAAGAACTTGAACCTCAAGACCAAGACCGAGACCAAGACCCAAAAAATCAAGCCCAAGACTTCTTTTCCTTACAAAACAATTGTCAAGTCAGACTACTCGCTATTTTAATTAAAACGTGAGTCTTTTATTTTATTCAGGCAAATTAACTTTAAGTGCAGACTGCAGATAATTCAGAATTCGTATTTACAAAAGTCCTTCATGCAAAATGTTATTCGAAATGCCTTTTGTATTTTATAAAAACCAATTCGCTCGAAATTTCTGACCAAGACGTGCCTTGTGGGGCGTCATAAAATTTCCACCATGTGAAAAATACGTTCTGCAGGTGCTGAAGTCGCTGGCACACACAGTAGCTATTCAAGCTCTGGATGTAATCCTCCCATGGTTTATCAAAAAGTCTCGGCAGGGCTTCCAGACACAGCATAACTTAGTTGCTGCTGCCGATGGGCTTTCCTGACCAACAAGACTTGCATCCGTCCGTAGGTATTTGTCGTAGGCTATGATGCAAACAGGCTTGATAAATTTTTAAATTCTTGAGTTTTGTTAAATGACTGTTCATATTGACAGCCGGTCTTGGTCTTGGACTTGCGAGACCAAGACCAAGACTTTGAGCCTCAAAACCAAGACCAAGACCAAGACCAAGACTTTGAACCTCAAGACCAAGACCAAGACTTTGAACCTCAAGACCAAGCCCAAGACTTTTAAAAACGAACTCGAGTGCACTCGAGACCAAGACCTTGGTCTCGTGGAGAACAAGTCTGGTATTAAGCTGGTTGCTTACTTAAAGTTTTACTGATACGTCAAGAATTTTTACAGCGCGCATAACGTCGCATCTTCGGTGTGGAAATATTTTTAAGCTGGATGATACTATTATTGATTCTGAGTCTTCTACATCCGATTATGGAAGTGTTAGTAGTAAAGTATACTTGTGTAAAACTAATATTGGTGAATCGTTTGATTGTGAGACAGCCAGCAGTACTAAATTGAGTTGGGCAGTTCAAAAAGCAGGTTCACTGTCATCATCATCATCATCATCATCATCATCGTCGTCGTCGTCGTCGTCGTCGTCATCGTCGTCGTCACTATCAGCATCATCAGCATCCTCATCCGCATTATCATCATCTTCATCCTCGTGCTCTTCAGCATCTACAGCCTCATCCTCAGTATCCTCATACTCAGCATCTTCAACCTCATCATCAACATCTTCGTCATCATCCTCAGCATCTTCATCTTCAGCATGCTCGTCATTCTCATCCTCCTCATCATCTTCATCTTCATCCTCGTCCTGATCCTCACCTCACCCTCTTCATCCTCATCCTTCTCAGCATCCTCAACCTCATCCTCAGCATAATCCTCATCACGCTCACCATCCTTAGCATCCTCATGCTGAGCATCGTCCTCACCCTAAACCTATCGTAATTTCACCCTCAGCATCCTTACCCTCAGCAATCTCATCCTCAGCAACTTCAGCATCCTCATTCGCATCCTCAGCATCATCATCTTCTCATCCTCCTCATCTTCATCCTCAACCTCGTCTTGGTCCTCAACCTAAGCAGCAGCATCCTGATCCCCTCCTTCCGCGCCGTCATCATCATCATCATCCTCAGGATCCTCATTCTTCTCATCATCCTCATCTTCATCCTCAGCATTATATTCTTCAGCTTCACAATCCTTAACATCCTCACCCTCACTGTGGGCGCCTCTGATCATGTCCATATAATGCATCCAATGTATGCATCACTTGCCTAAAGAGCGGTTTAATGTTGATAAAAGTTTCATATTAACAATTACTTTACCTTAATATATAAAAGACGTATACGCTTGGAATAATTATATCGGAGATAATTTATTTGTTTGAAGATTATGTTTGTGATAATTGTTGTAGTATCGACCAGCCGTCGAGAAAGAAAAACAGACGTCAGCCATAGTCACAAAAATAACTTTTTGATTGATTTAATTAGACGAAATCCATATTATAATAAAAACTGACTTATTAATTACATTAATTAGGTGTCACCGAAATTATAAGAAACTGGCTTGCTGATTAAATAGCTGTTGTGATTTGCACTAATGAAGTAAATTAATTATTTCACAATTTTACCAATTAGGTCATAACTGGACTGTGGTTTTGGAACAACTATTTCTAATTTCCATGATTTGGCGGAATCTTCAATAAACCCGTGCCCTGCACCAAGTGGTGAGGAAAACGAGAAATGTCAAGAGCGAGACACTTGTTCACACCACTCCATAGACGGGAGAGGGAGACGAAGACAAATAGGGAGCGCGAGGGAGACGGAGAGGGAGAGAGATATTGAGAGGGAGAGGGAAACGGAGAGTGAGAGCGGAACGGAGACGGAGAGAGAGTGCAAGAGTGAGAACAAGAGGGAGAGGGAGACAGAGATGGAGAGTGATGGAGATATTAAGAGTAAGAGGGAATGAGAGACGGATAGGGTGAGGGATACAAAGAGGGAAAGTGAGACGGACATGAAGACGGAGAGCGAGAGGGAGACGGAAACAAAAACCGAGACAGGGAGGTAGTGGGAGACGGAGAGGGAGAGCCAGAGGGAAATCGAGAGGTGAGGGAGAGCGGAGGGAGAGGAAGGGCGAGAGAGCGTGAGGGAGACGGAGACGGTGACAGGGACGGAGATAGAGAGAGATAGAGAGAGAGCGAGAGGGAGACAGAAACCAAGACGGAGACGGATAGAAAGACAGAGACATAGGAGAGACAGAGACAGACGGAAGAAAGTGACATAGGATCACAGACGCTGGTGTGTACAGTTGAGGTTTATGCCTCCCTCTGGCGAATGTATCACAAAGAGTAGAACAGCGCTTGGCTACTCCATCGGTGGTGGCTTCGAGTCTCAAGTCTCAGTCTCCGTCTGTTTCTGCCTCTGCCTCCCCTCTCTCTGTCCCTCTCCCTCTGACAATGCCTGTGCCTCTCTCTCTCTCTCTCTCTCTCTCTCTCTCTCTCTCCCTTTCCTTCTGCCTCTGCATCTGTATCTGTCTCTCCCTTTGTTTCTACCAGTGTCTCTGCATCTGTTCTCTGTATCTACCTCTGCCTCTGCCTCTGCCTCTGCCTCTGCCTCTTCCTCTTCCTCTGCCTCTGCCTCTGCCTCTGCCTCTGCCTCTGCCTCTGCCTCTCTCTCTCTCTCTCTCTCTCTCTCTCTCTCTCTCTCTCTCTCTCTCTCTCTCTCTCTCTCTCTCCTCTCTCTCTCTCTCTGCCATTGCCTCTCTGCCTCTGCCTCTGACACTCCATGTCCCTGTCCCTCTCCCTCGTCGCTTCATTCAGCTGTTTAATCGTCGACAAGAGTTAGAACTCATTCAGTTGAGAACTGTCCCTTTCACGATTCGGTCTTAGAACTGCTGTCATTCGCGCAGATTTCTTCTGATACCGCGATATTATTATAATTGTTAATGCTATTATTGTTAGTATTATAACTATTATTGTTGGTGTTATTATTATTGTTATTCATTATTAGTATAGCTATTATAACTGTTATTGTTACTGAATGGATGATTGAGCAACAGTTTATACTTCACAATAATATATACTTTACTGAATATAAAAGGTCATAAACAGTGCTTTTTTTCTAGAAAAAAAGGTTCCGGAACGGAACAATAGGTTGCGTAAACGCAAACATTTATGGGCGGGCTAAAATCACGAGAAAAACGGGATTGGGGGTCGGTAGGGGTCTCAATAAATACTGAAAAGAGTTCAAAAACACTGAAATTAAATTTAAAAATTATTGCTTATATTATTAAAATAAATAAATTATTTTTGTAGCTGAAAAAAGGTGCCGGAACGCCGTTCCGGCTGAAAAAAGCACTGGTCATAAACAATAAATTAGATGTCATCGAAGTTATAAGAAACTGGCTTGATGATTAAATAGCTGCAGAATATGATACTGTGTTGTGATTTGTACTAAGGAAGTAAATTAATTAGGTCACAATTTTTCCAATTAGGTCATACTTGGACTATGGTTTTGGAACAATTATTTGCAAATTCTTTGATTTGGCGGAATCTTAAGTGAACCGTGCCCGCAGCTAGTGATGAGGAACACGAGAAATGTAGGCCTACAATGACTGCAACGTGAGAATACAAAGATCCAGTGTGTCCGTTTGACTTGGTCTTTCTGTCCGCAAATTTTCAGGTGCAATCGGGGTTGATTCGTGCTTGGTGGGTAGCTGTTGGGTTTGATGAGTGGGTATCGTTTCTTGGAGAAGCGCTATAGAAGTGCTCTGAATGAATGAAGAATGAATGAACGAATGATTTTATTGAATGAATGATGCCACGACTATAAAGTTTAAACACATCGGGCAGGGTTATTATTTCGATTGTTAACCCCAGCGGAATACTCTGGTATCTGCGTTCTTGTGCTGCGTTTCTATGAGCTACAGAAACAAAGAAACATCAAATAGACAAATGCAATAAGTATAAATTACAGATGTAAACGTAATTGTAATCGAAATTTTATATAACGCTACACCAGGTCAATGGAGAAATTCGTATAGGGGCTCTCCGACACGATAGCACAAAACCATAAGTGCTTCAGAAAACGAGATGAAAATTGTAATTGTAATTAGTGACTTATTGTTATTTAGTAATAATTAACTTCTACTACGCCGGTGTGTAATGCACAAGGCATCACCCGATGGCGCTTTAAAATCAAGCCGTAATCAAGTCAATATCTAGAAGATCAGTACGCTTAAGCAGAGTGGAAGCCCTTGGTGCATAAGGAATTTTCAAAATATGCGTCTGGTTGAGAACGAATGGACCAAGAGAGGCCAAGGATGTCATAGGCATAAAGTTAAATCCATATTTTTAATTACAAATATATAAATCTTCGAAATTAGATATTAATATTTGTAAAAACGCGAGAAAAAAGTAGTCGTTGGTCGCTGTTATTACAACAATTTAATTTAATTCAATGTATGAAAATTACAGTCGTTGTAATGGATGTATTTGTCCCACACAAACACACTTAGATCGTAATCGTATCGTAATCGTAATCTCCAAACTTCGAAAGCGCCACTCGAAGACCAAGCGCTGGACACCAGCTATTCACGAGCGCTACGTCAGATCAGAGGGGGTTTCCAGAGAGTAGTCCAAAAGAGGTCCAAGTCCGATTTCAAGGGTACCATATCAGATAAGGCAGAGCAGCTGTCAAGGCGGGTGTCGTTTACGGCGAGAAGAATTGGAAGGCGGAGGATCAGATGAGTCAGGGTAGGAGTATTTGAAAAGGTGAGACTTCAGTTTTGAGTGGAAAGCCCGGGGGTGATAGATAGAGGAACATGAGGAGGAGGATGAAGGACGGGTTGCAATGATGATGGAGGCACTGAGAAACTGCAGAATTCAGAGGGAGATCATTCCAAAGGCGTGGTGCTGTGATGGATATGGCTCGGTTGGAGAACTTGAGGTGAGTAGTAACTGGGGGTCGAGAAAGAGATAGGACGATGATCGGGTGGAGCGGGTTGTCTGAATGGTGAAGAGATCACGAAGGTACTTGGTCTGGGAATATTGTAGGAAGTTGTAGGTTAGTTATAGAACTTTGTAGTGGATTCGCTCTGGGATTTTTAACCAATGGAGTGATTTGAGGATGTGAGTGATACGATGATGTTTGGGCGTTCTAGTGACAGCTCTGGCTAGTGAGTTTTGGATAAGCTGTAAGGTCGATGAAAAGAGAATTGCAGTAATCGAGCTTTGAATGAACAATGGAGGTAGCAATGGTGGAGACAGTTTTGAGGTCGAGCATGGATCGTATACGTCGGAGGTCACGAATGTGCATGAAGCAGGAGCGCGAGAGGTTGGAGATGTGGTTAGAGAAGGACAGGTGTGGATAAAAAATAGCACCAAGATTGCGAACAGGTGAGTAAGAGGTCAAGGTGAGAGACGATGAGTTAGTCGAAAGATTTATGGAAGGATCAGGGATTTTCTTGATTTGATCTGGAAGGCCTAGGATGATGAATCCAGTTTTGGAAGGGTTAAGGCAGAGGAGATTGGATGACATCCACTGTGAAATAAGGTTAAAGACGTTGAGTATTTGTGTGATGGCGGTGGAAAAAGAGCCTGGGGAGAAGGATGTGAAGAGTTGGGTGTCATCTGCATAGATTATTGTATATTAGTTAAGTCACAATATTGCAATGAACAATAGGCTCGTGATTATTGTTAGGTGATTTGATTAGAACAATTAACCAATACATATTTAATTAAGTGACCAGCTTTAATGACCAGCTATAAATAGCATAAGAGTTAAGTAGAATTGGGGCTAATGTTGTGAGAAAGAGGCTGATGAAAGATGCTGTCGGCATTTGATTGGGCAGTTCAGTTCTAACGGTCATCATCTTTCAGCCAGTTACCACGCATGCGCAGTGGGCATATTCAAGGAGAAGGACGGACAGTTGGGATGCTTAACGTTGAAGAACAAAGTTGCTCACCCGAATAACGTTGATATCAAACTCGTGATTTGGCGATCTTCGTGCGAAAGACGTCGAGACGATTGGTCTGTTGCGTTGTGAAGATCGTCGTGAAGAGATCTTGTTGGAATATTCGTGACGTTTGGCGATTTGAAGTTATTTTAAGCGTCGAAGGATGAGAACGATTTAAAGAGCAAAGACTCTGCTTAAGTTCGTGTGTAATTGTATCGTCGGTCGAGTTAGAGTTCATCGTCTAAGTGAACTGACGTTTCGATTAGTTATTCCGACAAGAGGACTTTCCGAACTGAGGTGTTGAAGCTAAATGTGAGTTCAACATATGAACTTTACATACGAGGAGAAAGTTCATCTACTACTACAAATCAGAGTTGGGCATAATATCTATTTCATAAAACTTAGAACAGAAGCTGGTCTAGGTAAGGCAGCTAGGATATCTTAGATCTCTTCTAAGTTGATCGATTTTGACATTGGTGTATTAACATTGATGTATGTTGATATGAACTAACATATATTCATTATTTACATAACTGACTCATGTCGTTCGTTGATATGTATAGCCAGATACTCATTAAGATGCATTCAGGTCTGTTTGAATCCAAAGTAACCTGGCGCATGATCAGTGCCTAACTCCTCAACATTTAGTGTAATCTTAGGAGACGTTACAGTTGTACACTAGAGTCCTTTATCTTTTGCCAGATTTCGAATCCTCTTGCATGTACAAGCAGACAGCCCTCCTGACCTAAGACTTGTCTCCACATTTCTCGGGAAATTTTGCAAACAAAATAATCTGAATCATCGAGCATTTCCTTGAGAAACTTCTGACTGCGCACACCAACAGAACATTTAGCAGGTTCAGACAGGGAGACAGACCGATCAGACAGGCAGATAGACAGACAATGAAACTGGCTCTCTGTATCCTCACAGTGCAGTCATTGTACAAATCAAATCAAATCAAATATTCGTTTATTGCGCATACCCGTTGACAGCGGTGAGGGGAGGAGAAGACTGGGTCGCCCAAGGAGGAGATGGATGGATGAGATACAAGATGTAACTGGCATGAATTTGGCGGAATTGAGAGACTTGTCATCGAATAGGAGACGGTGGAGTGTGTTCACCAGGACGATCGCTAGAGCTCCACGAGCTGACAGCACAAGGTGACAAGGTGACCCGTTGACAACACAATTGGTAATAATCAGTTATAAGTATTAGAGTGATTACATAATCTTTCAGCTGTCCCTCTCCCTTGAATGCTAATACAAGTGTAATACAAGTTTCAACATACAACGCTCGATATCAGGTTTTTGTGATTCTTATTTGGAAGCGAAAAAAATTGTGACCCTGAGGGGAAGAAGATAAGGAGTGGGTCGGCTCTCTGGGAAATATGGACAAAGCACATGTTGTGGGTTTGAAAATATACATAAAAATAAATATAAATAATATACAAAGACAGACGACAGATGAACACAAAGACAGACAAACCAACAGATGGACGAACAAACAGGTAGGCTCAGATTAAATGCATATCTCTTTAGCATTGTAAAGCACGTAACCTACATATTTGCGTATTGAAAATTGCATGCTTGAACAAATACAACACTTTTTTGAGAGATGCTAAGAGACGCTGTTCAGTTACAACAGCAGTTACAGTTACGTTTACGTTTACATTTACACTTCCATCCATATTTACATTTACCTTTACCTTTACTTTTACGTTTACGCCTCTGAAAACTTCCCTTGAAGGGGCACTATATAAATCCTCGAATGAATGAACGAATTCCCTCTAAATTTACATTTGCATTTCCGTCTAAATTTCCATTAACGTTTACGTTTAAGTTTACATTTACATTTACGTTTATATTTCCCTCTACGTTTACATTTACATTTCTGTCTATTATTACATTTGCATTTACGTCTACATTTCCTTTACAATTGCATTTACTTTTCCGTCTAGATTTACATTTTGCATTTACGTCTACAATTCCCTTTATTTTTTGTGCATTTCCGTCTATATTAACATTTACAGTAACGTTTACATTTACATTTACAGAAAAGTCGTAGCTGACAATTGAGCGTCTGGAAGACGAGGCAGTAGGTGACGCTCTTTTCGCCATGCTAGGCAAACGATATCTTCGACAGGGGTTCCGCCTTTTCCAGAGCATCCTCATGAACCGTGGAGCTTAGCTGCCTGAGGAGCTTCTGTTAGGGCTTTGACCGTCACCGGCAGTTGTCGATGAGATGCTCCATGACCTCGAAGACCTCTGCAGCCAACCGATGTACCGTTGGTCTTGCGGTATGCGTCCGATGACATTGCGCCCAGTAGGCAAAACTTGTATGGGGCAGCATTCACCCATTCCTTGAGCAAAGTTGAGTGCTAGGATTTTTAGTGAAAGCAGTCAATTTAAAGGACGTGTAATCTTTGCCTCTTCTTAATATAACCAGGGAAATTCGTAAAACCCACAGCAGAGGAATTGATGACCTTGACCCCACTTTAGCGGCCCCTCTCATTGCCCCCAAGCTCGCTAACTATTCCTTCAACTACGATATGGCTTAGTTCCACAAGCCATAAAAATTCCTAAGTTCGTTCTTATTAATTTATAAAAAAAATGGGGATTTGCCTTGAGGGGGGAGGTAAGTTAAACTCAGGCACAGCTTTCAGGGCTGAGGATCGAGTACACTGACACTCACACCCACTACAATTTCAAACACCAGTTAACCTGAGACAAGCTGTTATCAGTCGAAAGCCTCAGTTAAAAAAGCAGCCTGATTTAGTACTGGCGTCGAATACCGAATGCATTTAAAACAATCCATATTCGTCTCTAGCTGGCAAATTGTTGAGTAAACATATAATTATGGCTCTACTCCCTATATATATATATATATCAGTCATATATATCAGTCAAACTTCATATATATATATATATATATATATATATATATATATATATATATATATATATATATATAAGTAAAAGTCAATATATTATACATAACAGACTAAGGTAAAAATATATTTTTACCTTAGTCTGTTATATATATATAAGTAAAAGTCAATATATATATATATATATATATATAAGAAACTTCAAATTGCTCTACATTTAAATGTAGCTATAAGCATATGCATTCAACTATTTTGTAAACTATAATATATTATACAATCTGTTGCCTTGTTCGTCTGCTTAACTATCTCTCTTTGGTATACATACATCTTTCAGTTTCTTTTCCTCTCCGTCTACACGAGCTAGTAGTCTATCTATACCTGTTTCTATTCCTTTTTATATCTCTACCCAATTCTGTTCCTACCCATTTCTCTACTATTGTCTCAATATGCTCTATATCTAGCTCTTTCTCTAAATGTTTTTCTTTCTCCTTTCCACCTCGGGTTCTATCTTTATTTTTACCTCTTTCTACGTCTTTACTTCTGCTTTTATAACTGTCTTTATCTGTTACTCTATCACTGTCTCTACACCTCTCGTTCTCTATATGTTTCTCTTTCGAGACTATTCTTGAGGAGTATTTACTCTCTAATTACTTCAAGACTACAGGTGTTTTGAAACGATGCTAAATATAAATGTGTGAACTGCAAATTTCAGATGAAGGGAGTCATTTTTCTGAGCCTACTCATGCTTATGGTTATCCAGAGTAAGACAATTTCCTTTTTAATATATACGTTGTTTCAATGCAAACTATCCAAACAGTTATCGACTTTGAATATTTTGATATCGATGATGCCAATGACAATTTTAAAGGCTAAAATATAAAGACAGTTAAACGATGTTCGCGTCAAAGGCAACACACTTATTAGAAACGAGGTCCAGTGATTCACGTCCTGAAGTACATAAAGGGACCACAGCAATCTAATGACGAGACACCTGATTCACCTCGACGTTGCATTGGTACTCATTTCCCTGTAATATTCCACGGAGGCCAATGGTCCAAATACTAACCCTGCTCAATATTCCTTGAAACACTGTGTCCGCCAGCTCAGTTGATAGATTCAACAATTACGATTGAACAAAACCAAACGTACACCATTAGAAATTACAGAAATTGCATGTAATGCTTTAGCCTTTTAACTCTACTATCGAGTTGGAGACAATCGAAAAGGCGTCTCTTGCCATGGCATAGTAATATTATGCTGAACATTTCGTACAGGTGTAACCGGCAGTTCTCCCGCCGAGATCCTTTACGCGGCGAAGAGAGCAAAGCAAACTCAAGAGGTTCACCCTTGGTCGGACAAGGCGGAGAGAGGAAAGAGACAATTTTGGGATGCGGTAGGGAGGCATTTTAAGGAAGCTGTAAGTTTACTTTCAACGGTAGCTTTCTTTATGTCACATTTCATCGGTTCAGTTGAAGGCAAAATATTAGTAACGAAGAGTCAGAGTGCATATTATGTGTTTGAAGCTAGTGCCTAAATTAGAGAGTTCTCCGACACGAAGTGTGCAGTTGACTTGTGTGGAATGTGCAGTGTATGGTATGAATCTTTGAGAGATTATCTCAAGTCAACCGAACACGCTTTCATTCTAATTCCTGGAACATTTCTTACCAATTCAAGTACAGTTTGACGATTTGTAGAAGCGTGTGAAGTTGACATTTAGGAGTATTTTAGGCTCAGGTGAAAGCTACTTCTCTGACCATCCGCTTTCTTATGATTCACAGCGGTTCGTTGTTGTGCCCCTATAGGGTCGGAGGAACTGGTTGCCCGAACAAGCGTGGATGTCGCATTCTGTCCCTCGAGGCAGACATGCGCTGTGTTGGACCCTGTTGCTGCGGCCTGGCTGACGGGGTGAGACACTTCATCAGAAGAGGGCGCCACCCTTCCTCTCCGTAATACACGGCGGGTTTACCTCTTGGTCGTTCACTTCGTCTAGGAATGCCAGCTGTAGGGTTCCCAACTCCTACCTCTCCAGTATGGGACGCCTTGTCAGCATCTACCAGGATGGCTGAACGGCTGTCAACAGCTTCCGGTCTGGAAGTGAGGTTTGGCCGAATGGCTGCCTCAGGATTCAAACTGGACCCAAACACAGTTTTAATTGGAGTATCTATGAGATTTCCCTCCTCGCTTAGGCTCCTCCTATCTTGGTCTTCAATTGTAGCTTGGGATCGGACCTCCCATTGCTCTAATTCTTCTTCAGCCAAGGAACCTGGCACCTTAGAAGTCTCTACTAACTACGCTAATACTCTTTCAGTGACCTCTGCCCTTAGGCTAGGGTTACTAAGAACAAGGTCGACTAACAGAGATTAACTTAAACTCGTCTTTAATTTCAGCAGCAACTTAAATGCAATTACAGCAACTCAAGACATTCAATGGATAAGTGTGTCACTTAAAGAGCACTTATATAGCACTATAATGATTAATTGTCACTTCAGTTAACTATTGGTTGTTATGCACACTTACAACTTAAACTACACAGCAAGTCTTTTGCAATGAAATTTTATAACTTACTGTTTCTACATCAACAGTCACTAAACTCTCTTCAAGATAGACTTTTGTGAATGTGAGACTACTGAGATGGCTGTATGTGATTTAGTTCTTGTATAGTACATAACACTGGTGTACTGTCCCTTAAGTGAACAATGTAATTAACGAATATAATGACATTAATGTACTGATGCGGTGGACCAATAAATGTTATTTGATTTGATTTGAGGGAAATCTCTACTGCTAAAGCACTGCTCATACATTAAACATAAGGGCCTGAATAGGCTCACGAGCGCTATCAACGCAATGCAATGCCTGACATAAAGTAGCCGTATCGGATAAAGACCCAAAAATTTATATCGCTAACTTCAATAAATTCTATAAACCGATCAGTGGCTGGGCAAATAGCCTACGAATAAAATCTTATTTCAATTTGAAAGAAGAAGTCAAATGTTGCCTGCAGCACGTTCCAGAACTTTCCGAAGTTCAACACGGTGTTCAATTGGCTCAGTTTCTCAGGGTCCGTGGAAATCTGAAGGACATTGGTATCATTGATATGGTTAAAACGCACGGTGACATAAATTGCCTCACGATTGGGTACCTGACCCATACCCGCGGATTGGGTACGGGTCGGGTAAATATTTCACGGATTGGGTCGGGTACGGGTATGGGCATCACGGTTACCGGTATGCCCGTGTTTACCCGTACCAACGTGAGGGCTAGGGTCTGCGGGTGTGTGTGTGGGCTAGGGTCTGCGGGTATAGCCGTACTTGGGGATTCACCCGTACCTGACCCATACCCGCGGATTGGGTACGGGTCGGGTAAATATTTCACGGATTGGGTCGGGTACGGGTATGGGCATCACGGTTACCGGTATGCCCGTGTTTACCCGTACCAACGTGAAATTTTTGGGGTTGCTATGTCACTGTTAGATCTACTAGTGAGTCTTGCACCGTCAAAGACTTGCTAACTATGGACTGACTGACATATATAAATCTAAGTACCATATGCCTGTGTTGAACCTTCGTGAACTTTGCATTTATTAATAGATGTTCGATAGATGTTACAGTTCAAAAGCGGCTTATTTCGTAAAGCTTTTACATATGTCTGATCTGGTTTTCACTTTTCAGTGGGGCAAGAGGACAGGTTCAGAGGTCGCTAACGCTGAGGCTCGGTGATCCACTGGAAAGGCGTGGCAGTCCAGCTGACTTTTTCTGACAACAGGTTGATGCAGTCCAAGTTATATATATATATTTCAAAGTATTTCATCCCATTACCTCTTAGGAGTGTTCAAACTTTTCAAATAGCGGTATTTTGTTGCAGACAACAGTGTTATGCTTGGCTGCCGTGGATGTAGCGAGAGACATCTACCAGATGGAAATTCCCAAGATTTCGAAGATCTTATAACATGTCATCGGCTGCTGGGGTGTCGGTGGAACAGACCATACAGACTATAGAGACATGATTAATATAAAGACTGGCCTGGCCTCCTTTATGGACTCCTATATAATTGATCTCTGTAAAAGAGTTCATGCTTTAGCCAACCGAGTATTAAGCAGTCTTGTTGTCAAGACCTTAAACCTCAAGACCAAGACCAAGACTTTGAACCTCGAGACCAAGACCAAGACCAAGACTTTGAACCTCAAGAACAAGACCAAGACAAAGAACTTGAACCTCAAGACCAAGACCGAGACCAAGACCCAAAAAATCAAGCCCAAGACTTCTTTTCCTTACAAAACAATTGTCAAGTCAGACTACTCGCTATTTTAATTAAAACGTGAGTCTTTTATTTTATTCAGGCAAATTAACTTTAAGTGCAGACTGCAGATAATTCAGAATTCGTATTTACAAAAGTCCTTCATGCAAAATGTTATTCGAAATGCCTTTTGTATTTTATAAAAACCAATTCGCTCGAAATTTCTGACCAAGACGTGCCTTGTGGGGCGTCATAAAATTTCCACCATGTGAAAAATACGTTCTGCAGGTGCTGAAGTCGCTGGCACACACAGTAGCTATTCAAGCTCTGGATGTAATCCTCCCATGGTTTATCAAAAAGTCTCGGCAGGGCTTCCAGACACAGCATAACTTAGTTGCTGCTGCCGATGGGCTTTCCTGACCAACAAGACTTGCATCCGTCCGTAGGTATTTGTCGTAGGCTATGATGCAAACAGGCTTGATAAATTTTTAAATTCTTGAGTTTTGTTAAATGACTGTTCATATTGACAGCCGGTCTTGGTCTTGGACTTGCGAGACCAAGACCAAGACTTTGAGCCTCAAAACCAAGACCAAGACCAAGACCAAGACTTTGAACCTCAAGACCAAGACCAAGACTTTGAACCTCAAGACCAAGCCCAAGACTTTTAAAAACGAACTCGAGTGCACTCGAGACCAAGACCTTGGTCTCGTGGAGAACAAGTCTGGTATTAAGCTGGTTGCTTACTTAAAGTTTTACTGATACGTCAAGAATTTTTACAGCGCGCATAACGTCGCATCTTCGGTGTGGAAATATTTTTAAGCTGGATGATACTATTATTGATTCTGAGTCTTCTACATCCGATTATGGAAGTGTTAGTAGTAAAGTATACTTGTGTAAAACTAATATTGGTGAATCGTTTGATTGTGAGACAGCCAGCAGTACTAAATTGAGTTGGGCAGTTCAAAAAGCAGGTTCACTGTCATCATCATCATCATCATCATCATCATCATCATCATCGTCGTCGTCGTCGTCGTCGTCGTCGTCATCGTCGTCGTCACTATCAGCATCATCAGCATCCTCATCCGCATTATCATCATCTTCATCCTCGTGCTCTTCAGCATCTACAGCCTCATCCTCAGTATCCTCATACTCAGCATCTTCAACCTCATCATCAACATCTTCGTCATCATCCTCAGCATCTTCATCTTCAGCATGCTCGTCATTCTCATCCTCCTCATCATCTTCATCTTCATCCTCGTCCTGATCCTCACCTCACCCTCTTCATCCTCATCCTTCTCAGCATCCTCAACCTCATCCTCAGCATAATCCTCATCACGCTCACCATCCTTAGCATCCTCATGCTGAGCATCGTCCTCACCCTAAACCTATCGTAATTTCACCCTCAGCATCCTTACCCTCAGCAATCTCATCCTCAGCAACTTCAGCATCCTCATTCGCATCCTCAGCATCATCATCTTCTCATCCTCCTCATCTTCATCCTCAACCTCGTCTTGGTCCTCAACCTAAGCAGCAGCATCCTGATCCCCTCCTTCCGCGCCGTCATCATCATCATCATCCTCAGGATCCTCATTCTTCTCATCATCCTCATCTTCATCCTCAGCATTATATTCTTCAGCTTCACAATCCTTAACATCCTCACCCTCACTGTGGGCGCCTCTGATCATGTCCATATAATGCATCCAATGTATGCATCACTTGCCTAAAGAGCGGTTTAATGTTGATAAAAGTTTCATATTAACAATTACTTTACCTTAATATATAAAAGACGTATACGCTTGGAATAATTATATCGGAGATAATTTATTTGTTTGAAGATTATGTTTGTGATAATTGTTGTAGTATCGACCAGCCGTCGAGAAAGAAAAACAGACGTCAGCCATAGTCACAAAAATAACTTTTTGATTGATTTAATTAGACGAAATCCATATTATAATAAAAACTGACTTATTAATTACATTAATTAGGTGTCACCGAAATTATAAGAAACTGGCTTGCTGATTAAATAGCTGTTGTGATTTGCACTAATGAAGTAAATTAATTATTTCACAATTTTACCAATTAGGTCATAACTGGACTGTGGTTTTGGAACAACTATTTCTAATTTCCATGATTTGGCGGAATCTTCAATAAACCCGTGCCCTGCACCAAGTGGTGAGGAAAACGAGAAATGTCAAGAGCGAGACACTTGTTCACACCACTCCATAGACGGGAGAGGGAGACGAAGACAAATAGGGAGCGCGAGGGAGACGGAGAGGGAGAGAGATATTGAGAGGGAGAGGGAAACGGAGAGTGAGAGCGGAACGGAGACGGAGAGAGAGTGCAAGAGTGAGAACAAGAGGGAGAGGGAGACAGAGATGGAGAGTGATGGAGATATTAAGAGTAAGAGGGAATGAGAGACGGATAGGGTGAGGGATACAAAGAGGGAAAGTGAGACGGACATGAAGACGGAGAGCGAGAGGGAGACGGAAACAAAAACCGAGACAGGGAGGTAGTGGGAGACGGAGAGGGAGAGCCAGAGGGAAATCGAGAGGTGAGGGAGAGCGGAGGGAGAGGAAGGGCGAGAGAGCGTGAGGGAGACGGAGACGGTGACAGGGACGGAGATAGAGAGAGATAGAGAGAGAGCGAGAGGGAGACAGAAACCAAGACGGAGACGGATAGAAAGACAGAGACATAGGAGAGACAGAGACAGACGGAAGAAAGTGACATAGGATCACAGACGCTGGTGTGTACAGTTGAGGTTTATGCCTCCCTCTGGCGAATGTATCACAAAGAGTAGAACAGCGCTTGGCTACTCCATCGGTGGTGGCTTCGAGTCTCAAGTCTCAGTCTCCGTCTGTTTCTGCCTCTGCCTCCCCTCTCTCTGTCCCTCTCCCTCTGACAATGCCTGTGCCTCTCTCTCTCTCTCTCTCTCTCTCTCTCCCTTTCCCTCTGCCTCTGCATCTGTATCTGTCTCTCCCTTTGTTTCTACCAGTGTCTCTGCATCTGTTCTCTGTATCTACCTCTGCCTCTGCCTCTGCCTCTGCCTCTGCCTCTTCCTCTTCCTCTGCCTCTGCCTCTGCCTCTGCCTCTGCCTCTGCCTCTGCCTCTCTCTCTCTCTCTCTCTCTCTCTCTCTCTCTCTCTCTCTCTCTCTCTCTCTCTCTCTCTCCCTCTCTCTCTCTCTCTGCCATTGCCTCTCTGCCTCTGCCTCTGACTCTCCATGTCCCTGTCCCTCTCCCTCGTCGCTTCATTCAGCTGTTTAATCGTCGACAAGAGTTAGAACTCATTCAGTTGAGAACTGTCCCTTTCACGATTCGGTCTTAGAACTGCTGTCATTCGCGCAGATTTCTTCTGATACCGCGATATTATTATAATTGTTAATGCTATTATTGTTAGTATTATAACTATTATTGTTGGTGTTATTATTATTGTTATTCATTATTAGTATAGCTATTATAACTGTTATTGTTACTGAATGGATGATTGAGCAACAGTTTATACTTCACAATAATATATACTTTACTGAATATAAAAGGTCATAAACAGTGCTTTTTTTCTAGAAAAAAAGGTTCCGGAACGGAACAATAGGTTGCGTAAACGCAAACATTTATGGGCGGGCTAAAATCACGAGAAAAACGGGATTGGGGGTCGGTAGGGGTCTCAATAAATACTGAAAAGAGTTCAAAAACACTGAAATTAAATTTAAAAATTATTGCTTATATTATTAAAATAAATAAATTATTTTTGTAGCTGAAAAAAGGTGCCGGAACGCCGTTCCGGCTGAAAAAAGCACTGGTCATAAACAATAAATTAGATGTCATCGAAGTTATAAGAAACTGGCTTGATGATTAAATAGCTGCAGAATATGATACTGTGTTGTGATTTGTACTAAGGAAGTAAATTAATTAGGTCACAATTTTTCCAATTAGGTCATACTTGGACTATGGTTTTGGAACAATTATTTGCAAATTCTTTGATTTGGCGGAATCTTAAGTGAACCGTGCCCGCAGCTAGTGATGAGGAACACGAGAAATGTAGGCCTACAATGACTGCAACGTGAGAATACAAAGATCCAGTGTGTCCGTTTGACTTGGTCTTTCTGTCCGCAAATTTTCAGGTGCAATCGGGGTTGATTCGTGCTTGGTGGGTAGCTGTTGGGTTTGATGAGTGGGTATCGTTTCTTGGAGAAGCGCTATAGAAGTGCTCTGAATGAATGAAGAATGAATGAACGAATGATTTTATTGAATGAATGATGCCACGACTATAAAGTTTAAACACATCGGGCAGGGTTATTATTTCGATTGTTAACCCCAGCGGAATACTTTGGTATCTGCGTTCTTGTGCTGCGTTTCTATGAGCTACAGAAACAAAGAAACATCAAATAGACAAATGCAATAAGTATAAATTACAGATGTAAACGTAATTGTAATCGAAATTTTATATAACGCTACACCAGGTCAATGGAGAAATTCGTATAGGGGCTCTCCGACACGATAGCACAAAACCATAAGTGCTTCAGAAAACGAGATGAAAATTGTAATTGTAATTAGTGACTTATTGTTATTTAGTAATAATTAACTTCTACTACGCCGGTGTGTAATGCACAAGGCATCACCCGATGGCGCTTTAAAATCAAGCCGTAATCAAGTCAATATCTAGAAGATCAGTACGCTTAAGCAGAGTGGAAGCCCTTGGTGCATAAGGAATTTTCAAAATATGCGTCTGGTTGAGAACGAATGGACCAAGAGAGGCCAAGGATGTCATAGGCATAAAGTTAAATCCATATTTTTAATTACAAATATATAAATCTTCGAAATTAGATATTAATATTTGTAAAAACGCGAGAAAAAAGTAGTCGTTGGTCGCTGTTATTACAACAATTTAATTTAATTCAATGTATGAAAATTACAGTCGTTGTAATGGATGTATTTGTCCCACACAAACACACTTAGATCGTAATCGTATCGTAATCGTAATCTCCAAACTTCGAAAGCGCCACTCGAAGACCAAGCGCTGGACACCAGCTATTCACGAGCGCTACGTCAGATCAGAGGGGGTTTCCAGAGAGTAGTCCAAAAGAGGTCCAAGTCCGATTTCAAGGGTACCATATCAGATAAGGCAGAGCAGCTGTCAAGGCGGGTGTCGTTTACGGCGAGAAGAATTGGAAGGCGGAGGATCAGATGAGTCAGGGTAGGAGTATTTGAAAAGGTGAGACTTCAGTTTTGAGTGGAAAGCCCGGGGGTGATAGATAGAGGAACATGAGGAGGAGGATGAAGGACGGGTTGCAATGATGATGGAGGCACTGAGAAACTGCAGAATTCAGAGGGAGATCATTCCAAAGGCGTGGTGCTGTGATGGATATGGCTCGGTTGGAGAACTTGAGGTGAGTAGTAACTGGGGGTCGAGAAAGAGATAGGACGATGATCGGGTGGAGCGGGTTGTCTGAATGGTGAAGAGATCACGAAGGTACTTGGTCTGGGAATATTGTAGGAAGTTGTAGGTTAGTTATAGAACTTTGTAGTGGATTCGCTCTGGGATTTTTAACCAATGGAGTGATTTGAGGATGTGAGTGATACGATGATGTTTGGGCGTTCTAGTGACAGCTCTGGCTAGTGAGTTTTGGATAAGCTGTAAGGTCGATGAAAAGAGAATTGCAGTAATCGAGCTTTGAATGAACAATGGAGGTAGCAATGGTGGAGACAGTTTTGAGGTCGAGCATGGATCGTATACGTCGGAGGTCACGAATGTGCATGAAGCAGGAGCGCGAGAGGTTGGAGATGTGGTTAGAGAAGGACAGGTGTGGATAAAAAATAGCACCAAGATTGCGAACAGGTGAGTAAGAGGTCAAGGTGAGAGACGATGAGTTAGTCGAAAGATTTATGGAAGGATCAGGGATTTTCTTGATTTGATCTGGAAGGCCTAGGATGATGAATCCAGTTTTGGAAGGGTTAAGGCAGAGGAGATTGGATGACATCCACTGTGAAATAAGGTTAAAGACGTTGAGTATTTGTGTGATGGCGGTGGAAAAAGAGCCTGGGGAGAAGGATGTGAAGAGTTGGGTGTCATCTGCATAGATTATTGTATATTAGTTAAGTCACAATATTGCAATGAACAATAGGCTCGTGATTATTGTTAGGTGATTTGATTAGAACAATTAACCAATACATATTTAATTAAGTGACCAGCTTTAATGACCAGCTATAAATAGCATAAGAGTTAAGTAGAATTGGGGCTAATGTTGTGAGAAAGAGGCTGATGAAAGATGCTGTCGGCATTTGATTGGGCAGTTCAGTTCTAACGGTCATCATCTTTCAGCCAGTTACCACGCATGCGCAGTGGGCATATTCAAGGAGAAGGACGGACAGTTGGGATGCTTAACGTTGAAGAACAAAGTTGCTCACCCGAATAACGTTGATATCAAACTCGTGATTTGGCGATCTTCGTGCGAAAGACGTCGAGACGATTGGTCTGTTGCGTTGTGAAGATCGTCGTGAAGAGATCTTGTTGGAATATTCGTGACGTTTGGCGATTTGAAGTTATTTTAAGCGTCGAAGGATGAGAACGATTTAAAGAGCAAAGACTCTGCTTAAGTTCGTGTGTAATTGTATCGTCGGTCGAGTTAGAGTTCATCGTCTAAGTGAACTGACGTTTCGATTAGTTATTCCGACAAGAGGACTTTCCGAACTGAGGTGTTGAAGCTAAATGTGAGTTCAACATATGAACTTTACATACGAGGAGAAAGTTCATCTACTACTACAAATCAGAGTTGGGCATAATATCTATTTCATAAAACTTAGAACAGAAGCTGGTCTAGGTAAGGCAGCTAGGATATCTTAGATCTCTTCTAAGTTGATCGATTTTGACATTGGTGTATTAACATTGATGTATGTTGATATGAACTAACATATATTCATTATTTACATAACTGACTCATGTCGTTCGTTGATATGTATAGCCAGATACTCATTAAGATGCATTCAGGTCTGTTTGAATCCAAAGTAACCTGGCGCATGATCAGTGCCTAACTCCTCAACATTTAGTGTAATCTTAGGAGACGTTACAGTTGTACACTAGAGTCCTTTATCTTTTGCCAGATTTCGAATCCTCTTGCATGTACAAGCAGACAGCCCTCCTGACCTAAGACTTGTCTCCACATTTCTCGGGAAATTTTGCAAACAAAATAATCTGAATCATCGAGCATTTCCTTGAGAAACTTCTGACTGCGCACACCAACAGAACATTTAGCAGGTTCAGACAGGGAGACAGACCGATCAGACAGGCAGATAGACAGACAATGAAACTGGCTCTCTGTATCCTCACAGTGCAGTCATTGTACAAATCAAATCAAATCAAATATTCGTTTATTGCGCATACCCGTTGACAGCGGTGAGGGGAGGAGAAGACTGGGTCGCCCAAGGAGGAGATGGATGGATGAGATACAAGATGTAACTGGCATGAATTTGGCGGAATTGAGAGACTTGTCATCGAATAGGAGACGGTGGAGTGTGTTCACCAGGACGATCGCTAGAGCTCCACGAGCTGACAGCACAAGGTGACAAGGTGACCCGTTGACAACACAATTGGTAATAATCAGTTATAAGTATTAGAGTGATTACATAATCTTTCAGCTGTCCCTCTCCCTTGAATGCTAATACAAGTGTAATACAAGTTTCAACATACAACGCTCGATATCAGGTTTTTGTGATTCTTATTTGGAAGCGAAAAAAATTGTGACCCTGAGGGGAAGAAGATAAGGAGTGGGTCGGCTCTCTGGGAAATATGGACAAAGCACATGTTGTGGGTTTGAAAATATACATAAAAATAAATATAAATAATATACAAAGACAGACGACAGATGAACACAAAGACAGACAAACCAACAGATGGACGAACAAACAGGTAGACTCAGATTAAATGCATATCTCTTTAGCATTGTAAAGCACGTAACCTACATATTTGCGTATTGAAAATTGCATGCTTGAACAAATACAACACTTTTTTGAGAGATGCTAAGAGACGCTGTTCAGTTACAACAGCAGTTACAGTTACGTTTACGTTTACATTTACACTTCCATCCATATTTACATTTACCTTTACCTTTACTTTTACGTTTACGCCTCTGAAAACTTCCCTTGAAGGGGCACTATATAAATCCTCGAATGAATGAACGAATTCCCTCTAAATTTACATTTGCATTTCCGTCTAAATTTCCATTAACGTTTACGTTTAAGTTTACATTTACATTTACGTTTATATTTCCCTCTACGTTTACATTTACATTTCTGTCTATTATTACATTTGCATTTACGTCTACATTTCCTTTACAATTGCATTTACTTTTCCGTCTAGATTTACATTTTGCATTTACGTCTACAATTCCCTTTATTTTTTGTGCATTTCCGTCTATATTAACATTTACAGTAACGTTTACATTTACATTTACAGAAAAGTCGTAGCTGACAATTGAGCGTCTGGAAGACGAGGCAGTAGGTGACGCTCTTTTCGCCATGCTAGGCAAACGATATCTTCGACAGGGGTTCCGCCTTTTCCAGAGCATCCTCATGAACCGTGGAGCTTAGCTGCCTGAGGAGCTTCTGTTAGGGCTTTGACCGTCACCGGCAGTTGTCGATGAGATGCTCCATGACCTCGAAGACCTCTGCAGCCAACCGATGTACCGTTGGTCTTGCGGTATGCGTCCGATGACATTGCGCCCAGTAGGCAAAACTTGTATGGGGCAGCATTCACCCATTCCTTGAGCAAAGTTGAGTGCTAGGATTTTTAGTGAAAGCAGTCAATTTAAAGGACGTGTAATCTTTGCCTCTTCTTAATATAACCAGGGAAATTCGTAAAACCCACAGCAGAGGAATTGATGACCTTGACCCCACTTTAGCGGCCCCTCTCATTGCCCCCAAGCTCGCTAACTATTCCTTCAACTACGATATGGCTTAGTTCCACAAGCCATAAAAATTCCTAAGTTCGTTCTTATTAATTTATAAAAAAAAATGGGGATTTGCCTTGAGGGGGGAGGTAAGTTAAACTCAGGCACAGCTTTCAGGGCTGAGGATCGAGTACACTGACACTCACACCCACTACAATTTCAAACACCAGTTAACCTGAGACAAGCTGTTATCAGTCGAAAGCCTCAGTTAAAAAAGCAGCCTGATTTAGTACTGGCGTCGAATACCGAATGCATTTAAAACAATCCATATTCGTCTCTAGCTGGCAAATTGTTGAGTAAACATATAATTATGGCTCTACTCCCTATATATATATATATATATATCAGTCATATATATCAGTCAAACTTCATATATATATATATATATATATATATATATATATATATATATATATATATATATATATATATATATATATATATATATATATATATATATATATATAAGTAAAAGTCAATATATTATACATAACAGACTAAGGTAAAAATATATTTTTACCTTAGTCTGTTATATATATATAAGTAAAAGTCAATATATATATATATATATAAGAAACTTCAAATTGCTCTACATTTAAATGTAGCTATAAGCATATGCATTCAACTATTTTGTAAACTATAATATATTATACAATCTGTTGCCTTGTTCGTCTGCTTAACTATCTCTCTTTGGTATACATACATCTTTCAGTTTCTTTTCCTCTCCGTCTACACGAGCTAGTAGTCTATCTATACCTGTTTCTATTCCTTTTTATATCTCTACCCAATTCTGTTCCTACCCATTTCTCTACTATTGTCTCAATATGCTCTATATCTAGCTCTTTCTCTAAATGTTTTTCTTTCTCCTTTCCACCTCGGGTTCTATCTTTATTTTTACCTCTTTCTACGTCTTTACTTCTGCTTTTATAACTGTCTTTATCTGTTACTCTATCACTGTCTCTACACCTCTCGTTCTCTATATGTTTCTCTTTCGAGACTATTCTTGAGGAGTATTTACTCTCTAATTACTTCAAGACTACAGGTGTTTTGAAACGATGCTAAATATAAATGTGTGAACTGCAAATTTCAGATGAAGGGAGTCATTTTTCTGAGCCTACTCATGCTTATGATTATCCAGAGTAAGACAATTTCCTTTTTAATATATACGTTGTTTCAATGCAAACTATCCAAACAGTTATCGACTTTGAATATTTTGATATCGATGATGCCAATGACAATTTTAAAGGCTAAAATATAAAGACAGTTAAACGATGTTCGCGTCAAAGGCAACACACTTATTAGAAACGAGGTCCAGTGATTCACGTCCTGAAGTACATAAAGGGACCACAGCAATCTAATGACGAGACACCTGATTCACCTCGACGTTGCATTGGTACTCATTTCCCTGTAATATTCCACGGAGGCCAATGGTCCAAATACTAACCCTGCTCAATATTCCTTGAAACACTGTGTCCGCCAGCTCAGTTGATAGATTCAACAATTACGATTGAACAAAACCAAACGTACACCATTAGAAATTACAGAAATTGCATGTAATGCTTTAGCCTTTTAACTCTACTATCGAGTTGGAGACAATCGAAAAGGCGTCTCTTGCCATGGCATAGTAATATTATGCTGAACATTTCGTACAGGTGTAACCGGCAGTTCTCCCGCCGAGATCCTTTACGCGGCGAAGAGAGCAAAGCAAACTCAAGAGGTTCACCCTTGGTCGGACAAGGCGGAGAGAGGAAAGAGACAATTTTGGGATGCGTTAGGGAGGTCCATTAAGCAAGCTGTAAGTTTACTTTCAACGGTAGCTTTCTTTATGTCACATTTCATCGGTTCAGTTGAAGGCAAAATATTAGTGACGAAGAGTCAGAGTGCATAATTATTATGTGTTTGAAGCCAGTGCCTAAATTAGAGAGTTCTCCGACACGAAGTGTGCAGTTGACTTGTGTGGAATGTGCAGTGTATGGTATGAATCTTTGAGAGATTATCTCAAGTCAACCGAACACGCTTTCATTCTAATTCCTGGAATATTTCTTACCAATTCAAGTACAGTTTGACAATAATTTGTAGAAGCGTGTGAAGTTGACATTTAGGAGTATTTTAGGCTCAGGTGAAAGCTACTTCTCTGACTATCCACCTTCTTATGATTCACAGCGGGTCGTTATTGTGCCCTTAGGGTCGGAGGAACTGGTTGCCCGAACAAGCGTGGATTCTAGATGTCGCATTCTGCCCCTCGAGGCAGACATGCGCTGTGTTGGGCCCTGGTGCTGCGGCATGGCTGACGGGGTGAGACACTTCATCAGAAGAGGGCGCCACCCTTCCTCTCCGTAGTACACGGCGGGTTTACCTCTTGGTCGTTCACTTCGTCTAGGAATGCCAGCTGTAGGGTTCCCAACTCCTACCTCTCCAGTATGGGACGCCTTGTCAGCATCTACCAGGACGGCTGAACGGCTGTCAACAGCTTCCGGTCTGGAAGTGAGGTTTGGCCGAATGGCTGCCTCAGGATTCAAACTGGACCCAAACACAGTTTTAATTGGAGTATCTATGGGATTCCCTCCTCGCTTAGGCTCCTCCTATCTTGGTCTTCAATTGTAGCTTGGGATCGAACCTCTCATTGCTCTAATTCTTCTTCAGCCAAGGAACCTGGCACCTTAGAAGTCTCTACTAACTACGCTAATGCTCTTTGAGTGACCTCTGCCCTTAGGCTAGGGCTGCTAAGCACAAGATCTACTAACTGAGATTCACTTAAACTCGTCTTTAATTTCAGCAGCAACTTAAATGCAATTACAGCAACTCAAGACATTCAATGGATAAGTGTCACTTCAAGAGCACTTATATAGCACTATAATGATTAATTGTCACTTCAGTTAACTATTGATTGTTATGCACACTTACAACTTAAACTACACAGCAAGTCTTTTGCAAAGAAATTTTATAACTTACTGTTTCTGCATCAACAGTCACTAAACTGTCTTCAAGATAGACTTTTGTGAATGTGAGACTACTGAGATGGCTGTATGTGATTTAGTTCTTGTATAGTACATAACACTGGTGTACTGTCCCTTAAGTGAACAATGTAATTAACGAATATATTGACATTAATGTACTGATGCGGTGGACCAATAAATGTTATATGATTTGATTTGAGGGAAATCTCTACTGCTAAAGCACTGCTCATACATTAAACATAAGGGCTTGAATAGGCTCACGAGCGCTATCAACGCAATGCAATGCCTGACATAAAGTAGCCGTATCTTATAAAGACCCAAAAATTTCTATCGCTAACTTCAATAATTTCTATAAACCGATCAGTGGCTGGGCAAATAGCCTACGAATAAAATCTTATTTCAATTTGAAAGAAGAAGTCAAATGGTGCCTGCAGCACGTTCCAGAACTTTCCCAAGTTCAACACGGTGTTCAATTGGCTCAGTTTCTCACGGTCCGTCGAAATCTGAAGGACATTGGTATCATTGATATGGTTAAAACGCACAGTGACATAAATTGCCTCACTATTAAGAATGTCAGCAGTGTGGGCTAGGGTCTGCGGGTATAGCCGTACTTGGTGATTCACCCGTACCTGACCCATATCCGCGGATTGGGTACGGGTCGGGTAAATATTTCACGGATTGGGTCGGGTTCGGGTATGGGCATCACGGTTACCGGCAGTGCTTTTTTCAGCCGGAACGCGCCGGAACGGCGTTCCGGCACCTTTTTTCAGGAACTAACAAATAATTTATTTATTTTAATAATAAAAACAATAAGTCAGTTATTTTCATTTAATTTCAGTGTTTTGAACTGTTTTCAGTGTTTATTTTAGACCCTCTCAACCCCAATCATGTTTTTCTCGGGATTTTAGCCCGCCCATAATTATTCCGTTCCGGAACCTATTTTTCCGTTCCGGAACCTTTTTTTCCAGAAAAAAAACACTGGTTACCGGAATGCCCGTGTTTACCCGTACCAACGTGAAATTTTTGGGGTTGCTATGTCACTGTTAGATCTACTAGTGAGTATTGCACCGTCAAAGACTTGCTAACTATGGACTGACTGACATATATAAATCTAAGTACCATATGCCTGTGTTGAACCTTCGTGAACTTTGCATTTATTAATATATGTTCGATAGATGTTACAGTTCAAAAGCGGCTTGTTTCGCAAAGCTTTTACATATGTCTGATCTGGTTTTCACTTTTCAGTGGGGCAAGAGGAGAGGGTCAGAGGTCGCTGAGGCTCGATGATCCACTGGAAAGGCCTGGCAGTCCAGCTGACTTTTTCTGACAACAGGTTGATGCAGTCCAAGTTATATATATATATTTCAAAGTATTTCATCCCATTACCTCTTAGGAGTGTTCAAACTTTTCAATTAGCGGCATTTTGTTGCAGACAGCAGTGTTATGCTTGGCTGCCGTGGATGTATCGAAAGACATCTACCAGATGGAAATTCCCAAAATTTCGAAGATCTTACATGTCATCGGCTGCTGGGGTGTCGGTGGAACAGACCATACAGACTATAGAGACATGATTAATGGAAAGACTGGCCTGGCCTCCTTTATGGATTTCTATATAATTGATCTCTGTAAAAGAGTTCATGCTTTAGCCAACCGAGTATTAAGCAGTCTTGTTGTCAAGACCTTAAACCTCAAGACCAAGACCAAGACTTTGAACCTCGAGACCAAGACCAAGACTTTGAACCTCAAGAACAAGACCAAGACAAAGACCTTGAACCTCAAGACCAAGACCGAGACCAAGACCCAAAAAATCACAGTAAGCCCAAGACTTCTTTTCCTTACAAAAAAATTGTCAAGTCAGACTACTCGCTATTTTAATTAAAACGTGAGTCTTTTATTTTATTCAGGCAAATTAACTTTAAGTGCGGACTGCAGATAATTCAGAATTCGTATTTACAAAAGTCCTTCATGCAAAATGTTATTCGAAATGCCTTTTGTATTTTATAAAAACTAATTCGCTCGAAATTTCTGACCAAGACGTGCCTTGTGGGGCGTCATAAAAATTCCGCCATGTGAAAAATACGTTCTGCAGGTGCTGAAGTCGCTGGCACACACAGTAGCTATTGAAGCTCTGGATGTAATCCTCCCATGGTTTATCAAAAAGTTTCGGCAGGGCTTCCAGACACAGCATAACTAAGTTGCTGCTGCCGATGGGCTTTCCTGACCAACAAGACTTGCATCCGTCCGTAGGTATTTGTCGTAGGCTATGATGCAAACAGGCTTGATAAATTTTTTAAATCTTGAGTTTTGTTAAATGACTGTTCATATTGACAGCCGGTCTTGGTCTTGGACTTGCGAGACCAAGGCCAAGACTTTGAGCCTCAAAACCAAGACCAAGACCAAGACTTTGAACCTCAAGACCAAGACCAAGACTTTGAACCTCAAGACCAAGCCCAAGACTTTTAAAAACGAACTCGAGTGCACTCGAGACCAAGACCTTGGTCTCGTGGAGAACAAGTCTGGTATTAAGCTGGTTGCTTACTTAAAGTTTTACTGATACGTCAAGAATTTTTACAGCGCGCATAACGTCGCATCTTCGGTGTTGAAATATTTTTAAGCTGGATGATACTATTATTGATTCTGAGTCTTCTACATCCGATTATGGAAGTGTTAGTAGTAAAGTATACTTGTGTAAAACTAATATTGGTGAATCGTTTGATTGTGAGACAGCCAGCAGTACTAAATTGAATTAATAAAGCAGGTTCACTGTCATCATCATCATCATCATCATCATCATCATCATCATCATCATCATCATCGTCGTCGTCGTCGTCGTCGTCATCGTCGTCGTCACTATCAGAATCATCAGCATCCTCATCCGCATTATCATCATCTTCATCCTCGTGCTCTTCAGCATCTACAGCCTCATCCTCAGCATCCTCATACTCAGCATCTTCAACCTCATGATCAGCATCTTCGTCATCATCCTCAGCATCTTCATCTTCAGCATGCTCGTCATTCTCATCCTCCTCATCATCTTCATCTTCATCCTCGTCATGATCCTCACCCCACCCTCTTCATCCTCATCCTTCTCAGCATCCTCAACCTCATCCTCAGCATAATCCTCATCACGCTCACCATCCTTAGCATTCTCAGGATCGTCCTCACCCTAAACCTATCGTAATTTCACCCTCAGCATCCTTACCCTCAGCAATCTGATCCTCAGCAACTTCAGCATCCTCATTCGCATCCTCAGCATCATCATCCTCACCCTTCTCATCCTCCTCATCTTCATCCTCAACCTCGTCTTGGTTCTCAACCTCAGCAGCATCATCCTGATCCCCTCCTTCCGCGCCGTCATCATCATCATCATCATCCTCAGGATCCTCATTCTTCTCATCATCCTCATCTTCATCCTCAGCATTATATTCTTCAGCTTCACAATCCTTAGCATCCTCATCCTCACTGTGGGCGCCTCTGATCATGTTCCATATAATGCATCCAATGTATACATTACTTGCCAAAGGAATGCATTTAATGTTGATAAAAGTTTTATATTGACAGTTGCTTTACCTTAATCTATAACCGACGTATACGCTTGGAATATCGAAGATAATTTATTTGTTTGAAGATTATGTTTTGTGATAATTGTTGTAGTATCGACCAACCATCATGAAGAAGAAACAGATGTCAGCCAAGTCACAAAAATAACTTTTTGATTGATTGAATTAGACGAAATCCATGATATTATAATAAAAACTGACTTATTAATTACATTAATTAGGTGTCACCGAAATTATAAGAAACTGGCTTGCTGATTAAATAGCTGTTGAATATGATACCGTGTTGTGATTTGCACTAATGAAGTAAATTAATTAGGTCACAATTTTACCAATTAGGTCATAACTGGACTGTGGTTTTGGAACAACTATTTCTAATTTCCATGATTTGGCGGAATCTTCAATAAACCCGTGCCCTGCACTAAGTGGTGAGGAAAACGAGAAATGTCAAGAGCGAGACACTTGTTCACACCACTCCAAAGAAGGGAGAGGGAGACGAAGACAAATAGAGAGCGCAAGGGAGCCGGAGAGGGATAGGGATACTGAGAGGGAGAGGGAAACGGAGAGTGAGATCGGAACGGAGACGGAGAGAGAGTGCAAGAGTGAGAACAAGAGGGAGAGGGAGACAGAGATGGAGAGTGATGGAGATATTAAGAGTAAGAGGGAATGAGAGACGGATAGGGTGAGGGATACAAAGAGGGAAAGTGAGACGGACAGAGAGACGGAGAGCGAGAGGGAGACGGAAACAAAAACCGAGACAGGGAGGTAGTGGGAGACGGAGAGGGAGAGCCAGATGGAAATCGAGAGGTGAGGGAGAGGGGAGGGAGAGGAAGGGCGAGAGAGCATGAGGAAGACGGAGACGGTGACAGGGACGGAGATAGAGAGTGATAGAGCAGAGCGAGAGGGAGACAGAAACCGAGACGGAGACGGATAGAAAGACAGAGACATAGAGAGAGATAGACAGAGACAGACAGACAGAGACACAGAGACAGACAGAGACAGAGACAAAGACAGAGACAGGGAGAGAGAAAGAGACGGAAGCAAGTGACATAGGATCACAGACGCTGGTGTGTACAGTTGAGGCCATTGCCTCCCTCTGGCGAATGTAACACAAAGAGTAGAACAACGCTTGGCTGCTCCATCGGTGGTGGCTTCGAGTCTCAAGTCTCAGTCTCCGTCTGTTTCTGCTTCTGCTTTTGCCTCTGCCTCCTCTGTCTCTCTGTCCCTCTCCCTCTGACTCTGCCTGTGCCTCTCCCTTTCCTTCTCCCTTTCCCTCTGCCAATGCCTCTGTATCTGTCTCTCCCTTAGTTTCTACCAGTGTCTCTGCATCTGCATCTGTTCTCTGTATCTACCTCTGCCTCTGCCTCTGTATCTGCCTCTCCCTCCCTCCCTCCATCCCTCTCTCTCTCTCTCTCTCTCTCTCTCTCTCTCTCTCTCTCTCTCTCTCTCTCTCTCTCTCTCTCTGCCATTGCGCCTCTGCCTCTGACTTTGCCATTGTCCCTCTCCCTTGTCGCTTCGTTCAGCTGTTTAATCGTCGACAAGAGTTACAACTCATTCACTTGAGAACTGTCCCTTTTACGATTCGACCCTAGATCTGCTGTCATTCGCGTATATTTCCACTGATACCGCGATATTATTATAATTGTTAATGCTATTATTGTTATTATTATTATTACTATTATTGTTGGTGTTATTATTATTGTTTTTTATTATTATTATTATTATTATTATAGCTATTATTACTGTTATTGTTACTTTTAAGGCCGGTGTCTAATGCACAAGGTATCGTTATCAACAGATGGGACACACGAAATAAAGTCGTAACATTTCAATATCTAGAATACCAGTCCACGAAATACCCATAGGACTATCAGGGGCTGCCTAAGAGGCCAAAGACCCAATTCACGCAAACTTACCTTCCTTCCTTCTTTTCCCTCTCCTTCCTTCCTTCCCGTTAAGGTTACGCTACGTTACTCGTGTCATTTTTACAAAATTACTTACTAAGCATGTGACACTTAGAGCCTATTAAGATAAGTTAATTGTTACATATACGACTGAGCTAATTTGTATTTGAATAAATTTACATTTAACTAGGCTTTTTGAGCTATGGGTTATTTACTCTAGTGGTTCCCGATTGCCGTTCTTCCAATGCCAAGTTAACAACAACAAATTGTTGCCAAAAATTCGGCGGCCAACAACTCGACCCCCAAAATCGGTCCCAAAATCAGCCCTAAAATCTGATTCCAAAATCAGCTCTGTTTTAATAAATCGACAAAGGAACGGACGCACTGATTATCCGATCATGCAACTCGTAGGCCTAATCGTAATCGTCAAATGTACATTTCTAAAACGCTGATCTAAGACTAGGGGCACCATCATATTCACGAGCGCTGCACTGAATCGGAGTGGTTGTCCGGATAATATCGATGACCATTGGAGGTACAAGACCGGTTGCCAGAGAGACCAGAGAGATCTATAACAGTTACTAAAGGCCGCATGCGGCTGATCAGTTCACATAAGCAGCATTTTCGGGTCATCATCATCATCATCATCATCATCATCATCATCATCATCATCATCATCATCATCATCATCATCATCACCGCCACCACCACCATCAACAGCAGACACCTTCATTGATCAAAGTTGAGTGCTAGTTTTTTAGTTAAAGAAGTCAATTTAAATTACGTATATCTTTGCCTCTTTATCGCATCATAAGAGTGCAGACCTTTAAAAACTTAACTACCATTAATCTAAGCAGATACGAAGAAAGTGTTCCTGACAAAGATGTTACCGAAGCGATTTTTCCATCTATCGAATGTCGTGGGCCTAGTCAGGGCCGGTTTAACCACTAGGCGAACTAGGCGGCCGCCTAGGGCGGCACATTTCTGGGGGCGACAGAAAAGCTAGAAAAATAATTTTTTTTAACATTTCCGCCGTTTTGCCACCATTTATTAATAACTGAATAATACGAAAACAAGAAACGGCAATATCAGAAGAAAACAGAAGGAGATGAAGAACGTTTCCAGGACCTCAAAGACAAATTCAAAGTCAACTTTAATGTCACCGTTCTTGACGCGGCAATAGGCCTACAATCCGTTGAAGAAAGATTCACGCTGATGCAAGAATTGGTTCGGTGTTTGATTTTCTCTATGATGTTCGCAGTTTGCAGGATAAAACAAGAAAGGAAATTATGGAAAGTACTTGAACCTCGAGCATGCTCAGCAACATGGAGACTCCAAAAATATTGATGCAGTTGATATGAGTTGTGAAAAGCAAGCCATTTCAAGACGAGTTGCAAGGTGTACATCGCCACAGGATGTACTAAACTTTATTTTGAAAACTAAGCTAACAGATAGTGTCCCAAACACTGTTATTGCTCTGCGAATCTTCTTGACACGTCCAGTTTCTGTAGCTAGTGGTGAGAGAAGCTTCTCGAAGCTCAAGCTGATTTTCGAACCTCGATGCTGCAAGAAAGACTTGTTGGACTAGCTACCTTATCAACTGAACATGATATAGCTGGAGACATTGAACTGATGGAACTCGTTTCTACATTTACTAAAGTTTTGAAATTACATTATATTTGTATAGACTTCGTACGTAGATAGGACTGGGACTTAGTGTAAGTAGCTGTAGGAGTTAGAGTGTTCAAATGAAAATGTGCACTATCTCATTATTTAATATTTCAAATTCGCATGGTGCATTGGTGTGTTAGCAGTGTGAGAATTGTAGAAAAAAGTCTGGGGGTCAGACTTTTGATGAGTTTGATCCATGTGCAGTTGAGTATTTTGCAAACTGAGAAAGTTAAAAAATAGGCCTACAGCAGAAAACTTAAACTACTTTAAGTGTTGACATCACCAAATTATTTGTATACAATTCACGTGGTCACAAATCTCACATAAACCAGAGCATTAATTTATTAGTAACCCACAAAGTGAATTGTGAAAGAAAATGCTAGAATATAATTATGCACAATATAATCACACTGGCACAACTGAGGGGTTGGAAACGACCCTCTTGCGTGTGCGATGAAGACTTAATTAGGGGTCCTAAGAAAGACTATGGGGTTGAATCCCCCTATCCCAGACAATTCTCACCCTGCGTGTTAGACCATAAAGAATAGGCTGCACAGCTAATGCAGTTTCCAGACTATTACTTAAATTATGGGTAACTTTTAAATTTAGATATTATTAGGTGCCTTATTTTTGTTTTCTTTAGAAGTAATAATGATTCGTAGATGATTATAATGAACGACAAAACGACTATGCCAAATTAAAGATGCAGCACTCGGCTGCATTCCTGTGTGAAGGTTACCAAAATTTACTTAATTTAATATTAATTAGTTATGCCACTTGCGGGGGCGCAGTGCGACAGGTTCGCCTAGGGCGCCAAATACTCTGGCGCCGGCCCTGGGCCTAGTCAACGCGGCCAATGTGCGTCCCATTGTCCTGCGTTGTAAGCAGCGTTCTTACAGACTCGAACTCGCCAAACAAGCAAGCTCTTCTTAAGGTTGAAGATGTTTCTTCTGACTTTGGAAGATGCACGAAAACGTATCCTATGTACATTTGTGCTTCTAGGTGCCGCCACGTGTGCCAAGACCAGTTGGGAGAGTTTACAATGAGTGTTCTTAACTCAAGCGCTGTAGGCCTACTAAGGTGTGCTACGATTAATTAGCAATACGAAACTGATACGACACGGAGAATAACTATTGATCACTGAACAAGAATTTTAACAAAACAACTAGAATCCGAAGCCAAATTATTCCGCAATCCGTGGAAGAAAAACCCATCGGTCTAAACCCCAGGGTCAGTTGGTCTATGCGGTAGGACACTTCGCCTCAAAACCCACGACTACGGGTTCGAGCCTGTCTCGTGAACTATGAGAACAACGAATATATTTTAGTGATGAAGGGAACGCCTCAAAATTGAATTATTATAACAATTTCTGAGATTAGAACAAATTTTATATAATTCGGTTGACAAGAATGCATAAAGGCCAGGGCTGTAGTCGAGGGTATACGCGGGTATACAGCGTATACTTACCTCTAGAGAAATTTGACAGCGTATACTCAGCGCTCGAGACGAGGGTATACGCGGGTATACAGCGTATACTTACCTCTGAGGATGAAATTTTTAGAAAAACAGAGGTTTTTGAAGGTTTTTAGGGCGAATGACTAAAAAAAAAAAAAAAAGGTCATCAACTTTTTCAGAGACGAAATCGTAAAAAGTCTGAAAATTTTCAGAGAATTGGTGAAAAGTCTGAAATTTTTCCTAAAAAAAGTCTTCAAATTTTTTTTGACGCCGCTGGTCACCGGTAGCGTATACTCACCTCAAATTTTACCACTACAGCCCTGATAACGGCCCTTTATTCGACAAAGAAAATTAGATCTCTCGTTTCCTGCAGCTGACGTATTGTTTACGTCGTTCAAAGAGCAGTGCTCGTGAATAAGCTTCGTTTACAAAATACGATTACGAGAGCAATTATAGCAAAAAAGTTTTATTAAGGTTTATTAAGGCCGAATATAGGTTACCGCATGCATGTGGTAGGGTAATGTAAGTAAGGTCTTTTCCTAGCCACATATTAATAAATAATTATAATAATAATAACAATAACAATAATAATAATAATAATAATAATAATAATAATAATAATAATAATAATAATAATAATAATAATAATAATAATAATAATAATAATAATAATAATAATAATAATAATAATAATAATAATAATAATAAGACTTGTTATCTACTCCAGCGGTTGTCAATAACCATACAACGCTTCAATGCTGTTGCCTTCATAGGAACTTTCATGCGGCCAGAACTTGTCGAGTGATGTTTTGTTTGTTTGATAAACAAATGTACAAATTAAAAAAATAAATAATAATAATAATAATAATAATAATAATAATAATAATAATAATAATAATAATTCCAGGAAATTTTCTTCTCCTCCGGACAATTTTTGCATCTCCCAGGCAGGGCTGTAGTGGTAAAATTAGAGGTGAGTACACGCTACCGGTGAGAAGCGGCGTCACTAGGGCTGGTATCACCCTCCAAAAATATGATGACCTTTTTTAGGAATTCGTCTCAGAAAAATTTATGACCTTTAATGAATTCTCAGAAAATTTCATGACTTTTTAGGAATTCGTCTGAAAAAGTTGATGACCATTTTTTTAGTCATTCGCCCACAGAGGTAAGCATACGCTGTATACCCGCGTATACCCTCGAGTCAGCCATGAGTATACGCTGTCTAGAGACGAGTATGCGCTGTATACCCGCGTATACCCTCGAGTCCCGACTACAGCCCAGCTCCCAGGGAGATCCTTCATACCCTGGGGTTAAAATTTAATAATAACAATAATAACAGCGATAATATTATAGCTTTTCAGGCACTTCCTTAAAGCGCCTGTTGCATCTCTAACTTATTTTAACAAGTGCGATTTAACAGGCCAGAGCATTTCAGGAGCTGAATCAATCTAAACAACGTGCCCTATATATACCTAAAGGAAGGTCTTTCGAAGAGGATCGAATAGAAGTACGTTCCATGTTGTTTAGTGGCCCCTGTACAACGTGGACGATGTCTTTCGCAGTCGCCGTCCTAACATCAGCCGTTGCGACACTACCAACCATGTCAGCAGTGGTAACAATGAATTGCTGTGACCCAGCGTGGAAAAGGAGACGAGCATTTTCGGTGCAAAGAATGTGGAGACGTCATGATGACCGTTCCACACCGGAGATTCAAATCCAAAACAAGACACATGGCGGAAAGGATCAAATTTTTACGAACAATTAGCGAAGGTAGTTTTAATCAGCCACCTGGAATTATTGTAACAATTTCTCAGATAAGAACAAATTTTATTTCACTTGGTTGACAAGAATGCAAACCACCTTTCATTTGACTGAGCAAAATAGATATATCTCTTTTCCTGAGGCTGACGTTAATCAAATACGCCATTCAAAGAGCAGCGCTCGTCAACAAGCGCTGCTTTGAGCTTAGCCTTTGACCAGCGCTTTAGAAATTTGGAGTTCACGTTTACGGTTACGAGAACAATTGTAAATTAGAATTTTATTCAGGCCGAATGTAGGTTGGTGCGTGTGGTAGTAATCGTCATAGGCGTCGACTTCTTGGGAGTCTTGGGTGCCTAGCACCCAGAAGCATTTGGACCCAAAATTCAAATTTTGTACACCAAAAGCAGTAATCGCACAACGTGAGAAGTACAACTGCAACACAAATACCTAACATTGCATGATCTCACAGTCACAGCCCGCACATAAATAAAATATTTATATATTTATTGTTTTAAATAATAAATATATATTAACATTGAAATCATTGACAATAAAACGATTTTCTTTCTTCGAAAATCAGCTAAAACTCACATACCTAAGGGGAGGGGTAGGAAAAGGGAGGGAAGACCCATCACCTTCTGGCAACCAGAGACAAAAGTAAAAGTCGGCGCCTATGGTAATCGTAATGTCGAGATTTCTACAACGTTCAAAAAGGCGGAGTCGCGGGAACCAGCTTATTCACAGGCGCGAGGTAGGGTAATGTAAACAAGGTGTTTCCCTAAGTAGGCTACACATTAGAAACGGTCCGCCATATTACTCACATGATTCTAAAACCAGAGAAACATATTTAGCCAAGACGATATGGCGAGGTATTCATTGTACTATAAGATAAATGTACAATCAGATAAGGTAAAGTTAGGTAAGACAATGAAAAGCAAAGTATGGTAAAGCAAAGGTTGTTTAAGGTAAGGTATGGTGAAGATAAGGAAAGTTACAGCAAAGTATGGTAGGGCAATGGAAGGCGAGATGAGGTAAGGTATGAAAATGTAAGATAAATTAAGGTATAAATATGACAGGTGAATGAAAAACAAGGTAAAGTAAGGATTACTTTAATATTTGCGCGAATAAACATTAAATGTCTTAATTGGCAATCACCTCGACAGGTAACTGACAAGAGATGTCAAATTGAAACGTTTCGTGACACATTTTGTTGGTAATGAATCAAGTAGTGAAGAATTATTAAATTTGTCTAACTGTATAAATATCGGCGAGAATAGAATGCTCAGAGTGTTCAGCTTCAGAAGTTCTTGTCGTTGCATCGTCAACTGCTACACATCCGAAGAAGTCAGAAGAAACTACAATAGTTGGAAAAGGTAGGATGCTATTAGAACAGACTAGGGCCTAAGGTAGACACTGTTGTATGATTACAGCGGAATGTCCACGTTCTGGTATTAAAGGCTGAAGACTGCAGTTTATGGATAACTGAAGCTTTTCATAAATAGGCTTAGACACGACATTATACGTTACTTAACAATAAGACAACTAACCTTGTCTTGTAACCAGAGGGTCGCAGGTTCGAATCTACCTCAAGCCACTGCATAGCGACCTTGCACATGTTGTTCACCCACATTGACTGCGAGGAAGGCAATGGGAAACCGCCTCACTCATCTCATCCCGGGTGGCATACACCCAATGGACCTGCCTTCGAGCAGAGAACTCATGATGATGATGATGATGATGATGATGTAATCATACAACAGTGTCTACCTTAGGCCCTAGTCTGTTCTAATAGCATCCTACCTTTTCCAACTATTGTAGTTTCTTCTGACTTCTTCGGATGTGTAGCAGTTGACGATGCAACGACAAGAACTTCTGAAGCTGAACACTCTGAGCATTCTATTCTCGCCGATATTTATACAGTTAGACAAATTTAATAATTCATCATCATTTCTGGGGGCGACAGAAAAGCTAGAAAATTCATCATCATCATCATCATCATCATCATCATCATCATCATCATCATCATCATCATCATCATCATCATCATCATCATATCATCATCACATCATCATATCATCATCACATCATCATATCATCATCATCATCATCATCATCATCATCATCATCATCATCATCATCATCATCATCATCATCATCATCATCATCATATCATCATCACATCATCATATCATCATCACATCATCATATCATCATCATCATCATCATCATCATCATCATCATCATCATCATTATCATTATCATCATCATCATCATCATCATCATCATCATCATCATTATCATTATCATCATCATCATCATCATCATCATCATCATCATCACCACCACCACCACCACCACCACCACCTCCGTTCGACCTCTGGGTCTATCTATATCTCTGCCTCTTTCTGCGTCTTTACTTCTGATTTTCTCTCTGTCGCTGTCTGTTGTGTTGGTACTCTATCTCTTTCTCTATACCTCTCGCTCTCTACGCGTTTCTCTCAAGAGTATTCTTCAGGAATGCTTAGCTACTAATTACTTCAAGACTCGAGGTGATTTGAAACGATGCTAAATATAAATGTGTGAACTGCATATTTCAGATGAAGGGAGTCATTTTCCTGAGCTTTTTAATGCTTCTGGTTATCCAAAGTAAGACAATTTCCTTATTATATTCGTTTTTTTAAATGCAAACAATACAAACAGTTAACGACTTTGATTATTTTGATGTCGATGACGTCGAAGACGATGTTGAATGCAACGATTTTCAAGGTTTGAATATAAAGACAGCTAACAGGTGTTAGCGTCAAAGGCAAAACACTTATTTACGCGCGCCTACACGAGGTCCAGTGATTCCTGTCCTAAAGTACATAAAAGAGCCACGACTATCTAATGACGAGACACCTGATTAACCTCGACGTTGCATTGGTAATCATTTCCCACGAAAGGCAGAGAGGGCGCCAAACGCTCTAATATTCCACGGAAGGACAATAGTCTAAATACTAACCCTGCTCGATATTCCTTGAGACACTGTGTCTGCCAGCGTAGTTGGTAGATTCACCAATTAAAATTCAAGGGAACCAAGCGTACACCATTAGGCTAGAAGTTACAGAAATTGCATATAATGTCTCAGCCTGTTTACACTACTATCGAATTGGAGACAACAGAAAAGGTCTGACATCTCTTGAGATTCTGACATCTTGCCATTGCATAGTTATGCTACGCTGGACATTTCGTATCTAGGTGTAACCTGTTATAAGTTCGGCGGCAAGGGAATCAATGAAGTCGTGGAGCCTCTTCAAGTTGACGCGGTGAAGAGAGCAGAGGATTTTCGAGCTCTTGGCAGGTTTGCTGGAAAGAGGCGAAATTTTATTTTGACCCCAAATCAGTGGACACCTCCAAAGAGGTCACTTGTAAGTTTACTTTCACTTGTAGTTTGTTGATATCACGTTGCATCGGTTCAGTTGAAGGAAAGATATTAGTGATGAAGGGTCAGAACATGAGCGTCCGCAAAAAAATGTTAATTTGGGAAAAATATTTTAGGGGTCCAAACTTGTTATGGAGCGGCAAAATGTCGTTTTTGTGTAGAAAAAATCTGCACAGAACAAAAATTAAATATAAATAATGATCAAGCACTCTATCTTAATTACTAAGAGTTTTATATTGAAAATCGTGTTGTAAAAATCAAAATTATAAAAAAAATTCTTTATGTAAAGTATTTTCAAAATTCTGAGGGTAAATGCCGTTACTCCCTCCGAACGCCCATGGGTCTGAATGCCTATGTGACTTAAGCCAGTGCCTAAAATAGTGTGTTTTCAGACGCAAAAGTGTGCAGTTGACTTGAGTGGAGTGTGTAGTGTGAATCTTTAAGCGATTACCTCAAGTCAACCACACAAGGTTTCATTCAAATACCTGAAATATGTCTTACCAGTTCAAGTACAGTTAAACAGTTTGAAGAACAGTGTGAAATTGACATTTCTGAGTATTTTAAGCACATAATTATGCAAACAGCTTCTCTGACCATCCACCCTCATATGGGGGTCTCATTGTACCATGGAGGAGTGGTTGCCAGTTGAAGGGATATCGTGGGCCGAAAAAACGTGGATTCTAGGACCCACTCTCTGGAGATCACCGGTATCATTGATGTGGTTAAAACACACAGTGACATAAATTGTCTCACTATTAAAAATCTCAGCAGTGGATGCGCCTCTGATCATGTTTCATATAATGCGTCCAATGTAAACATTACTTGCCTAAAGAGTGGTATTAATGTTGTTAAAAGTTTGTGTTATACAGTTATAGTAACAGTTACTTTACCTTATATATTACAGATGGATGCTTGGGAAATATCTGGGATAATGTATTTGTCCTAAGAGTATGTTTTGTGACGATTGTTGTAGGCTCGTTGATCCATCGCCAGCCAGTAAAACAGACGTCAGCCAATTAACCAGAAAACTGACTTTTTGATTAATTGAATTAGACGAATCCAAATTGTAATAAAAACTGACATTAATTAAATAAATTAAATGTCATCAAAATTAAAAGAAACTGGCTTGTTGATTAAATAACTGCAGAATATGATGCTGTGTTGTGATTTGTACTAATGAAGAAATTAATTAGATCGAAATTTTACCAATTAGTTCATAATTGGAACAACTATTTCTAATTTCAATGATTTGACGGCTTCTTCAATAAACCCGTGCCCTGCAGCTAGTGACGAGTAACAAGAGAAATCTAAGATACTTGTTCTATATATACAGGAGAGGAAGAGGGATAGGGAAAGGGAGATGGAAGAAAGAGGGAGAGAGAAAGGGAGACGGAGACGGAGAGGCAGAGTGAGAGATTGAAAGACACTTAGCAAGACAGATAGAGTGAGACAAAATAGATGCATAGGTAGACGGGAAGAAAGAGATACAACTAGAAACAAACGTGGAGAGAGAGAGAGAGAGAGAGAGAGAGAGAGAGAGAGAGAGAGAGAGAGAGAGAGAGAGAGAGAGAGAGAGAGAGAGAGAGAGAGAGAGAGAGAGAGAGAGAGAGAGAGAGAGAGAGAGAGAGAGAGAGAGAGAGAGAGGTCATGCTGTCATTGACGTATATTTCCATTGGAACCGTAATATTATTATTGCTATTATTGCTGTTAATGTAATTATTATTATTTTTAATTTCTATTATTCTTATTCTTATTATTATTTTTTTATTATTATTATTATTATTATTTTCGGACTCTATATTGTTTTGAAAAGTTTATTAATGTTGAGATGGTCTCTCTTCGGCTCCGGGCAACATCGACATAGTGCCCCGGAAGGCGACCTCATTGAAGCGCTGAATTGTCACCGATAGGCGCTGAAAAAGGAAACTCGATTCGCGAGTGTCTCCGGTGACCTCGGAAAGGCGACGGCCCATCTCGGTGATGGTGATTATTATTATTATTATTATTATTATTATTATTATTATTATTATTATTATTATTATTATTATTATTATTATTATTATTATTATTAATACCGTTGTTGTTACTGTTTTCATTTAGTTTTATTATTCATTATTATTATTGCTATCATTATTGTTATTTTATTATTACTAACATTGCTATTATTACTATTGTAATTATTATATTAGTTTCTTTTTAATATTGCTACTATTGTTGTTTTTGCTATTGTCCAATGCACAAGGCATCATCCCACGGCGCCCCAAAACCAAATCGTAACACATCGGGCAGGGTTATTATTTCGATAGTTAACCCCAGTGGAATACTCTGCAATCTGCGTTCTTGTGTTGCGTTTCTACAGAAACACAAAAACAGCAAATGGACAAGTGAAATAATTACAAATTACAGATGCAATCGTAATTGTAATCGCAAAATTTATACAGCGCTGCGCCAGATCGAGGGAGAAATTTGCATAGAGACTCTCCAACACGATAACACGAAACCACAAGCGCTTGAGAAAATGAGATAAGAATTGTAATTGTAATTAGTGACAAATTGGTATTTAGTAATAAGTAACTTCTACTGCGCCGGTGTGTAATTCACAAGGCATCAACCGATGGCGCTCCAAAACAAAGCCGTAACCAGGTCAATATCCAAAAGATCAGTCCGCTTCAACAGAGAGAAAGCCTTTGGTGCATAACGAATTTCAAATATACGTCTAATTGAGAATGAAATGAACAAGAGAGGCCAAGGAGGTCCTAAGCATGAAATTAAATCGATATTTTTCGTTATAAATGTGTGTGTGTGTGCGTGTGTGCGTGTGTGTGTGTGCGTGTGTGTGTGTGTGTGTGTGTGTGTGTGTGTGTGTGTGTGTGTGTGTGTGTGTGTGTGTGTGTGTGTGTGTGTGTGTGTGTGTGTGTGTGTGTGTGTGTGTGTGTGTGTGTGTGTGTGTGTGTGTGTGTGTGTGTGTGTGTGTGTGTGTGTGTGTGTGTGTGTGTGTGTGTGTGTGTGTGTGTGTGTGTGTGTGTGTGTGTGTGTGTGTGTGTGTGTGTGTGTGTGTGTGTGTGTGTGTGTGTGTGTGTGTGTGTGTGTGTGTGTGTGTGTGTGTGTGTGTGTGTGTGTGTGTGTGTGTGTGTGTGTGTGTGTGTGTGTGTGTGTGTGTGTTGTGTGTATTCGAAATAAGAGATTATAGTATTCATAAAATTTCGAGAAGAAAGTAGTCGTTGGTCGCTGTTTTACGGTAATTACAACAATTTAGTGTATGAACATAATACGTAGTTGTACACTACAGTCCTTTATCTTTTGGCGGAATTCGAATCCTCTTTCATGTACATGCAGACGACACTCCACTTACCTCGGAAAATTTTGCAAACAAATCTGAATCATCGAGCATTTCCTGGAGAAACTTCTGATCTGCGCAAATCAACAGAACATTTAACAGATTCAGAAAGGCAGACAGACCGATCAGACAGATAGATAGACAGACAAACAAACGGACAAACTGGCTCTCCGTATTCTCACACCGCAGTCTTTGTACAAATCAAATCAAATCAAATATTCATTTATTTCTCATACCAGTTGACACAACACAGTTGGTAACAATCTTTGATAAGTATTAGAGTGATTAGATAATCTCTCAGCTGTTCCCTGTTCCTTGAATGGTAATACAAGTTTCGACATAGAACCCTCGATATAAAGTTTTTGTCATTCCTATTTGAAGGGAAAAATTGTGAGCCTGCGGGCGAAGCAGATAAGGAGTGGGTCGGCTCTCTGGAAAATATGGACAAAACACATGTTATGGGTTTGAAAATATACATAAATAAATATAAATATATGATATAGACAGACAGACAGACAGACAGACAGATGAACAGAAAGACAGACAAACTAACAGATAGACGGACAGATGGACGGACGAACAGGTAGACTCAGGTGAAATGCATACACCTGTGTAGCTTCGTAAAGCACGTACATGTACCGTATTCGCGTATTGATGATTACAACACTTTCTTGATAGATGTTACTGGACGCTGTTCAGTCGCAACTGCAGTTACAATTACTGTTACGTTTCCATTTACATTTCCGTCGACATAACATTTACACTTCCGTCTATATTTACATCTACATTTAAATTTACCTTTACGTTTATGGTTACGTTTACATTTACCTTTACATTCCCTCTACATCTGCATTAAAATTTCCGTCTGTATTTACATTAGCGCTTACGTTTTCGTCTTAGTTTACATTTACGCTTACTGTATTATTATTTCCCTTCACGATTATATATCCAATTCCGTCTACATTTGCATTTACATTTACGTCAACATTTACATTTGCATTTACGTCTACATTTCCCTTTACAATTCCATTTACATTTCCGTCTATATGAATTTACATCTTATCTTATCTTATCTTATATGATTATTTATAAAACGCCTCTCACAGCATAGTCTATTCAGAGGCGCTCCCCGCGTGTCAGCCCCTACATTTACATCTACATTTACGTTTAGATTTACATTTACACTTCCGTCTATATTTACATTTACATTTATATATTTACCTTTATATTTAGGCCTACATTTCCGTCTATATTTACATTAAGGTTTAGGTTTACGTTAACATTCACATTCACGTTTTACACTTCCCTCTACGTTTACATTTGCATTTCCGTCTACATTTACACTTGCGTTTACGTCTACATTTCCCTTTACAATTCCATTTAGGCCTACATTTCCGTATATATTTAAATCTACATTTACATTTACATTTGCATTTACAGAAATATCGTAACTTACACTTGAGTGTCGGGAAGGCGAGGCAGTAGGTGACTCTCCTTTCGCCATCCAAGGCAAACGATATCTTCGACAGGAGTTCCGCTTTTTCCAGGGCATCCTCGTCACCGCTCAGCTGCTCCAGGAGCTTCTGGTAGGGCTTCGACCGTCGCCGGAAGTTGCCGATGGGGTGCTTCGTGACCTCGAAGACTTCCGCAGCCAACCAGAAGTACCGGTGGTCGTAGGGACACGGCTCCAGGCGGAAGAATCTGGAGACGTTCTTGCGCTATGCGTCCGATGACATGGCGCCCAGTTGGCAGAACCTCACAATTGAATTATTGTAACAAATTCTCAGATAAGAACGAACTTTATTTATTCGGTTGACAAGAATGCATAAAGCCCCTCCCTATTCATTTGACAAAGCAAAATAGATCTCTCTTTTCCTGAAGCTGACGTTATAATTACGTCATTCAGAGAGAAACGATCGTGAAAAAACTTGGTCTAGAGAAAAAAAGGTGCAGGCCAAGACAGTGCAAGGTGACATATGGGTAAGGTCGGATGATCCGATATAAGGTATTGTGTGACGTCAGAGACTAAGGGACTCTAGAGATGGATAGTCGGGCGCACGTCACCTCGAGTGTTGTTGAACTGAAGGGGTGTATTGTCCACTGATCACTGGAACTGTCGACTGAACTCAAATTAATGTTTCCTTGTTTGTTTTAAGATCTTGTACTTAGCTGTTTAGTTCTCAATAAAATTCCAACCTCAAGCAGCAGTGCAAATCTGACACGATATACAGGTCAACATTGCCAGCGTCCAAAGTCTTTCATCACGGTAAAATTAGAATCATGACGGACAGGACCAATAATCAATATTCATTAGAACCAGCCACGTAGAAGTTTGTAATAATTTCACACAAGATATGTGTTTTTAAACATTGAAAACCATAAATATGTCAATAAGATCGATCCGTAGTCAGCCACCTGGAAATATTGTAATATTTTTTAGATGAGAGCAACTTTATTTGATTTGCCTGACAAGAACAAAGAAAATTATTTGAAAAATAATTTTTATATGGTTTCTGTAGCGGACGCATTAATCACGCCGTTCCGAGAGATACTGCAAAATTGAATTTTAGTTAGGCCGAATGTCTGCTGGCGGCGTAAGGTATGTCAAGTTATATGAGTAGAGAGTTTTTCTGGTTATAAATTAAACGGCCTGCCTGATTATTTGCACAATTCGGAACACAAATGTAAAATAACTAGTTCAGGTGTGTTTCCGAGGTAGAAAAACAGGGCTTAGACAGGGTCTGGTAAAGTAAAATAACAGATAAAAGCAAGATAATGTAAAGTAGGGTAGTGTAAAGGTAGGCCTAATGTAGGGAAGAGGAAGATCAATTCAAGAGCACAAACTGTAAGGTTAAGTAAAAGTAAGGTAGGGTGAGCTGACGTAAAATAAAAATAATGTAAAGCAAAGTGATGTAAAGAAAGGTAAAACAGGCAAAGTATATGTAAGGTAAGGCTAAATGGGCAGAGCTTCTCATTTGAGGCGAGTGATCGATCGTTCTCCTTGGTCGCTCGCCTAGCAATGGTCCGGGCGAGCGATAAATCGCTCGCCTAGCCGAAGACGTCACGCCTTAGGCCGTCGCTCGATGAGTTTGAGTTAGACTCCAAGACGACAGATGAACCTGGAGCTAGACCATTATTTTATTTACCTAATTTACGTTACTTTAATTTACTTACTTGCGGTAGCGGTGAATGCGTGCCGTCACCTAATGACTGCTGACTGATCACTCCAATTTCGTGCAATATGATTGGCCATTAGGGAATGCAAACCCGGGTTTTGCCTACCCGGGTACCCGGGTAACCCGGGATTTTTCGGAACCCGAAAACCCGGGTTTAACCGCGATTGAAACCCGGGTTTGAACAATGACATTAAATTTTCATTACTATTTTATTATATTAAAATGTAGCCTAACAATATAAATGTAGCCTATTTCGGATGTATATCACTATAATTAATGTACTACAAATGCAGCGAAACTCGAAAGATTAACAACAACAAAGGAGGCCTGCAGATGAAACAATTATGTTGGAGCGTAATACAAACTTTGAGCACCACATAAGCCACAACAGCTTCCACTCTTCCACCCTAGACGAAGACAGCTTCCGCTCTTGAGACTGGACGGAAGTAAAGTCCCCTTTGTGCCTATAGAGCGATCCCTTCGTGCAGTCTTGTTGGACCCGCACGTGTAGTCTTGTCCTCTGCATCGAACGCAAGTATGGGGACCCCACAACCCCCACAACCAAAGCGAGAGACGGACATCTGCCAAACCTGTCTACGTCATCGTAAACCGCGGTTGAAACCCGGGTTTGGCGTGATTGAAAAGCGTCACTTTCATCGTCGTTCACGCCGTGAAACTCACAAATGCAGAGTAATGGAAATATAGCCTAACGTTAGTACTGCACTTGGTATTGCGTAATACTATTTCTACTTACTTATTTATCGGCTCGTTCCAATTGTTTATTCGTGACGTTATATGAGTGAGGCTTCACATTTCACACAACCAGTGATTAGGCCGAATGTTGAGTTTGTTGACTCGTGACATTACCTGTCTGAACGCATTTAAGTGTGGATGGCGTCTAACCGTCTCAAACTAAATCCAACGAAGTCTGAGTTTCTATGGTGCACCACCCTCCGGCGTCGCCATCTACTTGACGGCAGTATCTTCAACCTTGATGATGCAGACGTTCAACCAGCTGACACTATCCGCAACCTTGGAGTACACTTTGATAGCTGCAATGCTGCATGGCTATGACGGACCATGTGAGTCAACTCGTTCGAGGCTGCTTCTACCAACTGCGGCGTATTAAAACCATCCGCAGATTCGTTCCAACCTCAACTGCCGTCATCTTGGTCAACAGCTTCATAGTTTCCAGGGTTGACTACTGCAATAGCCTACTGGCGGGTCTGCCGACTTCTCAACTAGATCGAATACAGTCGGTGCTCAACTCTGCTGCACGTATCATATATGGCCGGACAAGATCTGATCATGTCACTGATCTGCTGCGCGACAACCTTCACTGGCTGCGCGTTCCTCAGCGGATTACGTACAAACTGTGCTTGATCACCTATACAGCATTGAATCACCTCATGCCGGATTATATCTCTGATTAATTTTCTGCATTCGTGTGGCAGACAACCAGAACAGAATGATGTCGGCTACGATCGTCATCAAAAAATCACCTGCAAGTCCCACGGTCTTTTACGAGATTTGGCGACTGTTCCTTCTCTGTCGCTGGACCTACTGCGTGGAACAATCTTCCTGATCCCGTTAAGAATGCGCCATATCTGGAGTCATTCAAATCGCACCTGAAGACATATCTTTTTAAACTTTCATACGACTGTCATTGACTTTTGTAACTCATGTACAGCGCCATTTTCTTCGGCCTCGGCTGTGCTACGGCGCTATATAAATCGTCTTATTATTATTATCCAGTTCGCATGGTAGCGGTAAACTGCTCTTATTTAAATTTAGTGACTTAAAAAGCAGTGCTTAAATCAGCAAATTTAAAGAGCGGTGTTTGGGAACACATTTTATCGTTCGCGATTCTGTGGAACAGACGGCTCAGTGCCAGTTATGTAAATCGAAACTGAAAATTGTCGGCGGTTCAACACGATGTATGCATATTCATCTGCCGCCCAAGCATAAGATAAACCTGCTCAAACACAAGGACGTAGCTGACCCTTGTCATCTGCAGAACTTTGGACTTTGTAGCTGCATACAACGACGTTGTTCCTATCGCAAAACAGTTCAATAATACATATCGTGTAAAGTTTGGTAAATTGCAAAAATTAAAATTTTATTCAGGCCGAATGCAGGTTTTGGCTTGTGCTGTAGGGTAATGTAACTAAGGTATTTCCCTAAGTACACGTTTAATACTCTCCGCCTTTATACTCACACGATTTTAAAACCAGAGCAAGGTAATTTGTCAAGACGCATTGGCGAGGTAGACATTGTACGATTAGATATAGGTACAACCAGGTAAGGTAACGTTAGATAAGATAAAGTAAAGTAATGTACTGTATGTTAGGACAAAGGTAGGTTAAGGTAAGGTATAGTGAAGATAAGGAAAGTTACAGTAAAGCAGGGTAAGATAATGGAAGGCTGTAGATGAGGTAAGGTATGGTAACGTACGTAATGTAAGGTTTGGGTAGCAGGTGAAACAAGACAAAGTAAGGTAAAAGCTTCGGTCATCGGAGTACCAGTACTTTAATATTTGTTTGAATTGAATTTAAACAAACATTAAATGCGAGAGAGAGAGACAGACAGAGAGAGAGAGAGAGAGAGAGAGAGAGAGAGAGAGAGAGAGAGAGAGAGAGAGAGAGAGAGAGAGAGAGAGAGAGAGAGAAAGAGAGAGAGTCAGCTGTACAGTGATTTTTCACGGGTTACAGCTAGTTCAATGCTTTAATTGGCAATCACCCCGACAGGTAACTGACAAAAGATGACAGATTGATGAGTTTTCTTACACGTTTTGTTGGTAATTAATCAATCAGTAAAGAATTATTAAATTTCTCTTTACGGTATAAATATCGGCGAGAAGAGAATGCTCAGCGTGTTCAGCTTCAGAAGTTCTTGTCGTTGCATCGTCAACTGCTACACATCCTAAGAAGTCAGAAGAGACTGAAATAGTTGGTAAAGGTAAGACGTTATGGGTTGTTAGAACAGACTATCGTAAATGCTGCATTACGATGACAACTGAATTTACAAGTTACGGCGCAGAAGAATGAAAACATGCCTTTCACATGATTGAAACCTCCGAAATAAATGAGCTTGTGTCACGTTAGAGTGATGTAACAACTAAGTATACTCTATGAGAAAGGCAACGGAAGACCACCATGTGCACACTCATCTCATCCCCAGGTGGCATAAAGCCAATGGACCTGCCTTCGAGCAGAGAACTCATCAGCATCATCGTCATTATCATCAGCACTTTCTCAGTCTCACCTTGGGTTCTATCTGTATCTCTGACTTTCTGTTACCCTACGCGTTTCTCTCAAGAGTTTTCTTGAGGAATGTTTAGTTTCTAATAACTTCAAGACTCGAGGTGATCTGAAACGAAGCTAAATATAAATGTGTGAACTGTAAATTTCAGATGAAGGGAATCATTTTTCTGAGCCTACTCGTACTTCTGGTCATCCAGAGTAAGATAGTTTACCTTATGACACATTTTATTTGTTTAAATGCAAACAATTCAGACAGTTAACGACTTTGATTATTCTTATATCGATGATGTCGATGACGATGATGAATGCAATGATTTTTAAGGTTAAATATAAAGACAGGTAGGTGTTAGAAAGTTCTCATAAAAGCAGGAGCGTCTATCCCCCTAAGTCATTGGAGCAACTCCCTCTTTCCCCTTCTTCTTACCGCTACCCCCTCCTTCCCCACCCTAAAACGGTGGCACACACACTGGCAGATCTTCCCTCCATTTCTTGGATGGAGCATTTGCTCCAAGGTTTCTATGGTGTAGACGCCCCTGCATAAAATTACATAACATCTAATATCGAAACGCCTGATTAACCTCGTCACATTGCATTGGAACTCATTTCCAACGAAAGGCGCAGAAACGCTGTGTCATTGGTCCAAATACTAACCCTGCTCGGCTTTCCTTGAAACGCTGTGTCTGCCAGCGTAGTTGGTAGATTCAACAATCAAGATTCAACAAAACCAAGCGGACACCATTAGAAAATACACAAAAGGCAATACCTCATCCTCTTAACACTACTATCGAATTATAGGCGACCCAGAGGCGTAGCTAGGGGGGAGCAGGGGGAGCTGAGACCATTTTCCAAGATGTAGGGCCTTTTCCACAGTTTATTTATTCCAATCGTTCACAATTCATTTATTCCGATCGTTAAATTGAATTTTTTGTTATTATGATTATTACAACACGATTTTCAACGTGAGTTGAGCGTATACCGTTAACCCATATAAGCCTACGATCCTTTATAAAGTATCTATGTTTAATTAATTGCAAATCTGTAATCTTGCAATATAATGTCTATGCTGCAATAAACATGGCGTATCTTGTATCTATTGTTGACGTCCGTTTTTAAGTTTTACTTAAATTTTTTCATTTCGTATGAAATATAGATACGTTTTGAAGTTTAATTGCATTTTATGGAATCCCGAAAAAGGTTAGCTCATAAATTTATTTGTTTCTTTGAAAACCAGTATTTTATTGATTAGTATATTACTAATTAGTGTTCTTAGTCAGTATGTTTATTGCCCGTGCGCGGGGCATGATTGGTTTATGAATAAAATGTTTTTATTGTCGATCCTTTATAAAGGATCGTAGGGACACGATATACCTAAAAATTAACATATGTATAACATGTGTAGTTTTCAACAAACATACTACTGAAACCACTTTGATTGGTCTTGTATTTCAGGTACACAGCGAATGAAGTCATTTCCATGGTGGAGTCCGGGTTCTTTGACAACCCAGACATTTACATCACGCCGCCAGATGGCGTTCAGACGGACGAGGACAGCGCGGACGAGGATCAGGGTGGACTGATCGACAACCTGAACGGACATCAACTGCAGGCCGAGGCTGAAGTTGTCGTCAGAACCAACCGCTACTATCGGATGCGACCGAGCGATGACAGTGATGAGGAAGACGTCGAGGAGTCATCTCACGACGAACTTCCAGGACCGTCATCGACGAAGAGGCGAAGGACCCCAGCGAGTTCTAAGCCGAAGTCAGGGGCCAGGAAGTGGACCAAGGACGATCTACCGGCATGTGTAGCAGAAGCGTTCGAAGCTACTGGTACAAGGCGAGGGTTGCGTGCTGTGGACGAGGACTGGACTCCTACCATCTGGTTTGACACAATTCTTCTCTGAGGATATAATACAATTGATGGTAAACGAGAGCATTTTGTATGCCAAGTTCTGTGGTAATCACCAGTTCACGGTCGACGGCAAAGACATCCGCGCGTTCCTGGCTGTGCTGATCTTATCTGGCTACGTTAAGCTTCCTAGGCGCCGTATGTACTTGGAACAAGCTGCTGACTGTCGTAACTCTCTGGCCGCAGGCTTCATGACGCGTGACCGGTTCGATGAGATCATGCGTTATTTCCACCTGGCAGACAACAACCGGTTGGACAAGGATGACAAGTTCGCCAAATTGCGGCCACTCTTCAACATTCTCAACCAGTCATTCCTGAAGATGTTTCGCCATGAGACCCACCTCTCGATTGACGAGTCGATGGTACCGTACTTCGGTCACCACGGATGCAAACAGTTTATCCGTGGCAAAACCGATTAGATTCGGTTACAAGATGTGGTGCCTCAACAGTACCCTGGGCTACCTGGTACAGTTCCAAGCCTATCAGGGCAAGGGTTCGGTGACAAATCAGGAGCTTGGATTAGGAGGCTCTGTCGTCGTTGATCTCATCAATAGTCTACCTGAAGGACCGAAGTACAAGTTGTTTTTCGACAACTTCTTTACGTCGCTTCGCCTGCTGGACCACCTGACTGACCATGGCTTTGGAGCTACCGGAACTCTGAGAGCGAACCGCACGGACAAGTGTCCACTGATCACGCCAGCAGCAATGAAAAAGAAGGATCGCGGCCACATTGATCATCGCTACGACCAGACTGGAAAAGTCATCGTCATCCGCTGGCACGACAACAGTCCAGTAACAATTGCATCAAACGTGTATGGTGTCCAGCCAGTTGACAAGGCCAAGAGGTGGTCCAGCGCTGCCAAGAAAGAAATCCTGGTGACCCAGCCTGCAGCGATCAAGCAGTATAACGTCTGTATGGGCGGCACCGATCGGATGGATCAGAATATCGGCTGCTACCGTACCAGCATCCGGTCGAAGAAGTGGTGGTGGCCACTGTTCAATTACATGATGGACGTGTCGATCCAAAACGCATTCTACCTGTACAAGAGATCGCCTGCCTACAGCCAACGACGTTTGGACCTTCTCGGCTTCAGGCGTGAGATCGTCGAGGTATATAGCCAGAGGTATGCACAAAGGCTAAACATTCAGCAGTCGAATGGCAGGGCCACTCGATTTGGCGACTGGAGGGTCTCAACCGAGATCCGTCTAGATCGTCTGGATCATCTGCCACTTTACGTCGACAAGCAAAAACAGTGTGATGTTTGCAAGAAGAAGGCGAACTTCGTTTGCCAGAAGTGCACTAGTGGCGGTGCACCTGTTGGCCTGCACCCAAAGGATTGCTTTGTGCGCTACCACACGGAGTAACTGAGAAGTGTTGATCAACTGTAGAAACAGTGCACTGTGACAATTATGATATTTTTGGTGTCGTTATGTTGAGGCAGAATGTTTTTTTCCCAAAGTAAAAGTTCTGCTGTATGCCTATGATCCTTTATAAAGGATCACCTTTTATAGAACAAAAAATACTACTAATTGTGAAAATATTTTCAAAAGTGATTTAATATCTCAATAAGACTTGTATGAAGAACAACTCATATCAGCATAACATGCAAATTCACATTTAGGCATATATGGGTTAAAATACGGTATACGCTCTACAAGTTGGACCTATGTCCTTGTTTAGGCATATCTTTGAAAATTTAACGTATAGAATTCTCTCTGGGTAATATGGAGATTCATATTGTCAACCCCGATAGGGTCAAATGCATTCAGTCGTGTCGAACTGTCGGCTAATTGGTATCGTATTCCCTTTACCAGCGGTTCTTGTGTTGTTTTTAGCCGATCGATGCGAGATAACAGGTCCGGCCGGGGAACCGGGTAGTCAGGACGTTATATATATATATATATATGTATATATATATACATGTGACGTTCGTCGCTCGAGATCAACTAACCCTTCATCAGACGTGGTACCAATTTGTGTCGGTCTTACCCGAGACGCTGCTTCGTCGTCGGGCTGGGTTCGGCTCCAGCCAACTGACCTTCTGGAGTCGCCCGGGTCACTATCCTGTCTACTTCTGCTGTAGACGAGCGGTTCCCTGTCTCCGCTCTCAGTGCCCATTTCTCCAAGAGGAGGTCCCGAGGGTATCGCTTGTTTGCGAACAGTGTCGCTGTCAAGCTCCATCTCACTTTCGGACTCTGCCACTGCCGCGGTCGCCGGGTGGGCAACGTCCTCGTCCTCAGGATGGCCGTCCTTTAGAACAGGGTTCGCTCTCTTGCCGGCAGGAGTCCTCAGCTTCCTGTGAGATCTCTTAGTCAAAGACTTCCTCTTTTTCTCCGCCTTAACCGAACCCTCACGTACCATTCTGCATCTCATGACTCTCGAGTTATCGTCAATCGGGGAAAACTCTGAACGTTCTCTTGTCCGAGAGGACAAGGTGTACATCTGACGAGTCGTCACGTCGTGCCGTCTCAAACACGCGAACATCTTGCGATAATATATACACGTGTAATATTATCGCGGTATACTGGTCTCACGACACTCTCTTCTGATAGGACAGGTTCTAGGTCTAAAACCTCCCTAACCGCACGCAGAACTGGGTTCCGACCGGCGCACGAGGTGGGCCCTACTTCGCACTTCGGTCAGTTCTCGGGACTACGTGTTTCGATCACCAAGTTATTTGCTCTGAATAACGATTGGCTTGAATACAAGATTTTCCTGACTCTATCGTTTTCCTGGTCTTACCGCACTGTAATCAGTTGTCGGGCGGTCTTTTCCCGTACTGCGGTCTTTCGGTAACAGCGGTCTTTCCCAGTAACTATTTTTAGTTACCGGGCGATGGAGCCCCTCCAACGCTCCACCGGCGTGTCAGCCATCCAAGTGTCACAATCCAAATGTAACGCCGACCCCGTAAGGTTACCAGAATGTCCTGAATTTTGTTCCCAAGAATTTCCGAATTTTGGTTCCCTAACGAGGGTCACGCTTACTCCCACGGGTAACCGGACAAGCTCCGATCCTGCCTGTCGCCAAATTTACCCTTATTATCGTTTTTGTACTAAATCGGGTTTTTCAGGTATCCCGACGGTCACTTCACCGAGTGCCGAAGTCGCGTAAAACTCTCCCAGCCGAGGACGCCGAAGTCGCGTAAAATTCTCCCGGCCGAGTACGCCGAAAGTGCGTAGAACTTCCCTTGTGTCGAGTACGCCGAAATCGCGTAAAACTCTTCTCAGTGTATAAAACCAAACACTGTCGGATCTTGGAGTTCTTCGAACTCCAAGAGGGATTTCCTTGCCCGACGTCAAATTCACTCTTGGTTTCAAGGATTTCAGAATTCCAGAAAATGGCTACCTTAAGAAGGTCACCTCTACTCTCATGGGTTACCGGACAAGCTCCGATCGCGGAGTTCTTCAAAACCCAAGAGGGACTTTCCTGCCCGTCGCCAAATTCACCCTGGTTTTCGATCTCACACTGAATTGGTTTTCCTGTGTATCAACGGTATCCTTCCCCGAGTATTACTCAGCCGTAGATTTCCCACGATCGGGATCTAGACCGCTTCGCGATCAACTGAGGGATCCAACCCGCCGGATCGGCGCTGTCGGCCTGTCTCCCAACAGTGAACTTCTTTAGCTGTACTCGGGATCGCCTGATTATATTATTCGGACGCCCCTTTCGTCCGTAAATATATTTGTACTAACCGGAAACTCGAACTCTGACTCTGTCGTAACCAAAATCACTCGCCTACCACACTGAGTGCAGTATATTTGAATCGGTAACTGAATCGCTAACCAACAACGCTGTTTGACAGTATTGCTATGTATGAAGAGTCGAACCAACTCTTCACGTATAAAGCAGCACACCGTGAGGCAGGCTCTATGCATCCCGAATGAGCGCGTCTGCTCGCTATGCGCTGGCTTCAGACCGTCGATCGGGCTTCCCTGCCACGGTCGTTGCCGGACAGTCGCCTATTGAAATTAAATAAAAATTAAATGATCGATGCTGGGTCTTCGCATGAAAAATTAAGAGAAACGATGCTGTTCCCTTCGCATGTAAACTGAAAGAAAACGATGCTATTCGCATAAAATAAATCTTCCCACTTACGCACTGTGGCCTTGACCGCCACACTCTCCCCACCTTACTTAGATGCGGAGCATCTCTGCCAAAATCGGGGACCTTAATCAAACGTGACAGGAACATCCCCAACCCAGATCCACTTAGAGAGCAAGGAACCAAATGCACCTTTGGTTATAGGGCGGTCTATCGACAATCTCGGCACCCTGCACGTACGCCAAACACGATGAGAACCGTGATAGCGACAGCCTTTTTAATGATGCTTTCGATCTCTCGGCACCCCGCACGTACGCCAAACACGATGAGAACCGTGATAGCGACAGCCTTTTTAATGATGCTTTCGATCCGAACCACCACCCTACTGGCAACCTGTCGTACCTGACAAATCGCCAACCTTAACAGGCCCTCTATCATGAACCTAGGCTCTACCGGACCCCAAGGGCCAGGAGAACTTAAGGAGAGAAAAGTCGCCCACTGTCTCCCGATCTGGTAACCATTGTCGATCAGTCACACCCGGTACCACTTCCAAATCGTGAAAGCAAAATAAAAGTACAAGTTATCATATTGTAGAACCAACGCAATGAAGCGTCCTAGTACTGGAATCTTTACTCGTTTCAGTACTAACCACTAATCCAATGTTTAACCGAAACATATTATCAAAAGGAAACTTAAACAGTCATTCACTGACAATCTGTCAAACCAACGCAATTAAGCGTTGCTGGTAGCACCGGTACTGTATGCTCCCAGATACCGCTCAAAAGAAATACTCTCATCAAAAGGGCAACTGAAACATGGTTCTCGAATAGTCAATGAAACCAACGCAATTAAGCGTTCATCTAGTTGGTCCTAGATACACGTCTGCTTCAGAAGGTCACTAACAAGGACTTCTACAGTCGTAGTCATCCATCCAAGCGAGGTTTTCGTCTCGTCCGTCGTCCAGGTGGCAATTCTGGATCAGCGGTCTCGTCTGGATTTTCTGAAGGTTCCTCTGGTTCATGTTCTGCATTAGAATCTTGAGCCAGGACTGACCAGTCTACTGTAGGTAACTCAAGATTTCTGTCCCTCTCCGGTAACCAGGTACTCGGAGGTTTACCGTAAAACGGCTTCAATTTATCCACGTGCACAACCATTAGCGTGGATTTCGGATTCTTCTGAATCCGGTACAGATACGGACTGAGCACTTGAATAACCAAGAATGGGCCGGTGTAATAGCGAGCCCATTTTGTCTTCCTTTCGCTCCTTAGCCGAGGGTAGTAATAGTAAACCCAATCTCCTTGAGCGAACTTGCTAGGTCTCACTCTCAAATCGTAGGCTTTTTTCCTTCTTTCTGCTACTCTCTTTAACTGTTCTCGTACAAGCCGATACGATCGTTCCATTTTCTCTTTCTGTTTCTCCACGTACTCTTCCATGTCACTGTAAGACGGTCTCTCGAACTCTGTAACTTGGGCTAGAATCAAGTCTAATGGCGTATGGTTCTCTCTTCCCAGGAACAGAAAATTAGGTGTCCGTTGGGTCGCTTCATGTTCAGTACCTCGATATGCCGCCATTACATATGGTACATGAACATCCCAATCCTTTTGTCGTTCCGACACTACCTTTCCGATCAACATGTTCAGTGTTCTGTGGAACCTTTCGATCATTCCGTTACCAGAGGGTCGATATGGAGTTGTACGTACTTTGTCAATCTCCATGCGTTTACACAGCTCTTTGAATAACTTCGACTCAAAACACGGTCCCTGATCCGTCAGGATCTGGCGTGGCATACCAAACCTCGAGAACACGTGTACCATAAGCGATTCTGCCACAGTAACGGCCTCTTGGTTTCTGATAGGCAGAGCTTCAGCCCATCTCGAGAAGTAATCTATCGCTGTCAGTATGTATTTGTTGCCTTTACTTGATACAGGATGCGGACCAGTTATATCAATTCCGAATCTCTCCATTGGTTCACCGACCACAGGAGTCTGCATGTAACCCTGTCTTGGAGGTTTCTCCCTTCGATAACGAGCACAGCGATCGCACCTTTGGCAGAACCGTCTAACATCGTCCTTCCAACTCGGCCAATACGCCCGGCGTTGCAACTGAGTTAAACTCTTCCGAATCCCGAAATGTCCTCCGGCAAAGCTTGCGTGTGTTAACTGAAGCATCTCTTGCCGTAGAGATAAGGGCACAACTAACTGAGATCGCTCAGCTTTTCCTGTGTTACCCTGAATCCAGCCTCTGTGTAACACTCCTTGCAGGACTTCCAGCTGATTCCAGTTGCTCACCAACACTTTCACCTCTCCGTTAGCAGGTGATAGTTCTGCCTGTGTTGGATGATGCTTCGACTCCTTCCAATCGAGGACCGTACCAATATTGCAATCGCTCTGCTGTTCTCTTCGAAGAAACTCCTTTGTCCAACGGATTTCCTGGCCTGTATCTTCACTGGTAACCTCGGAGCGCGTTACTTCTCCGATCGGACGTGCCCACATCACGTCTTCATTCGTAACTCTCATGGTAACCACTTTAGGTTGTTCCTCACCCGGACCTCTAGACATCGCGTCTGCGTTACCGTGTTTTGCTCCCGGTCTGTGACATATCTCCATGTCAAACTCCTCTATCATCTCTAACCAACGAGCCTGTTGGCCAATCGGTTCCGGTGTTCTGCGTAACCACTGAAGTGCGGAGTGGTCTGTTCTGAGTAGGAATTTACTACCCAGTAAGTACTGACGAAACTCTTTCAAGAAATACACCACAGCTAACAACTCTCGCCTGGTAACGTTATAGTTCCGTTCCGCCGTCGACAAGAGCCGACTCGCGTAACAAATCACTGTCTCTTCTCCTTCTTGTACTTGCGATAACACCGCTCCAATGGCGTATGCCGAGGCATCCGTATCTAGGATGTACTGGCCCTCGTCGTTCGGTAACCCAAGTATAGGTGCGGAAACCAACTTTCGTTTAAGTTCTTCGAAAGCTCCCTGACATTCGTCAGTCCAATGGAACGGTACATTTTTCCTGGTCAGAAAATGAAGTGGTTGAGCTACCACCGCGAAATCATGTATGAAACGTCGGTAATAGGAGCAAAGACCAACGAAGGATCTGACTTGCCTCAAGTTCCGAGGAGCAGACCATTCTTCTACGGCCTTGATCTTGCTCGGATCCGTCGCGACCCCTTCTTCACTCAAAACGTGACCAAGAAACAATACTCTCTGTTGTAACAGGTAACATTTGGATGGTTTCAGCTTGAGATTATACTCTTGTAATCTCCTGAAAATCATCTCTAGACGTTGCATGTGCGTCTCTACGTCTCTCGAGAACACAATTATGTCATCCAAGTAAACCAGACAGATGTCATAGTTTAGCCCTGTCAAGACTAAGTTCATTAGTCGACAAAACGAGGCCGGACTATTGCACAATCCGAAAGGTAACACTTTGAATTGGAAGCTGCCCCTTCTCGTAACGAACCCGGTCTTGTGTTTGTCTCTTGGGTGCAAGGCCATCTGGTGATAACCTGCTCTCAAATCGAACGTACTGTACCATCTGGCGCCACCCAGGGTATCTAAACTCTCGCGGATAAGGGGTAACGGATGAGCATCTTTCCGTGTCTTCAGGTTCAGTTGCCTGTAATCGATACAGAACCGCATACTGCCATCCTTTTTCTTAACCATTACGACATTGGATGCCCATTCCGATATCGAAGGTTCAATAATTCCTTGTCTCAACATGTCTTCTACCTGACGATCAACTTCCGGTAACATGGAAAGCGGTTGACGTCTCAAAGGTTGCCGAACTGGTTTCTCTTGTCCTGTATCGATCTCGTGTTGGATCACCGAAGTGAATCCGTTATCACTTTCGTTAAGGGAAAACGTTGCGCTGTACGTTAGCACAAGTTTTCGTAACCTGATTCGCTCTTCTTCCGAAATGTCTGCTGGCACTTCTTCCCATAGTCGTTTTAGGGTCTGTTCGGCAAGTGGGTTGAGCGTCTGCTCCGCCACACTGGCCGTTGTACTAATCTTCGATCCAAACCGGTCAATCGTACTTTGCTGCTTTCCTCGGCGTTCCTCCGGATAACCTGGGCCCATAGGCTTCTCCGGATTTTCGCTTCGGTAAGGCTCATCATACGATTCCGTTCTGGCTCGATTAACTGTCACATCGACTACGTTCACTCGCTCCAGCGGACATTCAGTCCGTTTCTTGACTAGCGAATCTCTGTCTCCAACATTCAACATCCTGATCCACACTTCCGTGTCTCTTCCTGTCACCAACGTACGTCCGATTATCAAATCTTTTGATAATTCCATTGGAATGGTCGTCCAATCTTCGTTATCCTTTTGGAAATGCGGGTATACTACCCAAGCTGGAACGTCAACTTCGCTCCTTGGAGGAACTATTATGTCCTCTTGCACAGTAACCCTCCGGCACATGGACTCGGTAACGACCTCTTTCAGGGGGATCTTCTCGCTCCCAAGGAAAACGCATCGACTTGCGAAGTCCCATCTTGCCTGATTGGCTTCCAGCCAAGATAACCCCAAGATCACTTCTGTCACTTGGTCTGTAACTAGACAGGGTACAGGGTACACCTGCTTTCCGATCCGAATCTTAAGGTTAGTTTCACCATCCACCTTAATCTGACTTCCATTAGCGGCTAGGAGTCGCTGTTCTGACGGTACTAGCACAGCGTCTAGCACGAAACGTCGTGGCACAAGTGACATTTCACTTCCAGAATCAAGTAGACAGTGTATACGTTTTCCTGCCAGTCTCGCAACCACGTAGGCCACCCTACTGCCTTTGACCAGTCGGTTTTGGGTTTCCTCTTGTATCGGTTCAGCCTTTGTAGGTTCACTGGTACCGGTTGCACCATTCGTCTCAGCGTTTCTCTGAGGACAAAATCGCTTCACATGTCCTTTTCGTTTGCACAAGTAGCATTCGATATCCGGGTCACGCAACCGTGTGGGCGGATAAATCCGTCGCCATCCCACATTTGGTTCGGTTGTCCTCTGATCTCCCACAGCTAGATCAGAACTGTTCTCCCTTTCATGAGGTTTTCTCGGAACGATGCCCAAATTCTGATTTATTGTCACTCGATCAAGTTCTCTTGAAAGATTTTTAATCTTTCGCTCGAGATCTTCTAGACGACGAGACTGTTGCCCCTCAGTGCTCGAGTCTTTTCGGTCTTCCATGGTAACTTTAACTCTCGCGTGTCTCCGGTCTAAATCACCACCTTGTGTCGAAGATCGACCATAGGCATCCAACCTCACCGCATGTTTATACGCCGCTTCGAGGTTAACTGGTTCTCGCTCGCGCACCTTCTGCCCCAAATCCTGGTTTGCCAGTGCATCAATGAAAGCGTCACAAGCGACCGTCTCGACGATATCACTTGTTGGTCCTGGGTATGCCAAAGCCATTAGCCTCCTTACTTCCTGCACTACACTACTCAGCGTTTCTCCGTGAGCCTGCCGGTAAGTGCGAAGTTTCATCCGATATAGGCTAGTTTGGTCATCAGACCCGTACCGGGCCTTAAGCCGCTCAACAAGTTCTCGCCAAGACACGTCCCTCTGTGCACCCATGTCCCACAACAGCTGCGAAGCGGGACCCGTTAGGGCACACATTAACTGGTCTGCTTTTTCCTGATCACTCCACCGGTTGCACCGTGCACAAACTTCGAACTTTGCTAGAAAGGCTGCGATCGCTGACTTGCCGTCGTACTTCTCTAGCTTGATTCGTATACCGCGATCCGATCGGTCGTCGCCTCTTGTCCGCGTAACAAGTGATCTTCCGACACTCTTCTTGGGATTTCCTCTCCGGTTGTCCTCATCGTTACTCCTGGAACCGTTTTCCTCGTCTGTCCTCACCACTGACCGGTGCCGACTCTGTCCCCTCAGAGTACCCAACGTCTTCCCTGTACGCCACTTAGAAGACATCGTAGTCATCTCTCGGTCGCCTGACGTTGCACTGTCTTCATCAGAGATGTACTCAGCCTGTCTCTGACCTTTTCTACGAGGCTCACCACCTTCGTAGTCTTTGGACTCCGATCGTTTATATTTATTGCGAGAACTCTGAGAGTTTCCGTTGACGAACGTAACTCTTCTGTCTTCTTCGCGAATATCTCTTTTCCCTGACTCTGGCGGTCTGTCAGATTCGTCGTACCTAAGACAATTACGACTTCTCGAATCTGGTTTGTGCCCTTTAGAGTACCGCTCGTGGGTCTCATCCCAGGCCAAATGATCTCTGTCTCTTCCCATGTTCGATTCTCTCTCGGTTTCTCTATCAAGTGCCTGTTTTAAACCACGTCTCTCGTACTCTGGTAGACGTTCCTTACCATACGTCTCCCTTTCAGTTTTCTCATAACTCTCGTGTCTTCCTCGTTGGCGGAGGTTTTTCCTGTCAAAGACTCCGGTTCTCATGGCCTCTTCTGGACCAACACTATCGGTGTCTGAATCCGAAGAACTCACTGACGAACGTAATTTCGCCTCAACTCTTCCTCTTGTCAACAGGCGTTGTCGACTCGATTGCCTTGCCGTTTTTCCGTGTGACTCTCTCCCGCTGTCCTCGGGAAGATAGCGGCTACGTAACTTTTCCGAAGTTTCCGAAAGCGAAACTTCCTCACGTGTCTCTGTGTTACCTCGGCTCCGTGCTGGCTCTTCGATCTGCAGCTTCCCTCGGCGATCCATCTGGTAACCTGGGCCCGTAGGTTTCCCCGATGTCTCGCGTCGGTAAGACTTCGCATGCTGAGCAGTAGGAACAGACAGTTCTTCAAGTTTCGAAGTCATCATTGCCACACTCTGTCGCAGGTAAGACATCTCCGCTTGCCAATCTACCTCATCTGTCACAGGTCTTGGGCGACCTTCTTCCATGTTGGTAAACGGTACTCGATTACCTTCGTTTCGCTGATGCGCCACGATGTCACCACTCGTTTTCTGCACTACCGCGTCACCCCGCGGTTTCAGGCCTGTCTCAATGTCTCTTGGCCTATCACAAGCCTGTCGCGACTGTACAGGTTGCCTGCCCCGTACGATACTAGGTACTTGAACCTGCACAAGGTTCCCCGATCTATTGTCGACGAGTGGTTTGGACCTGTCAAACCGACTCTCACCAACGGTCTCTCGCCAGTGTGTGAATGTCTCGTTATTCACATCGTTCTGTACTACCTCAGTAGTCTTTGGAACGGTTATCAACCATCCGTTATCCTCATGGAAACCTCTTTCACGCCCACTGCGGGTTCCAGCTTCCGTTTCAAATGCACTGGTTTCGTCAGGTGCACCCGTTTCATCAAGCAACCCTCGTTTGCTTTTCCGTTTACGTAACTTTGGACGCGCGCCTCCGTGCTCACTATGGGGCACTTCATCCGACTCGTCCTCGGTATCTTCCTGACCTTGCCTGGTTCTGTGACAAGAAAACGTTAGAACCCCACTTCTGGTACCAGTTTGTGACGTTCGTCGCTCGAGATCAACTAACCCTTCATCAGACGTGGTACCAATTTGTGTCGGTCTTACCCGAGACGCTGCTTCGTCGTCGGGCTGGGTTCGGCTCCAGCCAACTGACCTTCTGGAGTCGCCCGGGTCACTATCCTGTCTACTTCTGCTGTAGACGAGCGGTTCCCTGTCTCCGCTCTCAGTGCCCATTTCTCCAAGAGGAGGTCCCGAGGGTATCGCTTGTTTGCGAACAGTGTCGCTGTCAAGCTCCATCTCACTTTCGGACTCTGCCACTGCCGCGGTCGCCGGGTGGGCAACGTCCTCGTCCTCAGGATGGCCGTCCTTTAGAACAGGGTTCGCTCTCTTGCCGGCAGGAGTCCTCAGCTTCCTGTGAGATCTCTTAGTCAAAGACTTCCTCTTTTTCTCCGCCTTAACCGAACCCTCACGTACCATTCTGCATCTCATGACTCTCGAGTTATCGTCAATCGGGGAAAACTCTGAACGTTCTCTTGTCCGAGAGGACAAGGTGTACATCTGACGAGTCGTCACGTCGTGCCGTCTCAAACACGCGAACATCTTGCGATAATATATACACGTGTAATATTATCGCGGTATACTGGTCTCACGACACTCTCTTCTGATAGGACAGGTTCTAGGTCTAAAACCTCCCTAACCGCACGCAGAACTGGGTTCCGACCGGCGCACGAGGTGGGCCCTACTTCGCACTTCGGTCAGTTCTCGGGACTACGTGTTTCGATCACCAAGTTATTTGCTCTGAATAACGATTGGCTTGAATACAAGATTTTCCTGACTCTATCGTTTTCCTGGTCTTACCGCACTGTAATCAGTTGTCGGGCGGTCTTTTCCCGTACTGCGGTCTTTCGGTAACAGCGGTCTTTCCCAGTAACTATTTTTAGTTACCGGGCGATGGAGCCCCTCCAACGCTCCACCGGCGTGTCAGCCATCCAAGTGTCACAATCCAAATGTAACGCCGACCCCGTAAGGTTACCAGAATGTCCTGAATTTTGTTCCCAAGAATTTCCGAATTTTGGTTCCCTAACGAGGGTCACGCTTACTCCCACGGGTAACCGGACAAGCTCCGATCCTGCCTGTCGCCAAATTTACCCTTATTATCGTTTTTGTACTAAATCGGGTTTTTCAGGTATCCCGACGGTCACTTCACCGAGTGCCGAAGTCGCGTAAAACTCTCCCAGCCGAGGACGCCGAAGTCGCGTAAAATTCTCCCGGCCGAGTACGCCGAAAGTGCGTAGAACTTCCCTTGTGTCGAGTACGCCGAAATCGCGTAAAACTCTTCTCAGTGTATAAAACCAAACACTGTCGGATCTTGGAGTTCTTCGAACTCCAAGAGGGATTTCCTTGCCCGACGTCAAATTCACTCTTGGTTTCAAGGATTTCAGAATTCCAGAAAATGGCTACCTTAAGAAGGTCACCTCTACTCTCATGGGTTACCGGACAAGCTCCGATCGCGGAGTTCTTCAAAACCCAAGAGGGACTTTCCTGCCCGTCGCCAAATTCACCCTGGTTTTCGATCTCACACTGAATTGGTTTTCCTGTGTATCAACGGTATCCTTCCCCGAGTATTACTCAGCCGTAGATTTCCCACGATCGGGATCTAGACCGCTTCGCGATCAACTGAGGGATCCAACCCGCCGGATCGGCGCTGTCGGCCTGTCTCCCAACAGTGAACTTCTTTAGCTGTACTCGGGATCGCCTGATTATATTATTCGGACGCCCCTTTCGTCCGTAAATATATTTGTACTAACCGGAAACTCGAACTCTGACTCTGTCGTAACCAAAATCACTCGCCTACCACACTGAGTGCAGTATATTTGAATCGGTAACTGAATCGCTAACCAACAACGCTGTTTGACAGTATTGCTATGTATGAAGAGTCGAACCAACTCTTCACGTATAAAGCAGCACACCGTGAGGCAGGCTCTATGCATCCCGAATGAGCGCGTCTGCTCGCTATGCGCTGGCTTCAGACCGTCGATCGGGCTTCCCTGCCACGGTCGTTGCCGGACAGTCGCCTATTGAAATTAAATAAAAATTAAATGATCGATGCTGGGTCTTCGCATGAAAAATTAAGAGAAACGATGCTGTTCCCTTCGCATGTAAACTGAAAGAAAACGATGCTATTCGCATAAAATAAATCTTCCCACTTACGCACTGTGGCCTTGACCGCCACATACACACACAAATATATATATAAACATATATTATTGACACTTGCTGGAGCGACAGTCTCTGACTAAGTAATCAGCTTCTTCCCTTAGATGCCAGCTAACACACGTTCTGCCAGACTTTTTAAATATACCCCTCTAGCTTCGGAACCAGTCCCAAGCCTGGATGAAGGAGGAATGCGAATCTATTGATCTTTGTTGTCACACGGGACGTTAAACTGAAACTTCTACTACTACGCTGTGCGAGTCAGTCGGGCAGTATTACATGAACGAAAAAGACGAACACTTCTGAGTAGGGCAATTTCGTAGGAACTGTGAGCGTCGACTGCGTTGAGGGTTGAAAACGTGAACGCTGAATAAAGTCTATCTACGTAGCCGTTTCACGTGTGTTGTCTTGTCCCTGAACGAAACCGATTCGACCTTCGACTGGGAAGGTAGGTTTGCTCGTATTAGGCCTACTTTGAGGGAGGAAAATAGAGTAAGGGAATATTTGCGCAAATTCTTTACTCCAAGTCGGAAGCTGGTTGTATAGGCCCTAATCTTATAAAATAATGACAGTAGCTTCTTTTATATTATATGTAATAAGCTCAATGAGTAATACAATCAAATTGATAGTGTGCTTGTGTTTAACTTCCACATTCAGTTTCGTGGTAATTAGGCTAAATATGATAATTCAATTATTAACTTTTTTCTTTTACGTTGGCTATGCATACCAAATAACCGTAACCCTGACGAACTTAGTAAAAGTTTAATTTGAATTCCATGAAAATATAACGTCTCCAATTTTTAATTTCTACAGATGGACATTAGACATTTCTTAAAGAAACGAAAATTTAACTGACAGTACAGTGACTACATCCGTAGAGTCCGAACAGCTCAATAATGCGACCACTACTACTAGTAGTAACACTACCACCGTAAAGGCCCCCTCTGTCCGCTATTGGTCGAATATCAAAGCTAGAATCAACAACTCTCCAAGTTACCAATCCCGTTGAGGTTGAACCCAGCATGACGGTTGTGGATACCCTCACACTCCACGAACTTCACATTGGACGCTATGTCGACCAAGCCATAACGATGTCCAATGACTTGAAGTACAAATTACTTAGGCCTACCGAGTGTTGGACACCTTCCAAATCGTACGTGTTTCCACGTTGTGACGGGAGGGTATTTCGAAGCGCATGGTTGAAAGAATACTCCCCATGGCTAGCCTACTCAAAAATGTTAGAAGGCACCCTCTGTCCGCTATTGGTCGAATATCAAATTTTGGTCAGGTCTCTGGTTATATGCTGGAGGTATAAGGGTTGCTTCCCTGGTCTGGAGGTACTTGCTGGGCTGCGCTCCAGCTTATCAGCGGGTCCTTTGCCGCCCCATGCTGGGAGTTCATGGTAGTCGCCACCTCCGATCTTCGGGCAAAGGGGTACTCATTGTGCCTTTTGCCCGCTCAGCCACCAAGCAGAACCGTGTTTTTCAGTGGTGGGCCCGACGGCATGGAACGGGCTTCCCGGATCTATGCCTGTTCCAGAGAACTCCCTCTTATACAGTCTATACTCGATTGAAAACTGTCTTGTTTGGCCGTGCAGGAGTCGGGAGCACCTCTCAGTAGACCCCTGAGGAGGTGCTATATAAATCCTCGAATGAATTAATAAATAGCACAACTAATAGATAATTTGAGCATTTTACAAATGTGGCTTCCAAATTTAGTTGCGTTAATTAGATTCAAAGCATTTTTGCAACGTGAATGCCGATTATTATTTATTTTGGTAGTTGGGGCCTTTTTTCATGTGCTCGCTCCCCCTGGTGTTGAAACCTGGCTACGCCACTGAGGCGACCGAAAAAGCGTCTCTTGAGATTCTGACATCTTTCCATTGCTTAGTCATAATTATTATGTTGGACATTTTGTGTCTAGGTGTAACCTGTCGTCGTCGCTTTGATAAGAAATCCAATGAAGTCTTTGCGGATCATGACGCTGACGTGGCGAAGAGAGCAAAGGAAACTCCTTTGTGGAATGAGAAGAGATCAGTCAATCTTTTCAGTTTTCTCCCTTTCCCGGGTTTCCCGTTTGCCGGTAAGAGAGGAAATGAAGCTCCAATACGCTTTGACCCTAACTGTGTGGGCACGGGCAAGGATTTCTGCTAGGTCACTTGTAAGTTTACTTTCAATTGTAGCTTTGTTTTTATACCGATGCATCGGTTCAGTTGAGAGCAAGATATTAGTAATGAAGGGTCAGAGTTTCTGTGTAACTTAAGCCAGTGCCTAATATATGTGTTTTCGGACACAGTGTGCTGCAGTTGACTTGTGTGAAGTGTGCAGTGTGTAGTATGAATCTTTGAGAGATTAGCTCAGGTCAACCACACACAGTTTCATTCTAATGCCTGAAATATATCTTACCAGTTCTTGTACAGTTTAACAGTTTGTGGAATAGTGTGAAGGTGACATTTATGGATACTTTAGGCACATGTTTTATCCACCCACAATCAAATGGTTCATAGAGGGTCCTGACTTTACCATAGGGGCAACTGGTCGCCAGCTAGAGGCCTTATGCTGGGGTGAACGAGTATGGTTTCTAGGCCCACTCTCTGGAGATAACTGGAATCATTGATTTGGGTAAACACACAGTGACATAAATTGTCTCACTATTAAGAATCTCAGCAGTGTGTGCGCCTCTGATTATGTTCCATAGAATGCATCTAATATACACATTACTTGCCTATGAGTGGTATTGAAAAAGCGATGTGTTATATTATCAGTTACGTTACCTTATATAACCAACGTTATGCTTGGGATATATCAATCAATCAATCAATCAATCAAGCATCTATAGGCCTATGGCGCCCCTTCAAGGAAGCTGTTCAGAGGCGCTCCCAGCCCAACCCCGGCGAAAGAGAACAGTCTTTAGAGCAGAGAAAGAAACAGGTGGACGAGTCTCGAGGAAGAGACCGCAGCTCAGCAGGAAGCCCATTCCAAATTGTGAGACCAACGACGGAGAAAGCGCGCTGCTGCATAATAGCGGTGAGCACTGGCGTAAACTTGTCCAAAATATTGGGGGGCATGGGGTCTGGACCAGAGGAGCAAAAAACAAGTTTTTCAAGATGAAAAGTTGCTTTTTTTAAACAAGTTTTTCAAGAAAAAATTTGTGTTTTTGTTTTTTGTTTGTTTTTATGGTTCTTGTTGTTTTGGTTGTTTTTAAGATTTTCGGATTTCGTAGACGCCTGAAAACTTTCCTTTTTGCCGGTGCTGGCATTGATGCGGGTTGAAAACGCCTCTGATTTGAGTGGCGCTATATAAGTTTTCGGTTACAATTACAATTACAAATTACAATGAAAAATGGCATGAACAAGAGCTCCAACTCAGTTTAATTCAGTTGCGATTTTCGAAAATTAAAAATCATTGAATCAATGCTATTAAAATAACTTCTACAAAAATGAGAAAGTTATTTTTTTAAACAAATTTTGTGGTTTTCTTTTTTTTTAACCAATATCCGAAAAAAACTTTTGTCACCTCTGGTCTGGACAGTCAGCAGAGGCTTCCGGTGCCAAGTTAATGCGTATGAAATGGGGCGTTTTGCTTACATGCAAATTTGTTTTATATTGAAGATATTGAAGATAAAACTAAATCTTTGTTTTCATTATGAATTTCTGATAGTATTTCAGTTTTGTGTCTCTGTTTTTCTGTTTCTGAAGAAATTTGTCTATATTGAAACATAATATTTTAAATATTTTAAGAAATTCTCCTCTCGATTTTTGGGGGCGGCATTATTTATATAATATTTTAAGAAATTCTCCTCTCAATTTTGGGGGGCATTGCCCCGGTTCCTCAATTATTGGGGGGCACGTGCCTCGGCTGACCCCCCAGAGTATACGCCTATGGCGGTGAGTGATCACCACGGGTGGCAGAGCGAAGAGAGCGGTGACCAGATGGAATAGAGGCACGAGAACAGAGTTCGCACAGATAGAAGGGGGCACGGCCAAGCTCACATTGCCAGACAATGTAGGCAACCCGGTAGACAATGCGTTGCGAGAGTGGTAACCAGTGGAGGACATCTCGCATGTATTCAGAGACATGCCAAATTTAGGAATGCTTCCAATCAAGCGTTCGGCGGAACGCAGAACACGTTCGAGGCAGTTCAGTCGAGTGAGGGGAAGCCCAACATAGAGGGCGCAGCAGTAGTCAAGCCGACAGGTAATGAACGCATGAACAAGAGTAGCAGCAGATTGGGGGGAAAGAGAGCGGAAAACAACGCGAAGCTGTCACAGTTGAAAGTAGCAAGCGCGGCTCAGCTGCGAGATATGCGGAGAGAAGGTGAGTTCTGAATTCAAGATGACGCGAAGATCTCTGACGGTGGTAGAAAGGACAATTTGGGGAATTCAGAGGTAAGATTAGAGATAATGTATTTGTCTAAAGAATAGGTTTTGTGACTGTTGTTGTAGGTTCGTCCAGCCATCGCCAGCCAGTGAAACAGACGTCAGCCAAGTTTAAAAAAACTGACTTTTTGATTAATTTAATTAGACGAAATCCAAATTATAATAAAAAAAACTGACTTATTAATTAAATTAATAAGATGTTATCGAAATTAAAAGAAACTGTCTTGCTGATTAAATAACTGCAAACTATGATACTGTGTTGTGAATCTGCCAATGAAGTAAATTAATTAGGTCACAATTTTACCAATTAGGTCATAATTGAGACTATGGTTTTGAAACTGCTATTTCTAATTTCCATGACTTGACGACTTATTAAGTAACTCCGTGGCGTGCAACTAGTGATGAGGAACACGAGGAATGTAAGACACTGGTTCACACGACTCTACAGACTACAGACTGGAGAGGGAGAGAGAGAGGGAGAGGAGACGAAGACGAAGACGGTGACGTAGTTGGGAGAGGAAGACGGAAACGGATAGGGAAGATACATAACAAAAGACACAGACTGAGACAAAATAGATACACAAGCAGACGGGACGGAGACATGGATGCGAACAGAAACAAACGCAGAGAGAGAGAGAGAGAGAGAGAGAGAGAGAGAGAGAGAGAGAGAGAGAGAGAGAGAGAGAGAGAGAGAGAGAGAGAGAGAGAGAGAGCTACAGATAGACGGATATACTGTTGGCGTCAAGAGGGCCATAGTGATATATACGTAGGCAGACAGGGAGAAAAGAGAGACGGAAAGAGACAGTGACACAGACTCACAGACACTGTTGTCTATAGTTTGAGGCCTGTGCTTCCCTCTGGCGAATGTAACACACGGAGTAGAAGATCGCCTTGCTGCTTCATCGGTGGCGTCTTCGAGTCTCAGCCTCTGCCTTCCCCTCCCTCCCTCTCCATCTCCGTCTCCGTCTCCCTAACCCTCTCCTCTCCCTCCCCCTCTTTTAATTCCTTTCCTTCCTCTTCTTTTTCCTCTCCCTTTCCATCTCCTATTCCTCTCCCTTTCCTCCCTCTTCCTCTCCCTATCCTTCTCCCTCTCCCTCCTCTCTCGCCCTTCCTTTCCTCCCTCTCCGTCTCCCTCTCCCTCTCCCTAACCCTCTCCTCTCCCTCTTTTTATTCCTTTCCTCCCTCTTCATTTTCCTCTCCCTTTCCATCTCCTGTCCCTCACCCTTTCCTCCTTCTTCCTCTCCCTGTCCTTCTCCCTCTCCCTCTAGTCTCGCTCTTCCTTTCCTCCCTCTCCCTCGCCTTCTCCTTCTCCCTCTGCCTCTCCCTCATCGCTTCGTTCAGCTCTTCTATCGTCAACAAGAGTTAACTCATTCTCTCGACGAACTGGCCGTTCGCTCCAGCTGTCGACGGGTCGGGTCTTTAACGGGCATTACTCCCGCCGATGTAATGCTGTCATTGGAGTATATTTCCATTGGTGCCTTGATTTTATTATTGCCATTGTTATTATTGTTCGCATTGTTATTGCAATAATAAATTTCTTTTAAAATGTTACTTATTATTATTGTTATTGCTATTATTACCATTAGTGCTGTTGCTATTATAGTTGTTGTTGTTTTTATTGTTTTAATTTATTATTGTTATTTACTTTTCAATTTATTATTGTTATTTATTATTATTATTATTATTATTATTATTATTATTATTATTATTATTATTATTATTATTATTATTATTATTATTATTATTATTATTATTATTATTATTATTATTATTATTATTGCGTCCTTTCCCCCCCCCCATCAAGGGTGGACGCGCGCTGTTTCTCGCCCTGGTGCTATGGCGTGGCTGACGGGGTCAGATACTTCATCGTAAGAGGGCGCCACCCCTCCTGTCCGTAATAAACGGCGGGTTTACCTCTTAATCGTTCACTACGCCTAGGCAGGCCAACGCGAGGGTTCCCTACACCTGTCCCTATGTTATCCATTGTCCGATTACCACCTATCAGGATGGCTGAACGGCTGTCAGCGGCTTCCGGTCTGGAAGCGAGGTTTGGCCTCAGGATCGGAACTGGGCCCAAACGCAGTTTTCATTGGAGCTTCTAGGGTAAATCACTCCTCGTTTAGGCTCTTCCTATCTGAGTCTTCAACAGAAGCCTGGGATCGAAGCTCCCATTGGCCTAAACTGTCCTCTACTGAGGCAACCGGCGCCTTAGACATATCCATTAACAGCGCTAATGCTCTTTGGGGTGACCTCTGCCCATAGACTGGGATCATTAAACGCCAATTCAACCAGTTCAGATTTACTTAAACTCATTGTTTTAATTTGTGCTGATTAAAACAAACTTAAATTTGCAATTACAAAATGATCTTTTGTCTTTCATCTATTGATACAAGTCCTGATTAGACACTTATATAGCACTATAGTTTCAACCTATCATTACCAGTCACTATTGATGGCTATGCACACTTGCAACTTAAATTCAACAGAAAGTTCTTCACACTGATATTATATCATTTAATGTTTCTGAATCAGCCGTCACTGAACTCTTTTCAAATTAAACAGGAGAAATCTCTACTGCTACTGCTAAAGCACTACTCATACAACAAGCACGGGGCCTCACTTTACCCACGAGAGCTATTAGTGCAATGTTGACTAGTTGATTTTCTGACTGATTGACTGACTGCCTGGTTGACTGACTGATTGACTGACTGTCTGACTGAGTGGTTAACGCATGACTGGATGACTAGGCGATTTTCTGACTGACTGACTGACTGACTGACTGACTGACTGACTGACTGACTGACTGACTGACTGACTGACTGACTGACTGACTGACTGACTGACTGACTGACTCACTGACTCACTGACTCACTGACTCACTGACTGACTCACTGACTCACTGACTCACTGACTCACTGCATGGCTGACTTGTTGGTTGGATGGATGGCTGATTGCATGACTGACTGACTGACTGACTGACTGACTGACTGACTGACTGACTGACTGACTGACTGACTGACTGACTGACTGACTGACTGACTGACTGACTGACTCACTGACTGACTCACTGACTGACTCACTGACTCACTGACTGGCTGACTGACTAAATAAATAAATAAATGATTGACTGAATGGCTGGATGACTGGATGACTGGCTGGCTGGTTGACTGACTGGCTTGCTGGCTGGCTGGCTGGTCGACGGGAAATGGCGATCTGATAGCGATAAGGTGGCCGCTGTCACAGCGGCGTATATTTGCTCGAGAGCTCTAACGACGGTGCTGAGCAAGGCGTAAATCACTCAGCGCTCGACCATAATCTCGCACAGGGTCTTGGCACTTGGCGAGAGCGATGGCCAACAAGACATCTAATCGCACTGTATACACGCCGTGTCGCCTTATCGCACACGAGAGCCGGCGATGATAGCAGCCAGGAAATTTATGGCCCATCGAAATTGTCAGACGAGCTCTCGGCGCACGCAAAGTGGCGTTTGGTGGTATTGTCAACGACCAGAGGCCTGGCCCGGAATCGGCGGATGTCGAGCTGCTTCGTTGCCGGACCGTCAACCGTTAGCCGGCCGGCCTTGTTCACTCCCAGTGGCGTCTCCACGGAGGAAGCCAGGGGCCATGGCTCCCCCTACAGATCCTTTTAACCCCAGGTGTCCAGTAAAATAATGAACCAGACCGTGACATTTTAACTTGCTAACGTGACTTGGGGCCACGAGCATGCGCAGTCGGCTTGAATGGTGTTAGCGACACCCCCATTTTCCTTCTCATCTCCTCATTTATCTCCTCATCTTCTCAGTTACCTTCTCATCTCCTAATTTACCTTCTCACCTCCTCATTTACCTTCTAATCTCCTAATTTACCTTCTCAGCTCCTCATTTACCTTCTCATCTCATAATTTGCCTTCTCATCTCCCCAGTTACCATCTCGCCTCCTCATTTTCCTCTCATCTCCTAATTTACCTTGTCATCTCCTCATTTACCTTGATTACTGATTGACTGATTGACTCATTTACCTTCTCATCTCCTCATTTACCTTCTCATCTCCTCATTTACCTCCTCATCTCCTCATTTACTTTCTCATCTCCTCTTTGTATGCGTCGATGTTAAATTATTTGCAAGTAAGAAAGCAACTAAGTAAGTAAGGCAATAGTTATGTGGGGGGCACGGTATACCCGATTAGTTTATAGCGCTTTGGTCTGAAACGCGGAGAGTACGAATTCAAGCCTCCGTCACAGAATGTGTAGAGATGTTGAGCAAAAGTGTTTCCAACGCACAGTGTGTACACTTCTGAACTATGGAAGGAAAGTAATATCAATATCGATATCAGAGACAGTTGTGTCGTGTATAGTAAACACACCATAGTCCAACAGCTGAGAAAGTCTGAGTAGCCAAATCCACGGAATTGTCTTGTGTAGTTACAGAGAGTGAAGCCGATTGGCTAGAGCGCTCAGCCTGTAACACAGAAAGTACGGGCTCGATCCTCTACTCCACAGGTGGTCACCGTGTAAAGACCCTGAGCAATGAGCAAGTCCTTCACTTGAAAAACTGCTCAGCACCGTCGATTTTCTACTGTATTATATTGTGTGCACTTCTGAACTTTGGAAGACAGGCAATATCAAAATATGGTTGTATTGCATAAAGCTCTTTCACCAATGGCACTAAACCCTCTTGGAAGTTCCTGGCCATCTCTCGGCACCCAAGTCGGCAAAACCTAGCGTCGCCAGTGCCCACCTCAGAAGGGTAGGGTAGACAGTCGGGGCGAGGGACGAGGGAGGGTGTGGGTGGCCGATGTAATCGGTTGAATTGACCAGTAGACACGGCTATCGGTTGAAGACGACACGTGTTATCTGTCAATGGCATTTGACAACGTCAACGGTTTCTCTTTACCAAGCAAACACAGTATACCTGTATGTAATGTAGCCGCCGTCCAATCTCGGCCGTTCGTAGTGCAATCCCACACTTGAGGGGGCCCTCACCCATGCAAAAGAAAAAATTTCAGTGTTGTTAAACCGTAAAAGACGTGTTCGTTAACACTAGACTGGATAATTATTAGACCTACTGATAGTGCGCAAAAGAAAGAAGGCACGCATTAATAATAGACGAATAGACGTTGAATATAGCGCGTGTTATGTGTCCTTTTATTGTGTTTCTGTGGGGCTGGGGCTTCAAACATTTTTTCCTGAACAGGGCCCCACATTTGTTAATCCGACCCTTATGTTAACGCGACGCAGTGAAAAGCGAACACCTGACGCCAGACGCTTTATCAGTGAGCCATAGCATTACCTGGACTAATTAATTAATTGGCTCATCTACCTGAAATTACCTCTTCACGGTGTATCTCGAGTCTGGCCAGAAACGTAAGCTGCATCTTTCATGAAAATCCGAAAACTGTTCTCTTTCGCTATGACGCGGTGACAGCACAATTGAATAAACAACTTTAACTTGGCGCTACGTAAATGAATGAGTGAATGTACGAATAGTAAGTAGGCAGCAGATAGCGATAGGATGTAACCATTAAGCACCAATTTAACACCAAGAAGTCCTAAGACACACAAGACAGTACGGATTTAGGGTTAATTTAACCATTTGACAGTATTCAACCAACAGGTTCCAACAGATTCAACACAATTCATTTTCTTGTCGGCAGCATTCATTGTCTGAACTCAGAACGCCACATTGCCATGTTTCGACCTCGGACGTTCTTCGGCGTTATATAAATCGTCTTATTATTATTATTATTGTTATTATTATTGTTGTTGTTGTTACTGCTGCTGCTGCTGCTGCTGCTGCTGCTGTTGCTATTGTTATTATTATTTTTTACCTGAGGTAGGCCTATCAATTGTCCCACAGGATTTGGAAAAAACATTATTTTTATATAGGAGCAGAGATGATGATTATTGTTATTATTATTATTATTATTATTATTATTATTATTATTATTATTATTATTATTATTATTATTATTATTATTATTATTATTATTATTATTATTATTATTATTATTATTTTGAGGTCAAAGGTCACCTGGAGGTCGATGTCGAAGGTCAAAAGTCGTCTAGAACTGCAGGCGTTCAGAGCCACTTAGCTGAAACTGGTCGCTGCAGGCGGAGATGCAGATGTTCTCCTTTACTATTATTACTATTATCTTTTTATCAGGCAATCAATTTATTTTATGCTCCAAGAGAACATAGGCAAACACATCAATTACAAATCAATTATTATTATTATTATTATTATTATTATTATTATTATTATTATTATTATTATTATTATTATTATTATTATTATTATTATTATTATTATGGGCGCAGGGCCGGATTTAGGGTGGTGGGGGCCCATGGGGTGGGGCCATTTTCTGCAGTGGATTTTTACCTTCGTTGATGACTAAACCCCACACCAACAGTTATATCACGTCATACTGACTCATACAGGCAACGGTGCTAATGGCATTGTTTACAATTGTTGACTTATTGTTAACTAATTTTTTAAACTATATATATGAATGACGATAAATTGGGGAGATCATTTTGCTTATAAATAAAGTGTCTTGTGTTATATTAATAGGCACGAAATAATTTCTCAAACACAAAACAAAAGGATAAGCTTTAAGTCTTGTTGATTCAGAGTTTACAGACAAAGAAAGAAAGAAATTAAAAATAGTGATAAGCAGGACTCCCAAACTAAAAACAGATAGCTTGACTCAGTTAATTAGCTCAGTTAGGCCTAGAGTTAGGTCTAAATTTGAATAGGCCGAATAGAGACTTTGCGCACTTTTCTATTCGCAAAGTCATCAATAAGCCGATTAAAATCCAATTGGCGCAGAATATCATTCTCTATGCTTAACACTGTAAGGTGCCTAAGTCTCTCATGTGTTATACTTGTGCAAAGATGGGTCTTAATTATCTTCATATTAGAAAATGAACGTTCAGCACTACAGTTTGTGATCACGAGCAAGAAGTGCATTCTTAGCATAATTCCACATAATGGGCGCCTCGCAGGCTGCCATACTTTTTATTATTATTATTATTTTATTTATTTTTATTTCTACTACTACTACCACTGCTGCTGCTACTATATACTACTACTACTACTACTACTACTACTACTACTACTACTACTACTACTACTACTACTACTACTACTACTGTTGCTACTGTTGCTACTACTACAACAACAACTACTACTCCTACTACAACTACTACTACTACTACTACTACCACTACTACTACTGTTATTATTCAGATTTTACGCAGGTAATTTTTAGGCATTTGTGACGGCTGTATACTATACAGTGCACAGCAAGCGAAACCTTTTAGTCAACACCTGCGCAACTCAACTAATTTGCAAACAGTACGTCAAGCAGAAATTAGTCCAGTTTAAACTGCAAGGCAAACGATCTTCTAACTGGATTCAGACCTGAATGATATTTTGATTCACTAATTAGCTGTAGTGAAACTATGCACCCAAGCATTAATAGTATACGAGCTTACTTCTTGCTATCAAGCGATTTGCTAATATATATATACATAAAAAGATACAGTCACATATAGTTCAACAGGCCTAGGTATTTACCTCCAGCACAGGTCTATAAATCTTCTGGCAACATAATGGTCAGTTTTATACAGCCGTCGAGATAAAGGAGCAGGATGTAGGCTGAATAATTTATGTACGAAGCCATCATAGATAGGGCCATCAGCGCGTAGTAACGCCAAACACGCATGCCATGTTCAGCGCGAGTTACATAATAGACCGCGCGAAATTAATTAATGTGTCGCTGATTATGTTGTTAGAGCAAGGCTTGTGTCTCATTGTAACATCGCATCAGTCGGTGAAGAACGCGCTTTAATGTCTTCCTACTGGCGAAGACAATACCCGCGCTGTCAATCACGTTGATTGGCAGGAAATATACGACTCTTTATGATAGACTAAAGAGGCGGTGTCTCTGTCAACCACGTCAGATTCGCGCGCCTGTATGGACGGTACGAGCTGCAGGTGCGCGCGAGATTTCTTAATCTGTGCGAAGAATTGGGTTACTTGATGGTTACGTTGCTACGGAAGACGATTTACGATGTAATTCGTCAGAGATTTCTGGACCCTAGTCGAGTTCGCAGCTTAATTCGAGTTCAGTTATCTGTCTATTACGAGTAGAGTTTACTGTATATTGCGAATTGGTTTTACTGAATGTTCCGAATAGAGTTCAACGTTACTTTGAGTTGATTTAGCTGAATTATGCGAGTCGAGTTTACTGTATATTGTGAGTTCCGTTAACCGCCTACTGTGAGTACATTTCACTCTGCACTCCAAGTAGAGCTCGCGGTAGACTGTTTAAGAGTCCATTGGTTGAATGGAAACTTCAGTCCGATACTACCACCCGTCTTACATCGACTGCTCAGTCTTGCAGGGTACCCGAGACCCCCGTGCCCTGCAGATGTCGGCCGCCGCGGCTGCCGTAGCCGCCGGCGCTTATTACTGCCACTCCGGGAGCTATCTATATAGGGACACCATAGGGTCCAACCCCGTAAGGTACGACCTCGGCACCGCTGCCGTCTCCTCTGCGGGAGACCTGGATAACGCCGCCCGTCTGGTCAAGGATGCCACTGGTCGCCCCTCTCGGAACAGTTACGGGTCGAAGGCGAGGTCGAGCGCAAACGGTTCTACTCCGGACACCGACAGAATGCGCGATCTTCAGTCCCCGTACCGCTACGCAAAGACGACTTCGCTCGGAGACTGGATGGACAAGGAAGGACTGGAACTGGAAGGGAGGAAGGCGCCGAAGCAGGGAGTCGTCGAGGGAGAGGGTTTCGGCGCAAGGAAGATGCCCGAGAAGAATGGAGCAGGAGGAGATGAAGCTGAGAGGGATGATCGGAGTGGAGTGGAACAGAAGCCTGTGCTGCGATTTCCGTGGATGAAGACGACCAAATCACATGCACACCAGTGGAAGGCTCAGTGGATCGGTAAGCATTGACCATACGAAAAACTGTCTTGCTAATGAATGCTATTGTCATAAGCTACAATAGAATCAGTTGATGACTCACTGGGTCGGTAAGCATTCAGTATATAAAGACTCTCTTACGAACATACAATATTATCATTGGTTATGATACAATAAATGGACTTCAGCAGTGTGATTCTCGTTAACTTAGTTAACGATAACGAAAATGTTCGTTAACGAACCGAAAATGATTTCGTTAAAGATAACTATAACTGTAACTAAAAAATATCATTAACTATAACAATAACTATAACCAAAATAACACTAACGAAAATTCATCGCTATTTTCGTTAAGGAAATAAAAAAAAGAATTTTAGTTTTTGCGTTTTTTGCATCATAGAAATTTTCTGGGGATGGGGTAATTTTCTTTGACATAATTTTGTTAGGGGTCCTTGAATGTTTGACAGTTGTTGATAAGGGGGAGGAAAATCTGGGACTAGCTGTAACTATGTACAAACTAAAATTAAATTAAATAAAAGTCCAGTAACCAGTGCTTTTTTTCTGAGAAAAAAGGTTCCGGAACGGAACAATAAGTTCCGGAACCGAATAATTATGGGCGGGCTAAAATGCCGAGAAAAACCGGGATTGAGGGTTGGGAGGGGTCTCAATAATTAAACACTGAAAACAGCTCAAAACACTGAAATTAAATTAAAATAACTAAATTATTGTTTTTATTATTAAAATAAATAAATGCCACTTTAATACCTGAAAAAAGTTCCGGAACGCCGTCCCGGCGCGTTCCGGCTGAAAAAGCACTGCCAGGAACTATAACTATAAGTCTATAACTATATCTAAAAAATAATAGTAACTATAACAGTTACTATTACTATAACTAAAATGAAAAACCATATATAGCTGTAACTATATCTAAAAATAATACTAACTACAACTGTAACTATAACTGAAATGAAAAACCATTGACTATAACTGTAACTATAACTAAAATAAAATCTCTAAGAAGAATCACACTGAGCTTCAGTGGATCGTTAAGAATATACCACGATGAATCAAATCACAAAATTTTAATTCTGTAACCAATCACAAGAACAGAGGAAACAAAATGAATCTATATTCACGAGGGGACCCAAAAGGGATCAAAGATTCCGCTACACAGGGACCTTGTCACCTTGTCACCTTGTGCTGTCAACTCCTGGAGCTCTAGCGATCGCCATGACACACATTCTCCATTGCTTTCTATTCGAAGTCAGGTCCCTTAGTGCTTCTAGATTCATGCCAGTTAGGCCTACATCGTGAATCTCATCCATCCATTTCTTCCTTGGTCGACCCCGTCTTTTTTCCCCTCACCACAAGCCAACATCATTTCCTTTTCTAGCCCATCAGATCGCATAACATGACCAAAGAATCCAAGCTTCAATCTTGTCGCTTTTTGTTTTAATGACTCTTCATTTTCGACACCAATCTCCACTCGTATTGATTCGTTCGTCCTTTTCTCTGTCCATGATATTCTCAACATCTTTCTCCATATCCACATTTCACATGCGTTGACCTTTTTCTCCATGTTCTTTGTCGTTGTCCACGACTCACACCCATACAGAACCGTTGGAAAGATTAGGGCTCTCACGAGCCTTTTTTGTATCTATGCTCACATGCTTGTCCTTCCATATCTTTTCCAGTCCAATCATTGCAGCTTTCCCAATCGCAATCCTTCGTTTTATTTCTGTATCACATTTTCCTTCTTTTTCAACCGATGATCCCAGGAAAGTGAAGCTTTCTACCACCTCTATTTCTTCTCCGTCAATCTCAAAAGTATCCCATTCTGCTGTTACCAATACACAGGGACACCTAAGTAAATTCAACATGATGTGAAGAAGGCTTCCAACTGATTCTAAATCAGAAGTTAACCCAAAGCACCTGACACAAAGAAAAAATAGAACATAAAAGAGGAAATGAAGTAATAAACAGTATCATCATAAATGTTTTAACAATCGGTGGAAGGTTCAATAAATCTGTAATCAACGCAATCTGTAAGTATAAGAATCTGTAAGCAGAAGAATTGGTAAGCATAAGAATTGTTAGGCATAAGAATCGGTAAGCATACGAATCGGTAAGCATGAGAATCGGTAAGCATAAGACTCTGTAAGCATAAGAATTGGTAAACATAAGATTTGTTAGGCATAAGAATCGGTGAGCATGAGAATCGGTAAGCATGCATAAGAATCGGTAAGCATACGAATCGGTAAGCATAAGAATTGTTAGGCATAAAAAGAATCGGTAAGCATGAGAATCGGTAAGCATAAGACTCTGTAACAATAAGAATTGGTAAACATAAGATTTGTTAGGCATAAGAATCGGTGAGCATGAGAATCGGTAAGCATAAGAATCGGTAAGCATACGAATCGGTAAGCATAAGAATTGTTAGGCATAAGAATCGGTAAGCATGAGAATCGGTAAGCATAAGAATTGTTAGGCATAAGAATCGGTAAGCATGAGAATCGGTAAGCATAAGAATTGTTAGGCATAAGAATCGGTAAGCATACGACTCTGTAAGCATAAGAATCGCTAAGCATAAGAATTGGTAAGCATAAGAGTCGGTGAGCATAAGAATTGGTAAGCATAAGAATTGGCAAGCATAAGAACCGCTGAGCATAGGAATCATACGTCTTTACACGAGACCTATATGTACAACAGGCGTGCAAATATAACATCAAGCATTATTTGTATATATAATAATTGTATTCTTTATTATTTCAAACCGACAGACCCAGTAAGATTACCTTGAAACATGTATATGACAGTACAATCAAATCTTAATTAAACACACGGTTTGGCAGCCATGCAAGTCGCCGCCCTAGAGAGGGGTTACGGGAATCGATCCGCGTACGTTATGCTCTCCTGGCCATAAGTGTTACCATTACGCTATCCCCCTCCCCAATAAGAGACGAAATTACTGTCTGTTTGTTTGCCACAGCTATTCCGTTGAACCTCCTGTTTGTCATCTTTGGTGTCTTGGGCTTCGAGACATTCCTGTCTCAAGTGTGTCCCAGTCTGTGCATAATTTATGGTTGTATCGACAGAGGACAGACGAAGTATCTGTAACGAATACTACTATTACAGCTATTATAGTAGGCCCCTTATTTACTATTATTTCTCAGGGACTGACATCGATTTCATGCCCAGTTACTTTAGTACGCTGTACAGCTCTGAGCCCCCTTTCTTTAGTACATCACTTTGCAATTTATCCATAATTCTGATTCAAAGTTCAACAAGAGGAATGTTTGGAAGTATAAGTATGTAATATATATTTCAGTATTAGATTAATACATATATTCAGAGTTTTCTCAACAATACCAGATAAATAATTCTAGACTTAACTTTCTATTTAATCTACTCATACCATCACGACATTATATTAGAATTAATATTATGTTTGCGTAGATAGTTTATTTATATTACCCTCCCCGTGGAGAAGTGTTTCAGTCCATTCATCGCTCCCAGTCTTCGGTAGTTCTTGGTGAATCTTTGATGTATTTCAACGCGTAGAATGGTTGTCGCACATCTTCACCTTATTGTTCGTGGTTGCGTAGAAATCATTTGATATGACCACTTCGATGAGAAGTTTCATTTATATTTCACCAAAACGTTAGAGTTCGAATTATCTTTATAGTATTCGCTCTCCCAAAGAGTTTTATTGACAGTTGATGTGTCAGTCTTCACGTCTCGATAGCAATATCCTTCGAACGTTTCGCAAAGTTTTCACTACAACGTTTTATTCAAGTTCGCCTCGTCGATTCTTTCACTCGACCGTAACTTAGTCGATATTCAACCGAATTTCGTAAAAAGTCTTCAAATCGTTCCCACTACGATGCATTAAAAAACCATCGAATACTACAAGCGTCTTCTTTCCTAGTTCGCTTGAGTTTCTGAGTTATTTCACATTAACTCCCTCGCCATCAACCCTTCACATCGGTTGCGACACGTCATGAGCAGACGACCGAAGATCGGATCTCGATGACTCATAATAGATGATTCTCCAAAACGCTAGTTTTCCCTCTAACTCTGCATTAATTATTATGTTTATAGTGCTGGTATTTTCGTGCTGGTTAATTAATTGAGTAATTAATGCATAACAAGTATGATGCTGAATCACCCATGTCACGTTATTTTCCACGTTCTTAACTAAAGGTTGAGTGTATTTGTGTGAGAAAGGTACATATGTTACAGTATCCTCCTAAGTATCGAGGCTTTTGGTTTATTTATTTGCTAAAGTCCAAAGAATTATATCCCATGCATAGGATGAAAACTTTTGTTTTAGAGACTGGTTCTATCAGTTAATTAATTAATTTGTTCATTCTTTCCTTCTATCATTGTATTCATTAATTGCGTAGGAATGGTCAGTGATTCTGAAGACGAGTTTGCGCCAACAACTTGTACATAATTATTTACCTAAGCAAATACGTGGGTGAATAAGTGAGTGAGCAAGTGAGCGAGTGAGTGAGCGAGCGAGTGAGTGAGCGAACGAGTTAGTGAGTGACAGTGATATTTTCGTTAACGAAAACTAAAATTAGAAGTAAAAATAAGTGATTTCGTTAACGAAAACTAGAAGTAAAATTAGGAATTATTTCAGAAGCAAAAACGAAATTAGGAATTGAATTAGGAATTATTTGCCGAACTAAAATTATGAACGAAATTAGGAATTATTTTCAGAACTGAAATCATTTTACTTCTTGTGGCGCTTAAGTTGAGACAAAGGCAAGTAAAATTGCAAACGATCCAAACACATAATCCATTGGAAAACTTCGATTGAGATGAAGACGCTGCACATACCATTCTCGATGTAGGCTACAGTTAGCCCTAATCTATCTTTGGTTTTCGTTGTCTCATAATTGTTCCACTTAATTGCATACCAACGACCTCAATTCCATACGCCATTTTATTTCGGGTTTGATCATTAAATTGTAAAATTAGACCTATGAGTTTATCGAGAATGTTGGCCGCAAGGAAGCGAGATAGCCCGATTTGGGGTTTATCATTTTGACGAAGCTACAGGCAGATATAGCCTATATGCCAAATAGGCCTAGCCGCCTACTAAACGGGGGAAATGATGGAATTTGTGGAACATCACTTGCTAGAGAAATACAAGCAATACAAGTCTTGGGAGGGGATAGGTGAATGGTAACACGATGGCATAAGAGCATTAATCACTATACATTGTTAGACTAACGTTCACCCCTTGTTTTACTTCAAACAGTTTTTTCTTTATTGAGACAAGTTCGGTGTGCTTCTCTATGCAAGCATTGCATACTTTTACAGCGCGGAAATTAATAATTATTTGGAAAACTAAAATAAGAAGTAAAATTATTTGAGAACTAAAATAGGAATGAGAAGTAAAATTATTTGAGAAGTAAAATTAGAATTGGAAGTAAAATTCAAGAGCTCAGAACTGAATTAGGACTGAATTAGGAATTATTTTCAGATGTAAAATATCACTGGTGAGTGAGTCAGTGAGTGAGCGAGTTCGAGCGAGTGAGCAGAAAGAGGGAAGAAATTAAAGAGGGATAGTTTATAAGGAGGGAACCAAACTGAAATCCACGTTCCGTTAAATTTAGAATTTCCGAATGATTAAACACGCAGAGACTCAAGTACCGAGCTACGTTTGTTACCGACTTTTAATGGGTGAGTTATTAAGTGAGTGAATTCGAGCAAGTGAGTGAGCGAGTGTGCGAGCGAATGAGGGCGTGAGCGAATGAGCGAACGAGCACAGTGAGGAGAAAGAGGAAAGAAGTGAAAGAGGGAAAGTTAATGAGGAGAGAACCAACCTGTAGGCCTAATCCACGTTCCGTTATATTTAGAATTTTTGAATGACTCAACACAGAAAGGCTCAAGGACCGAGCCACATTTTGTTTACCGATTCAGCGAAATAGCAAACAACGACCTTCTATCTATCTTATCAGCCGAAAATTTACGACATCTCATCATGATGACCGGTCGTCAATTGAGTGACCGATATAAAAGAAGTTAATTAACTACGTGTCAGCCACAATTAATCTTTTCTGATAGAGGTAGACTAGCAAATCCTTGAACAGATTAACCATGGCTCCAAATATAGTCGGGATATCTTCATAACAGAGTTAGGGTTAGGGTTACCCATGGCTCTCAATATAGTCGGGATATCTTCATAAAAGAGTTAGGGTTAGGGTTAACCATGGCTCTCAATATAGTCGGGATATCTTCATAAAAGAGTTAGGGTTAGGGTTAACCATGGCTCTCAATATAGTCGGGATATCTTTATAACAGAGTTAGGGTTAACTCTCAATATAGTCGGGATATCTTCATAACAAAGTTAGGATTAGGGTTTACCATGGCTCTCAATATAGTCGGGATATCTTCATAACAGAGTTAGGGTTAGGGTTAACCATGGCTCTCAATATAGTCGGGATATCTTCATAACAGAGTTAGGGTTAGGGTTAACCATGGCTCTCAATATAGTCGGGATATCTTCATACGTGCAACCGCGCGTTATTCTTGGTACGTAATTTGCAGGAAAAGTAGTAGGCCCTACGTGTGTTTAGACTTGACACTCCACACTACCTGGTAGTACCCAGAATCACCAACCTGGTAGGGCTTATTGCTCGTTTTTCTTGGGCGACCTGATGACGGATCTTCAATTGACATCGCTAATGAACAAATCTGATACGACACAGCGCTCGTGAATAAGCTTGTTCCCTTAGGTTTAAAGTAGCGCCTTAGGACTTTGAACTGTACGATTACGATGCTAAATTTTTCGTCACAGGTGCTGACGTCAGTAGTTTTGACGAGAACAAGAGAACGCGGACTGCCTACACCCGAGCGCAGCTCCTCGAGCTGGAAAAGGAATTCCACTTCGACAAGTACATCTCGAGACCTCGGCGGATCGAGCTGGCCAGTCTGCTGAACCTAACGGAGCGACACATCAAGATTTGGTTTCAGAACCGCCGCATGAAGCACAAGAAGCATGAGACGAAGGATCGAGGAACATCGCGCTCGGCTGCGCTCGCCTCCTCGTTCGCCCCGGCAGCCTCCATGGACAACGGCAGCGGATCGGGGTTCGACGGGGAGACCTCCGAAGCCAACAGCCCGCCGTCTCCGGTCGGTTCGGTCCCTTCGCCCGGCAGGAAAGACGTCCGAACGAAATCGACGAGTTCAGTTTGAGAAGAACTGTTGAGGCTTCGAAGGTTCCGGATGACACTCAACGCCAAAGATAGTAACAAATGATGATCCGTTTTATTCCAAATCATGACAGTTAAGAGGACAATTATCGTAAACATTGGCGGCGAGCTTGTTCGATAAATGGGGTTCGATAGACGAGGTCCTGAAATGGGGTTTCCCGCCATTTTCCCCGATTGCTCGTATATCACTTCCCAGTATCGTCGGCTGGTATGTTGCAACCCAACGTAACTGGCTTCTGACCACCACACAGAACTAACTTGAACAAATGGTACTCTGGTTTGTGTATATATTTATATAGATTCTTAATATAGCGCCTTTTTTTTATCTAGGCCGACCTCAGAAATGTGCTGCCTAACTATCCTTTAGGATGTTTAAGTCATGAAGAACTTAACGAAGATCACTAAGCCAGGTCACTAGAAACTCCACCACCGGTGAGCTCCCGCCCACCCGGATAGGCTAGCTAAGTCAACGAAGACAACATGGTATACATAATAACCAATAGCATTATTGAAACAAATAGATGGTGTTCCCTATCCCAACGTTAAAGAACACGTCCCCTCTGTGTCCGCCGGGATCGCCGCCTCGGTGCTTCAAAGTGCTTCTATAGAGCCTGGTTCATAGTAGCTCACACGTGCTCTGGTATAGGAAACTCTGTGGAGGGATAAAGCAGTGCGTCCACCTTGGTTTACCCACTCTAATTTCTGCAGACACCTTGTGTCAGTTCTTGCAACTACCTCATCTATCTATCACCCTTTAGGACCATCTATCTATCACTCCTCGGCTCCTCTATCTATCACCTCCAGGCTTTCCACTCCAAACTAAAGTACCACTTTTTCAAGGATTTCTATCCTGCTTCATCCACTCCTCTGCCTTCCAATATTCCCCTGTCGTCCCAAACGAATGCACCATAGCAGAATCTCTGTTTCTCCTCCCTCTGGTCTTCTGGCCATCGGTCTTGGTCCATCACTTGGTTTCTTCGGACATCCTCTCTGATATGACGCAGCGCTCGTCAATAAGTTGGACCACGTGCTTAACTTTAAAGTAGCGCTACAGAACTTTTAAGATTAGGCCTACGAGTACTCCTCATTAAGGCCACCCAAGTCAACAGAAAGGACAGGTACAGAAAAATCTAGGTCCAGGTAGCTAAGTCTATATGTTTAGGTATGACAACAGAAAGACAATCAGATGACCTAGTTGAAAATGATGCGTATGAGAAATCAGAACTGATTTGAAGTATTGTGGCTCGCCGGAGTTTTAGAGATGATATGAACACTTTTGCGCTGAATTTGTAAAAATTAATTTCGAGTCTGAGTTGATTGAAAAAATGTCTATGAATTCGTGACTTTCCTGTAATATAAAATATCAATCATTTTGATGTACATATATATATATTCATAGATGTAAGATATGACATGCAGTAATGTTTGTAATTTATTAATATTTGTATTGCAATGTATGTTCAACGGTTTGCGTTTTGAGAGTGGGAGATTGCGATCCAGAAATTTTGACGGGAAGGAACAAGTAAGGAAGATTGTGTTTCTTTTTCGCGCAGAATTCTGACAACCGTTTTGCCCATTGCGGTTTTACCCCATTCGCGAAAAAGTATAATGCAGAAAATCTTT
>OY744609.1:66980998-66988498 GCA_963556255.1 Allolobophora icterica | reverse complement strand
CTTGTGTTCAGCTCAACAATAAAATTATTAATTATCAGCTAACAACAAGCCAACCAACGGATGTTTCACCTTTGTTTGCGCCATGGAAAATTGTGTGTTTGTACCTGCTCGCTAAAGAATCGATCCTACAGGCTCCAGTGGTGTAGTCACGTTCCGAACATTTGGGGAATCAGCTTCAAGCCTTATCATTATTATTATTATTATTATTATTATTATTATTATTATTATTATTATTATTATTATCATCATCATCATCATCATCATCATCATCATCATCATCATCATCATCATCATCATCATCATCATCATCATCATCATCATCGTCATTATTATTATTATTAAAAATTAAATTGTTATCACTGTTTTGTTTGTTTGTATTGTTTTAGGGATAAGTATAATCCCCAGGAGGAAAAAATTGTCCGGAGACAGTTAATGGCATCTGGAAATATTATTATTATTATTATTATTATTATTATTATTATTATTATTATTATTATTATTATTATTATTACAGTGGTGGTGGTGGTGGTGGTGGTGGTGGTGGTGGTGGTGGTGGTGGTGGTGGTGGTGGTGGTGGTGGTGGTGGTGGTGGTGGTGGTGGTGGTGGTGGTGGTGGTGGGACCGTGGTGGTGGTGGTGGTGGGACCGTGGTGATGGTGGCGGTGGTGGTGGTGGCGGTGGTGGCGGTGGTGGTGGTGGTGGTTGTTGTATTGGAAGTAGTAGTGGAAGTAGTTTAATTAGTACTAGAGTAGTGTTTGGTCGTAGCAGAAGAATCTGTTGTGGTGGTAGTAGTACTGCCATTTACGGTAGCAGCAGCAGGAGCAGTAGTAGTAGTATGCATTTATTAAGGCCCACTATCGATGACCAAGCATCAATCGATGGCGCTGAGCCGCTATGAGTGAAGGTCTTGCTCAAGGTCCCTACACAGCAACCGTCTCAGGAGGGAGGCTCGAAGTTGTTTCCCCCTATAGTGCCATTCAGTGGGTCTAAAGCAGGCCCACATCGCACCACTTGAGGCGTCTGGAGGAGAGCTATGAGTCAAGTACAACCACAGTATATCATCACCGTCATAATCACCATCGTCGTCTCGTCATTATCATCGACATCACCACCACTATTAGCAAACATCTAGGCCTACAACTACAAAATCATAATAATCATCATCATCGTCGTTATCATGAATATCATCACCAACACACGCTAACTGATTTTAATACATATATTTGAAAAGCAATATAGGCAACAGGACAGATTGAGAATTGTAGATAAAAGACTGTGGGGGTTGAACATTTTATCCGTATTTTGCAAACTGATGTCAACGAAATTTGAAAGCAGTTGATTTCAAAGCTAACAGTTTTGCAAGTCAGACTCGAATCAAAATCAATTCCTTTGTTGAGAAAATAAAAAATGCGTACATGATACACCACGGAAATTTCTTCTCTTTCTCAGAGACTCAGAGTCAACTAGTGCTAAATCACACTAGCACAACTAATGGGGTTGGAAAGTACCCCTGGAGTGTGCATTGAAGACTAAACTGCGGGGTCCTAAGAAAGACTAGGGGTTGAACACCCAACCTCCGACAATTCCCACCCTGCAGACCTATAAAAGCAGTCGGATTTCCACTCAAATAGTATTCCACCTCAGATTTGAGCAATGAGTCAAGAAATCACAGCATTATGTCACTCAAAATCATACAGTTAATGTAACAAACAATAGCTTTGATCATGTCCAATTATTATTATTGACTATACAGGCTAACTATTCAGACAACCTAAGAATAGAATAAAGAAAAGAATTACTATCACAGCTAAAATAGGATTATGACGCAAATTCACAGAACAAAAACAGAGTTACACAAAGATTCTCCAACTGGTAACTGCATTGCATTGCTTTGTCTACTGCATTGTCTAACAATTACAGCTAATAGTGGGTGTCTGTTAAGTAAGTATTCGTTTATTACAAATAGTAGTTTGACACACCGCAAACCATTACAATCAAAATCAAGAAGCATGTTAGGTCGAGGATACAGCAATGAAACTATACACAAATCTATTAATATAAATCATTTAGATATTAAACAAGATCCTAGAAATAAAAGAATCATTCTTTAGGGAAAGAAATATTATTATTAATATTATCATTATTATTGTTAATAATAATAACAACACTAATAATAAAAGCAATAAATTAAGCAATTTACAAAAACCATATATAGGAACGGAAAGATAATTATTATACTACTAAAGTTTTAATGTTATTATACAAGGCCCTAGAAATAAAATTTCTATTATCCTTAAAAGGCAGAGAGAAATCGTGCTGTCTAGGTCTTAAGCTGTGAGCTGTTATCGATTCGCTAGATTACATATTAAGTAATAAACACACGTATGAGTAATTATCAAGAAAGATGGACCAAGATTGGTATAAGACGTTAGCTTTTCTTGGCTCCTGTTGCTCAGTACTTGCTGATGCATGACTGTAACTATAACTTTTTTGTGCAATAAGCAATTGAAAATTAAATTAAATGCAGAATTAGATAGGCTTAGGTTTTATATTCAGCTGGTGGCCCAAGTGCCTCGTTCACTGGGTCTTTCGCACGGGGAGCGCCTCTGATTAGTGAACACTGTAACAGGCGCTTTACAAATGTTTAGATACAATAGAATGCAATACAATATTCGGATATCCGCCACCTATGGATGAGCTATTCAAACGGACGGACTCAGGCGAACTGGATCTTGAGATCACAGAGTCGAAGCTGACGCGATGACACTGGGTCGACCACTACCATGTCTACGTAGCGACCAGTGATTTCGTTTCGACAAGGCATGTCGAGTAGAGTCTCCGTCAGATCAACTCCGAGTGACAAGAGGCAGAGTGCGTTCGTTGAAGGCGGAGTCCTCAGTCCCAACGCCTCGCTCTTGTTACCAATGCGAATCTGGAACGGGGCGCTCGATCCTGGTCACGAACAGTTCAACACACGGAATCGTAATTCTAATTGTTATTGTAATAACGACAATTGCTGCAGCATCGTCAGTAGCAAACGTTTTCTAGAGGAGGAATAGAAGAATTGTAATACTCTTGTATGAAGAACGTCAGATCTTCAAAGACGCGGTTCGATACCCGAAAGCCGCCACTAGGTCGACTCAGCCTTCCACTCCCTGGGGGTCTGCAGTAAAATGAGGGGGGCGCCGAACAGGCTGTCAAGACGTGATCTTGATGATGGTACCGTCATGCTTCAATGTTTCAATGTAACTTACTGGGGTTTGTCAGTGCATGAGCTTGTCAATAAACACGAATTTGTTACATTAAATTATATTAGAAAGCTTTACAGTTTACACTATCAACTGGCAGCGCAAATACTAAGAATTAGATAGGAAAAGTACAATTATAACTGTTTTTTAAACATAAGTGCTTTTGGCTTCCTGAATAAGTGCAGGAAGACTGTTCCACACTCTTGAAAAAGTTCAGGCGGAATGCCTGAAATGTCAGATGTTCTACCTGAACTTGTTCAGGCCAAAATGAGCCAGTCAAATGTTCAGGTACCTTCCCTGAACTTGAGGAAAACTCCCCCATCTGTTCAGGTAGGGTTTAGGCCTACCTGACCAATTTCACCTGAGTGTTTCAGGTAAAGGTTACCTGAACCACTCAGGTAAAAATGACCAGAACTTTTTTCACTGTGATTAATTTGAAATTGGTTTCTGAATCTCACATGCATTAAATTGGACAAGGGAACCTAACAGTGAAACTTAATTAGTCATATTACAAACTTTACAAATTCTTAGCTCAATAAATAAGAAACATTGCTGCTTAGTAGTATATATTTAACAATTTAACTGGCACGTAGTAGGAACGAAGAAATTTCTACAGCTCTGCTTAAAGCTGAGCGTAAGGCATCAGCTCATTCACGAACTCTGAACCAAGTCAGAGGGGTTGTCCAAAGGTAGCCTATCAAGTGAATAACAGTATCCGGTTGCCTGAAGACCAGAGATATGGAGACTAAGAAACTGCGACGGTGGGTTGTGTTTAGTGTGAGAGAAATTGTAAGGCGGCGGAGTGAATGGATCGTGATAATATTTGGATAAGTCAGGCAAGATTTGGATGGATAAGATCGTAAGACCTGGATATATATGTAGAATTGGGTCTCAAAGTATAAACACGTGATCGTATGCATGCCTGTGTGTATATCTGTTCATGCGTGTATATATATATATATATATAATATGCATCTGTATATGTATACATATATGTATGTATGTATGCATTCGTGTATCTGTGTAATACTTTGTGTGTATGCTTGCAAGTATGTATGTACATATGTATGTATGCTTGTATGTAAGACTTTGTATGTAAGACTTTGTATGTATACATATATGCACGCATATATGTATGTATGTGTGCCTGTATGTATGTATGTATGTATGTATGTTTGCATGTGTGCGTGGGCGTCGTACCTATGAGTTTGAATCCACGGATGCTTTCTGGCCTTCCTAGGTCGACTGTCCACCATCCTTCGCTGTCGAATCCCGTTTCAGCACAGCTCAGAGGGTCTGCGTCCAACGCCAGATCAGCCGTGTTGTTGTTGTGGACCGATTTCTGTGTAGTCCAGTATCCGCCTGAGAAGGCACAGAACACATCTCACAATTATACGGTACAATACAATACTAAGATTCCAAGATTCGGAAATGCACACGCGACCTTACGACGGAACATGACCATCGATGGCGCTGCGGTCGTGAATAAGCTCGTGCTGCAGGTCTACGTGCTATTTCTTCACTGCCACGGAATCTCGTCCCATGGCCCAATTGTATACACAGAGGAAGGTTCAGTATCAGGGCTTATTCTAACGTGCAGCTGGACACAAAGTGTGTAGTTGGGAAAGAAATTTGTGCAGTTAAAATTAAGATGTTGTGCAGTTACTTTTTGTAGACCTAATTGTATAAACTAACGGAAGTAGCTAATAATAGAATATTTAAACCAAGCTGTTGGTTCGCCGAGTCCGAAATACGCCAAATAACGATTAGTAAAACGAGACTAAACACAAGCAGTAATTGCAGTTGGCAGTTTGTAACATAAAAAAATTAAAAACGAAACAGGTCAAAATGGTTTTGGATCTGCAACAGTAACTGTGTTAGGCCTACCTTGAACAAAAGATTGGTCGCATTCTGCCAGTTCGCTTCCGGAAACTGCAAATATCCCCCTTAAAGCTTTGTTGTGTCTTTCGTTCTACAGTAGACTATGCGCTCGTTTTTGCAGCCACACAAGCACGGAAGTAGAAGCAGAAGGAGCAGGAGAACGAGGAGAAGAAGAAGAAGAACACTGAGAAAGACAAGTAGAAAAAGAAGAAGCAGAATAAGGAAGAGAAGAAGAAGGAGCAGCAGAAAACGAAGATGAAGAAGGAGAAGTAGCAAACAAAATAGCAGTAGGAGGCAAAGGAGGAGAAGGAGGAGGAGAAGAAAGAGAAAGAGAATTAAAGAGAAAAATTGCTGAAGTAGGAAGATCAGTTTAATGAAAAGAAGCTGGAGAAACGGTGGACGAGTTGCAGATGCTATTGAACAGTGTCTTGTTTGACAGGTGGAGAGGGCAATTTTGAACTGATCTGGTCAAAAAAGAGTTTTGAACTGATCTGGTCAAAAAAAATTTCGCGCTCACGCGGGAACAATTTTTATGATCTGAGCGGCGAAAAATTTGATGACCTTTTTTGGTGTTTCTTCTAAATTTGTGGGTCCGATGTATGGCGTGTACCCCCTCCACTGTTAAAGGTGGGGGTCTTGTCCCCCTCGACCCCCGGGATCGCCGCCCATGCTATTGAACGTCCGCGTAATGCTGTCAGATAGGTTAGAACAGAGAAACTGCTGTCTTGGAAGACCCCCGTCGTAATTATTAACAGACGAAATTTTGAATTTGCCTTTGAATCTTCCATTGAGCTGCACATCTCAGCGTCCTCTATCGGTGCTGAGCCGCCAGTGCGCACCCTAAGGTAGCAACAATAAACGAGAAAAAATCTTTTTGCTCTCTGTTGGGTTTGAACTGCTATGTGCAGCATTCATGAATCCTTTTAAATGTCCCGACTGTGAGTCAACTTATTACAACGCAAGCGTTGATATCCACGGGATTGTGCTTCGTCATTTTAGGCCCTACATCATGAGAAACAGATACACACACATGACACAAAATTAAATCACACATTTCGACATGTATAACAAAGCGATTGCCTTATTTTACTAGGGTTCAGAATCGTAGTCCGATCATAGCGCTTCAGGGCTGAATTTCACTCAGAATGTTTTTGTGCGCTGAGGCTCAGTCTGTTTTTGAACAGACATAAGCGCTTGAATGCCTTCAGTAAGAAACTGCAACCTAAGCCTTTGAATGGGAAAGCTTACACGGATTCTTCTCACATTTGAATTTCCCTTTCTGTCTTTGCAACAACAACTCTATACTTCGCTTCCGAACACTGACGATCGTTTAAAGGCCACCATGCAGTCTGCCACAGTTACATTCAACTGTCATTCGCCCATATCTCTTGCCACTGGAGACAGGCCCGGTTCGTCTGTTAGGTAAACTGGGCAGCCGCCCAGGGCCGCCGATTTTTAGGGGCCGCCAATTTCCATTTTGCTAAAAAAAAGTCATCAACTTTTTTGTAAGATGAAATTCCAAAAAAGATGGATGAAATGATAAATTGCCCAGGTGTAACCGCGAATTCCTAAAAAAAGTCATCAAATTTTCGGACGGTTTGTGCTTAGGGCCGCCGGTTTGCCTAGGGCCGCCGATTTGCCTAGGGCCGCCAAATGTCTGGAGAATAGATGAACTCTGTTTTACTTATTCCTTAGGTTTGAGGCCAGGATACCGTTTTATGAATCGTCTTTGAACAGCCTTAATTAATTATGTCCACTCGGAAGCCATAAAATTCAAATAATAATATGCACTAAAAATTGCAAAAAATTAGGCGAATTCACTGTTTGAAATGTCATATCTTATTAGCTTCAGGGAGCGAACCCCTTGACCAAAGACTTTGCCCCTGAACCCCACTGGGGCACAACCTCCAGACCCCTAAAGGGCCATCCATATATTACGTACGCATGGAGGGGAGGGGGTAACCGAAATGCATATGCTTGCGTATGCTTGCGAACGGGGTCTACTGATAATGTACGTACGCATAGGAAACGGGACTTCAAATTGATTGGTTTTCAAGTAGCTGGAGTTGTCTTTCCAGCTATCCGGCACTACCAGAGGAAGTAGGACTGTGGGAGAGGTGTCACTTGTATGCCACCTTACCTCTGAACGCTATTATTAAACTAGCACACAACTCAGCAGTGAGTCCATAGATTACGGTACACCGTCAAAAGCGCCCCGGACAAAAGCGCCCTGACAAAACCGCCCCGACAAATGCGCCCCGTCACATGAGCCCCGACAAATGCGCCCGACAAATGCGCCCCGACAAATGCGCCCCGTGAACGAACTCTAATTTGAGCTATGTTTCATCGCTAATCCAGCTTTTAATTTGAAC
>OY744609.1:66703498-66975998 GCA_963556255.1 Allolobophora icterica | reverse complement strand
ATCGTTTATCTAGAGGCCTTGGAACCGCGAATCGAAGACACCGCTCGTCAGATTCTTCTCCTTGAGTCGGGCACGCAGTAGCATATGCTGGAGGACACCTGTTCGAATGTCCATCTGGAGACACTCCTGTTTCAGCTTCCCCATAGCCTGTCGGATCCTCGCCAATGGCGCTGCGAAAGTACAACACACAAGAGATACAATGTAATGTATTCACAGAGTTTATAGAGCCTCTCTGAGAAAAAGAAATCAGAGGCACTCTCGACCTAACGATGGAAAACCAAGACCAAACAGAATGGTTTTCAGGTGCTTGTGGAATAGAGGTAAAGAAAGACCGAGAAGCTCATGTCGTAAGATGCTAGGTAACCTATTCCAGAAAGGACCAACCATAGTGAAGATTCTGTGCTGCACTGTTGATTCTGGTTGAGTGAGCAACCAGATAATCCTGTGCAGCAGAGCCAAGAAATCTGTGAGCTGAAAAACAAACTGATCCTAGACTTTGCCAACATTTGCATGTGCATTAGATGCAACCCATATGGGCTCTGAACAGGTCCCGTATGGGGATATGGGTCCTGTTTCATTTTAATGACGAGCTACATTGGTTTTCCAGTCGACTTTAGTACACTCTTGTCATCGATACAAACTTCATTTCATTCAAAACTTAAGGCTTACTTTCAAAACTTAAGACTCACCTTCATAACTTAAGACATACCTTCATAACTTAAGACTTACCTTCATAACTTAAGACTTACCTTTATCGCATTGCTTATTCACCACAGGCTGCCTGTCCGTGTTAGCAGACTGATCATCTGGACACTGACCTGACTACGGCTTGGTTTGGAGCACCATCAGTCGATGCCCTGTGATTACACACTGGTGCTACAAAAATCACTAATTACAATAATAATTAGAAACCCAGGAAGAACTGCGCATGAAAACAAAAGCCTGCCACAGCCCTAGAGACAATACCTCCGTCTGTCATGCTTGAGCCGCGCTCTTCCATCTCCTGCTTTGTATGATCCAGTTCATCCGACACCTATCGAACAAAGCCAAATATCACGAGTCAAATAAAACCGTAAATGTAACAGAAATTCCTCAGGACAGATTACCTGACATCACAAAACCATAATCGAAAAGAATGGCTTTAAAATGACACTCGTGAATAATCTGGTGCTTTGCGCTTAGCTTTAGAGTAACGCTTTAGAAATTTGGAGTTTATGATTACAATTACGGCTTTGGTCAAGGGCAACGAAAGCCAGGAGTCAACTGTTAGTAAGTGACACGAGTAAAATTACGGCAACCCCAGTCATATGATATTTAGAAAGATAGAACTCTGAGCTGTGACTTTAAGCTCAGAAGGCTCATAGTTGCAATTACATATCCAATTCGCTACAGAACAGAAAAACAAATGTTTCCTGTTAAACTACACCACGCAATGACATATTACATATTATAGAACTGGAACTTGTTGCAAAGGTACAAGAAGAAGAATAGTCCCTTAAGTTAGCCCTGAGGCAGTCATGGGTATAAAGTGCCAGCAACTTCATTTTCTTAACCTCGGCATAGGAGGGTGCATGACAAGTCCTCTCTCTCACTGTCTCATGTTCCCACCGACAGTTTACGGTCAGTGTACTCGTTATGGCTGAGTTGGCTAGGGGATGCAGATGGAGCAGAAATCTTGAACACCAAATTTCTGCTCTGGCGGGCATCTGAACCCCCAACCTCTCAACGGACAGTCCAGCATGGTAACCACTACACTATCACTCACTGCCCAAAAGTATCAGTATGCCAACCTCGGCCAGTTTTCTCGTCAGCTCCGTCACTCCTCCACTGGCCTGTCGGTATCGTTCCTTGATCTCTGCCAGTTCATCCTGGTGACCACGGTAGTCCTGGAGATGGTGTTCCAGCTGGTTGTTTACGTACGTCTCACGACTCGTGATCTTCTCCAGAGTCCGACTGATCTCGTCCTGGAGTTTGTTCAGCTGCGGAAGCATCTCAGCGAGAGATGCGTTGATTGTGTTCGTATGCTGATGCATCTGGTCCAAGTGGTTACGCCAGTCCTATGTCACAGATGAGAAGAATCAACCAGTCGTCCTTATCATCATCATCACCATCATTATCATTATCACCACCATCATCATCAGCAGCAGCATCATCATTATCATTATCAGCTTCAGCATCATTATCATCATCATTATCATCATTATCATCATATCATCATCTTCATCACTATCATCATTATCAGTTTCAGCATCATATCATCACCATCATCATCATCATCATCATCATCATCATCATCATCATCATCATCATCATCATCATCATCACCAAATCGTCAAGTATAATCTGATGTCAGCAAGTTTGTCTGCCGAGTCTTAAGTTTCGCTATCAATGGCACTTGAGAAGAGACAGAATACACAAACTGGTCAGCAAATAACAAAGCTTCAGAACAGACACCATGAATGCCTAAGGAACAGTGTTCGAAGTAAAGAACTGCTAGAGTCATATGTGTCCATCATACTTCAACTCTAATGCTTTGGTTTTAAGTGTTAGCAAGGCAAAAAGATTTATATGCAAAACATTGCCTGAACATTAATATTTTAATGCCAAGAGCATACTAAAAGTTACTGAGAAACCAATACAGCTCATTGTTACAGTTAAGACAGATTTAAAGCAGGATTTTTGCTCGATGGCCATTATTAGTGTAACATGTGTGCAATTAATGTAATTTATTTGTGTAACAAATGTGACATGGGTGTAACGAATGTAACATGAGAGTCATGAATGTAAATAGATACTGACCTTGTTGTCTGCTCGGATGGTGAGTTTGAGCTGTGGAAGAACCCTTTCCACCTCCAGCTTCCACTCGGCAGAGTCCGTATTGGACTCCATGATCACTTCCGGTTTGCTGCTTGAACCCTGGTCCTGCTTACCGCTTTTACGCTGCAGATCGTCAACCATCATGACGTGCTCCTCCTCTTCAACTTCGTCATCGTCCTAAATCAATGTCACGTCAAAGTTAACACCTCACTTAAGCATAGGCACAGCTGTCATTGTCAAGATGAAGTCAATGGTCAGGGATAAGAGTTTCGTTCAAGCATCATTATTACTATCATTATAAATCATTATTATAGTTACAATTATTATTACTATTATTAGTACTATCATAATTTTTTTTTATGCCTGAGGTATACATGATCCCTCAGGGACTTCAATATTAACTGGTGTAACACATAAAAAGTCCGGAATTATTATTATTTTTATTTTTAATACAGTTACTATTATTATTATTATTATTATTATTATTATTATTATTATTATTATCATTATTTTTTTTGCCCAAGGTTTTTAAGATCCCTCGGGCTCTAAGATACTGTCTACTAATACAGAGTTTTTCAAACTGTGGTCCGCGGACCCCTGGGGGTCCGCGAATGATTTGGCGGGGGTCCGCGAGAGCGTTCTGAAAATAATGTGATACTTAACACTGTATGGTTTTATCATTAACAGCCTGTGTTTTCAAATTCATACGCTACTTATAGTGTGCCTGTAACTGTATGATCCACACGAATCCAATTGGGTATTCGATCACACCAGTTTTGTGATGCTGCTGATAGTTATTCTTTGCGTACTAGGGCCTATAGTGACGTAAATAAGATGTAGGCTTATGGTCACGTTACATTTCTAGCCTAATAATTAACACGTGTTTTTATAAAATTTAATATAGGGCCTATAATTTCTGCTAATCGACTGCCAATCATTTCTGCACCCAATGTAAGCGCGATGTATTTGAAGCCTTCATCAGAAGTAGGCCTACAACTAGATTCCATTTAAAAAAGTTTAAGATATTCACAAAACAAACTTTGAAAGTCTACAAGTGTTTCATTTAGAAAATCAACACTGAATATGACCCTGATTGTTTTTTCCATGGAAGAAACACCGAAGCTCTAGCCAGGCCCAGGACTCTATAGGCTAGTTGTTTTCACATAAACGCTATAGTTTCTTCTAATTGTAACTCTGGACTGACTTGGGTTTTCTGAAAAAACACACTTGCTCTATAGTCTATAGCATTAAGTATTACAAGACATAGTTAGCTTAAAAAAATGTCAAAAATGGACTCTAGTGGTTCCTCCAGTGAAGGCTTCATTTGCAATATGCTGGTCTATTAACTTGTAGAATTAGAAATTTGTGGAATTCGCCTGGTTTTAGCCTTTAGATGAACGATAATACAGAGATTTGCAAAGCATATCCCTATTTCGTTCACGTTCGCTGTTAGCCTATATATGCTAACTATATAATTTTGCTGTTTGTATTAGGGCCTATGGATAACTTTCTGAAACGTAAGAAACCAGTGCTTAGGCCTATATTCAAACTAGCACCAACTACGGACAGTTTTTGCAAAGCAAAGCAAGCACATCCCTCTGGATGACATTACTGGCTTTTGGCGAAACCGATGTTATTCATTTCTTTTAAAAATGACTGTGTTCCATAGTTATTGCATGGGGGGTTAATAACAATTTATTTAGTGTTACTTTTTATATTATAGGCCTAATAGTCCTCAGCGTCATAAATAAGCAAGCGTGTATTGTGGAAATAGTCTATCTGCCTGCTATTTTTTTATTATATTTTAAGGACAGGGGCCTAAATTTTGCTTTGTAAATACTGGGGGTCCGCGAGCTATGCCTAGAAAAAATAGGGGTCCCTGGTCCAAAAAGTTTGAAAACCTCTGTACTAATAGATTAGTTAAGCTTGGAGCTCATGGTCCTCATCCCTGGTGTGCATTATTATTATTATTATTATTATTATTATTATTATTATTATTATTATTATTATTATTATTATTATTATTATTAGTTTTTTTTGCTCCAAGGTACATATGATCCCTTGGGGACTTAAATGCTAAGTTAAAGAGAAACACCTGGAATGGCCAGATTATTACAATTAATATTAATTATGGGTACACAGTGGTACAATGGTTAGTATCAACCAAGAGGTCCCGACCTCAAATCCCTGCCAGGGTAGAAATCGGTTTCGAGATTTCTGCTCCACCTGCATCCCAGAGACAAATAAACTATGAGTACACTATCCGTGGGAAGATCAGACGGCAAGGGAAAGGACTGGTTACTGCCCTCATGTGCCAAGGCTAAGAAAATGAAGTCATTAATGCCTCATAACCAAGGCAGCCTCTCAGGCCAGTTGAAGGGACCCCTTCTTCTATTAATTAGTAACTTCTATAGCGCCAGTGTTTAATGCACAAGGCATCAACCGATGGCACAACAAAGCCAAGCCCAGTTGTCAAGGTCAAGTTGAGGTCAACGTCAAAGTTAACAGTTCAGCTTTAGAGCAAGTCCTCATGGGTGATATGGTCCGCAGTCAAAATTTAAAAAGCTGGGCTTCACCCTACATATGCTTCAAACGAAAATATATAGTTATTGAAGATTACAACTCTTGTGATAGCTTCAACCAAGCGTTCTGTCTGATATTCTGAAAAACTAGCAGTAAAAATGTATTTTTGCCTACATCTCTGGACCCCTGGAAACCAGATTTTAAGCTCTGTTTGACGACCCTTTGGAAAACCCTTCAGACTTGATGCAGCGTTCATGAATAAGCTGGTGCCCTGCACTTGGCTTTCAAGTGGCGCTTTAGAAGTTTGGAGTTTACGATTACAGTTACAGTATTAGGTAATACAGAATATTTTGATACCAAGAAATACAGCATTCATAGTCACTTGAAGCATATCAGTCATTCAAAAACATTTCTAGTTTGTGTAAATCTCTGGATAATAGTATACAAGCGTCTGTAATATCTCTTGAACCTGGAAAAGATCCTCTTCCACTTTGTTCAAGTTCATCTCCGAGTCGTCCTCCATAACGTTCTCCTCGTCCGCCTCTTCCTCTGGATAAACCGGACTGGATGGGAAAAAGAAAACAAGAAAGACACATAAGCAAATGCCGTCATATTAATGATGGATTAATTATATATTTATTTAGTCTTAAAGGACTGATCTTCTAGATAAGATGTTGACATCATTACAGCTGGGTTTTGGAGCGCCATCGATTGATGCCTTGGGCATTAGACACTGGTGCGACAGAAGTTAATCATGAATAAATAATGATAAGAGCAGAACAGTTCCTTACTGTGCACATAACCTTGACAGCCAGTCATGGGCATAATGTTAGCAAATCTGTTTTCTCCCTCACTGCTTGATCGAGATCTCCACCAACAGTGTACCGTCAATGCGCTCATTTCATATCTGAGTTTACTATGGGGCACGGGTGGTGCAGAAATCTCAGAAAATCTTCTGCCCTTGCAGGGATTGAACCCCAAAATCTAGGTGACAGTCCTGCATGCTTACCACCAGATAAACGCTCAAACCCAGTTATTTGTTGAAAATAACTGCAGATTGTCAGGGACCAGAGAATTTAGAATCAAGAGGGATTCTGAAGAGCCAGCAGGAGAAAGTCTTTCTAAGCTAAACAGTCAGTAAAAAGCTTGTGAAAGCCATTGCCACTACTGTTCTGTTGCTTCACGACTTAAGCTGGGAGCAACAGGCATAAAAGCTTATGAAACGGAACCTCTTCCACGAGAAGTTCTTTGCTTTCAGTGCCTCGTCTGCCAACCGATCAAGAACCCAAAGGCAGCACTCCCCAAATCCAGTTTTCAGCCGATGGGGTGGAAAGTCCGGCTTATGGCCCTGAAAGACAACATGCAAACAGGTATCAGATGCCAGCCGCAGGGGATTTGAAACACATTTTGTAGAATGTTAAGATTAGCATTATCTGATAATATTGATAATATTGCTTGTGTCCATATCTAATCTTATCAAATCTAATGATTTCTCTGGTTCTGTTATCGTAATGCACAAGGCATTTGTCAGTGGTAAATTTAAACGTACCGGTATATGTTTTTCTATAACAACTGTACGGCCTCGACCGTGCTCATTTTTTGATGAATTCTTAGGATGAGATCCTTCACCACAGTGTCCCGTTTGAATGGGGGCCAAACCATGTAAGGGTCCAATGTAAAGACCATGCTAAAGCAACCGTCTGGCTTTGACTCTGCCCGTTTCTCAATTAATTGATCAGGTGAGATCCTTCTTCAATGCTGCCCATCTAAGGTCCCTGTGTTAGCCCAAGATTAATATCAGTTAGTGTACTTAGTGATCCTTCAAGTGAAACAAAAATTAAAAATTGTAATTGTAATTGTATTCGAACATTTTATATGCATTGGAGAAAGCCCAGTCAGACCTAGCAGGTTAGACAAATTCAAAGATCAATACAATTCATTGTCCAGATGGTCATAAGATGTCCGCTAGTGAAAATCTGATACTCAGTTATGCATCATTATAAACAACTCTCCAAGAGCCTCATCTCTGAGACCTTTTGGGCTACTTACTAACTGCTTCAGTTCGTCCAGGATGAGAGAAATTGTCGCATTCGGATCATCATTCTGAAATTTCAAATAAACAAAAGTCTCTCACAATTCCTAACTCTGCATTTGTTCAGAACTCAAAATGCTAAGTCCACACAATGCACTTACTGACCACCCCACCCGCATAGGTGCCTTTGTGTTGTACCTGGAACACATTACCCAAACATGTTTATGAAAGGAAAGACCAGCAGGAAATGCAAAATGTAACTGCAAAGTGTAAGTGCAAAATGTAAGTGCAAAATACAAATGCAAAATGTAAATGCAAAACAAAAATGGAAAATGCAAATGCAAAATGTAAATGTACACATGTTTCCATAGCGACCGTACGGCTTCAAGGTGAGATCAGGTAAGATCCTGTCATCAAGATAATAAATTGCACTCTAGAATTATACAAAGATACAGCATAAAGTAAAAATGAGTCTACCAAAGCTTAACATTAAATCAACAGTGCTTGTAGTTTGTAGGACTACCTCTTGTGGCTGTTCCACGTGCTTCCCTGACATCTGAAGCAGCCAGGCAGCAATCGACGTGAAGGCGAAGAACTGCTCACCAGGGTTGATTTTAATGGCGAAATAATGTCTAAAAGCGTACACAGACATGAGCTTGTATTGTATTGCATTGTACTTAAACATTGATAAAGCGCCTCTAGTAGGGTGGCACTCCCAATGGACCAGGCCACAAGAGAAGAAATAAGTCTTTCAAGAGATTAGTCACCAGCGTCACATCAAATCAAGTCCACAAAAGCAGCACCAGAATTGGATAGCTTGAAAAGTTCAGTCTTTGGTCTTGAGCCGTTTTTGAGATAAGCAAACAAAACATGATGATGAAGACGATGATAACGCTTATGAATATGCAAAACATGCACATATTTGCATACATAATTTATGCTATTCATACATAATTTACGCTGTTCATACAGAGGTAAGTGTGTACTAATATATTTGTATAGTATCTCTGGTACCTCTCAGAAACACTGTTCTAAAAGTGCTTATAGTATGTAGTGTAATGTAAATCTTCTACATTTCTCAGCACCACACAAAAGTCGTGTCAGTAACACCAGCTTATTCACCGGCGCTATATCAAATCAAGTCCGCTGGAGCCAGGTTGTTTGGTCCATTCTGGTGCCAGGTCACAATCCAGGGAGGTCAAGCTGAGTATGCTATCTTAATGCCCACTACAATCATTTTCCTTAGGTAGTACTTACAGGTAGATGAATAATTCTTTTTTACCTCGAAAATGGTTTGTGTTGAAGTTGTTTACAGAAGCTGTCTTCATAGTGCAGCAGCTTGAGCTTATCAAGCAACTCCTCCATGACAACAAATGGCTGATATTTGGCACTAGGGCTTACGACATCGCCACCGGCCGCAGCGGACTTCCCTTCATCTTCGTCACCCGACATGATGACTCTAAATCTACTTCAAGAAGTCTGCCTGATTTCTATCAACCACAAAAATAATTTATTTTAATTTACACAAATAAAATCATATGCAAATTAAATTAGATTAAGTGGAATATAATTTGTGGTTTTAAATGCAAACCTGTGTTAACATCGTCACCACATTGTTTTACATGGTTTTCCAATGACTAAAAGTAAAATTCCGCCCAAGCACCTCTGTAATTTTAATTAAATATACAGCAATACAGTTATTACTTTAACCAGAATGACTCCGATAAACGCGCCTTATTTCTTACAGGAGACTATAAGACAACTATGCGTTGACCCTGTTACACAAACCTGAAAGAACTACTAGTCCGGAACGAATAAATCACACACACAAAATCACGAAAAATTAATTATGATCATTTGACATGAATGAATGTGTTTAAAACCTGAATAATAGAAGAGCTAAGCAATACCACAAATTTACAGAAGAAGCAAATGACGATAGGGGCAATTACAGAGATTTCCTTTACGTTTTAGATTTCATAAACAGCACCTTCTCAAAGAAGCGCACGAACTATTTCACCGGAAGTTGTGATGACCTACTGATTTTCGTCAGTAATTATAAAATTACTAAAGAATCGCGAGTTAATTCACATGATACCATATAACTATTGGAATGCTTTAAAATTGTTTTAATTACTCAAGCGTTTAATATAGAGTTTACAAGGTTCTTTAGGCCGTAAACAAGTTTTTAATCCTTTGTTGTCATGGCAGCAAATAACGCATAGACATATCGACAGTAGAAGCCACCAGTCAGCGCAACGTTGAGAAATGAAGGCAAATAGTTTTAAGAGGCATGCATATGTTATGTACATGGATAGGCCTATATATACTATCCATAAAGATATAGCCTATATTATCTATATTGATATATAAGCTTAATATATAATCTAGATATGGATATATATATATATATATATAATATATATATATATATATATATATATATATATATATATATAAGGATGTATATAATGTATATGTAATGTATATGCTCGCAACATATATATATACATATATATATACATATTTCCATTGTATTGAGTTATTACTGGGTTTGCAACTACAAGTTAAAACACAACTGTCGGCATTTCGTTTAAAACCGATATCGTAAAGTTGGTTTTCAGTACTAGCTAACAGATTATCATGATTAGATAAGCTCAAAGAATTGAATTTAAATCTTGTTTTCTCCCCGTTAAGTAACCAACTAGAACGTAGGCCTACATTGCTAAAACTGCTCAGTAACACAACATTTTCTGCTGGAAACGTTTACAAACAGCTGATTAGGCCTATTCTGATTACCATTTCTAAGCATGACTCGAAATATAAATTTATGGACCTTAATGCCTCACAGTATTGGACATCCATTGAAACGGGTAGCAGTCCCGGCAAAATTTATTGAAATTTGGCAGGTGTGATGCCACACGGTCGCTATAGCAAATCGTGTCCAGTGACATATTATTGAGCCCATTGAATGTAAAGTACATTTAAATATTTTCATATAGCGAATGCAGTCTTGTTGTCCTCGAGACCAATTAAGGTCTTGGTCTCGAGTGCACTCGAGTTCGTTTTTAAAAGTCTTGGTCTTGGTCTTGGTCTTGAGACCAAAGGTCTTGGACTTGGTCTTGGTCTTGAGGTTCAAGGTCTTGGTCTTGGTCTTGATCTTGAGGTTCAAAGTCTTGGTCTTGGTTTTGCAAGACCAAGACCAACATTTTTGTCAATACGAACAGTCATTAATTTTAACAAACGGCAAGAATTTTAAATTTTTTTCCAATAATTACTCATACAGTTATTGCTTTAGTATTTACACGCTGTGAATGAGGCTTCACTGTTGTTTTGGACAATTATTTTGACTTCCGGTTCTTTACCATGGAATGATTTCAAAACAGACTCATGATTAATTTGTACATTTACATCCGATTCTTGAAAAGCAGCTTTGTGTGCTAGCGATTTCAGCACTTGTAGACCGTGTTTTTTCACATGGCAGAATTTTTATGAGGCCCCACAGGTCACGTCTTGGTCAGAAAATTCTGAGCAAATTAGTTTTATAAAATTCAACAGGCATTTGGAATAACATTTCGCATGAAGGACTTTTGTAAATACGAATTCGGAATTCTCTGCAGTCTCCATTTAGAGTTGTTTTGCTTGAATAAAAGAAACAGAAAAAACTCATGTTTTTATTAAAATGATGAGTAGTCCGACTGTACAATTTTTAGTAAGGAATAGAAGTCTGGATACGACTGTGATGTTTTTGGGTCTTGGTCTCGGTCTTGGTCTTGAGGTTCAAGGTCTTGGTCTTGGTCTTGGTCTTGAGGTTCAAGGTCTTGGTCTTGGTCTTGGTCTTGAGGTTCAAGGTCTTGGTCTTGGTCTTGGTCTTGAGGTTTAAGGTCTTGATAACAAGACTGAGCGAATGTAGGCCTCGACCCTGCTCATTTTTCAGTGAATAATCGGGTGAGATATATCCTTCGTCACCGCTGCCCGTTTGAATGGTTGCCACGTCATTTAAGGTCCCCGTGAATGGGCCGTCCTAGACCGAGATTGAAATCTCTGAAATAATCCACCATCGGCATGCAAAGCCGAGATTGAAATCTCTGAAATAATCCACCATCGGCATTCAAAGCGTATGCATGCACGCAGAGGGCATGGGACGTACGTATACGCTTTTATCAATGTCGCTAACTGGGTTATTGCGCAAGTGTCTGACATTTTGGTCAAGTTCCATAATATAACAGCGCTGTATGAAAAGCAGTGCCTTATTGACAATCCAGTAAAGCTATGTCTGTGGCCATGAACAATAATAAAACACTGATAATTTGACTAAAAACTTGCTTTTGTAGCACCAATGCTCTATGCCGTTAGTGCCTGTACCTTGAATGGAAAGAACAGGAACGCAGATCCATGGGTGCTCGTGTTGGGTGATTGTGAAGGATTGTGTTTAATTTGATCATAATTACGGCCCATCGGTTGTTCCTGGTTAATTTTTGCAATTTGTTGCACGGGTTGTTTGATTTTCAAATAAAATGAGCAGGTACGCAATGATCCATCGCTTTTACTGCAAGGAGTTTTTCTTTACACATATGCGTTTCTCGTTGTGGTATTACACCCTCTTAACGGCGGCAAAAGCACTTTCAGAGGTTCAAAATTATTAGTGTAGAGTGTAGATTGAAACTCCCAATTCTGCAGCATCAAGTGAAAACGTTGTTAACGGCCCAGCTTGTTTTAGAGCGAATGTTCGAGGCAGACTTGTTTTAAAAGCACAGCTTGGATCGAAGCCAGTTTCTTGGTTGCTCATGGTGAATGGCTTATTCCGCAGTCCATCATCTATGTAAACTAGTAGCAGGGTGTTAGGGTTCTGGAAGGTCCGTCAAGGGTTTACTTATTTTACAGCACTAAAGCAAAAACTGGAAATGCATAACATTTTGAGGAAAGGAAGTTTTAAGATGAAAAGCAAAGATCCCTGACCACACCCTTCACATCTGTCAAGTCAAACACAAAACTTGATTTCTCATCTCGGTTTATGGCAGTTTCCAAAATTAGCATATTCAAAACAGCAAAATCTAACTCTTCTGTCTTTTGTTCGAGCAAACATCTTATCCAGATAAATAATTCTCAAATTCTGAAAAACAGTTGTCAAATAGGAAGAAACATTACTAAAACCCAGGTAAAACATTTGCAATCCAGCTTCTCCGTGAATTGATATATCTTTCGTTCTGCATGTCTGTCGATACTGTGATTTTCTCAGGTTTTAAGCTGTATCAATTATTTGTGGTTAGCTGGACTGTCAACCAAAGGGTTGGGGGTTCAAATTCTTGTTAGGAAGACATTTTTCAAAACTTTTGCTCCACTTATGCCTCCTATCCGACTCAACTATGATGACGCTGTCAGTGGGAAGATAAGACAGTGAGGGAGAGGACTGGCCAACCGCCGTCACATTTCCAGACATTATACCTAGAACCCATGGGCTACGCCAAATACCTCATGATTTTGAACTTCCATGCAAGGACAATCACTACTTTATACCTAGGGTTTTGTTCCGACATGTTCCAGGAACTAAATAGTATTCTAACTTTCGGAGACTAATCTAGACTAATGGTTTTTTTTACTGTAGCATACTCTTTCTGTAAGAAGTTGCGGTTTGTCAACTTTGATTCGAAATAATAATAATAAACGAAATTATATATACCGAGGCCAAGAAAATGAAGTCACTAACACATCATACCCATGGCTGCCTCAGGGCTAGCTTAAGGGACTGCTCTTCTCTTCGTCATCCTCATCCTCCTTTTCTTCTGCTCTTCCTTCTTCTTCTTGTGATAACTTTGGTTTCTGCGCTGACAGGTCAATGAATGGTGATGGACGGACAATAGAGGTCTGTCGTGAATTCTTGCACGACCGCTGCAAGCGATCTGTGGAGGAATGCAGATATGCACATCCACCGCCACACGTCGAGGTTTTCAACGGCAGGGTCACCTGCTGTGTCGACTCGCTCAGGGTAAGTCGACTCTGCTCCAACATTCTGCTCGATGGCTGTGAAAAACTTAAACTGACTCTGTCCTGTGTTTTAGTTGTCAAAACAGAGCTGAGTGGTAGAAAATGTTACAGACTACCACAGTACACAAATGCAGGTCAAAATGTAATGTTGGTAATATGTTGCACACGAAAGAATTGAGCTGGGGTCAAGACCCGACTTCCGCAGAATCTTTTCAGTTACTTAGCTGAGGGCAGTGGTCTGGGAAGTGTTTAAAAGTTGTGTGAGCCAACCTTAGCCAAGTACAGAACTAAGGTGGATAAAATTAAACATTATTTATGATTTAAGAGTATATTATTTTTATAGTGTTAATGTTTCCAAAAAGTTGTGTGAGCTTGCTCCTGCTCCGGCATCACAGAGCCAAAACTTGTGTGAGGGGTTAGATGGCTGAAGGGTTAGATGAAGAGCTAGCGGGTTGAACCCTCCCCAATAACTAGAACACTGACTTCGTCTCTCTAAACTGATTCTGCTTTTCAAAGATGTAATTAAGACATACGCAGACATACATACAGACATACCTAGAGAGCTGTACTTGCATACTTATGTATTTGGAATTGTCTAACTTAAAAGGCCTGACTTGTCAACTCGTTGCCATCATTTAAATAGCTAGTCAAGAATCACTATTTTACTCTGGCTTTTGCATGAATCCATCGTGTTCCCTGTAGCTCAGAATCAGATTTTCTTATGTCACAGATATAGCATAAAATGCTTTAAATAAATAAATATATTTGCCATAAGATTTGTTTCGATTAGAATTTTAACGAATGCTACTGACTAATTACCATAGGAGCAGCCTAACTGTACCATTTTGTGTTGTTATTTAGGACAGGTGCAAACGAGATAACCCACCGTGCAGGTATCTGCACCCACCACAGCATCTGAAGGAAATGCTGCTGATGTCTAGCCGTAGCGTCAGGACCAGCGGCGGATATAGTGGGGGTGGTGGGTACCCTGTCAGCGGTGGCCCAAGGAGTGGCGGTGGGGTAAGTTTGTGATCTGGGTACTTGGTTAAGGTGTGGATTGAAGGGATCAGAAGGTTTTTTGTGGCTTGCAAAGTGTCACAATTTTGAATTCTTTTTGAATTTCTGTCTTCTTGTTTGATTTTGAAAGACCTACTGAATTGCTTTTGCGGAATAAGCATTTTTCATATAGTTATCGTTAGCACTGCGGCCGTTCTTGGGTCAGTCGAGCTACAAACGCATAACTGCATTCATTCCAGAGGTTGCTTGGTGTCTTTGCCTAGTCAGTTATCCTGCCCGCTAGGAGTTGTGAGGCGCCCGTGTAGCGGTATGGCCATGTTACGGCGCCATATAAATTGTCGTTATCATCATCATACAGGGTGTATACCTCATCTGATGTCCTCGGTCTAAGTTCATTGTCATGGCCAAAACTTGTTCAAAACTGCAAATAGGACAGTATCTATATATTATTTAATTTTATTATTATTATGCATTTCTAAAGCACCACTATCTAGTGACCAAGAATCAGTCGATGGTGCGGAACAACTGTAAGCAAAGGACTTGCTCAAGGTCCTTACACGTAACTGTCTATTGGGAGGAGGCCAGGATCCACACTCTCCACGTCACAAGCCGAGAACTCTAGCCAGTCAGCTGCTCTGTCCTGGGTACCCTGTATTTAAGTGTATTAACATGTTTCCCGAGAGCACACAAAAAGTTTTGAAAGATATTAGTATTCAAAAATGCATTCGAACGATCGAGTGTTTTCTGTAGTTTTTTGTTAACTACTGCACAACCAGCTCAGTGAAACACTAACTGACTCCGGCACGGACCAGTGATATCATGAAACTGACTTCAGAAGTCTGAGCCACTGCCATAATAAGGGATTTTGAAAGCAAAGGTCAAATTTTAGAGTTTCTGAGAGGCTTTACGAAGGCATTGTGCAACGTTGGCTACGTTGCATTGATGTCTCAGAATGAAGCTGACTGATTTACGCAATTAGTTGGATGTATTTTGTTGTCTTCGTAAACAGGATTCCTACAGAGATGACTTTGTTGGCGTTAATCCGTATTTCGACGGTGCCCCTGGCCAGTCGGAATTCTTTGGTTCTGCGCCCCCAGGAGGTCGCAAGGGGTCGTGGATGGATTCACAAGAGCGCTCATCAAAGTCAAACTCAATTGAGGTGAGGCATCTGTCCACATGGTTTAGTTCAGCTTAGTTCATTAGGAGCAGTGGCATCTCATCATCTTGACTGTGTATGCGCATATGCGTTACATGTATACACTCATACATGCGCATGCATTCATTCATACTTACCTGCATACATGCATGTATGTGTTTGAAATTCAAAAGAGCACCTAAGTGGGGCCTCTTAGAGGCACTGAGAGGCTGTCCATTGGACCTGAACAGGTGTGTCTTTACGTTAGAAGAGAATGTTTTGCTGTATACAAATTGGAAACCTTTTGATGTCAGCTGCGCTTATGATAGTTTCCCTGACAAAAATTCTCTGTCATTTGCTACCAGAGTCAAGCTGTGGACATTTATTGGTCACAGGTCTGTCTTTCTTCGTTGTAATTGTAGTTGTCAGAATGTATTGCACCGATTTAGTCGTGTTTTTCTGTGTTGTCCAGCTAGTCTTTGCAATGTCTGGTGCCTAACAAAGAAATCAGAGTTCTCATTCTGCCACTGTTGGAACGTGCTATAAACCTGTTCGGTTGTAGAGAGCACCTGTGGGCAGGTTTGGAAAAATGTCTATCCTTACGTGCCATATCCACTTCCTCTGTGTTCCCTGTCTTTCTCATTGTCCCATCTCTAGATAACTCTCTCCCTATTGTCCCTCTTGCTTTTCCCCTCCCCTACGCAGCCATCCCTCTCTCCTTGTCCCTCTCTCTCAGTCTCAGTCTTTATCCATCTCTATCTGTCTGTCTGTCTGTCTGTCTGTCTGTCTGTCTGTCTGTCTGTCTGTCTGTCTGTCTGTCTGTCTGTCTGTCTGTCTGTCTGTCTGTCTGTCTGTCTGTCTGTCTGTCTTACTCTTCCACTCTGTCTCTGTATGTACACATGTATATGACTTTGTTTGTCAGGTCTGTCGTGAGTTCTTGCGTGGCAGGTGTAACCGCGATCCAGATGATTGTCGATACGCACATCCACCACCGCACATCAATGTTGGCAGTGACAACGGCGTAACCGTCTGCATGGACTTCGTCAGAGGTTACTGCAATCGAAACGCATGCCGCTATTTTCACCCACCACCACGTCTCCAGAGCCGTATCAGGGGCGGCGGCAGTTCGGTACGTGACTTTGTTGTGTATGTAGGAAGGTAAAAAACGTAAGGTCCTTTTATATGTGGAAAGGGAAAAAGATAAAGGTAATACATTTGTTATATGTGGAAAGGTAGAAAGGTAATACACTTGTTATGTGTGGAAAGGTAAAAGGTTAAGGTAATACACTTGTTATAAGTGGAAAGGTAAAAAGGTAATATACAATTGTTATATGTGGAATGGTAAAGGTGATAAATTTGTTATATGTGGAATGGTAAAAAGGTAATATACACTTGTTATATGTGGAAATATAAAAAGGTAAAGGTAATACATTTATTATAAGTGGAAAGGTAAAGGTAATACACTTGTTATAAGTGGAAAGGTAAAACGGTAAAGGTAATACACTTGTTATAGGTGGAAAGGTAAAAAGGTAAAGGTAATACACTTGTTATAGTGGAAAGGTAAAGGTAATACACTTGTAATAGGTGGAAAGGTAATATGCTTGTTTTATGCTCATGTATACACACTTCCAAAAATATGCATGTTTAGCAGTGCTTGATGAAATGACCTTTCCTGAACCAGTTATGGATTTGTTGTACGCACAAATGAAGCCATGGCATATGGGCACAGAGGCAGCACATTCTAGAGGGTACCAAAACTTACAAATTAAAAAGTAACTATTGAACATTAAATTTTTAATTTAAAACTTTGATTGAGACAACAGTAGGTCTGCGTAATTATAATACTTTAAAGTTGTGTTGTTAGCATACTTGTTTTCTGAATATTTTTTATCTGGTGTTTTCTGAAACAAAATTTAAAAAGTTGAAATTTTGGAACATAAACATTAGGGACGACAAAAGAAAGGCCTAGGGTGGCGGATTGTTAAATCCACCTCTGTCCTGAACCTGTGTGGTTCATCAATGCTAGTGCCAAATGAACGAAGCTATCGATGGATAACAGTTCTTCCAGATGCTTCTTAGTAAGATGTTAACAAAGGATATAAAATCTCGAGAATTGTAGTAATAAATTTCAACACTTCAACGACAAGCGTGCACTAAAATGTATGGAAAACTAATCCCTCTCATCGTTAAAGGGTTAAAGGACTGATGCAGACTTGTGGTAAAGCGCCCTTGTAGCAGCATGGTCACGTTACGGCGCTCTAGAAATTGTCTGTGTTATTATTATTATTATTATAAATGAACGAGCTGATGGCTTGAAATTTCTTTTGAAGAGGTCGATTGAGATTTGTTTGAGTGCTTTCATTTGTTGCACTGGGAGAAGTTTTGTATGCTAGCCTTGTCATGGGAACCTTGTGCATTGATTCCTAACAGGATTTCTGTTTTTTTGTTGTAGTCTGGATCATCTGGACGGAAGCGTTCTTATCCGGTAAACTTCTTTCGTTCTCTGACTGCACTGAGATGATTGTTGTACTGTTATTATTAATTAGAAACTTCTGTAGCGCCGGTGTCTTGGGGGGGCCTGTAGAGTAATGGATAACACACTGGCGTGAAGTGCAGAAGGTACCAAGATCGAATCCCATAGCTCTCTATAAGGTTTACTCAGCCTTCTACTCGCTAGATGGTGGCGGTAGTTAAGCAAGTGTTAGGCCGTGATTGGCGCCCTGCGTGCCTGTCGTTAGAAACCGTTGTATTCGACTCCTGTTATCATGTGCTTCTACTGTATACATGTATGTAAGGCGCCCTGTGTGGCTGCCGTTTTTACTATATGTATGTTCACTGTCCAGTGCAGTTAGCAGGCGCTTAATTAAAGAAAAGATATTATTAATGGATGGTTGGATCAAAATGGTGATAATTATGATGATGACGATGATAATTTTTAAACCTCTTAAGGCATTCCAAATAGGCCTATATGTTCAGACAAATTGCATTCAGTTACAATACACAATGCAACACAAAGGGAGCAGAACTGTGGCTACTAGTTTCTCCTTAAATTTCTGTGCCATTGTTGTTGACGTTTCACGTGTTGTTTCCGTTTAGGATGATTACAACAATGGGGACGATTTCAGTTCTACAAAACGTCAGGCAACTGACGACCTCTATGCCTAAGCGACGTCGTCTGTCTTCGTGTTCGTCGTGTCTGTCGCAGATCCTTTGGTTCAAAGACATTTGCTGTTTATAGAAAGCGTCGGCGATTGAAACGTTTAAGTGGACTTCGCGTTAAAAATCAAGAAATCTTTGTTAGATTTAATCAGGACGAGGTTTTGGTCTGTGTGCGTGCAAGAGCAGTATTCTGATATCCATGGTCGCTGTTGGTTAGGCTTGCTTTGTTTGAAACTCTATGGCAGAACAGACGGGAACTCTAATTGTCTGACGTTTGTCAAATTGGACTTCATCTTAAAAGATCCAAAGACTGAATTACATAAATTATGTGAGTGGCAAATTGACTGAATTGCGTAAATTGCATGAATGGCACATTGAATGAACACTGGGTTTTTAATTGTTCCTGCTGTCAAAGTTCAGATCCGTAAGGATGAACAAGACTGATCATGCTGAGTTGCTGACCTCAAATGTGAAGATTTATTGCTGCATGAACTGTTTAGTGATTGTAGACCTTGAACCTTTGTGCAAACATTCATTGGAAGAAAGAAATAATTTTCATGCAGATTTTATCAAAATCCTGTTATTAATTTAGGTTGAGAGTAAGATTTCGTGAATTTATAGAGAGCCAAACGTGCAAACCATTGTACTTTAATTACAATTGTACTTTAATTAATTAACATTAATTATAGAAGATCAGTAAAAGCACATTAGATGCTGTTTTGTACCAATTAAACCAACCCATGTAAGGACTTTTCATTTCTGAACTTGTTTAGCCTGTGTTAATCTCACACTGGCAATGTGTTACCAGTGATATTGTTTTTGAAATATTTCCAGTCTGGCTCGTACTAATTTTGTTTGCTTTTGCTTATGATCAGTAATTCTTAATAACATGTCTGCTCAACATAATTCATGCAGTTTAGGGCAGATCTCTTCAAAGTTAAACCCATCTGATGTGACATAGTGTAACCTAGCTTTCCAAAATGGCAGCTGGTGTTTGACAAAAGTGGGTGCAAAAACAACAGTTGAAAGAACCTTGTAATATGAGGTTTGATGCAAACATAGGACCTTCTGTCATTTCCCAAACTGTGTCACATTAAATGTGGATGAGACTCCAATGAAACATCAAAGATATAATTTTGAAGAGAAGGGGACTTCTATTCCTCCTCGTGCTTTTCATCTTCCTCCTACTTTCCTCCAGAATAAATTTTTTCAAAGCGACATATATTCGTATAGCTGTGTCATTGCTGCGATGTAGCATCAAGCCCTTGTACTTGTGATTAGTAACTTCTGTCTCGCTGGTGTCTAATGCACAAGGCATCCACCGATAGTGCACCAAAACCCAGCCGTAAAAAAATCTGGTCAATATCCGGAAGATCAGTCAGTAACCATCTTCTTGAAAGGCTTTAGACTGAGATAACTGACCCTCTGTCAATTTTGGACACAATCTGCCTTTCTCCAGCTCTTTCTCCAGATGACCATACAATGATGTCAGCTAACACGGCCGTGATGTCATAGTTCAGAAGATTATTTCTGACAGAAAAAAGCAGCTCGGAGCCTCGGATGTATGCATACGTTTTTCGCGCAATCCAGTGTAACTCACATTTGCTGGTGTGCACCACTTGGCTATGCGTCAACATTTTTTGTTCGCATTTTGGTTTTGCTCTGATAACAGCTTTTCATTATTTTCGATCATTTCACTATCTAGCGGGAACTCACAGGGCCGTAACTTTCGTCTAGAAAGAGGGGTACCAATTGCTTACATACACGAAGCAAGGCGGAGCCTGCGATCTCTGGGAAGGCTCAATATATATTGATTGGCATTCTTCAAAACGTGGGGGTACGGTACCCTTCAGTTCAAAAAGTGGGGTACGGGTACCCCTCTTACCCCCACAAATTACGCCTATGGGAACTCGTGAAAGCTTCTGTACCAGTCATTTGTAAACGACACAGCAGTGACGCTAATAATCATGAATATTCATTAGTTGGGAATGCCGATTGGCGATTGCCTAGAGTAGGGCCTAAAGCTGCTAATGATAACTGCGCACCAGGCATCCAGGGCCGCCGACAGAAATTCCGGGCCCCTAGGCAGAGCAGTCACGGGCCCCTAGGCAGCGCAGTCGCGCAGGGCATATTTTAACTGTATAACTAGTGGGACAAATGTCCCAGTAGTCTTAGGATTTGTCCCAGTAGTGAAAGTGATTTGTCCCAGGCAATGTATGTATAAAGTAGGCCTACAACTAGTGGGACAAATGTTGGAAGAATTTAAAGATTTGTCCCAGTAGTAAAATGAGAAAGGTATGACATTACTGTTGAATGACCCCTTGTTGGTTGGGAGACCCGAGAAAAGTTGTAAAAGAAGGTGATGACTAAAAAAGGTCATCAACTTTTTTGGAGATGAATTTGTAGAAAAAATCAGAAAGTTGTAAGTTCGTGGAGATTAATTCCTAAAAAAAGTTCTTCGACCAGATCATGGCCGACTTTCTCCCGCCCACCTCTCAGAGACGAGTTCCAAAGAAAGATCGTGAACTAGACCCATGGCTGATTTTGTCCCAGTAGTCAAAATTCCTTAAAATATGCACTGCAGTCGCGGGCCCCTAGGCAGAACGGTCACGGGCCTCAAAACTATCTTTAGGCTTTATATAAATATAATATCGTAGGGTCGTACGGAAAAAAACACAAATTGAAATAATTAAAGTTCGTGTACGACCGTACGATATTATATTTATATAAAAAATTATATATATTTACAACTATGATTTTATTCAGATGCTTGAAGTTTAAACTGATTGTAGTTAAGAGTCAGATAATATATTTTAAAAGACATAAATCATAAACTTTTTATAACTGATTATAATATTATTCATAAGTTGATTGCGGGCCCGGCCCGGGCCCCTAAGAAGTCGCCGGGCCCCTGGGCATTTCCCCCCTGCCCCACCCTCTCGGCGGGCCTGCAGGCATCATCTCCCAGTGTTTAATCTAGTCCCCCTCTTCTGGGAGGGGAAACCAGGTTTCTGGGGGGACCAGCCAATTTGTCAGACTTTTTCAACTTTCATCCACATTTTTATAACTTTCATCCAGACTTTTTCAACTTTCATCTTCCAAAAAAGTTGATGACCTTTTTTTTTTTAGTCATCGCCCAATTTTGTCACTTTTCCCATACGAATTTGTCTCTCAAACAACTACACAAGTACCTTACTCACCTCTCGGGGGGGGGGGGGGGAAACCATATATCACCATGTATCCTGGGGGGGAATTTGCCTCCCCAAAAGCTCTCAACATTATAATATTGCCGGCCTCTGGGGGGGAAACATCAATCCTGGGGGGGAACTTTACCCCCCAAAGACGTCTAGATTAAACACTGATCATCTCCCAGTGAAGATGCTGCAACTTCCCCATAGCCGTCACCTCTGCCCATAGATCTTCCAAAGAGTCTCCCACTGACGACATTTTGAACATACCATTTACCCATACGCTCGTTTCACTTCCACCAATGTTACTCCCCTTCCCACTGCTCCCAGCTACAAGTCCAACAAAATTACTATCCCCAATGCGGGAAACAAGAGACGTCGCGCCACTGAACCCCACAGAACACCAGACTCCTGACTCGACCAACAGCGATGATCTACTGTCCTCCCCACGCCACAGTCAATAAGCGACGAATGAAGCGACTTTCGGAAGATGGCGTCTATGTCCAACTTCCGGTTTGTCTTTGTCGGTAATTGTAGAGGCGCCTGATGAACTGGTTCATTCAGATTTTGGCGCCTCTGCGTCGCGTTTCTTTATCGTGCAAACGTAATCACTATTGTCAAACGCTCTGATTCAGATGAGTACCGTTAGCCCGGCCGACTGCGCGTGGCGTGGGATTCGCCCACCTGCGCGTCTATTGTCGCGCGAGGCACTTACGAAGTTGCCCGTTTCACTACGCCTCGGATGAGTCGTTCGGGTGAGTCAGCCAAGCGTGGACTGTGATTCAACAGTAGATGGATGACTGGATTTTCCGCTGCAGAACGGATGCGGTTTTTCCAGGTACCTATGACCCGTTCGTTAATGCGTGTTTAGCATCTATTCAAAGGTTACCTGAAATGGAGTGTTTTGTAATTGATAGTTAATACAATACAATACAATGCGATACGTATATACATACACACACATATACACACATGCATACACACATACATAGGCCTACATACAAACATTGCATACATACACTCACATACATACATACATAAGTATATATCTATACAAATATACAAACATACACACATACATACAAACAAACACATACATATGTGCGTACATATATATATATGTATATATATACATACATACAAACCTGCATATTTACATATATACTTATTACTTACATACATACATGGATGGATACATACGTACGCACACAAGCCAGAAACTCTGATCATGATGCTATCTGTTAACGCTGGATGAGAATCGCTTGGTCGGGTTCTACACGTGTGCGTGGACCCAGAACTGGTGACTCCAAGTTCTGCGTGCATTGTTTTGATGAAGGACATAACCATCCGTCTTTAATGACATTCAACATCACATAGGCTATCGCAGAAAGCGTCCCTGATTAGTTTTCTCTTGAAGTGGCGTTGCATTACATTTTCAGCTACCATTACCAATTACCATTACATAAGCCATGGGCGGCGATCCCGGGGGGTCGAGGTGGACAAGACCCTCCAACCTTTAAAAGTGGGGGACACACCATACATTTGTCCCCCCCCCCTCAATTTTGACGAAACACCAAAAAAGGTCAACTTTTTTAGCAGATCATTTCAAAACTTTTTTTGACCAGATCAGTTCTAAAGTGTCCCTCCCCCACCTGTTAAACAAGATCGCCGCCTGTGACATAAGCCTTCGTACATGCATACACAGATAAATAAAACTGCCAATAAACACACTGGGCATTTTCTGTGCCTGCGTTTTTCTTAAATTTAGGACGACAATTTGAGGCCGGCATTTAAAAAGACCGGCATTTAGCATATAAATTATTTTACCAAATGGTGAAATGTATTTGTGCCTCTTTATCACCAGTGACTGCATCGCTAACTGTTCCTCTTAAAGACCGTCTTAATATTTCTCTCAGCTCAGTCTATAGCAGTGGACTTGCTATAGGAACAAAATGGTCTAGGGATGGAACATTCAAGACATCGGGCAAAAATTAAAAATTAAAAAATCAAGAATTAAAATTGGACATTGAATGTAATTTAAAATTGCAAACGAGACGACAAAAAATAAACATGATTACAGTTGTATTAGTTAGCGTTAAAACTTTGGAACAGTAGGTCTATTAGGCCTATGTGCGGCAAAAGCTCATTGTTCACGGAGGCAAGTTTGGCCCGATGAGACATTCTTTCTGAAGGGCTGAGACAAAGAAGGTTGGGGGTCATCGAGACTGTTATCTCAGTGATGACGTAACTGACGTTACATAGATTAGATAAGTTTCCTGAACTACCATTGTACTATTCCCAAGGCTATTGAGTCGGGCTCAATGCTGCTTGCTTCTCAAGTTCTACCGACAATAATTGATCAGTATTCTGTTGCCTCAAGACAGGCACGTGCGAACAAATATCATGCCCGTATAGTCGTTATAACATACTATATGTAACAAAGAGAGAGCTCGATGTTTTCCGTACAAATACTCCTGCGCAGAATGCCATGTGTCCGTTATAATCATTTTCCGAGTGGCGCCAAAGTTCGGGCCAGGTACAGCAGGCGTTCCCGCCTATCCAAAGACACAAAAAGATGAGTGTTCGTGCGCCTCGTGGCTGTAAGTAAGTAAGTAAGTAAGTATATTCTTTATTAAACGCTAGCAAACGCACAGCGCTTTACATACAATTATACACAAAGAGGAAAGAAAAATATAAAGGTAATAATGACGTTAAATTATAAATGAAAATGAAAATAATAGCAACAGAGCCTAGCTGTACAGCATTCTACCCAGGAAACCTCGTCGGGTAAGGGAGTCAAATCTAGGGAGAACCAGATTATGAGAACGTGGGCGTAAATCATACCCGGTCTTATGAACAGGAGGTAGAAGGTCGTGAAGGAGGTGACTAGGGTTTTTAAGAATGTTCTTAAAGAGATCACGATCAGCTTTTTTGCAAAGTTCATCAAAAGTAGGAAAAGAAGGAGGGAGGTAGCCGAGATGAACCAACTTACGGATAATTGCGCTCAAGTGATCAAGTTCCTGCTTGTTAGCAAAGCCTAACCATACCTGGGAACAGTACAGCATACGGTTGACAGTGGTAGCCCGTATTACATCATGAAGCCTGGGGCCCGAGAGCCCATGAGAAACTAAGATACGATGAGCGTAAAGGGACGTTAGAAACTGGTGGGCTTGTACGATGTGCAGGCTAGACAAACATGGCGTGTTGGCTGGTCGTTTGGCGCCGTGCCAGCTTTGTTCTGCCTCACCTGGATGGGCCGCAGGTGCACAGGTAAGCAAGCGTTAGTAGGCCTAATTGGCTGAGCGTCGAACGCATAATAGATTTTTAAACGTGAAGGTAACGCTGGTATATCTTGGCGGTTTGTTCGACGAGACGGTTGATGAAATGATCGGAACCAGCGATTTGGATGTTCGTCTGAAGGTGAGATGAAAATCAGTTACATAATTGTAATGTTTTCTGATTAGATATACTCGACGTGAGAAGCGTGGTCCCAAGGTTGAATGAACATTCAAATGAGGCGCGTGCAAGACTAGAACCCATTCAGCGTTGGAACATGCAGTAGTTTCAGTTTGACGACACACTGTGATGACAAAGATCATTAGCGTCGCCCTCCTCTTTTGTCCTTGGGACTGGCACTGCCAGAGTACGAGCAGTGGCGGAGTTGTTGGGACATGCGTATGACGCTGACCCTCTCAAACGGACGTGTTGAAGGATCTCAGAGACCAATTCGTTGAAAATGAGCAGGGTCGAGGCCAAACGGGTATAGTTATTTTTATCTGATAATGTTTGTCTTGTCTATACGCCTTTGCAACTCTCCGACGAACGTATATGTGGGCCAAGAGCTACTGTCCCGTGGATGCATGTTAGAGTACATGACATTGTGAGTTGTTAGAGTATACATGTATGTGAGTTTGAAGAGGCGATCTTATCTAGAACTTGACCCTCGCAGGGCCTCGCAAATGTTGACCAGAAACTCACCAAACCGTAATCGTAATCTCCAAACTTCAAAAGCGCCACTCGAAGGCCAAACGCAGGGCACCAGCCTGTTCACGAGCGCTCGTCAAATCACAGGGTTTTTCCAAAGAGTATAGTCTAGAGGAAGTCTGAGTCCGGTTACCATGGGGACAGGTCAAGGGGGAGGCAGAGCAGCTGTTATGGCGGATGTCGTTTACAGCCTGGCCCTCGTATAGACTAGCCTAGTCTTGATAAATTATAGCGTCCGCGTAAGCTGGTCTCTCTTTAAACAGCTTCTATGGGGAGCAGAAAAATTTATGAGAGTTTCATACATACGCACATACATACAAACGTACATACACAGATACATTATGTATGTATATATGTATGCATGGATGTATGTATGTATGTATGTATGTATGTATGTATGTATGTATGTATGTATGTATGTATGTATGTCTGTATGTATGTATGTATGTATGTATGTATGTATGTATGTATGTATGTATGTATGTATGTATGTATGTATGTATGTATGTATGTATGTATGTATGAACATACATAACTAATAAACATAATGCTGATTATTATAGCTGTTATTGCTATAATCATCTAGTAAATTCTGATCGAATCCGGACATCCTCTTTGTTCTAAGAACACCGAGATCTAAACAATTCTGGCTAAATTTACTCCTGTTCTCAAATACACCAAGCTACAGCGCGCGATAGATTACGCAGCAGTCAACGGCAGCCTGTAGCCTTTATAGGCTTATGCATGCCTATTTCATCTCTAAGTATGCGTGTAGGCCCTATAGTATATACATACACACATATACAGACATACATCTGTGCACATGCACGCCTAACTCCGTGTATATATATACATGCATCCGTGTATATATACAGTGTTTAATCTAGTCCCCCTCTTCTGGGAGGGGAAACAAGGTTTCTGGGGGGGGAGCAAAGAATTTACACTAGATTTTTTTCTTCCATCTTGAAATCTTTTTAGACTTTTCCTAATTTCATCTTCAAAAAAAGTTGATGACCTTTTTTTTAGTCATTCGTCCGATTGTTAACTTTTTCTACAGCAATTCCTCTCTCGAAAAGGTTGATGACCTTTTTTAGGAATTCATCTCTCTGGGGGGGAACCATGTATCCACATGTATCGTGGGGGGAATTTTCCTCCCCTAAAGGTCTCTACATTGTAATATTGCTGGCCTCTGGGGGGAAACATCAATCCTGGGGGACAATTCCCCCCAAAGACGTCTAGATTAAACACTGGTATATAAAAGCTTACACTTGTATATCTAAAGTATTCTGTGCGAACATAAAAGTTGTAATTATCTTCATAATGATTTAGGCATTTCGTGAATTATAATAATTATATTCTATATACTATATATATACAATGTATATTTTATACAAAGACCTGTATACAATTTATATATATATATATATATATATATATATATATATATATATATATATATATATATATATATATATATATATATATATATATATATATATATATACACGATTGATGCCATGACTCAATATGTTTCCCTTAAGTGTTTCGGGTTACCTTCCGGCAAGAACCAAGACTGTAATTGTGACTTTTTTTTAAAAAAGGAACACACTGCACATAACTTCTTCCGGTTTTAAGCTATACCGTGACTCATCAGAGGAAGTTGTGGGCGTACGTACACGCGTGGTGGTGTTAATTAACCGGTAAAATGTTTTTGTGGTAAAAATCCGGATTTTAACGGTCGTAATGGTAAAATAATGGTTAAAAATTGGTAAAGAATTTACAATTACCATTCACTAAAACACTGATCACAGTGCATGCAATACAGTATGTTTCGTATTAGACCTCCACTGCCGCCATACCTACTTGAAGCCCATATGGGACGCATATTCCCACATGGGACCCATGTAGGGCCCATGAGGGTCCCATCTAATGCCCATGGAAGTGCTGGCAAGGTCTCGACCATTCTGGGCGCACAAGTCTACCCGAGACGCCCCGTAGGAATGAGGGCTTTCACGTCAAGTACAGCAAAGGGAGAAAATGGAGAGAAAAGGCCTAGGCCTACGATGCTGTATGGTCCTACACAGAAGCTTTGCTGTGATTGGCCCAAATTTTGAATAGGATGCCTAACAATCTGCGACACGTCACACGAGCTCCTTTGTCTTTCGTAACCTCGTTTCCACGGAAACCCATTCTCCTTCAACCATCGTTTTGTGCTGCTACAAGTCTGGAGCAGCGCCTCCGACGAGTTTCTGTTTAAATGGCGCTATATAAATTTACGATTACAATTACAATTATGGTGTGCATGGAGTGGGTGCCAGAGATTTACGAGGACTTTGACTACAGGAACCATAAGTGAGCTTGGCATGCAATTAAAGCAATTCTAATTAGCCTATTGACGAGGATGTTGCTTGCGTGTTTCGCGGAAATCCGTGTGGCTACAAATGTCACTCTTTCCCTTTAAGGCCTTTCTGGGTTCAAAAGCTTCAGTGTTTTTCTAAGTAAATGGGTTAAAGCAAAACTAAATTTAAGTAATTTAGGCTTGAGTATAGGGCTATAGGCCCTATAAGTGCATCCAAACTTAAGTAACAGTAAAATACTCGACAGCGATTTTCCTCAAATAAAGTATAATTTATTTCCAAATAGAAGGCCTATACTTTCCTCTTGAATTCGTTTCTTGTACGGATTTTAGGGTTTCAGCGATCACAATCAGAACTTTCTTCCAGAGTCCATGTTTGTTCATGATGTTAATCAGGGCGTTTGCTTTTCTAACCCCTAATTAATTCCAACTCGTATTTATGTTGATACAAAGATACGTTACATATTATGACAAGTAGGCCTATATGTTTTATCTATATAATATTATGCCCTCATAAACGGGCACAAATAGAAGGAAACCTTTCAGAAACTTCCCGTTAAAAGCAAAAATAAACACGTAATCAGTTCTTTGACAACTTTGAATGTTCGTTATATATTAGTGTTTACGGTCGTCGAAAATTTTTAATCCTTAAGTTTCCGTGTTTCATCGTCATTATTACGTCATTGGCCTTTGTGCACGGGTCACTGTTTCAAACGGCCTGCGTTTTATGCTTTATGCTAATGATCGTCAGTTGATGAGAGGAGCCTGTGTCCTTGTCCGATCAAAATCTGAACTTTCTTCCGGATTCTATGTAGGCTAGAGCAGTCTGAGCAGAGTTATAGTGATGCAATCAGGGCATTGTTTATCTAACCCAAACTCGAAGTTGGCTTGGTTCCGCATTTGTTAATAGCTTATGTTAGGCCTAACAAAATATTCGCTACGCTGCAAGCAAACCAGGATTTGCCTGAGCCAACCACTATTTGACTCCGTTACTAAGCTTGCAGAATAGATGATCTTTCAAATCCCGTTAAGCTATTAGGGCCTATACTATAGTTGAATAGCGTACGTTTAGGAGTTGTAGGCCTGTGGGTCTCGCATTGTCGTGATCTTTCATTCAGCGATGGCTCAATTCACTACACCGACGACAGGCTGAAATTTGTTCTAGAAAAGATATCTTCGTTTATCCGTCTGTCGATATTGATGCTGAAGACGTCAATATATTCACACTGCGTTCGGTGGCTGAGTTGGCTTCTTTGGATCGTTAGCCTAGCCTATTCCTAGTCGGCAACGACATAATTATCTCTTCACCGCCGATATATACGCGTTGATAGATTTCAGACTGCTAAAACCGCTAACTCGCTAAAAAAAAGTCGCTATAAACATCTGAGAAACGGGCGCAGTTCTTAACTCTTCGTGAATGCCTCGGATAGAACAAGTCGATCTTAACGAAGGTGGAACACCAGTATATGCGTTGAGCAAAAAGACGAGTCAGATGACTTCGGTTCAGAAACAAAGAGACTGCGTAGGCTACACAGTGGTTGGTAACTAATCGGACCATGTCGAGGAACAGGAAATTATTGTAAACAGAAGAAACTACTTGGGGTAAGATTTCTAAATAGGCCCTAAGTTGTTTCAGGCTGAGAATATAGGGACAAACAATGAGGTAGGACGAGGTAGCCTGGGCCTATTAACGTTTGCTTGATACTGCGTAGATTGTGGTGGCTTTGTCGTGGTCTATTGATTGGCTTCGTCATGACTTGATCATGCAAGCACAGGTGATGAAGTCAGTTATTGACTGTGTTAGTCATCATCGCACGCCGAGAAATAAAGCCACCGCATTGGCTGACTGCGAACATGACACAAACAACATCATTTGGTGTTAGCCTGGAAACGTCGGTTTAAGCAAGTAATCGTTATTAGCGCAGGACAAACAGGCACGCTTGGAATAAGTACCGTGCTATAGGCCTATAGATAAGAAACTTACTGAAGCAGGATGCGAGAAACCTACTTCAGAAAAGAAAAGAAATCAGGTTAGGTTTTCTGGTGTTTCGGTGTAGCCTAGGCTATTACGCAAGATAAATTACTTTTAAACTATGGTGATGCATAAATATAATAACTCTGGGTACAGTGCCGCGGTGCACGCTGAGTCTGTAAACCGCACAATCGCCACGATGTTAAATAGGCCTATTTACATTTTCTTTTCACCCATAAGATTTTTATATATAGAAATAAAACGTAAATGCCAATTTATTCCTTTTATTTCTCCTAAAAGCGAAGAAACCAAAAATCTACTCTCGTCCCACACCGGGCATGGGGCAAATACCCAGAGGTCCGGCGATTTTCCGGCGATTTTTAGGGGCCCGGCCCGGGCCCGCAATCAACTTTTCTCATAAAGCCTAATGATAGTTTAGGGGCCCGTGACAGCTCTGTCTAGGGGCCCAGAATTTCTATCGGTGGTTCTGGTCCCACAAACGTTTCAGAGTCCTAAAATAACCGTCAGTTATGAAACTCGATCGCATAGGCATAGGTTAAGTATGACTTCACAAGTTGAATAATCGTAAGCGTAATCTCCAAACTTCTCAAGCGCCACTCGAAGGCCAAACGCAGGGGACCAGCTTATTCATAGGCGCACCGTCAAATCAGATGGGGTTTGAGTTTCAGAGAGTAGTCCAAAAGAGGTCCGAGTCCGGTTTCCAGAGGGACAGATCAAGAGACGAGACAGAGCAGCTGTTAAGGCGGGTGTCGTTTAGGCAAGAATAATTGAAAAACGGCGGATAAGAATAAGAAGCCCCAGTCTCGCTCTTTACAGCGATATATATATAGGCCCTATATATATATATATATATATATATATATATATATATATATATATATATATATATACGATTTGTAAAAAAAATTGATATATATATTATATCCAATTTTATGTATATCAGATTATCAGAAGAGCTATTTGCATATTCATATGTATATATAAATGGTTCTCTATAGTGATATTCTGACATATGAAAAAAGTAGGGCCTACAATTTTCTGTTATTATCTTTGGCCTAAACTGAGACGCAAGTCACGCAATTAGTGAACCTCTTTAATTATGCAACGCTGCGGAAGGACGCGCCGATTAGCCCTTGGTGAAATTAGTAGGCCTCGTACGTGCTAGGCCTAATTACGACGCGTTTATTAGAAATCTGCTTATCATTAAGTAGTACGAACACATGGGGTTACCGTTCATTGCGCACAAGTTAAGAAACCTGAAGAGTATGAATAGATCCAAGGACCGATAAAATACCGGATGAGTCCTTTTTTTAATGTCGTAGCCCTCTGGCGGACAGGAGGTGTAGCGTCTTGTTTACATGATGAATGCAGTGCAGTTGTTCATAGGACTATTAAGAAAAGTCGATCAATAATCGTATTTGTGGGGCAAAGTTACGCCCTTGGAAATAAATTGATGGCCACGGGGATGCGCGCGATCAACACCAGCGTGCAGTGAATCAATGCACATACAGAAGAGGACTTGGTCACCGATTATAGGGGCCACGTAGATGTATCGTGACGAAATATGACGACTGTTCTGATTCGCTGAGCGAGAAACGCCGACTAGCACAGGTCACTACGAAAGTACAACGAGTGAAGTACTGAGGCAATAAGGAACAGCGTCTACCGCCCGCTGCGAGACTGCGATAAGGCGAATTTGTCTATGACGCAAAAAGAAAAAAATCGATAATGCTGTGTGACGCATCGAAATTATCAAGCCAACGAGCGTCCGTTAAGGATCGAGAGAGCGACGCATCGACTGTTGCACTTTATCTTGCGAGTGGCCTTCTTGTTGTCCATGACAGGCAACGCTATCATGCGCTACTACAGTCTACAATATCGGCGAAGTATATGAAGAGGATGATTATTAAGGTAAATTAGGCCTACAAAACACCAAGGTTATCAGATCTGCGCAGTTGATACTCGTATACAGCACGCATCCGATTATAGGGCGTAACCGTATTACACGGAGCCCGCGTATTGCGAGATTGAAAAAGGTATCGCTTGTATGTTGCCAAGGATATACCTCTGTCGACGCTAATTTCTCTGGAGCCAATACAGAACTTGGATTTGGGGATTAGTTCATACACTAGTCAAAGTGAGAAATAATTGGAAAGACTTTAGAAATTGCGAGCGGAATACATTCTCTTACGATCGAGCTTGTACAATGTACACTTCTCAGATGAAAAAGCCAGGAAAGAGGAAGTTTGCTCGGATATCTATAGATATTGGGATAAATGAGACACGACTTTCAGACAGACTATTTCAGGCACAACGGGATCTTGCTTGCTTACTAAGGTATCTCTGGACAACCACTCTAACTTGACGTAGCGCTCGTTAATGAACTGGTGTGCCTAATTTGGTTTCCATAGCAGCACTTGAATAATGTAGAATTTACGATAATAAGCTGATAATAAATCACATTTTAGTACAATAGTTTTGGCGAATAAACTGCATCCAACTGCTAACGATGACTTCATTTCCTGTTTTGTAGATAGGGCCTACACCAGATACAGTTGACTCTCATTAAACAGACTACGTTCAGTACGTTGAGATACGAAGGAGATCGTCTTCCGATAAGACGTAAAGCTCCGATGGTGTTCCGATAAGGCGTAAAGCTCTGTTCACACGGCCGAGCGACGTAGGCCCTATTCGAACTGGTGACCCAACGTTAAATAAGACTCAGTTCACACGGCTGATGACACCTACAAAGTTGTCGTTCTGATATGGACTCTGCAGGTTTTATCAGCCCTATGACTGAAGTCGACACATCGCGATCCAAGCGGACATCGATATCCGTAACATCATCTCAATTTATGAACGACGCTAGGCCTTTAGGCTTAAGCATATATATATATATATATATATATATATATATATATATATATATATATATATATATATATATATATATATATAGACACTGCAAAGCCTGTGAATTTTTAATATTATCGTACGTTGTTAATGCCAAAATTATTTGGCATTAAGATTTTAGAATTGTGAGACATATTATTTTCATCCTACCTAATTTTTATTGTAGGGCCTAGATAGGACTACAATAATAGGCCTACTGTTCGATGTTTGAAAGGGAAAGCCTCGAGTCGTGACTATTTTGGAGCTGTAGAGTGATGCTGAAAGCTTATAACATCAGGAAGACCTCCCGTGATATTATAACATAGCGAACCGATTCTGCTATTGTCAGTTTATCAGTGAACATTTGTGTTACCGATACCGGGTATTATTTATTTATTTTATTATGGTAATTTATATAGCGTCAGTCCAATTATAATCAGAGGTGCAGTTTGCACTTGCCCAAATAATGTTAAACGTCATTGCCATCAATAAGCAAACCGTGCAAAGAAATCTAGAAGTCTCCCGTTGTGGGCCCATGCAGACACATAGAACCTGACCAACGGATTCCCGGACGCGAAGTTGGCAGTACCATGTTCAGAGTCTCTGGACCAAGTTATTGTAGGCAGACTATTGCTAAGTTATCTGAAGACTATTGTTGTTATCTACAGACTATTGTTAAGTTATCTAGACTATTGTTAGGTTTCTAAAGACTATTGTTAAGTTATCTAAACTATCCCTGACCAAGAAACTCGTGTTGTTTTATGTTAGCCCCGCTTTCGCTCTCCCTTGATAGTTACGTTTGCGGGCCCATATTGAACCCACAATGTTGCCACCAGTGGTAAGATGTGGGCTCGCTATGGGCCCAGTAAATATGGCTGTCTGGATCCCTCGCTCCCGGGGCTCCCCTCCTCTTTAAGCAACGACGTCGTCGTATCAAAGACGATGTCTCATTTGCCAGAGCCCAGCGCTTCATTACACACTTAGCCGGCCAATAGGCTTAGTATTGTACAATTCTTGACTAAACGTAATAAGCCTAAGATAGTTTAATTGCCAAGTTTAACCAATGCCCACATTGCGCCTAATCAATTCTAGATTCTATCAGCTCTATGACTGATGCCCTAGCTGTGCCTAATTAATTCTAGGAGAATTGATTAATTAGCTTTAGCTAGCTGCGGACTCCATTAGTTGAAGGTGTCTATAGACGTTCTTCCGTAAACGCAGAAACAACACGAGACACTTTTAGAGACAAAGCCAATTTGAACACAAAATATCAACATACGTGTGTGTCACAAATTTCGTCTCTCAACATTCGTTTTAAGTAACGTGCTATGGCCGAATTCATACAAAATCGAATCGAGGTCATCGTGTCAACATCTCACTAGCGATTGCATCGTTCCAAATTATGTTTACATGTAGTTACGATGGCCAACAGAAAGTTGGACGTCAATCCAATGATAAAATCCAGCAAAGGGAAACCGTGATCAAGCTCTGGCTGACCTCCCAGGAAACATCTACATGTACCCTATATGGGGTCTTGAGTTGCAAAGATCATAGTTTTAAACATCACGGCATCCGTAGCAGGTTAGGAGACATATCCAACAACAGTAATATTTTACATCAAATATCTATTTGGTAAAATGTGAGCGTTTGACTTGCATTATTAAGATTACTTCGGCCTACTACTTAGTACTTGCTTCATGCCTGGATGAACTGCATGAATTCTCCGTTGTCGGATGGTGGTCAGTTTCAATCATGAATTAAGGAGGGCGACGCTAAACTTCTTTGTTTTGACACAGTGTCGTTAAAGAAAAACTAGGGCATACATCAATTCCAGGAAAAGATAGATGTCGACGCGATTGTGAATTGCAGTGAGCAAGCATAGCTTCTGGACGGGCATCGTCAGAGAAAATGCAATGGCAGACAGCAAAGAACACTGAAAATTTCGTCATATGATTTCAAGATCAGAATTAAACCTTGCCTATATCTTAAAAAATATCAGGAAACGTAGAAAAAATATCCAAAAATGCACAAAACGCGCAGCTCTGTAATGCTGCGGCGCACACCGTCGGTCGAAATACGATGATGCACACCTCTACAATATCTTTCTACAGGTCTTTACGAAAATTAAGAAACGGTTCTATAAAATACAGCAAAAATTAGATGTCCAAGCAGTTCTCAATAATGTAACATGCGTTTGCACAGATACCTACAGAAGTTGATTGTTGAGAAAAGATGAATTTAACCACCAATTTGAAGTTATACACTATCTGCTTCTGTCATGGCCACGCACTCAAGTAACTTGACAACTACGAGAACAGTAACGAGACGTCCATACAGTCGATGGTTCAAGATGCATTAATCGTATTGCACCAACACCAGTTTACCTCTGAATATAAACAACTAATAATGCTTAGCGTAGCAAAGGCTTGTAAGTGACAACTTGAAATCTCGGCTGCCTAAACTAAGAAATTTGCTTCACAAAAATTAATAACTAAAATATAATACATGTACACTGATGTAACTAGGACTTCTCTGTATTGATTGCTGCCTTCATAAGACAGGAAAAGACCATTCAGTGTCTTTCTAATAAAAAATTTGGACTTCAACAAGCCGGCACCAATTGGCATCTTTAACAGCCTTTCCAAAGCATGAAGCAACTAATTAGAAATGCCAGTTCAACTTCTGAGCAGACCAAATTTTAACCCAGTATCTTTATACAGAGACACTAGACAAAATTAATAATAGGCTAACCATGTTTTAGGACAACATAGCACAGATATATTTATAGCACAAGCAAATGATCAGATCAAATATTAACATTTAAATCGGTTAATGCTCACAAATCAGTTGAGCACGGTGAAACATATATGCAAACAAATTCAAAGTTGACTGAAGAAGTCGTAGCTGAATAAGTTCAGTGATGTTCCAAACACAAAAAAACAGGCAAAGCAAATCCCGAATTTGCTGCATAATAGACAGATAAATCATTGTTCAATCAACCAATTAAGTCAAATCAACCAAATACAAAAGTATAAAAATTCTGGTAAGCCCTGGACAACTTTACGAAAAGTTTCATGGACTACGAAACAATTGATGCATTTCCGCTGAGGAATCCCACGGCAGAGTTTCTACAGACACGAGAAGAAGCCTCATCACTTTGAACCAGAGATCGGTTGGGACCAGAACGCACCGGAACGGCGTTCCGTTTTTTTTTGACAACCTCTTAAGTTTTAGACAGGATTCACAGGAACATTTCTAGATTAACATGACGTCTGATGCCGGTGTTCTGGTTCTTTTTTGCTTAGGACGGGATCCCTGCTTTGAACTAAAACTGGACTATTGGTAAATCTGTAACCCTGTCAATATTTGATACAGGAAAACACACGACAATCATCGCAATTAAATTCACACACACTAAACGAATGGTTAAAATCCACAGTAAATTTAATGTGCATGATCGCCACTATTAAGATTGTCTCGTTTGTTCATTCGATCCAACACTCGATCATGTCGCATTGCATATGACGTTAAATCAGCAACATCCATTTATTTTATTCGATTAAAATATTCCTGTACATTAGACAACATATCTATCATTAATCACATTCAATTCACCACCTCTGAGAGGTCTTTCTACTAGTGGTGTACTCAAAGTATATATATATATAGCCATATCCACAATGCATTGCCACACAGTTTCCTGTCCTAGGCTCTGCTTCAAGCAGAATGTGGCCCAAGATCCATGGAAGATCCTTCTCCACAATCCTAAACCAGGTTTTTCCTCAGACACAAGCTCTCCTCCACTCAGTTGGAAGGCTTGTTCATCATGGCCCCAAAGGATCTCTAATGGCCCTCTTTTGTTTGAAGAGGTAAATAAAATGTGCTATAATAAGTGTTCTGCAGTTTTTTAGTCGTCAAAAAAGAGCTGAGGGTCAAAAATTTTAACAGATTACCAAAGTACATGAACATCTAATGTTTTAATATGTTGCACACAAAACAATTGACGACTCATGAGTTTCCTAACCCCCCCCCCCCCAACAACTTTTTCAGTTCTTAATGGGGGGGTTAGAATATATCTAGGGGGCTGAACTGCCCAACCCCCATACAACTAAACACTGGTGTTCCGATACAACCACATAAAATACACAATCAGCGGGTGAGGACTGCTTTCAAATCTGGCAAGCCTTATGAGACAGGCGAAAGACAGATGTTAGTGTATTTTCTTATATTGAAATTTAGACAATTCCAAAAGGTCACGAGTTCAGCATGCACTCATCTCATCATTATTCTGTTCATTCCATGCATTTGTTCATGCTGTCATCTTACCTACATGTGCACATAAGCTCAAGAAGCTTGAAATTGCAATTGTTGTAATGACATCTATAAAGCGCCAATTCAACAGTAAACTCACCAGACATTTCGTGTCTACTTAATTTTCTAGCTCTACAATCTCTCGATTGCAATTATCACAAAAACGACAACCAAAACACCAATCGTAACTCACTGAATAAAATCGATCTATGATTCACAAACTGCCATCACTTTCATTTTTGAGCCAAGTAAAATTACATACCGTACGCAGACTTCAAACTATTAAAACAATAAAATACAACTGATACGGAACAAGAAACAAAAACTTAACAAATTTCAAACCATGATTACTTTTTCAACTGTTCACATCAGATACTAGAACCCTCTTCAACCGCTCCTGATTAATTTCACACCGAGTACATTCTTGCTTACAAACTTAGTATCGCCCAATAGAATACCAGTACACTGATTGCTGATTCTAGGATTTGATTATATTTTGACACTGATAACACTTTAACAATGAACATTGGTTTCCCAGTCACTTTTAGTACACTTTCGTCGTTAAAGTTTTAAACACCAAATCGCACTGTAACGAGAAAAGATCATCTGAGATCAAATTTCTTTCCAAGCCTGGTCCTAAACCCAGGAACGATGGAGAAAAGTGCCACTAGCACCGAGCGAGAATTCAAACCCTGCATTGAGTGATGATGGCACAAATTTACACTTAGGGGCCATCCACATATTACGTACGCACTTGGGGGGGGGGGAGGGGGGTCGGATTTTGGCGATTTTGCGTACGGGTGCGAACGGGGGGGGGGAGGGGGGTAACAAAATGTGTACGTACCAAAAATAAATTTCTAATTATGACGTCCACATTAGCCTATTTATAACTCTGTATTATCCTATAGTCGTCCCATGGCATTTTATTACATTATATAAAAGCCATGTGCAGTTATTCTGTGCTGTGAACGACACCTATAATTTGTCTATATTGGCCCTTCAATAATCTGGCCTAAAGTGCAGACAGGCTGCCTGGAGACACTTTCTGCAGCTGGTCATCGGGGGGGGGTGCGTCAAATGTACGTACTCAGGGGGGGGTGGTGGAAGAAAGTACGCTTGCGAACAGGGGGGGGGGAGGGGGTCCAATTTTCCCGGATTTTTGTGTACGTAATATATGGATGGCCCCTTAATACTACACTCCCAAAATGTACCACAGGATAGTAATTACATGCAGAGAAACGACGTCGGGAAACCAACCGTCATAAACTACATCTGAATGGGCAAAACGACGAAATATTCTCATTAGAGTCACTTATAATACTAATCGTTTTGCAATTAAGACAAATTTTACGGCTATGTTACTCACTGAAATTAGAGTCCATTAATCAACTGCAGAAGATATATATAAATGGATGCATACAATGATCTGCCACAGGCTTTTGACACGATAAACACAAGCCAGCACAGCACGTTCGAAGGCCTATCACTGATAAATCCATAAAGCGCATGAAAACAATAATCAATTTACTAGCAATTTACAATTTTAACAAACTTAAACTCAAATTATTAATAATCAAATGTATGTCATTAAGATCTGCGAATGCGCTCTCAGTTCAAGTCCGCAATTTCTAAGCTTTGAAGATTCCAGGAACACGTCAAGTCTAAGCGCTCGCGAGCATCCTTGATATTTGCTCATCTCTCTCGTAGATCCACTTACATCAGCATAAAAAAGCCGTCACCACGTTAAGGGTAGTTCATCGAACGGTTGTAGGCCTGGAGTAGTTCGTTGACGTTAATTTGGTCTATATCATCCGGATTGTAGTCAGTGCCAAATTCGGCCATCATCAGCTCATCATTGTCAATGAAGTTGGTGACAGTCATGCTGTAACGCAAAAAAATTCATGGCTCAAGCAATTTAAAGTACCCTAATTTTTTTTACAGTACTGCTAAGCACCTAGTTGCCCGGATACGTGCCGTACTGGTGGCATCTGGGCCATGAATCATATATCCATAACCCAGTCACATAAGCATAATTGTTACTGTATTAAAACAGATTGCGTTGCTAGTCATGGGATCATAGTTTAATGAAAGGTTGTCTGTGGCCTGCGATAGCTCCCATACCATAAGCCATGGGCCCCAAGCATCGGGTTAACCTGTGTGGCACGATGGGTAATTGGTTAGAGTGCTCAGCCTGTAATGCGGTGAGTACGGGTTTGAGCCTCGCCCAACACAGTTACTGTGTAGGGACCTTGAACAAGTCCTTCACTCAAATTATTGCTCTGCACCATCGATGTTGTCGTATGGTCATGTGCACTGCTAAACTTTGCAAGGAGAGAAATATTAAATACAGTTGTATTTTATTGTATACTGTATTAATCGAGAGTTATCAATCCGCAAAACATACAAATAACCAATTTCTGCAGTCTCTGCAGTCCCGAAATGTGTGAGCCGTTGTAGGACTTCTTAGTGGGCTGAAAGATACTGTGGTCTCTGGTGGGTAAGAGGACTCCAAAACTGAACTGCTTCAAGTGAACACAACTCCCATTCAACCAGCTGGAGGACTGAGTTATGAGACAGTTATAGAGTGCCGGGTACCCAATCAGAAAGGATGCGGGTACCCAAGCCATAATTCGATCCCTCCAAGAACCACTATAACCAGTGTTCTTGAAACACACAAGAAATTATTTGCTACGCAATCATGTTGCAATGCACCTCAACTGATCACAAATACAATTTCATGCACAATTCAATCCATTTATTCATTCATTCTAAGGATTTGATTTATGTTACCATAGAGAGCACATCCGATTACTTACTTTCTCTTGAAGCAGCGCTATATAAATTTAAAATATTTATTGATGTGTTCCGAGAAGGGGTGGCAGAAGCTCAAAGTGGTACTCACTCGTCAGTCATGGTGCTGCCAGGGGTAGAGGCTGGTTGGTAGGAGTCGTATGGCGACTGAGGATCCTCAACAAGTGGTACAGCAGCCGGTGTCTTCAGAAGACTGACAAATCAAACAGAAAGTCCGGTAAACAATAAGATGCGTGATCATAAAGACAATACTAGTTGAACCAATGTTGATGTGTTCCGAGAAGGGGTGGCAGAAGCTGAAAGTGGTACTCACTCAAGAGACCAACTGCAATGCTGCAGAAATATACAGTTACCCAAGACAGACCTCAGTCTCAGAGATAATGAAACAAGAAGACTCTGGATGTCTGGCCATTTTGCAAAGTGCAGAGGCAGGCAGCTAGGGCACCCTGAGCCTTGATTCCAGTCCCCAAGAACCTGATGGAGACCGGTTAGATGACCAAATGGACCCTGGCGGTATAGGCAGATCTTCATCCACTGAACTTTGGGGTAAACAAAGCCCAGACACGAGCCCAAGCCATGACAATTGGCAAAGAGTCGTGGAAAAGTCAATGCTCTGAAGAGGGCATTGCCACTGATGATGATGAACGTTGTTTAACAAGTTAAATTAGTCAGTAAATTAATTGGACCACATATCACCTATATTTTCTTTACAGTGTTAACAACAGAATGGTCTGAATATTCTCACAAGCGGCATAAATATTCTTTCAAGTCCCCTGAATATCTCCCATGTGGTCTAAATATTCTCCCGAACCACAAACACTTTAAAATAGCAGGCAGTCTCGAGAATGGAGATACTGACTCAATCACTGATGTAATTAATCAAAGTGTGTGTGTGTGTGCATGTATGTATGTGTCTGTGTGTACGTGAGTGTGTGTGTGTGTGTGTGTGTGTGTGTGTGTGTGTGTGTGTGTGTGTGTGTGTGTGTGTGTGTGTGTGTGTGTGTGTGTGTGTGTGTGTGTGTGTGTGTGTGTGTGTGTGTGTGTGTGTGTGTGTGTGTGTGTGTGTGTGTGTGTGTGTGTGTGTGTGTGTGTGTGTGTGTGTGTGTGTGTGTGTGTGTGTGTGTGTGTGTGTGTGTCATTGTGATGTTATTACATGAAATAATTACAATTAGACAGGTGTATGTAATTTTTGTAATAGTTGCTAACAAAAAGAACTGACCAGGGGATGACCGTTGTCAGGTCTGGCTTAATATAACCTCCACCGGGCTGAGGAGCCATCTCTGTACAAAGTGAATGCAAACAGACAATTATATATTCAGAAATATGTATTCAGACACATATGAAATTGACCATTATAATAATGAAGATGACAATAATAACTACTATAAAAGTGATGATATAACATAAGTGCAGAGAATTGCACAGCCAAATTAATACCTTCTGTGTCATTCCCACATATAGGAGCATCTCGGAGTATTCGTCTTGGAAACGCAATACAAAATGATCCCTATGAATGAATGAATGAATGAATGAATGAATGAAAGAATGAACGACTCTATACTGAAAAGCCTACCTCGGCCAATGACACACGTGATCTGAAACCTAGCAACTTCAAAGTCAGATCTCTCTCTCTCTCTCTCTCTCTCTCTCTCTCTCTCTCTCTCTCTCTCTCTCTCTCTCTCTCTCATCTCTCTCTCTCTCTCTCTCTCTCTCTCTCTCTCTCTCTCTCTCTCATGAACTCATAAAAACACAGAGGCTTGATTATGTGTTCTGACCTTGTGTCTGGGTCCAGAATTTGCTGAAGCACTGGACCTTTGGTATATTTGGGTAGAGAAAGACTAGGTTGTGGAGATCTTTGATTGTGTCACCAAGACCTCGAATGCGAAAGTGCTTGTCAGTAAATGGTGCAAGATTCCAGACTGGTCGTTCACCTGCAAAACATTCAGGTAACAGCTCAAATATCACCAAAACAGGTACGGTAAGGCAGGTAGTCAGGTAACTCATGGTCTACACAGCGACCTTAAAAATAATAATACCAGTAACAATAATAATAATACTAACAATAAGACAATTTATATAGCACTGTAGCAGGCCTAAGGTTGAAGAAAATGGTGCAGAAATAAGTTTAAAAAACAATGACAGTTGTGTGAAAGTCTAAAAAGGTAATCTCTTGTTTATTATCAAGGTAACCTGTTTATTATCACGGTAAACTGTTTATTATTAAGGCAACCTGTTGTTTGTCATCAAGGTAACCTGTTGTTTACTACCAAGGTAACCTCTTGTTTATTACCAAGGTAACCTCTTGTTTATCATCAGGGTAACCTCTTGTATTTTTTTATCAAAATAACCTCTTGTTTATTATCAATAAGACATTTGCCAGGTTTGGTAATGCACCAGTACTTACACATTCATTATCAAATTCACTATCAAGAGTAGGTAAGGTACCTACCATTCACTATCAAGAGTAATGTACTCTTACCTACTTGTTGGCAGGTAAGAGTGCTAGGGTGCGAACATATTTATTACCAATAATTGTAAAACATTTGCATGTTTATGACCAATTATAAAATAAAAGACATTACCTCTCATTTATTTTTCATAATACATTTTCCAATTAACAAGTGCACATCCACTTTTAAACCCTGTTCAAATTGGTTAATTGGGTAGCATAGGAATATAAACCATTAACATATATGCAAACACATACAAAGAAACCCGTTCTGGGTAATTAGTAAATATAACACATGTTTAAGTTGGCGATGGCGCTGAGCAATTGTGAGTGAAGGACTTGCTCAAGGTCCCTACACAGTAACCGCCTCAGGGAGACATAAAACCCATACTCCGTTACACAAGGAGAGTGCTCTAACAAATCGGCTACCATGTTCCAGGTAAATGGTCCTGGGTTAGTCTCACAGAAACGGTAGACTTCTCACCTGGTTTACTTGGATCCTCAGCTACCCAGGCGATGGTGATGCCACCTAGTTCTGAGTCACTGAACCGAAGCAGGAATGTTCCGCTGGGACTTCTTGTCAGCCACTCCTGCGCCTGCTGCTTACTCACAAAGCCATGAATCAACCTGCACAGTCAAACACGATAGTGACTCAGAGCTGTAACGTACTGGTAATGTAAAGTGCACGATAGTGACTTATCGTAATCGTAATCAGTGCCTTAACTACTCAGACATGTCAACAATTAACTCTTTCTCAAACTGTACTTGAACTGGTAAGAAAAATTTCCAGTATTAGAATGAAATCGTGTGTAGTCGACAAGCTAATCTCTCAATAATTCCTTCATCTTTTCTGAGCAGCTTCTACCAAGTTAGCGTAAACAATTGTTACCTTTTCTGAGTTCCTGTAAAGCAGTGTAAACAGCTTGGTTACCATTACCTTTTCTTATGAAGCAGTGTAAACAACTTAAACAGTATAACAACATTTTATTACAGCAGTTTGCTCTATAGCGGCTCAGTGTTTAACTCAACATGCTACCTCGCAGTAGTTCGACGACTTCTCCTCTATCCTAAACCAACTGCTTCAATAGCAGAAAGAAAATCGACTACAGTACCTTTCTTTCCAGGGACCTTGCAGCCAGTCCTTGGTTAGTTTAAGAATGGAATAGAACCACTCCCAGAATGTAAAATTTCTTCCATGCAACGGCTCCTAGTCACAACGAACAAAACAAAGGAACTCAACAGGGAAACTAAGACCGACATGACTGTGTCTTGACTCTTGATAATGCTCTCCCTACAAATTTCAGACAAGCACGACAAAGCCAGGCAATGGGATGCATCAGGAATCATAAACAGATGAGAAGAGGGAGAGTTTTCGGTTTGGAGACTTGTGGAAATGAAGAGGAAGCGAGTTTAAGATGGCGGGACCAGCAACTCTGAGTTGATGCTAGCCAAAGACAAAACATGTAGTGGGAAAAACACAGGTACTTTCCAGAAGATATATACATATTTATAGATACACAGAGACATCTATACAGCTACACAACACTTCATCTCTGACATACACACACATATACACACATACATACACCACCTGCACTCATCTCCGAGACATACACACACACATACAAACACCTGCATTCATCTCAATGCCTGCACTACACATAAAACTAGATTAGTTGATCTGCTAGACAACAGATACTCGGTGCAACTGACTCGATTGAACTGCGTCCAGGTGACAAAATGCATTGAGTAGTCGTCTGCCGGTCCAAACAGCTTAAACGCCAAATAGTTCAGGTTGTCCTGCGACATTCCGAGGCCACAGTTGGACGCGAACTTGGTCATCAGCGTCTGAGCCAAGGCCGGCCACGGCACTTTCTCGGGTACTTGGAAAGGCAGGCGACCCTTTGCAACACAAAACAAGTCGTTACCAACATTGAAAACAATCTTCTTGTAATGTAACGTAATCACAGATTTACATAGCGACTCTTCAAAAGAAACTCACCAGAGGTGCTCTCGACCTAATGATGGAACCAAAGATCAAACAAAATGGTTTACAAGTGCTTGTGTAAGTACGCAAAGGTCCGTGTCCCATAGCAGGACTTACGGTAGGCGGTCATTTCCTTCACTCGGCCCTTGAGTACGCAATGGACAAATCCCATTTACTTCTCAGGTTACACTAGTACCACATTATACTGCTTGGTGTCAAGGTCGTTATATGGAGTTGAACCCGCAACACCATAACCATCGAGCAGGCATGTTACCTATAGACCACCAAGATGCACTCTTGTGTATGGCATATGAGATAACGTGACAGTACATAGCACATAATCTCTGAAATTGGGGCTCATGGTTTATCGAACAGAAAACTCTAGCCAAACACAGTATTTAAAATCAGTCTTTATTCCTTAGTCATATCACTATTCAGCAAGGTCATCCGGTAGCTTTTCCTCTGTTATGCCCAAAACCAGAACTGTCTTGGTCAACATCTTTTACAGTGGCTGCACATAAATTTCGGAATTTCCTCCAGGTATCTGTCCATTCAGTCACTCATGTCAATTAATTTACAACTAAAGACTTAGCTTTTCAAATGCTCATACACCACATGCTGCCTCTATCTTATTGGACTGTTCCTCTGGATATTCACCTGATTACAGCTTGGCTTTAGTGCACCATCGGTTGATGCCTTGTGCATTAGACACCGACACAACAGAAGTTGCTGATTAATAATAATGACAGCTCGACCACAGTGGTCTGTATTTTCCTGGCAGGTCTTTGTAAGACACCATTGAGATAAACACCCTTTTACGCTTTAACGACGAGAGTGTACTAAAAGTGACTGGGAAACCAATGCAGCTGGTCATTAAAGTGTCAAGTACCCTACAGGCATGTAATTGTAATTAGTAACTTCTACTGAGAAGCACTGTTTGAGTGGGTCTTATAAGGCACCAAATCAACATCTACATAGATGCATGTGACACATTTTCGCTCCAAAGTTTATTGCTTATCATAAATGCAATAATTCCCTGCTATTTATACATCCATGAAAAACTGTGCCAGAGCACATTTATACAAGTTCTAGACTTACAGGTTCTGCGAATGCGTTGTCCCAGAGGATTGTTGCCAGGGCATTGCATTCTTGGTTGCCATGTACAGTCACAACAGCCGGAAGGGACAACGTCTGTCAAAAGACAACAGGAACAACATGAAAGAAGATGGAACCCACCAGAAGACACATCACACAAAGACTTCCTATATGACGGAAGAAATTTGATTTGCTGTTCAGAAAAACAACTTTACAGAGATAACTTGTCTCTTTATCGAGATAACTTACAGAGATAACTTAGGGATAACTGGCAACCATATTTTAGGATATGACAAAGCCTACTAATGTACATAAACTCGTCATCCCTCATCAGAAACTATATACAATACAGATGTATTTATTATTTTCCTCCTTCCAGAGTTCAAAACTGCAACACGTCCATACAACAGAATATCGATAGGACTGAGCAAATGTGAGTGAAGGACTTGCTCAAGGTCCTCAAACAGTAACTGTATCAGTGGAGGCTCGAACCATAGTCTCTGCATTACAAGCTTAGCGCTTTGACCAATCAGATACCTAGTCCCACAAATAACATACCATAACTTTGCAACTAAACGCAAAGGAGCATGATGGAACCACATACTGTGAATGGGCGACACAAAAATACATATTTACAAAAACACATAAACAACCCATTACCAGTGATGAATGTCCAACGAGCATTAATGGCTAGTGGAGATACACATATATCTAGTAGAGATGCAGAATGTCTAGTGGAGACGCATAATCACTTTACATCACAAAAGAAATTGAGAAATTTGTTTAAGATTAAGTCCCGTTGTTCAAACCGAGCCCCCCCCCCCCGTCTTCTTTTTCAGTTTCCTCAGACCATATTAATAGCAAATACGAACCCAGACTTGGAAAACCAGTTCTCCACCACCGACAGAAAAATGACTTTGAAAGAGGATGGAAAATTTCTCTTCAGTAACCGTCTGCAAAAACAGATAAATTGTAATTGTACCAGCAATTATAACTGCAAATTTATATAGCGCCATTTCAAGAGAGACTCATCAGAGGCGCTCTTGATCTGACACAATGAAACCATGATCAAACAGATTGGTCTTCAAGAGCTTGCACAAAAGAGACGAAGAAGGCCAAGGAGTTTATGTCACAGGCTGTTAGGCAATTGATTCCAGGAGGATGGGTCAACAGCAGCAACACAGGATCATGCTGATGGTAGCATTAGGATGCAACAAAAGCCTACAGCGAAGTACAATCGAATAGAAAGGCCAGGTCGATATCTGATATGCCAGAGAAACAGAAGTAGGGTAAACAAGTTGAAACAGAGGTCATGAAGTCACTCTCCAAAGGTCAGTCAACCGAGACAGGTTGTGACAGAGGTGGAGAGCGCTGGATCATGGAATGTAAGGCATCAGTAAACTGAATAATGAGCAGCCGAATACATTTGACAGATCAATTACAGTTGTAAGATAAATCTCTTAGGACTGATTTAATAACTGGCAGTGCACTGCCAGCAGAAACAACTAAGAGTCAACTAAACTAAATTTAAACAAATAACACAGTAAAACCACAACATGAGTTTTAAGTGGTTCAGAAGACATAAAACCTGTCTTAGAACAATTGCAACATAACCCTGAATGCTTAGGCATACTGCTTATATACACCAGTGCTGGAATTGTAAATACTAGAAGATCTGAAGGATTCACCTCGTTCCCCTTTTTCTCTGCCCTACGAATTCTTTTTAAAGCCTGAAACAAAACAACAAAAGAACTATAGCTTTACCTAAACAATGAAACTTCACCAAAAGAAAACCACAACGATATCCTACAATTTCCAACAACTGATAAATCCCATTAATACAAAATTAATTTCCAATACCTAATTAATACATCAAAATACACACAAAGCTACACATGTCCATAAACTTTACCACAACACATCTTAAACTAATCTATGTGCCATCGGTTAGTGCCTTGTGCTTTAGACACAAGCACTATACAGGATTCTAATTAACATATATTTCATTCATTTACTTACTGGACCTACTATACACTAAAGGTAAACGAATCTGAGGCGATACAAGTGTGTGTGAATGACCTGTCTAGAATCATCACACAGAGCCCACCCAGCAGATACGAACCTGCAATCGTTGTAATGAGATACAGAGGACGCTACCAAACACACGCAGTGACCGAGAAAACACTCAGGCTTTCTCAGTTGCTGGCCCAAATCGTTGGAATTCATCTATTTTTGTCTCGTCATACCTAAATCAACAACTGCTCTTGGTGAACGAGCTTTTTGGGCTGCTGGATCTACTTTTTGGAACTCTCTCCCTGGGTCTGTCCGCTCTGCTCAGCGCTTGTGTCATTTTGCTCTCAACTTAAAACTTACCTCTTTCAAAGTGCTTATCTCTGTGTTAATGGACTGATCTTCTGGATATTGACCTGATTCCGGCTTGGTTTTGGTGTGCCATCGGTTGATGCCTTTTGCATTAGACACCGGCGCAATAGAAGTTACTAATTACAATAACACATATACCATAACTGGACAGAACAACTAACTGACCATATTCCTAAAAGTGACGGAGAGTTGACCGTTCGCTTGGTGATACTCCATTGTGCCCATGTTATTCAGTATGTCACCGCTGACTTCATTTTTGATGTTCTTGTCGTTTTTTAGTAAGATCCGTGCCTGCTCTTCACTACAAAACAAACAACCATGAGATTAACATAACCAATCCAATGACCAAATCTTATTAACCTGGTTTGTGTATGCCTTATGGCATATATAGCATTTGAATGGGTTTTACAACAACCAGGTACATCACAAAATTAAAACAAGAAAACTGTTACACGCACCAATCAAAATCAAGAATCAAAGCATACCAGCCAATCAAACACAGAAGAATCTACCATATCAGCCAATCACACAGATGAATCTAAACATACCAGCCAATCACACAGAAGAATCTACCATAAGAATCTACCATATCAACCAATCACACAGATGAATCTAAACATACCAACCCACCAACCAGTAGAATCTAAATATGACAAGCAATATAAGATAGAAACTACAAGCTGCTTTAAAAAAAATGAAATTACTAAAGCCAAACCAATGCAGCATAAAAGTACTATCCAACACCTCATGAGGATGGTATCTATCTTAGTGACCCAAAGTCTGCGCTTACCTGATAATAGTAGCTTTCACTGTTGGAGGATTCATGTGCACATTGAGTTTTCCACCTACTAGCAGTCGAACGGTCGCTGTAAATCTTGAGTCTTTTTTCAGAACTTGTGGAGGCTGTTTCTCGATTATGAACGTGCTACACTCAGCAAACAGAAAAAACCACAAGTTTTAACACAAGTCAAAATTATTATTATTTTTACTTAGTAACTTCTGTAGCACCGGTGAAAATGCACACGACATCAACTGATGGAACAGCGAACCCAAGACGGTATCAGGTCAAAACTCAGAAGATCAGTCTCCTGAGAAAGAGAGAGAGACAGACAGAGACAGACAGACAGAGGTAGCCTATAATGGATCATCAAACTGAAATTTAAGATAAGTTTTAAGTTGACAACAAAGTGACATAAGCAACTGCTCAGAACGAATAGACAGTGAGTGAAATCAAAACCTTACACACAGCAACCGAAACAGTCACAACATCCTTGCCTTCATGTTGCTTTGAAATAGAAGCACACAAGGTGGCACAGTGGCTCTTAACATATCTCTTACCTGGTTTCAAATCTTGGCCCGTCGTCCAAAATTGACACATTTTAGATTGAAGACTACTTATTATTAGTATTATGCATTTGTTAAGCACCGCTATCTGGGTATATTTCACAGCTCGCGACAAATTAGACTTTTTTCTGTCTTTTGCTTCGGGTGGCTTACACAAGAAGTAAAATTATAATTTAAAATTTTTTGATTCCTTGTAGGTCATAAGTTACTTGGAAAAACATACGTTTATCATATTATTTAGATGATTAGTATGATAAAAAAAATTACAAAGTCCAAATATTACACAAAATGTGCTTGTCCTCACCAATGGTGAGTTAGTTCAACGTTATGTTACATATGCAGTTCAAGTAGTTAACTGATGTTTTATATTTTTCAGTCATTACCTATATAAATGTCCATTGTTCTATATGATTTTGATTAACTTATTAACGAAATAACTAATTAAAAAATAAAATTAACCGCTGTCTTCAAAAATTGGTTACAACACCGTAACGAATAGGTTTCTGCCATCTGTGGAATAAATTGAAAACTCTCGATTTCTGATTTGACGTTTTCGAAAGCAGGGAACCAGCCTACAGTAATGTGACCAACAACAAATCGAAATTCGTATGTGTTTCGTTTGACAATTATCGTAAATTGATCAGGTATTGGAATAGTATATCAAATATTTACAACTTCGTTACAGTAAATACTACATTTTGCGTATATAAATAATTTTTTTTTCTTAGAAAGTAATACGGAAACTGTCAACCTGGCCACTATAAACTAACTACTAGTGTTGCCTTCATCGGTCCAATGAATGTGGTGGCCATATTATGAATGTTCTACAACTCCGATATAACAACACCGTCACATTTTTACGTAACGGTGTTGTAGTATCGATAATGGAGTTGTAATTATCTGTCAGATTTGTTGTATGTATGTATGTAAGTATATATTTGTGTGCATGTAAGTATGTATTAATGTGTATATATGCAGTCCGATATGTATACTCTGGTTCATAGTCATATCTTCTTCAAAGTGTTTAGTGTTAGCATGTTTCACATGATACATACTGTATTCTATAATTTTAAGAATTCATTGTTTGCTAATTCATGAGCGATACCAAACCACCAGATTTAATTGATTTGACGATACCAAAGTCACCGTTCTTAAAATTATTTGCAGAACAGTATCACTTTGATATGCCACTAACTGCAGCAGAAAGACAAAGACGATATCGTCAAAGGCTGAAAGATAAAGATGAACAAGGAGAAAAGGCAAAAGAACGGAAAAGATGGGCTGCCAGACAACTTGCCGGAAAAGTGAGAAATATGGCAGATCTAACACCTAGAGAACAACGTACAAAGAGGCGGAAATGGAAAAATGATAACGAAAGAAGAAAGCAAGAAAAACTACAAAAGAAAGCATTGCCCGTTCTATCATCAAATGAAGATGAAGAGTGTGAAGAGAAGAATAATTTGAGCTTGAGCAGACAAAAATTAAGAGGTCGTAGTGAAAAAAGAAAAGATCGTGCTGCAGCATATCGAAGAATAGACTTTCTAGAGAGAGGTATATCAAAATTGCAAAGTGAAAAGGCAATGCTGCTGAAACGTGATTGGCGTTTGAAAAGGAAAAGACAGGAACGTGTTGGTGGGACTCTTGAATACACTCCCAGAAAAAGAGCACGTATTATGATGAGAACGAATAAGTCTGTGGTTTGCAAAGAATTAACATTCCACTATGCACTTCTAGCACAGTTAAAGGAACGCTACAAATCTGTGGAGAAAAATAGGAGGAATGCACAGATATTGGGCAAGTTATTTGGGACAGCAGCCATTTTGAGCCATCAATGACATTCGCTCTACAAGACGAAGAGTTGCGTATAATTTCAATTTAAAGATCCTTCTGATTTCAATGACATTCTACTTGCAAAACAGAGTTTTGTATAATTTTCAGTAAAAGATCCTTCTGTTATCAATGACATTCGCTCTACAAGACGAAGAGTTGTGTATTATTGAAATTAAAACTTGACCTATTGTTTCTTTTATTGCTTAAAAAATGACATCAAAGTTCACAATAAATGTTGCACAGTGAATTGCAGAAATTATTAAAATACACATGAATGTTACTTAAATGAAATGTAATGTCATGCAATCATAATGAATTACAAGATTAGACAGGGTGGATATTTCATTGTAATTTACAACTCCGTGACGGATTTACAACTCCAGACATTTTAAAATTAAGATGCATTTATTTGATGGTGTAAATAAATAATTATCGTCAGAATAATTTTGGTTATTGTATAATATCTTAATTTATACTTAATATTAATGAATCACAAATTACAAACAGTGGCAGTATTTTTTAACTGTGTATTTATAAACAAAATAACGGAGTTGTAAATATCTATTAATTAAAGCAACGGTGTTGTATTTTTTTGAAAATATTAGAAAAACTAAAATCAAAACTCAGGCAAACTCAGTCATATTTAAGCTCTGCACAATGGTAAGTTTGCTTCGGCAGCCCCATAAAAATATTTGAGCTAAAAAAAAATTTAATTTGCATAACTTTTTTTTCGCTGAAATTAATTTTCTGAATTTGTCACGAGTTGTGAAATATACCCATCTAATGACCAAGCATCAATCGATGGCGCTGAGCAATTGTGATTGAAAGACTTACAGGTCCCTACAGAGTAAACGCCCTAGGTTGGAGGCTACAACTCATACTCTTCTTGTTACAAGGCGAGCGCTCTAACTTGCCAGCTACTTTGTCCCACAACTTATCCACCTGGTTTTTATTTATTATTCGTTTATTATTCGTTTATTAACTCCACACATTGTCACATCGTAATATGGTACAAAACACAAGTTTTAAATAATATAATGAAGAGTTGCTTCACAGTAAATAAAATGGAGAAACTGGATTCTAATTTAGGGCACCGTAGAGAACTTTTCTTACCTAGTTACGAGTGAAGACAGGAGCCCAGTGATCGTCTTGTTGAGTAGTGGCAACAAGTCTTGCTGTCCAGGTGGTATGTTGATCGGCAACTGCGCACGCAGCAACTCCACCTTTTTGATCTGCTGCCTGTTCTGCCAAATCAGCTCAGCCAAATTCTCACACCTACAACAGAGAAGTCGACTAACGGTACAGGTCGCCTAAATTCTCACATTCGAACAAACCACTTAAATCGTTAAATCGATGCATAAGATAGACAAACAAAATTTCTTAAAACAAAATAATTCTAGAACATCTCTTGCCAATCAATGCAATTATATTCTTCTTATAAGAAGCTTGATTAAAACACTAGTTGTAAAAGAATGTGGCTGAGAATGTGGACTCCAATGGCTAGCCAATAATAAGATTAAGCAAATGGCTGCTCAAGTGGTTAACATCCAGCTGGTGGTCAATAAAGTCTACCAACATCAGACATCAAACAACATCTTTCAGGGTGATCAAGAACTGCCTAATAACACAATCACCTTATAAGATGTTTAAAGTCTAGTTTCAGATCCATACCTCTCACCATGCTATACTAGATTTTGTTTGCTAATGATGCAATGTTAAAACAAGTCCTCTGTGCATGTGAAAACAGTTTCATTCAAGTAACTTAGTCAACTGATAGTTCTGTGGTTACTGTTATAATTGTTACGTACCACTGCTGAAGCGTGTCTAGGCTGGCGTCGAATGGCGCTCCGTTACCGGCCAGCTGTTGCTGACGTTTCCAACTGATCAGTTGCTCATCCAAGAAGTGTGTCTGAACTTCGGTCAGTTTATTACACGTCTCGTGATGCTTTTCGGACAGTTGCTAAACAACAACGTTAGCAGAATGCTTTATTCCGTGGGATATGGTAGCCAATTTGTGGGGCTGATTACAGCACTTGTACCGTGATATGGAGAGTACGGGTTCTAGCTGCCGCAGATGGTTACATGGACCACGATCAAGTCCTACACTCACAATTACTCAACGCCATCGATTGATGCTTGGTCATTAGACAGTGGCACTTAATAAATGCATACTAATAATAATAATAATAATAATAATAATAATAATCACAACAATGATAATACTTATTCATGACCCACTTTACTGATTGATGCTTGTTTGATGCTTGGTCATTACACAATGGTGCTTAATAAATGCATAATAATAATAATAATAATAATAATAATAATTGTTGTCAATCACCATACAACGCTTTAATGCTGTTGCCTTTGGAGGAACTTTCACGCAACGAGAACTTGTCGAGAGATCCGCCGTTCCAGATTAACATCGTATTATCTCTGGATATAGTTTTGAACAACCTGAGGGATTATAACTACCTTGGGTACCAGGCACAAAAAAAATAATAATAATACTTATTCATGACCTACTTTACCATTGCATCTGTTTAGATCAGTTAGAAAGCACTGAAAGGTACTTCAATCAATCAATCAATCAAACAAACAGGTATTTAACGACATTTAGCATCATGCAGGCTACACAGAAAGCACCTCTGATTTGTTTGCTCTTAGAGTATCACTAAATAAATTTCCAATATCACTTACAGTTGCAAGATACCACGGTATGTTACATCGCTTGTGCTTCACCACTCCTATCTGTTACAATTCTAAACTGCTAATCTAATTATTATTATTAATTCAAAACTTCTACAAAACCAGCATCTCATGCACAATGCGAAAACCAGAAAAAAGGACCGAAACTAAGCTGTAATCAGGTCAACATCCAGAAGATCACAGTGCTTTGACAGAGAGAGAGAAAGTCTGTGGTGGATAGGCAATTTTAGAAACAACCTGATCACGAGATCTTCTGACATAAACTAAACCAAAAAACGTAAAAACAAATCAGTGGCAAGTGGCGCCACCTACCAGACGCATCTGTAGCAGCTGCTGCGCTTTCTGGCTCAACTGAAGTTCGAGGGATTGCTTTTGCTTCTGTAGACGCTGTTCGTTCTCGACTCGGGTCTGACCGTTGGGTTGACTCGCCAACTGTTGCAACTGACCTGGAAAGAAACAGTGTTTAGTAGAGCAACAGTTGCAACAAATCATTCACGAAACAACATCTGAACAATGACCAGTAAATAGCATATACTTTCTACAGCTGAAACACTTCACTGGTAATATATGTGAACAATGAACAACATTAGAAATACAACAGCCAGAGAAATACAGTGAGGCCTTGTTAACGCAAAGTCATTGTTACATTAAGGTGTGTAAAGCCTTACACTGCAGCGTGCAAAGCCTTACATTACAGTGTGCAAAGCCTAACATTACAGTGTGTAAATCCTTACGTTACAGCATGTAAGACCTTACATTAGTGTGTAAAGCCTTATGCTACAGCATGTCAATCCTTACATTACAGTTTGCAAAGCCTTACATTACAGTATGTAAAGCCTTACATTACAGCATGCAAAGTCTTACATTAGTGTGTAAAGCCTTACATTACAGCATGTAAAGCCTTACATTACAGCATGTAAAGCCTTAGCCTAAGGCATGTAAAGCCGAACATTACAGCATGTAAAGCCTTACATTACAATGTGTAAAGCCTTACATTACAGCATCTAACCGGGTGTATGTTACAGCGTGTAAACCGAGCTTAGTTCACAGCATGTAAACCAGGCTTACTTTACAGGGTTTAAACTAGGTTGCACGTAAAAAAAGGATAATGCTGAAAAGTCAATATTTAGCATTACACTACAGTTCCTGTCACCTTGTCACCTTGTGCTGTCAACTCTTGGAGCTCTAGCGGTCGTCATGATAAACATTCTCCATTGCTTCCTGTTCGAAGTCAGGTCCCTTAGTTCTTCCAGATTCATGCCAGTTACATCGTGAATCTCATCCATCCATTTCTTCCTTGGTCGACCCCGTCTTTTTTTCCCCTCACCACAGGCCAACATCATTTCCTTTTCTAGCCCATCAGATCGCATAACATGACCAAAGAATCCTAGCTTCGATCTTGTCGTCTTTTGTTTTAACGACTCTTCATTCTCAACACCAATCTCCACTCGTATTGATTCGTTTGTCCTTTTCTCTGTCCATGATAATCTCAACATCTTTCTCCAAATCCACATTTCACATGCATTGATCTTTTTCTCCATGCTCTTTGTCGTTGTCCACGCCTCACAACCATACAGAACCGTTGGAAAGATTAGAGCTCTCACAAGCCTTTTTTTTGTATCTATGCTCACATGCTTGTCCTTCCATATCTTTTCCAGTCCAATCATTGCAGCTTTCCCAATCGCATTCCTGTAAGATGTCTTAACCCATATGGTGCATTAAGTTAATAGCTTTGGCGTTATAACACCACTTCACATTACACAGAACGGCATATAAACTAGGAATCATGTAAATGAGTCAACACTAAAGCCTGTCCTTTCTACAGCTGTTAAACTGAACTTGTTGTGTATGTGAAGGCACTAAAGACTGGAATGCACAGCTGGCAAAAAACTAAACATAAACACCAACAGTGAAAGACACTATTTGGATGTTGCAAAGCAAACTGAACAGTTGATAAACATGAATGCTTGAATACCACTTGTCTTTTAACTTCTGTATGAAACTGTTCTTGCTTACTATTTATTTTCAGCGACTCCTGATACTGAATTATGAATTGTTCTTGCTTGTGCTGTAGCTGTCGGAGTTCAGCTTCAGTTTCCTGCACACGATTAGATTAGATTAGATTAGATGAGACAAGATCAGATTAGCAAATCATAAAAATCGTGCTATTCACAAGATGCTGTTTACAATTGGAATTCCACTTTATCCCATGCTTCACTAAATGCCAACACAGCAAAACTATTCAGTAACTGTAACAGTAGCAAGCCAGAGTTCAATGTTTTATAAACTACAAGCACTAATTTAAACAAATTCCTTCTTAACAGGAAGCCAGTGCAACAATTCAAGTACAGAGGTTATCCAGTGCCTGAATGTCAAAAGAAGATGCATTGCCAAGTTAAGTTTGTCACAGATCGTCTGAGGAGACATCTCTTAAATGAAATGTTCACACACTAACAGCTGGAAACCCTGACCAGGAGAGCATTAGATCGCGGTTCAATACCCGTAACCCCCCCTCTAGGGCGGCGCCTTGCTTGGCTGCCAAAACACGTGTTTAATTAAGATATTGATTGTACTGTCATGTTTCAATGTAATCTTACTGCGTACTTGTCAGTTTGAATTAATAAAGATTGTTATTATTATTATTAAATCAAATCAGTACATAAGTGAATATTTTGGATGTCCCCCATCGCTATCATCACTTCTGGGAATGGGCTGAACGCCCACATGTGTCCATTCAACACTCGATCACCATTTCACGGACCTTGTTGACCAGGACAATGGGGAAGGTAGATTACAATAATGAGGAAGTGACATTCAAACAATGAACACGTCACCTGTGTGCACTTCTTAAGAAGTTCGAATCGTTCGATGATCTGCCGATTTGTGGACGCCTGCTTACTGTCTTCTTCCACTTGCTGATGAATTTGTAACGTTACGGAACAGAACAACAACAGCTTTTGTTAGACAAAAACTCAGATAAGATAAGAACTGTTGTTGACCTTAACAAGGGCTTCAAAACTGTAATTGCAATTACGACAATTTTTATACAGGTAGGATAGTCACTGACGCGCTACTTCTACAGTGCTTTACAATGTTGACTGTCTGCGATAATACTGAGTCAGCATGCAAAGTAGCAACAAACTAGTGTGATAAATACAACCTGACATGTTGTGGTCGACCTATTTTCTTGAATAAGCTTTTTTCTATTGCTTATCCAGCATAGTCTGCCTCTCCGCTTTACGCACTAATCTTCTAGAGATTATGGTGTTTTTTTATGATTATAGAGATTATGATTATGGCTTGGTGTTGGTTCGTCATCGGCTGATGTCTTGTGCACAAGACACCAGCACAATAGAAGTTACTAATTACAATGATAATAAGCTGCCTAGCAACCGGTGACATGTGATTCTAGCCTTCTTCACCACTCCTCCATTGTACATCCCTCTGTACCCTATGGATTTACACCTGTGTGAAGGAGATAATGAAACAATGATGATGGCAACATTAGTAACTATGATGCTCTGACACTACCGTCACAATACAATGTTACTCCTACGAATACAATTGTAATGTATTGTATAAACCAGTGGTTCCCAAACTTTTTTAGAGCACGTCAACAGAAGGGTCAATGGCACCTCGCTTCAATTTAATTTATTTTCTTCCAGTTAATTCTTAATTTTAATGACGAGCAACATTCCTTGCATTCAACCGTATGTTATGATTCTGCCATCCAGTTGCGGCACCCTAGAGCAGGTTCTGTTTGGTGCTGCGGCTTCAAAGTTTGGAAACACTGGCACAACGACCCGTGCATACTTACGCTCTCTGCCTGATGGACAAATTTGGTTTCCGTGGCAAGACAGTTCTTGATGACGCGGACGAGGTTCATCGGATGGTTGCCGTAGATCTGTCGGAACTGGACAACCGTTTCCTGGAGCTTCAGCTTCGTCAGGAACATGTCGTCGTTGCTCAGTTCCTGAGCCTTCTCCTCCATCAACTGGACCAGCTGTTCACGCAGTTGGATGGCAAACTTTTCGTGTTCTGGATTGTCCTCATCCACGTCCGTCCTAACAAAGAAATTTCATGTATATATGTAGTAATTCATTTATCAGTTGTGTTTAACTGAAGATTAACACAATTATTCACTTATTTTTTAACTGCACTTGACTGACTAAATGTTTACATATCTACAATTTAGATTTTGTTTTATTTATATATTTATTAATTCGTGAATTAATTGCACTTGACTGATTTTTACAATTTATATTTATTTATATATTTATTTATTTGTTTATTAACAGCACTTGACTGAATATTTACAATCAATTATCATTATTTTTATAATTATCATTATAACAATCTTGCAAAGGAAGATGCTCAAATGCACTTTTAACCAGTCCACCCACCTAAGCAATACAAAGATAACAAGACATGTAACTTGAGCATTTTGTATCGACCGTTAAGTATCTCTCGAAAGTACTCTTCGCTAGCAAAGTGATGTAAATGTTCGGATAAGAGCCACACTCGTCTCTAAGCAAATAATGCTAGGCCAACTGGAAGGGTCCCACGACTGGCGGGCCCCGCCGCGCACACAGAACCTAAGTAATGAGGTCCCACCTAGCCATGACAGTTACATGATCAAAGGTCCCAGTCCATGGCGTATTGAAGAAAAAGTCAGGCAAAGGGAGTTTCTGGAACAGAAATCTTTCTGTGCCAGTGCGGGGCTGAACCCCAACCCCTGGGCTGGCAGTTGAGCACATTAACTACTATTCCACAAGAAGGAAAGGTCTGCAGCCATAATAAATTAGCTATATAATGAGTGATAACAATTTGTGTACACCCGAAATATTATGCACACTAATATTTGACATCTTCATTCAAATATTTGTTGTAGACAATTGTAATTATAATTGAACATTTATGAAAGCGCCACTTAACGATGCCGAGGCCAAGTACATGCAAAGTAATTGATCAGATGGTAAATGTTTCAGAGGAAGTGTTCTTGTTGGAATTTCAAGAGGATCTGTCCATGGGGAAATTTCCAGAGAAGCGTCCACGGGGACCTTTCTAGGGAAGCATCCCTGGGAAGACGTCCTGTGGGAAATGTCCCCTGGGAAAAGCATGTTCCAACATGTTGCAACGTTTCTCAAGCAGAGCGTAATTTCATGGCCATGCGTTAGACTACCCTTCAGTCGAACAAAGAGAGTGCCAGGACAAATGGTGCAAAACGAACTAAGTATTTGCATGCTTGCATGTGTAGCTGTCTGTGGTTTCGTCCACATCCTTGTGTATCTGCACCTGTCTGTATCTGTGGACCTGTGTATCTGTATGCCTTGTTGAATGAGTATTTAGTCCAGTTCTGTTTATGCAGTCTTACAGTGGACCCGCTTCATGTCTGTATTTGTAAACATGTAAGTATGTATGTATGTACTTCTGTAAGCATGTATGTATGTATCTAGATACTTAATAGGACATAACCGAAATCTCGATCGGTAAACCGATTTTTTCCGATTTTTGGACTCTAACCGCTGATTAATTCAGTTCTCTTTCCGTGGCCACTGACATAATTATAATTATAATTGGTACTACTTACTATGGCTGTGAACGGGCACCAGAATAACCCCGCAATTTATAGGCCACTGACACATAATTATAATTTTGACAAGGGTTGCACCCAGGCCCTTAAATCAATTACCGAAACCTACCTTGTATCTGCTACATGCCGCCTGGGCCAGCGACTGTTAGGCCTGTCAATCAATGAAGAAATATATCGCGGTATAGGTAAGGGGTGACTGTTGTTCCTTCTTACTGCATGTAGCCGACACAAAGCCATTAGCCAATGATGACTTCCTTGGAATTAGGCCTTAGTGCATGGATTTATTACTAATCGGAATCGGAATCTGCAAATAATAGCCTATACTATCTGGTATCCGGAATCAGCAAAAAAAATCGGTTATACCCTAATACTTAACATAGCACCTTTTTAGAACCTCACAATGTATGTATGTAAGTACATCTGTATGTATGTACATACAGTAAGGGGTGTATGTATGTACACAACTATGCATGTGTGTGTTTATGTGTGTGTGTGTGAGTCTGTATGCATGTATGTATGTAAGTGTATGCATGTATGCAACTATGCACATGAGTTTATGTGCATAGGTATGTCTGTATGCATGTATGTATGTAAGTGTATGTATGTATGCAACTATGCACATGAGTTTATGTGCGTATGTATGTCTGTATGCATGTATGTATGTAAGTGTATGTATGCAACTATGAATGTGTGCGTATGTATGTCTGCATGCATGTACTGTATGTATGCATTTACTCATGTGTGCATGTACGTGAACATCTTTATAGTGCATTTTGAGTAAGCTCTCCAAAGCTGTTCCGGTCATATATATTTCTTGCCCGATTCTAGAGCGGCAGACTCTTGCCACATGTGGTCAATCCCAGAGGATGTGGCAAGACAGATGCTAGGCCGGATGTCGTCAATTTGTCTCACTCGTCCGGATACAGCTGCTACTGCTGCCACCTGGTTGTCTCGATTCTTTGAGATTAGCTGCTATTTATTCCTACTAATCATCATAAGCTCATTTCTGCTCCCAATGGTTTATCACCAGCTGTCCCGTTTATCAAAAGCAATCCAATTTATCAAAGGCCGTTTTTGCCTATTTTCGAAAGTCATCTAATTTATCAAAAGCAGTTTTTTGTGTTGTGGTTTATCAAAGCCATTATCAAAAGCTGCTACTTGTCTGCATTCTGGTTTATCAAAGCCATTATCAAAATCTGGTAATTGTCTGCACTGTGGTTATCAAAGCCATTATGATAAGCTGGTAATTGTCTGCAATGTGGTTTATCAAAGCCATCTAATTTTTCAACAGCCAGTTACTGTCTGTGTTGTTTTCCTATCAAAAGCCTCCTTTAGAATTAATCAAAAGCCAATTATTGTCTCTTTGTTCTTTATAAAAATCCATCTAGTTTATCAAAAGCTGGTAACCATCACTGCTGTACTAATGATAACAATGATGAATGAAAATGATAATGAAAACGACAATAATAATGACAACAACACAAACGTGGCTGCCGTTTCTACTATAATGTTCACTGTACAGCAGGCGCTAGCAGGCGCTAAAATAAAGAAAAGATTATTATAGTAATATACAACGTCAATACCTAAATCAGAGGTATAGTGTGTCTGAACTATCAAGTCCTGCTATCCTTGTCCCAACAGTTTCCACTGCCCACCCAAGTTGACAGTCTCTACCCAGGCCATTTCTGTGTATTTCTCTTACAGGCAGTTAGTTTTCTGTCAACCCCACCAACAACAATTCATCCATTCCACCATCATGTACACAACACAGGACCGAACTGAAGCCATAAACGAAGTTGCCGCTTGAACTGCCACAAACAACAGCTTCTAAAATTACCCTCACATGACTGAAGACTTCCGGCCACGTTTCTGAGAACAAAGCCCACCCTGCGAAGGCTGTAAAGGCCGAAAAATTATTACCAACTGATCAAAAACTGCCAAGCCACACCGACAATAGCCGAGATCACTGAAAGGAAAATGACGAATATAAAACTAAATGCCTGAGTGACACACATTCAACATGATTGCTTCGGAGCTGTAATCATGCAAGTAATCGTAAACTCAAAATTTCTAAGGCGTTGGCTAATTCACGAGCGCTGCGTCATGTCAACGATGTGGAGGGAAGTTCTGAGTCTGGTTCCCATACATACAATGATGATAGACACACATGTAATTGATTGTCTAGTTGATTGATTGATTGACTAGTTGATTAATTGACTAGTTCATTGACTGATTGACCAGTTCATTGATTGACTAGTTCACTGATTGACTAGCTGATTGATTAACTAGTTGATTGATTGACTAGTCGATTGATTGATTGATTGATTGATTGACTAGTTGATTGATTGACTAGTTCATTGACAGATTGACTAGTTGATTGATTGACTAGTTGATTGACTGACTAGTTGATTGATTGATTAGCTGATTGACTGGTTAGTTGATTGATTGATTGACTAGTTGATTCACTGAATGATTGACTGCACCATTTACTGAATCAGAGGTTACATACATTACAGACAACTGAAACCTGTACACTACTGTCGTATGTAAGCATATTTGTATGTATATATGCATGAATGTACATTGTACACATGCATGTACATATGTTTGTATGCATGAACATTTTTATAACATGCATGAACATTTTTATAACATTTACATATACATTTTGATTAAGATTATAGCTAGCACCTTTTAACATCCTCTATAAATCCACTACGCCAGTGTTCAAAATACACACAATAAAGGCAACATAAACTCGTCACAATCTGTTTCACCGTTATTAGCATTTTTCCCACTTCACATCGATTCCTAACCCTTAAATCTCACTTCAACTTCAAACTCATCCACTCTTGACATACGTCTACCTACCTACTCAAGAATTTTATATCACTTCAATGTGCTTTCAACAGCAGGCAACATCCATAACAATTTATTTTAGTATGATTGATGTTTGCGGCAACTACACAACAACAACAACAACAACAACAACCGCCAAAATACACGTTAATAATAAATTTTAGGGGTGCAAAATAGTGTAGTGCTTAGCGTGCTGGACTACCAACTGAGAGGTTGAGAGTTCAAATCCCCGCCATGGCAGAAACTTGTTTCGAGATTTCTGCTTCACCTGAGCCTCCTAGCTAAAATGTGTACACTGAGTGTACACTGTCAGTGGGCAGATAAGGTGGTTAGGAAAGGACAGGTCACACACCCATACATGCAGAAAATACGAAAAATGAAGTTGCTAACACTTCATACCCATGACTGCCTCTCAGGCCAGCTTAAGCAACTGCTCTTCTTCTCTTCTAAGTATGTTTATGCACCACCAACAGAAATCTGACGATGTCATTTGCTCGATTACTCAAATAGAAAACAGGAATCCCAGTCTGTAAACTTCCAAGTAGGCCAATCAATATACAGCAAATTTATTGAAGCATATAAGAGAAAATAGTAAATAGTATTTTTCCATTTTTTTAAATAAAAAGACTTCCCGAGTCGGACCGGACCAAAAGAGTTTTAAATCAATGAAAGACCCTGTGGTATAAGAATATTAAAAAAAGTATGATTGCAACTCTAGCTGGGAAATTGCGGGGGGAATATCCCGGATAAAATCAGGGTAAATGTACTGGTGGGGAAACAATCTCAATTACTTAGTTACCGTAGTTTTCTTAAGAGGAACTTCGGAAATTATACTGTACGGACCTATTAACGCGAAGTTGTTGGGGACAAGCCATCTGAAGCTGTGTCTAAAATGGACTAATGCCAAAATAACTCTACTTCTTTCATTCACCTCAAGCAAAAATATTTTACATGAAGTTTATCATCGAATTTTTAAACACCCAAACAAATGTCAAATATTAAATGTTGAAAACACTGAATAAAATAAATTTAAATTAAACCACAAATACATAAAGTAGAATAATTTCGAAATTATTAGCATAGACAAAACATCACGTTGAGTATGATTTAAAAAATGTCAGCTGGATTATACTCTAAGGCTATATCCTGTTTTCATTTTCTATTTTTCTTGTCAGAGTCTGTCAAACCATGAAGCCTTTGAATTTTTATTCAATACATAAGCCTAAGATCATGAGTCATTTTGCTAGCATTTACCAGATGCCACTAGTATTCCGCCCCCTCTTGGGTAATCCACGCCCATGATGCAGCCATTTCGGCTTAATACTAATTTTTCAAAACTACGTTCTTCTAAAATTCCTGCAGTTTTATGTCATACTTAATAATGTCGCAGAAGTGATTTGGAAATGCCAAGATCTTTAGAAATTTTTACTTTCATTTCACTTCTTTGTATACGCTCTGTTCTTAATCAACAGCATGTGACTGCCAATGCGTGACTCTACCTCCATCAAATATCTATAGGCTTATTAAAAATAGTTAAATATATGTCGCATGACAACTACCTTATGAAAAATTCAATGAAAGAAAATGATCCATAGAGAGCATTTTTATGTGATTTGAAGACACCTATTTCCGATATTTAGAAACTGATTGTTGTGCTGAGCACTGTTCTTTTTATGAGGCATTCAATGACAAAGCGCTTTGAGTCAATAGCTTTGAGGGACATGACACCACTTCGCATTATGTAGAATCACTGGTAAACCCGTGTTCCGGAACTTTCCATCAAAAGCTTCAGGAAGAAATTAAAGACTTACCTGCTCACGTCATCTGACTAACCCAAGCTGCACTAGCGCATATCCGGTGTATTTAGTTATGTTAATTTACACTTTGTAAACTCCTTGTAATAATAAACCAGTACAAGAACATACTAATAACAGTATGCTGAAACAAAGTTGTCTTTTGTTATCATCATCATCATCATCATTATTATTATTAAATTAGTTACTTCCTTAGTGCTGGTGTCTAATCCACAAGGCATTAATTGATGACAAACCAAAACCAAGCTGCAATCAGGTCAACATTCAAAAGATCAAAACAAGTATAGTCAATGGCACAATGTGGCACCTTACGAAAGGTGCCAGTGCAACACAGTGTTTCACTGTGCTCATCACTTCTACGGATTTAAACACTAATCGTAAACAAGCAGAGCAGTGGGAACAGATCCTCACCATGGCCGTGTTTCAATCCACTGTGCAAAGAAATGACGCACTTCGATCGGGAAGTGAGGCCCGTAGACGCTCTGCATATGCCTCATGGCCTCACCCGTCAGCTGCTGGACTTTGGCCCAAAGCGCCATCTACAAGAAACCAACAAACACACATATGTATGCATGTATGTATATTTGTATGTATGTATGTATGTAGATATGTATGTATGTATGTATATAGATATGTAAATATGTTTGTATGTATGTGTGCATGTATATATGCACGTCTGTAGTATGTGTGTTTGTATATGTGTGAATGTTGTGTGTATGTATGTATGTATCCATGTATGTATGTGAATTTATGTATCTATGCATGTACACATGCATGTATTTATGTGTATGCATGTATCTATGCATGTATTTACGTGTGTTTTGTATCTATGCATGTGTATGTATGTATGTGTGTTTTCATGCGTGTAGGACTGTAGGTATATGTACTTAAGCAAGTAAGTATATAATGGTATGTGTGTACTGTGTATGATCAACGTATGCATGTCTGGCATCCACAGATGCCAGATATTCTTGTACAAAATATACAAATATATATATATATATATATGTATATGTATATATGTATGCATATTATATATATATGCTCACATGTATGTTTATATGGCAATAAGCATGTAGATATTTAGGTATGTATCCAGCCACTTCACATGGCGCATTTTAGCTACTTTGCAAAGGTGTTGGTGTGTCCCAGTATGTATGTATGAAGCAATTTCACACAGTGGGCTTTAAAGAATTCTCAAGCTCATTCAAGCAAAGCATATTCTATTCATGGGTTAGTGCCACTGCTTCCAGTCGACTCTCATAACTGGACAATCCAGGTGACCTTACCTGGACAGGTGTAACCAATCATCGACCAACTAGAATGCTCACACAACAGACTGGCTGGAATGCAACACCATCCAGGAAAGTACTGTGATGTACTTAAAGACATAGTACATTAAGTATCCTGATACATACACCCACACGCACGCTTGTGCATACACTCAGACATACACTGGAACACACATAAATACACAGCAAGGTGTATTAACCAACAAATTCTGCTGTAATCTGTGTATCTTACAGTCCAGGATCTCAGCATCTCTGAAACTACCCCAACAAGCTAAAGGACATCCAAACTGTGCCAATTAGGGCAAGTGCTGTGGTACTGTCAGGCCCAACAGTGGCATGCCAGTCACGTGATCCCATACACCAAGACCCTGGCCATAAACTAACTCAAAAGGTAGACAACATTGCCCTGGACCCAGAGGGGTTGACATGTATTTACCATGACCCTGGCCCCATTTAGGTATGCAACAAGGGCACACCATTTAGCCCAAAGTCACAAGGAACTGCAAGGAGCTAGATGACTGAGTACCGGTATGCAGAGGTGTCTATCCCCCTAAGTCATTGGAGCAACATCCCTTTTCCCCCTCTTCTTCCCCCTTCCCGTTCCTTCCCCTCCCCTAAAATGGTGGCACACACTGACAGATCTTCCCTCTTATTTCTTGGATGGAGCATTTGCTCCAAGGTTTCTATGGTGTAGACACCTCTGCCGGTATGTAGAATATTGTCTTAGATCTGATATCGTGCAATAGTCAGATGTTTTTAATCTCAAGATATCTACAGCATTCAAAGAAAGCCAAGTTACAGGAACAGCTTATTCGCAGCACATATACGTAAAAAATGGTCAGATCACTAAGTAATCAGAACAGTGGTCCCAAAAATTTTCAAAGCAAGGCATCCTTACTAATTTTAAGTCATTCAGTGGCACCTGGCCTTAATTTCATTTGTTTTTCTTCCAGTTAGTTAGAACTTTATTCCAATGACGATCAACGTTCCTTGTATTCAACCGCAGTGACATTGCGAATATTTCTACACTACTTTAAGTTTAAGAAAACAGTTATAGGGCTATGTCAGTACTGGTAATCATTACAGTCTTTTACGTTATTTACAGAAAAATCTGCACAAATATTATCCGGTCACAGCCCCTCTCCCCCAGAGCAGGTTTGCAGCCCCCCCCCCCCATTCCAGGCTGGGGAACACTGAATTGTTTAATTACAGGTCCTGTCCTACACTGCTGCGTGTTGAAGGGGTGTCAAGGTTTTGGACCTGGGTTCGGATGACCAACTGGCCAACACAAGCAGTGAAACTTCAATAAGCACAGTCTCTGTAGCAGAAATACCAGTGTCAGCACAAAATATGTGTCACTGAAAATATAAGTAGTGAAATTCCAGTAATGCCTTTATCTAACTTAACAATTTGATTATGTTTACTTGAATCTATATGACCTGTGCATAAGATAAATTTTCAGTAATGTCTAACTCTTTCAAGTTCTGTCTAGCATGGCGATCTCAACAACAGTGCGCAGCCAAATATGTACAACAACGCCGATTAAACTACAAAACTGTACATTTGCCGATGACACTCTTCGATTTCGCGAAATCCGTCACCAAAATTATCGCATCCGAAACCTTATATCAAAAAGCGTCTGCGCCACGGCGTCAAAAAGAGCGCTACATAAATTATATAACGATCGCACAAGGCGGAATCTCGTCAACGTATCGCGTGGCACTAACATCATCGTTGACAGACGAAGATCTTTGATGGATACTGAATCTGGCGTCTTACCTGGACACTTGACTCGATCTAAATCAATTAATTGTTATTTTATTCGATTAAATCGTCAAAACAAAAACACAGGCTTCGGCGTCAAACACCCAAGGTAGCGAAGCCTTGATTGGCCACGCCAGCGGAAATGCAACGATGTCTCTGATTGGGCGGCAAGTTCGGTAAATTGGGTCAAGCTCCGCCTACATCCGCGCTTCACTTTTCACATCTGACACCAACGTGACGAGTAAAATGGCATTACCAGGAATTTTGAATCAACAACAGCTATTCACCGATTCACCCCTCGTGATTAAAGTATTTAAGCCAAGGGTAGCTGTGCCTTGCGCTACGAAACACTGGTCAGTTCCAACGGCATTAATAATCCGTCCCAGCCTGAATACAGATGATTTACGCGATGCTAGCCCGGATCATTATATCTTATACAAACATGCACACACTATAATACTAATATATACCGGTACACAGATCTAGGCAGGGCAATATTGGCTTATACGTTTAAGACATTTACGGCAACGTAGATTACAACTATTTAAATCTGACTGTAACGAAATAACGGTTAATAATACCCAGACGGACCTGTAGGCATATATCGTTTATAAATGTGTCATATCGCAGCTCATGGGTTTATTGTCCGGAATTCGGCTGTTGCCAGAGGCATATCGTCCTGTCCGAAGGCAGACGGCTGCCGTGGTGTGCACGCTGGGGATGATCCTCCGCTGGCGTTCCAGCCTCGACCGCGGTCTTCCTATTCAAACATCCGCCCGCTTACCAACTGCTTCCGGCGTGATTCACAGCGACACTCGAAAAACGTCTAGGATCAAGGGAGGAGAGTAGGAGCAGGAGCAGAAGGAGGGAGAATAACAGGAGGAGTAGGAGCAGAAATATGAGGAGGAGGAGGACGACGAGGAAGAAGAAGAAGAAGAGTAGGAGGAGGAGGAAGAATTAAAGAGGAGGAGGAAGAATAAAAGGAGGAGGAGGAGGACGAAGAAAAAGAGGAGGAGGAGGAAGAAGAGGAGGAGGAGGAAGAATAAAAAGAGGAGGAGGAGGAGGACGAAGAAAAAGAGGAGGAGGAGGAAGAAGAAGAAGAGGAGGAACAAGAAGAAGAGGAGGACGACGACGACGACGAGAAAGATGCAGTGTTGTTGTCCTCGAGACCATCTTGGTCTCGCGTGCACACGAGTTCGTTTCTAAAAGTCTTAAGTTGGGTTTCGTTTAAGCTAGGCGATAGAGAGGTCCCTGTGTCCCTGCACAGTAACCGTCTCAGGCGCGTTTTGAACCCGAACGCTTCGCGTTACAGGGCGAGCATATATGGGACCCATTATTGATCCATAGGGCCTATAGGGCACGCGCATGGGTCACGTCAAATGGTCATGAGCATGCTAGATTATGATGATAGGATAGTAGCGACGACGACGACGACGATGATAATGACGATGATGATGATGATTACGACGATATGATGACGATGGATGGTAGGCCTAATGACAGCTGATCTGCCTCTCTTGATCTGGCCCCGTGGAAACTGGACTCGGACCTCCTTTGGACTACTCTCTGGAAACCCATCTGATTTGACGTAGGGTTCGTGAATATGCTGATGCTCCGCGCGCGCTTGGCCTTCAAGTGGCGCTTTATAAGTATGGCGATTACGAGTCATTCATTCATTCATTCATTCATTCATTCATTCATTCATTCATTTTGAAAATTTAATATAGCGCCTCCTCAATTTGCCCACAGTATAAATAATGATTTGCCTACTCAGAAGCGCTCCCAGCCCAACCACGGCAATATAAACTGGACTTAAGTAACTTATAAAACATAATATGTTTTATAAATGTGTCATATATCGCAGCCTATATTATAGGCCTAGGCCTAAGCGAACTAATGATTACGATGATGATAATGATGACAATGATGATAATGACGATGGTGATAATGATAATGACGATTATGATGATGGATGATGATGACGACTGTAACGACGACAGTCTTATAATCGTCGTCATCGTCTGTATTGCCTTGTTTCTTGTTATTGTTTCTGCCTATGACTGATTATTGCGTTTATTTTACAACGCTATCATATCGAACTTGATTGGCTTACATGTGCAAAACTGCAAGCCAGTGCTGCAAATGAGTCTCTTTTTCCTTTTTACCCCGTATCTTCTTCCTCCTTGTCGTTTTTACATCTGTTTTTTTCTTCTTCAAAAATCAGGAGGCAATGCCCCCCAAATGACGTCCCTACTGACTACTGTACTGGTACTGTAGCCTACTATGCCAGCGATTTTCAAACGGTGGTACTATAGTCAGAGGCGTCTAAACCATGGAACCTTGGACCAAATGCTCCATCCAAAATGTAGCGGGAGATCTGTAAGTGTATGTGCCATCATAATCATTAACGGGGAGGGGGAGAAGGGGGAGACGGGAGGGGAAGTTGCTCCAATGACTTCAGGGGATAGACGCCCCTGCCACAAAGTGGTACGCCAAGCGAACGTCGCTATGTGGTACGCGAAAAAATTCAAAAAGATTAAATTCTTATAATAACATAATTTATTAGGCTATAATTTTTAAATTTGTCTACATAGGCCTACGTACGGTTCTACTCCTACGTACCCTAAGTGCCTGGAGACTTCCCGCTCGAGCGCCCGTTGTTTTGAATCGATCTGACCCAGGGGCTTCTATCCCTATTCAGGGCGGGCGCAAGTTGAGCCCAGTGAAAAACAGGGGGACGTATTTCTTTTCAATTTTTATCGCACTCTAGAGGATCAGTTTGGCTTCAGACCAACTGGCAGTTGTACCAGTGCACTCACCTTCTTTCTACATCACGTCACCCAGATGCTAGAAAGTAACTCTTATGTGCGTTGTTTGTTAGTCGACTTCTCTAAAGCTTTTGATGTTGTTGACCATTCAGTTCTAATACCTAAAGTCATGGCTTTAAACATGCTGCCTGAAATTTCAAATTGGGTCATTGACTTCCTAAGTGGTCGATCTCAAGTCCTCAAATATGGCAATGTACTTTCTGATTCTACTTCCATTAATCGCAGTATTATCCAAGGGTCTGGTCTTGGTCCCACCCTCTACATTGTAATGGAGAGCGATCTTAAACCCGTCTCTCTGTCCAACATCCTTTTCAAATTTGCAGATGATACTAACCTTCTCACCCCCCAAAATTCTCCTGTTAGCTTGGAATCTGAATTTGATAATATTAAGGATTGGGCCTCCAGGAACAGAATGACACTTAATTTTTCCAAGACTAAAGAAATTGTATTTCATAGACCGAATCCAAGACACTTATCTCTTCCGGATCCTATCAGCAATGTTGAAAGAGTAAAAATTGTCAAATTGCTGGGTGTTCTTTTTCGAGAAGACTTAAAATTTGATGACCATGTTTCATTTATTTTGAAGATATGCAGCCAACGCCTATACCCCCTAAAAGTCCTCCGATCTCAAGGAATGCCTCCCAGCAAACTAAAGAACATTTTTCAAGCCCTTGTAGTCTCCCGACTAACGTATGCCATACCATCTTGGGGGGGATTCCTGTCGGCTGAGCTGGGTGGAAAAATTGAATCTTTTTTGCGCAGGGCTGGGCGCAGTAACCTCTTTAGTGGTGATGGTTTAACTTTAGAGAAGTTTTGTGAAAAAATTGAATTGAAGTTCCTCAAAAGCATCCAGTTACCCCAACACTGTCTTCACCAATTACTGCCTGCAGAGCACCTTCATAAATTCAACTTAAGAAAAAGGGGACATGCTTTTGAATTACCGCACTTTAATACATTGCTACATAAGAAATCCTTCATCATTCGCTCACTGTACAAGTATAAAAACTGGGTTAATGCATGGCCAATATCCAGAGGGCCATGGTTAATGCTGGTTCTAGTACCTGTTCTGATATCTAAACTGGCTCTTTTTGTAGACCATAGTAATGCTTATGTTCCTTAGAATGTAAGGCTTAGATCATAACTTTAGTTATAGATAGGCCTATGTATGTAAATAAGACACTATCGTTTATTGTTTATAATACTGTAGGCCTATAATGTATATGTATGTAAATAAGACATTATATAGAATTGCTTGTGTTTAAACTGTCTTACAGTATTACTGATATTGTGATCCTTTTGTATGTATTGTTGTAAAGTATGAGCGTTTGTCTTATACTAATAAAAGATTACTTACTTACTTACTTACTTCTACAAGTTACAGAGTCTTCGCTCACAGTTCTGCGCAGGGCCTACTATGTAGGGGGAAGGAAGCAGACTGCTTCCAATTTTTGCCAGGAGGAAAAGTCCCCCCCCCCTATTGAAATGGATGTTGCTGTTCAACTGCTAGACAGGCCAGCAAAATGCTTCGTCCTGCAACATCTAAGGACTGAACATGTTAGATTAAACATTGCTGTTGGCCATTACTGACAATATGTTGCAAAGGCATTTGAACAGCATTTTCAACTTAGTATTGTGATGTAGGCCTATCACTATTATGGGCCATGCAGTATTTGCTTAGATTACAGTGTCTAAGCAGTTTTATAGATTGTCATTAATATTTGTATCAGTATTATGAGCCATGCAATACTTGCTTAGGTTTAGAGGCGTAACTTTTGTCTACAAAGTGGGGGGTACCAATTTCTTCTCCACTTTCGTATTTCGCATGGAGAGCATTTCGGACATATTACCCTGCTAGTAGCCTATTCGATCCCATTAATTTTTGTGTCAATGAAAACAAGCCATCTTTTAATTGCTGTAACAATAAAAAATACTGATTGGCATTGTTTAAATAGCAGGAGGGTACGGTACCTAAGTGCAAAAAGTTGGGGGGGGAACGGGTACCCCTCGAATATCCCTCAAATCACGCCTGTGCTTAGTTTGCAGTGTCTAGGCAGTGTTATAGTGTATCGTTATTAGGCCTACTTGTTTTTCTTTAGCTATTGGCTATCATGTTGTACTATTTTTCTGTTGATGTAAGATGCAAAAAGGTCTAAAAAATTGAAAAAAATCGTTCATCATCCTGTTGATTAAGAAAATCTAGTTGGTCCATGCTACAATTAGTGTTGTGTAGTGCAGTGAAAATGGGATTATCAGATCTTGAAATATTCCTGCAAAATAATTGTCGGTTGGGTAACACTGCAATAGGAAGTGATGGAGCCTGTTGCCGCAGCATTACACCAGAAATATGCATTCATAATGCAGTCTTTAAAATTCCCATATATTTGCTGAACAGTGTCCTATATTGCCCAATATTTTAACATGTGTCCCATATATTTTGGAAATTTTGTCCCATATTTATTACAGCCTGTCCCATAAAATTTTTACAGTGAACTGGGAACCCTGCAGAAATTAATTCAGCAGTTCAGTCGAACTAAAATGTATAGTTTTCCAAAACCAGCTTTCTTTCTCCAAAAATGCGCTAAAACTCATCTACGACAATGTAGAAATCCAAAATTTTTCGGAGAGGACCCTGGACCCGCTCCACTTCAAGGAGAGAGTAGGGTAAGGGAGGGGATGGTACAGGAGTGGTAAAGGGAGGGGGAGGGGATAAGGGGTAGGGTAGGGTGGGGAGGGGTAGGGGTAGGGGAGGAAGGGAAGGGGAGGTAGGGAAGGGCTTTACAGTAAGGGGATTGCTTTCGGCTTACAGGGGGATAGTAGGCCCTGGTTCTGTGTAAGATGGGGGGAGAGGGATTGAGCCCGGTTGTTTAGGAGGGATAGAAGCCACTGATCTGACCTTTGATGGTGGTACGCCAACATTCGATTTTTTACATGGTGGTACAATGAAAATTAAGTTTGAAAGCCGCTGTACTAGGCCAATATTACAAATAGGTTTATATAGTGCATACATAAAGGTTTATGATTTTCTTATGCATATTTGTGCGTCCTTCAATTTTGTCAATTGACAGATGGCGATAGAAGGCAACGTTACGCAAAGCAGTACGTCATATCTCTTTGAATCCGTGTAAGTATGTAGTCTTTTTATCTAGCCGCTAAACAGGCGAGCATGGCTGAAGGGCAGGGGTCTGCGAGTTTTGATGGAACAAAACTGCCAGCGAACTGTGTTGCAGCGGTCGATAAAATCAAGGAATTTGTTACGAGACATCTAAAAGAAGGGCGGAAGCTAGTTCTTGTCACGGTTTGTTTGAGTTGAAAATTCTAGAAACGTTTAAGGCAACTTTTATTATGCACGTATGGATTGCATCGAATGACAGTGCCACAAACCAAACTTTTAGCGCAATACCACGCAGCAATGTGCAATTATGCAAAACTGTGTAAGACCACTTAACTGTCACTTATTCAAAGAGTATACGGGCCTCGTTAGTTAATTGTACTGTACGGAGTTTTCTGTGCAACAGGATGCCGGTTCTCGTACAGGTCGTGAATGCATTTCAGGGGTGTTCTAGTTCTAAGAGATATTTATTTGTAGCGAAACTTTGATACCACTTAGACAGTGCTTTTATAAGTTACCTTAAAGGTGCCTCATGCAGCCTCTAGATGCATGCTACATACATAGATTTAGCGCTGTCATGGGCTCTCGTGCATTTTGTGTTGCAGCCCCCAAGGCATGGAATCGACTGCCAATGTTTATCCATTGCTCGACCTCGTCTTCTTTCAAGAAATGCTTCCAAACTGACTATTTCTTACTGGCTTTCAAACATCTTGATATCAAACAGCTCTTCACCTGGCGTCTGACTAACCGAGATTCGCATTTCTGTATGACCGAGCGAGTTTCAAATGTTCATAATAATAATAATAATAATAATAATAATAATAATAATTTAATAATAATAATAATAATAATAATAATAATAATAATAATACAAGCATAAATATTTGCATTCATGCATAAACATAGACATGCATACATATACATGTGTATGTAGGGTTGCCAGATACATGCAGATGTGCGTACGTACATGCATACATTTGCATTTATCCACCCGATTTTGACATCCAACCACGAAATCATTGACAATTTCTTTCTCCGTAACCTAGAAGGAGTTTTGTGCGTTCTTTTAGTCTGGTGGCACGACCGTTCCTCTCGAGAGTCGTACGGTGAGGTTCATCGACAACTTCAGCATCGGAACCCGAGGTTCCATCTCGGCTGAGTATCCTTTTGTTTTGCAAACGTACACTTAAAAGTAGCATTATATCTGATCTGGAAATATACCTTTTTTTAACCTGCATTCTTTGATCTGTTGTGCTCAACATACAAGACTCGTTAGTTTTAAAGTTGTTGCAAGACTTCTACAGCGCGCTGTTATCGTATTGCACCTCATGGTCAGTTCCTATTGAAATTCTTTGGACAGAACTACTCGAGATTTGTAAGGACCCAAGAGAAGGGCACAGACTGTGGATGACTTGTTCTTATTCAATAGTTTTATTATTAAATGTACTGAAATGAATTTTGGCTTGGATTATTATGCGAGTGTTTGTTGCCTTTGTACATGTGAACTCCACCACTGCTCATACTCTGGTAGTGCAAGTCCCAAGCCTGGATAAAGGAGTACCGCGATGTCAACGACCCGGGCAACCATGAGATGTCGTTAAACACTGGAGACGCCTACTAATTGTGCATTTGACAATAGAAATCTAGAAATCAGTAGTTTTACTCATTATTATATTAATTACTGTTCCACATGATGCTTGTTGTAAAGTTTGATCTTAACGGCTGAGGTACTTCCTGGAGTCGGGTTATGGAGTCATATTTCTCCACCGACGTGGGTCGCTGGAGCCCTTTCATCGTCATCTCCAGCTCTCCAATCTTCTGGACAAACTCTGTTTGCAAGATGGAAAAGTCGTAGGTAGGAATCCTGAGTTTAACTTCGTTATGTTCTATGCTCCTAAGTGCACAATCGAATTTGTAACTGTAATCATTGTAATCATAACTGTAATCATAACTGATCATCGTAATCATACCTGTAATTAGTACTTTAATCATAACTGTAGTCACAACTGTAGACATTTTAATTGTAGCCAAAGCTGTAATCATTGTAATTGAAACTGTAATCATTGCTAATTATTGTAATCATAGCTAACCATTGTAATCGTAACTGTAATCATTGTAACTGTAATCATAACTGATCTTGTAATCATAACTGTAATCATAACTGTAAGCTTCGTATGCATCACTATCATCATAACTAGTCATTGTAATCAACTGTAATTAATTATTGTATTATACCTGCAATCATTAATGTGCTTCTGTATAGCGCCTGTTGAAGAAAACTCGTCAGAGCTGCTCCTGTGCCCTGAGAACAAAAGACCCTATTGGGACTGAATATTCTTCAAACCCTTGTGAAATAAAGCCTGTGACAGGATAAGATAGATAAGGTTGCAGTTTGTATCACAGACTCTTCCAGAACGAGAATTCATATCTGTTGTTACCAGGGCCTAAAGTAATGTGTGTTTCTGAAACAAAAGTGTGCAGTGGACATTGTTGAGTGTACAGTTGGTTTGTATGGAGTATGCATTATGAATTTCTGAGAGATTAGCCTAAGTCTACTACTACTACTAACAATATATATTCGTGTTCATTCACAAGCTGACCGACAAATCACAGTAAGCTGCATTGAAACACTGAAACATGACGGTACAATTATCAAGATCTTATTGAACACACGTCTTGGCAGCCTGTTAGGTGCCAGGTCATTTCACTGCTGCCTGCTAGGGAGTGGGAGGCTGAGTCGACCTAGAGGGGGGCTTGTGGGTATCGAACTGTGTCTTTCAAGATCTTATGTTCTTCATACAAGAGTATTACCATTCAACTATCACCCATCTCCGTACTACACTTATTATAGACAAGGGCAGTGTTGATCTTTGAATCATGAACTGCTACTGAGCAATGTTGATGTGTCAAGTCTTGTTTCTTCTTTTGCCTTTCTTTGATTTGCTCTTAATTTTCTTATAAACTGTACTTATTATTTCTTATTTATTTGTCTTTCACGTTTTCAGTTAAGGACGAAGACAGCCAGTTGCTGGTTCAACTTCTTACAAAGCACTCTGCGGCCAAGAACGCTGGTACCCTGCTGTTGGTGGAGTTTACAACTCTGAGCGAGTACCTTTACCTGCTACAAGCTTCAGCCGAGGCATTGAGCCGGTGTGGAACAATGGCTGCACTGTACCTGGCAGCTGCCGTATCCGACTTCTACATTCCCAGCAGTAACATGGTGAATCTATCATTTGGATATGGTGTTAAAAGCAGTGATGCAGTGTGAAATTAATGGAGAACACATTGGATGTGTTGATCATAATTATAAGCAGTTTCATAGATTTTAATGATAACTTATACACATATATCTTTACAGTGTGAAGTGGGTGTTAATTAAATGATCCTACAGACCAGAAAATGCCAGAATGCACCATTCTCTTTATTTCAACATGTGTTGATTATAATTATAAGCAGTTTCATAGATTTTAATGATAACCGATATATATTTACGGTCTGAAGTGGGTGTTAATGAAATGATCCAACACACAAGAGTATGCTAGAATGCACCATTCTGTTTTTACTTGAAAGTGTGTCAACTATAATTATAAGCAGTTTAAGAGGTTTAAATAATGATCGATATACCGGTATCTTTGATGTCTAAAATGTGTGTTAGTTATATGATCCAACACACAAGAAAATGCCAGAATGCACCATTCTCTCTAGTTGAAAATGTGTTGATTATAATTATTTGCAGTTTCACAAACATCAGACCTCCATTCTGCCTAAGATGGAAAATCCAGTGTATGGGTTTCTGAACTTGCTGTGTGGAAAGGTTTTTTGGATGCATGTATGTTCTTTTTAACCAGTTTGCATTTTGCAATGTGTGGAGCCAGATTAGAGATATTATTGCACAGCATACATGTTAATATTAATTGAATTCATAACGTTTTTTGAACCTTTTTGTGACCCTGTTTACTCTTTGTTTGTGCAGCCTGACCATAAGATACAATCGACCGACGGTCCGCTCCAGTTATCCCTGCAACTGGTTCCAAAGATGCTGCGTCCTCTTGTCTGCGACTGGTGTCCACAGGCTTTTGTTGTATCCTTCAAAGTGAGTTTTGCCTTTGAATAATTGCTATTGTCTCTTTACGGATTGCTTAAGTCGAACAAATTTCTGGTTAACGTGATCTTTGTTCAGTGCAAAGAGTATGGGTAGTGAGTTGATGATTTGCAAATAAACATTTCTACCAGTAACTGCTTCTTTTCATTTATATCAAGACCTGCCTTTTCTGTTAAGTGAAGCCATTGTTGATGTGGGTTTTTTTGTAGCTTGAAACGGATCCAGAGTTATTGGTGAAGAAGGCAAAACAAGCGTTGATAACATATCGCCATCAGGTACAGTGTTTCTACCAAAGTGTGGTACGCTTGTATGTACACTGGAGACCATTTGTAATGCTCTTCATTATAACCCAATTTCTGATATGACATGAAGATGGCATGCATCTTCTTGTTCTAACTCTACTCATTCACCTGCATTGGCTTCCTGTAGAATTCAGAATAAGATTTAAACTGGTCTATCTGACCCATAGTTTGAGAATTCGCATTTTACGAATTTTAAGAATTTTAAAAATTCACGAATTTTAAAATTGGAATTTTAAAATTCGTTAAAATTCGTGAAATAATAAAATAATAGAATTCTTTGCAACGAATTTTATTATTTGTTTACTTTTCAACTTTTTAAGCAAGTAGGCTAAATGTCAATGTCATAGGCAATTAATCAATCAGCCGTAAAAGATAGCTGACTAGCAACACAATAGTACTGATATTCAGTTACTGTTCTACTTGGAGTCTTGAACTTCGATTTCTATCATAGTTGGGGTGCGTGACTGTGAGTGTCAGTCAGCAGAATAAAAAAAACCACCAGTGCCTCAGCTCCATGTGACCAGTCAGTTACTAACACAGCTTGGAACTAAACATAATGGTTAAAAAGGGTTGGCAACGTTCACCGAGCTGTGTCTTCTTCTTCATCGTCCTCTGGTCCTGAGTCAGGAACAACCCACTGCTCCCACTCGACTCTGGTTTCTGTATTTTCGCCATGAAAATGTTCCAGAGTTCGGGCAGAACAACCAACAAATTCCTTGTCACAAAAAACAACACTGTATTTTTGGATTACCCTTTCCTTCTCCTCCAAAATTACTAGGCCTACATACTTCCACTCCGTTCCATGTTCTTTCATCTTTAAGAAATTAGATTTTAACTAATTAACTCGTTACGTAATAAACCTTCATATTGAATTTTACATTAAATTCTAAGCAGAAGCTTAACACAACAAATCACGACGTCATCACATTTGTTGTTGCTTACGCTGTTTTTGCAAAACGCCACTGTCAATGTGAAAAAGGCCCAACAATGGCCCAACGAATTTTTACGAATTTTTACGAATTTTAAAATAGACCAAACATTCACGAATTTTTACGAATTTTAAAACTGAAAGTCACGAATTCTCGAAACCCTCGGCACAAGCACTCCTACCTTCAATCACTACTATTTCCTAAACCCCCACACAGTCTGCGATCTTCGAGTATTTTATCTTCTCGTTAAGCCATGTTGCATTCGTATTTGCTGCCTAAGAAATGGAACCGTCTACCAATGCTTGATCTTTTTCTATTCCTTTAAAAAACACCTCAAAACACACTATTTCTCATTGGCTGTCAAACATCTGGAGATCAAACATTTCTTCACCTGACTAACCATGTCTCAGATTTTCATTTCCTGTGTTACCTTGTGCACATAACATTTTTTGTAATAATAATAATAATTATAATAATAATGGACTTCTGTAGGTAGTCCTTGCAAATTATTCCAAGTATTTTTCACTTTGTTGTAGGTCGTTATCGGTAATAGTTCTTGTTCATTTTTCTTGAAGGCCGTGATCGGGAACATCCTGGAAACTCGTAAGAAGGAGGTTGTTGTGGTGACACCATCTGACGAGAAGTGGATCCAGCTGACTCAAGCACAGGTTGACCAACCAGGTCAAGAGATTGAACGGTTCATTGTGGCCGAAATAGTTGCAAGGCACATGGCACGTGTCAACAAAGTCGTACAATCATAGTGCTCGCGTCTAAGAACTAGATCATTTGAAGGCCATTGGGATAAAAAATTGTTTTGTGCTGCCATCTGGTGTCATCATTTAGTGCTGCCATTTTCTGTGGTGATTGTTTGGTGCTGGCATCTATATGCTGATTTTTAGAACTGTCGGGTGTACAGTGTTCAAAGGAGTTTTGGATAAATGCGGAGCATTGCCATGAATGGGTGTGTAGCGAAATATTATTTATCAAATGACTTGTTAAACCGTACTTAGTTTAATAATTACAACAGACATATTAATATAGTGCTACAGGGTGGCATTGAACTCAAAATGGACCTACAATTTTGGCCAGTAGTTTTTTTACCAAGTACATGTAGACACAAGCACCATGAGTACTTTGTCATCATTTTATCGATATATACAGACCACCTTGCATACTGAACGTCAAAGCATTGCCTGCTTTCAATAGCCTACATTTCCAAGTGAAGCTATATAAATGTGTTTGATACGTTATAATACTTGGTGAATCTGAGTAATCATGGCTGTTCAGAGTGTACAGCCTTTGGTTGTAGCCATGTGTATGTGAACCTGAGTATGTCATCTCTATGTAGAGCAAAAGTGTACATTTTGTGTAACTTGTGTGGAACAGAATTGCTTTGGAATTGGCACACGAATTTTTCTTTTTTATTAAAAGTATGGTTTAAGAAGAAATGGATCATCGTGATTGATTTGTGGATGGATGGAAGATGGCTTAATACAGCGGTTCTCAACCTGTGGTCCGCGGACCACTGGTGGTCCGCGGCCATCTGCCTGGTGGTCCGCGAGCAAGGCCTACAATTTATATTTTTTATAATTAAAACATGGAAACAGACAAATTTTTTCAATTTTTTTATTTTTTTAAAAATTTCAATCGCTAGAATTGGCTAAATGGGACCATGAAACTAATAATACGCGGATTTATTCCAAAAATTTCTTTTGTATTAATTTGTTTGTGGCACAATTTTTAGTGATGGTCCGTGACTGAGACACAAAGTTTAAAAGTGGTCCTTGAGTCTCAAAAGGCTGAGAACCGCTGGCTTAATAGTATAGGGAGTTTTGTGTATGTACAGAGATAATAGAAGATTTTTGCAATAGGTTTAGGCTCTTTTTCATGCATGAATCGAAAGACTTTTTATCACATGTGTAGATAACGTCGTGGGGCGTAGTGGCTCAGTGGTAAGTTCGGCGCCTTGTGACCGGAGGGTTGCAGGTTCGAATCCCACTCTAGCCGCTGCGTACGGACCTTGGGCAAGTCCTTCACTCGCAATTGCTCGTGGCGCTTCGGCGTGAAAATTCCGGCACAGTATCAAATGCTGTAGTCGGGAGCGTCTCTGAGTAGTAGTAGACTTCGAGAGGCGCTATAGAAATATCCGGAATTTAAAAAAAAAATAAATAAAATAACAGTGAGTATATACTGATTCTCATCTGTGATTGTTCAGTGTCATTGCATAGTAAGTATCCCTGAAGCCACTGCACGACTTATTTATGCTACATATGCAGTTACATTTATAGGGAAAAATCCAATCCCTGCCAACATGCCATGAACATTCAGTGGGACCCATATGGGCTCTATGTGGATTATAGGGCCTATATAAGCCCCATAATGGGAATGCTATATTTTAAGACCATGTATACATAGATACCAGGATGCATTTTCCATATTCGTCTTGATCCTGCTCACTTATTTCCTCCAACCCAAAAGTGTACGTACGCAAAATAAATTTCTAATTATGACGTCCACATTAGCCTATTTATAACTCTGTATTGTCCTATAGTCGTCCGATGGCATTTTATTACATTATATAAAAGCCATGTGCAGTTATTCTGTGCTGTGAACGAGACACCTATAATTTGTCTATATTGGCCCTCACTCATCCTTCAATCTGGCCTAAAGTGCAGACTTTCGAGACACTTTCTGCAGCTGGTCTTCGGGGGGGGGTGCGTCAAGTGTACGTACGCGGGGGGGGGGTGCGGAAGAAAGTACGCTGGCGAACAGGGGGGAGGGGTCCAATTTTCCCGGATTTTTGCGTACGTAATATATGGATGGCCCCTAATTACTGTTGTGTATTTATTAAGCGCCAATATCGAACTGCCAAACATCAGACACAGATGAAAGTCTTCTGAGCCACTTAAAAACCTTGTTATGTAATGTTATGTTATGTTATGGTGCTGAGCAGTTGTGAGTGAAAGACTTGATCAGTGGTCCCTATGCAATAACTGTCTCGGAGACTCAACCCCATACGCGTTACAAGCCGAATGCTATCATGGCCCACCAAGTACAGACGGCAGAGAATACCCAATGCACCATCGGACGCTGTTGTAGTCTATATAGTAGTGAAGCGCCAGGCTGATGCCTAAGCGCCGTGGCGAAGTAACGCTAGCAGTTGCAGCAGCACTACCGCGCGGCACCCAGCCCGTCTTTGCTTGCCTCAGCAACAGACTGTTGCACGGTTAGGCCTCCACCTGCAGTGAAGGTAGGACGGGCGGATGGAGGAATAGCTGTTTACGAGTGCACAAAACAGGTACTTTTCGATAAACTTACTCTACAGGAAACTTCGAGCATCTTGAAGCTTATTCGGAGTTTCGGACCCATTTGCAGTGGAAATGGTCATCAAACTGTATCTCTCGCGGACTTGCGGCAACGTTATGGTAAGATTTTAGACACGCAGGCCAACGTAAGTACACAGGGCAATACAATGGTGTTAGTCTCAAGACCGCCTGCAGTCGTGCACAGAAATAAATATCTACGTAAACAGCAGCTATATAATTATATATATATGATGCGTGTAAGTAAGTACTAGTGATGGGGTGGAGTATTAGCCTTATGCATTATTCTAACGGCGCTATAGAAGTTAGATTAGTTTTTCACCATGTACCTGCACAAAATTTGAAGTTCGGGGAAGGGCGAAGTACTAGAGGGTCGAGATCTGTTGCAGTTGAGAAAAGACCAGGGTAAGTAGGGGAAACGGTCTCGACTTTTTTTGGAAGGGGTACGTCTTTATTTTTATTATTTATTCTTTAATTAAGCGCCTGCAAACGCACTGCGCTGTACATGTTATGCGATAAACCTTAACTACTAACTAACAGAACAGACAGCCTGCAATACACCTCTGAATCGGCTACCGACATGTATCTCCTAGGTTACTAACGTATAGTGCGTTCTATAAGTATCTGTCGAAGGCACTTCTCACGCCCTTAAATCATATCTCTTTTTGATAATTAATTGGCTTGCTATCGAACTTGTTCAGGGTAAGTTTTGCCCCAGTATATGACCTAGATACTGGACAGTTTGACAGACCTGGGTAAACAGCCACGTTTGTTGGTCCCACGTATTTATCAAATATCAAAATACTGTAGTTAAGTTTACCTTGTGCCCCAATAGAGTTTAGACAGAAGTTCTCTGACAGCCATACTGCCCACTTGGAGCCCATAAGATATAGGACCTATATTCCCACATGGGACCCATCTAGTGCCCATTGAAATGCTGGCAGGGCGTTCATTGGCACACCAGTGGCTAGATATTGGCCTTTGTTAAGCCCTGTAAACGTGGCAATATCAATTTTGAATATACATGTATTTCTTTACAGATATAAATTGAATGTTGAAATCTTAATTAGCTTAAGTTTATAGTTGCACTTCCCTCTGCCAGTGATGAATTGTACATACATGTATTGCAAATATAAATTATTGCATTTAAAAGATGAAGGTTGAGCAGGAGTACATCAAGAGGATCTTAGAAACGAAGAACATCGATTATGAAGAGATCGATGTCGGCGATCCACACCAAGCCAAGGAGAAGGAGTTCATGCAAGGCACACTCAAAGTAGATGACAATGGCGTTCCTCTGCCTCCACAGCTGTTCAACGATAACAAATACAGAGGGGTGAGAAACCACTTGTGCTTGGTCAGTCAAAACCGCTTGTGCTTGGTCAGTCAAAAGCTCAACTTGTGTTTTGTAAAAAAAAATTACTGTTTAAGGGGTCATACTTCTATAGTGCCATTATCATAATGAGCAAAGACATTTCTTTGCTTCTTTTCTGTGTTTGAAAACCTTTTAGTTGTCATTTTGTTTGTCATTTTGGAGCAACTCGAGTTATCTTGCAGAACTGCATGTATTCTTGTAACAGTTACAAAGCGAAACCAAAATGAGAGGCTTCTAAGTTGAACACATTCATCATTCAGTTCCTTGATGTATGATGGATTCACAAGTTACATTGTATTTGTAAATTTATATAGCACCACACAAATCAGAGGCACAGATATAATCAAGTTCAAAATTAAATAATAATACAGTAATCCAGTTTTAAAACTTTACATTGTAATCTTTTAATTTCTCCAGTGTTTAATTTTTTCAGTGTGTTCAATCTTCTTTCATTAAGAAGAGCAGTTCCTTAAGCCACCCTTGGGTATGAAATCTTAGCAACTTCATTTTCTTAGCCTTGGCATATGAGGGCAGTCTTCTCCCTTGCCGTCTCATCTTCCCACTGACAGTGTGTGGTCAGTGTACACATTATAGCTGAGCTGGCTAGGGAGTGCAGAAATCTTGACACAAATGTCTGCCCTGGTGAGGATTTGAATCCCCGATCTCTCAGTTGACAGTCCAGCACACTAAACCACTAGATTACCATGCACCCTTCCTTCATCAAGCAGTGTAAAATTCTAATACCCAGATGATGCGAACTGTATCCAAGAAATGAGAACGGTTGAAATACATATAAAAGACCGTGGGTAAGAAAAGCTGCTTTTGGTTCATTGTCTAGGATTTTGCTGGATTTTTCCATGCCGTTGAGACAGAAACCCTGTTCAGGTACCTGGATCTGGAAGCACCAAAGACTGAAGTGGAATACATACGAAGCGTGGAATTGCAGTGAAAGAGGATCCTTTTCGTTACACCTGCCTCTACTGCCAAGACTTACACAAGACCAGAATGCTGCAGAATGTTTCAAGCACCTATCTTTTGAAACTTCATTCTTAACGATATCATAAGACTATTTCGAGGCTAATTTTTCACTAGCTGCAAGTATACATATGTAAAGCTTTAAAATGAAAGCTTCTCATGTTCTGCTTCTATTGTATCATCGTTAATCAAGTTACCATAGGCAATGCATTTGTCAGTTGCCACAAAAATTCAATAGTGTGGTAAAGTAATTCAACATTCACAATGCATTTCAGTTAACTAGTTTCAGAGGTCTTGAAAACAAAGTTGAAGAATTTTTGGGTAGAGCACAAACCTATTAAACCAGAACAATCCACACTTGAATTGAAACCACGGAATTAGCAGTGAAACGGCCATGACACTTTGTCACCTAAAGGACTAAAGTTTGTACCAGTTCTTTTCAAGGAAGACATAAAATGGTCATTAGACTTTGAGTTTATAGATCAGAAATCTTCATATACGTAATTTCAAGTCTCCTTGAATACAAGATGAATTTTGTCTGAAAAACCACCCACATTTATGTTGAAGTGTACACTATTTTGTATTTGCTCTGCCGGACAGAAACCTAAGTTTAATTAAATATCCCACAGTTTTCATCATGAACATTAAAAGGTTAAAACTGTGCAGTTTAAAATGTTCAAAGCGTGTATATCACTATCGTACAAGACCTTATCAGGCACTCATCTTCAGCAGATATTTTATATGAATATTGTTTACTATTATGTGCTTTAAACAAGAAAGAGATTATGTATTTTACCGGATTATGGCACAACTCGGTGAAAGAATGGCTTGTTAAAGCACAGAGTATGGGTTCAAACCTCCCCTAAGATGGTTACTGTGTAGGGACCTTGAGGAAGTACTTCACTCACAACTGCTCAGTTCCGCTTAATAAATGCATAAAAACAATAACAATCATTGGTAATTAATTGCGTTACTTACAAAAACTGCAACAAATCTGTTTTTATAAAGACATTAAATTCTTTATCACTTAAATTGACCAGCAACATAATGCATTCTTACAGCAGATTTTTTGGCTTCTACAGAAGCTTCGAGTTGTACACAAGTCAGAAGCAACATACGGTCTTCAACAGAATTGCAAAAGTGAAATGTTGATGCAAGAAGTCGTATTCAGCTTCTACATTTACTGCTGGAACGTAAACAAAGCGATAGTGTGACAGTTAGATTTCCTACATTCATTTGTTACTACGTCTTCACTTTCTTCTCAACCAGATAAGAATAAAGGGACTACATACAAGTATCTCACAGACTGACGTCACTTTTCAAGTGATGCAATCACTCTTCAAAAACTACATACGAAGTACTAGCCTATGCTGGATTTCTGTCATCGTACAATGCTCCACACATTAACTCGGCCCTCAAGATGGATATGTGGGAAGAGCTGAGAGATAGGAAGCTCTTCCACAGTTACCCAGCCATTGCTTTCATCAGCTCTTGCCACCTCTGCGAGGACAAGTGCTACCTTCACAAGAAAAGACACCCTTCCATGCTACCTAAATCTCAACAGTTTAAAAGTACTAGTTTTATCAACTGTCAGGGTGCATCGAATTTCTAGAAAAACTCTTTGAAAAGCACAATCAATCCTTTAGTTCTTCTGAATCTGTCTTTGTAATGGTCTCCTGCGCGCCCGGTGATACCAGATCCACGGAGACGGTCTTTCGAACCATCTTTGCGTACAAACCAAACGCCAGGGCCACTACCGGCGGAATTGCCAGTATGGTGATAATATTCTGACGTATGAAGTCGGCAACTTGCTTCGCCATCTACAAGATTCACATGTAGAGAAAATTTAAGTATCATCCATAAGTATGAAATAAGTAAACCATCTTAAGTTCTCTTTCTATCTGCAGCACTTACATCATTTGCACATTTATGAGGTTAATTTAATGCTTCTGTGAGCTGCTTACACAGGCGCTATATAAATAAGTAGATGCATATCCACATACACGTTCTCCACCGATAGGCATCTGTGGTCCTTGGGGATTTGTGTGTCCATGCTTCAGAATGATCTTCCATTTAAAATCAGTACCGTGCTGCCATAAACAGCTGAAAAAATATTGGCAAATGTTTATCAGCTTTGTGAGGCCCTTTATAAACAGCCAGATACAGATGCAGAAAAGGCCCAGGCGAACATGTACAACCGGGGTGCCTATGTGCTGTTTGCGTAGTAGAAGCTGCTCACGAGGGTCGGTTAGGGTCAGGGTAGGCGCCGTGAGGGTCGGTTAGGGCTTAGGTTTAGGGTGAGTGTAGCCTATGTATTAGTGCGACTAAAAAGCTATACCTGCGAGTGGAAGCTGGATATTAAAATTCAGGGCTAGGGTTACGCACCCCGATTGTACATGATCGCCAAGGCCCATGTTGATTCCATCAGATTTTTATCTCCCAGATACGGAAAAGTTTCGTTACCTCCGCTAAGCAAGTCGCATCTTGCCTCTCTCACTTCTGTGGCGCCTACCAAAACTGAACAGCTTTTGAACGCATACTTGGTCGACGCAATAGAAATAAGAAACTAGCAGGAAAGGTACTGTGCTAAATCAAAGTATACACAATTGTACCGAAAATGACCGTATGTTCTATCAGGGTTAGACCTGGGATTAAGATTACTAAGGGATTGAAGCCAATGAATATAGGATCTTTTATCTAGACTATGTGTGTGGCTCACATCCGGGACCTTAGTAACACCGGCTAGTCAAACATGGGTCGGTTATAGCTGGCTTAACTAAATAAAAACACTTATCAATAGCTGCAGGATTTTGGCATCCTGTCTGTTACTTAGTTTCAGACTATTTATTTATTTAGACTGTCCGTAATTTACTTTAATCGCATAATTATGTCCTTATTAATAAATAAATCGCTAAAAGAATCTAGAGCGATTCCGAGAGTGTTTACTTCTGCTCTGAGCCAAGTCGCCCCTCTCCAAAAAGCCCGGATGTCACTTTTCTATAAATAGATGGCCACAGACATCGCCTGCGATGAACCAGAAAAGACGAACTCTGATTGGCTGACGCGTTGCCGCTTCATATCCCTTTTAGTAATCTTAATCCCAGGTTAGACACAAACCATCGATAGGCGATAATAGGGATAGGTCAAGCCTCATGCATCACAAACTCAAAGTCGCAAAACATTTTAACATTACACATTTTGACTACGCTACGAATGGTACATCAAAAGCAACTACAAATAAAACATTATGTACTATGTATTTACAGTTTTACTGACTTTTACACTAGTTTGAAAAGACAGAACAAGCTAAAAAAAATAGTAACACAGCCATCGACCTATATATAAGTCGATGAACACAGCTAAGACAGGGTGCCATTTCCCGTTCGCTCGGAGTACGCACCGATTAAACTGAATTGGAATTCCAAATGTTCTGGATGCACGGTAGTCTAGTATAATAGCGATAATATTGTCTTGAAGGTCAATACAGAAGCAAAGGTTCAAATCCGCGCCATGGCAGAAAGGATTTTCAAAATTGCTGTTCCAAATGTGTTCAGAGCGAACTCAACTATAGAATGAGTAGAGTGATACAGTCATAAAGACCAGGCGCTCAGGAAGTGACTTATCTTGTCATGGCATGGCATGCTTGTCATGGCATGCTTGCAATGTGCATTTGTCAGATGCAAATTCTACGCACTAGGCTATAGCTATATAATTTTATAAGGAAAATCTCAGATAGGTCGTGGCCCCTAGAGGTGCCAGTTGGACTGGCAACATAATTAGGCCTATCTATACATACAGTTTCCATATAGTGTCCGTCCTACGATAAACGCTACGTCACAAACGCTTTCTGTTCTATTGTGAAACATAAACCGGTTGTCTTGACGACGGCGGTCTTGACCAGTGGCGTAGCCAGGTTTCAACACCAGGGGGAGCGAGCACATGAAAAAAGGCCCCAACTACCAAAATAAATAATTATCGGCATTCACGTTGCAAAAATGCTTTGAATCTACATGTAATTAACACAACTAAATTTCGAAGCCACATTTGTAAAATGCTCAAATTATCTATTAGTTGTGCTATTTATTCATTCATTCATTCATTCGAGGATTTATATAGCACCTCCTCAGGGGGGCTACTCAGAGGTGCTCCCGACTCCTGCACGGCCAAACAAGACAGTTTCCAATCGAGTATAGAATGTATAAGAGGGAGTTCTCTGGAACAGGCATAGATCCGGGAAGCCCGTTCCATGCCGTCGGGCCCACCACTGAAAAACACGGTTCTGCATGATGGTGGCTGAGTGGGCAAAAGGCACAATGAGTACCAATTTGCCCGAAGATCGGAGGTGGCGACTACCATGAACTCCCAGCATGGGGCGGAAAAGGACCCGCTGATAAGCTGGAGCGCATCCCAGCAAGTACCTCCAGACCAGGGAAGCAACCCTTATACCTCCAGCATATAACCAGAGACCTGACCAAATTTTGATATTCGACCAATAGCGGACAGAGGGTGCCTTCTAACATTTTTGAGTAGGCTAGCCATGGGGAGTATTCTTTCAACCATGCGCTTCGAAATACCCTCCCGTCACAACGTGGAAACACGTACGATTTGGAAGGTGTCCAACACTCGGTGGGCCTAAGTAATTTGTTCTTCAAGTCATTGGCCATCGTTATGGCTTGGTCGACATAGCGTCCAATGTGAAGTTCGTGGAGTGTGAGGGTATCCGCAACCGTCATGCTGGGTTAAACCTCAACGGGATTGGTAACTTGGAGAGTTGTTGATTCTAGCTTTGATAATCGACCAATAGCGGAGAGAGGGGCCTTTACGGTGATAGTGTTACTACTAGTAGTAGTGGTCGCATAATTGAGCTGTTCGGACTCTACGGATGTAGTCACTGTACTGTCAGTTAAATTTTCGTTTCTTTAAGAAATGTCTAATGTCCATCTGTAAATATTAAAAATTGGAGACGTTATATTTTCATGGAATTCAAATTAAACTTTTACTAAGTTCGTCAGGGTTACGGTTATTTGGTATGCATAGCCAACGTAAAAGAAAAAAGTTAATAATTGAATTATCATATTTAGCCTAATTACCACGAAACTGAAAGTGGAAGTTAAACACAAGAACACTATCAATTTGATTATATTACTCATTGAGCTTATTATATATAATATAAAAGAAGCTACTGTCATTATTTTAGAAGATTAGGCTATAGGGCCTACTACAACCAGCTTCCGACTTGGAGTAAAGAATTTGCGCAAATATTCCCTTACTCTATTTTCCTCCCTCAAAGTAGGCCTAATACGAGCAAACCTACCTTCCCAGTCGAAGGTCGAATCGGTTTCGTTCAGGGACAAGACAACACACGTGAAACGGCTACGTAGATAGACTTTATTCAGCGCTCACTTTTTCAACCCTCAACGCAGTCGACCCTCACAGTTCCTACGAAATTGCCCTACTCAGAAGTGTTCGTCTTTTTCGTTCGTGCAATACTGCCCGACTGACTCGCACAGCGTAGTACTAGAAGTTTCAGTTTAACGACCCGTGTGACAACAAAGATCAATAGATTCGCATTCCTCCTTCATCCAGGCTTGGGACTGGTTCCGAAGCTAGAGGGGTAGGCCTATATTTAAAAAGTCTGGCAGAACGTGTGTTAGCTGGCATCTAAGGGAAGAAGCTGATTACTTAGTCAGAGACTGTGGATCCAGCCAGTGTCAATAATATATGTTTATATATATTTGTGTGTATATATATGCATACATATATATGCATATATATATATACACACACTTCTGAGTAGGGCAATAACGTCCTGACTACCCGGTTCCCCGGCCAGACCTGTTATCTCGCATCGATCGGCTAAAAACAACACAAGAACCGCTGGTAAAGGGAATACGATACCAATTAGCCGACAGTCCGACACGAGTGAATGCATTTGACCCTATCGGGGTTGACAATATGAATCTCCATATTACCCAGAGAGAATTCTACACGTTAAATTTTAAAAGATATGCCTAAACAAAGACATAGGTCCAACTTGTAGAGCGTATACCGTATTTTAACGGTCGGTACACTACTCACGTTGAAAATCGTGTTGTAATGATCATAATAATAAAAATTCAATTTAACGATTGGAATAAATAAATTGTGAACGATTGGAATAAATAAACTGTGGAAAAGGCCCCACATCTTGGAAAATGGTCTCAGGGGGAGCGGCCGCTCCCCCTGCTCCCCCCCTAGCTACGCCTCTGGTCTTGACGACGGGGATAACTAACGATACATATAGGCCTATATTATGACGTCATAATATGACGTGCAAATACACTAGTTAGACATAATTACTGTTCTTCCTTCGTTTCTGCGCTGCCCGTTTGCTATCGCAACTGGTGTGACTACACAGAATACTAACATTTCAATAAACAAAGAAGGAAAACTGGAAATTGTGTCTTTATCATATATATGTCGATCGTTGCATGTATATCTACTTTACCGTTCATATAGGCCTACTGCGAAGTCATATGGCTGGGCACCGCAATATCTGAACTGCACAGCAGAGTAAGGCAGCTATAAGAATGAACAGCCTTTATAGGATGTTGTTAAACATTGGAGTAGGCCTACAATGGACAGGTTTGGGAGGGATGAGTGTAGGGACTGATGGAAGGAGGATGGGTAGATGCAATCACCGATGCATAGCGAGAGGTAGGGGAGGTAGGCCCTATATATAGACCGGCAGATTCAGTCATCAAGGAATGACTTAATCATGAGCAGCTTCTACTACGCAAACAGCAGGCCTAAGCTTATACTATCTCTGATTTACCTAAAGGCTAAAGCAGTAACTGTTTCTAATCCCACATAATTTTATTGTTGGCCTATATACCACGCAATTATTTTCCCAACCCCCAATCATGATCGATATGCATGCATAAACATAGGCCCTATAGGCCTATATTGAACTCCGAATCGGACTTCCGTCCGGAGCTGGAAAACCCTGCAAACACACGCAGGCGCAAGTCCGATCAGATGTCTTAATATTATTGTACTGGACAGTACATGTTCAACATGTTGCTATAAAATTGTTTGCTATGCGTGCTTATTGGCATTAGGCCTAAAAGACAGGATGCATAAGGTATACACAAGTAAGAAAGGAGCGCGCGTGCAGTCGCGACCATGCACGACACAAAAATATAAATAAAAAAAACAGTAAAACCTACAAGAGGCATGGCGTTACTTTCTTCTACCGCTTGTCTGGAGGGGTAAAGCTAAAGATTATGGTACGGGTTACCGTATCATAATTATTGTTATGTCCGGCCCACACAGCCAGCGCACTGGACCCATTATGATCTCACACAGATGCCCTAGTGACACACTAATTGACAGCAATGGATACACAATGGTCCCAATACACATAACCGTAAGGGAATTCAGGTAGACAGACGATGTCATGCCCTCTTTATTCCGGAGGTCATGACAAGGTCACTACGGAAGAACAACCCATGTCGTACGCACCCTACCCATTTCAACCCATCACATTACGACTAGAGCCTTTACCAAAGGCCAAAAAATGACACTAGATGTCGGTGGAATTGCTGCTCTTCCACGCTCGTCTTCCTGAATTGAACTACGAAGCATGATGTGTAAATTGGTTCACTAAACAGACAATAAATTAATTTGTTTGAAAAACTACAATAGTTGAAGGTAAGATCTCATTGAAATCTGCTGAATGAAAACTTTCCTCCCATATTTATTTACACTAAAGAGAGTTCCCTTAACATGATTGGCTTAAATGAAAATTGGACAAGACTAGCTAGGATTATAATTATAATGGCTGGCATATACAACAACTTTCTGTGGCCAGTGAACAGTGCGTAGGCCTATATAGGAAGAGAGGGGATCGAGGGTAGGAGGGAGACCTAGGCCTACATTACGTTGGGCTGTGTTTAGGTTGAGAAATGTGAAAGGGACAGAGTTGATGGGCCAGAATAAGATTTTTTTAACACATGGAACATTAGTTTTAAATAGAAAGAAGCGATGCGATAGGCCCTAGATCATAGATGATGGAGCTTGACGCAGAAGATGGTGGAGAGCGACTGGAAGGAGAGAGGGCTGGAGAATTTGAATATGTACCGGAGGCACTATATGTATGTGCAGAAATTTTCTTGGCGAAAATTAGACACATGAGCAGTCAAATTTGTGTCGTGAACGGACAAGTTGCATTGCGGTAGCTAATTGCTATAGAGTTTACGAGACAGAGACAGTATACAAATTACGGTAGGCCGACTGCCTAATTAATCGTGTCTGCCGTTTCAGACCTCACATAATTATATAAGACTTATCGGACAGGACAAACGATTGACATCTCTTAGCAACAGAATGTCGCATCAATAATTAATAAGTCACCAAGCTGTAATAATTGTTTAGAGTTTAGACTATGACAAATAATGTTAGAAATATTATAGCGCTATCGCATAATGCAAGACTGGTCGCTTCCACATTATAGATATATATATATATAATTGAAGATTATATATACATATATACATATATATATTACGTGCAAGCTAGGTTACTTCAATTGCCTGCGTTTGTGGGTCGGCATGCAGAGTATATATATAATTGAAGATTATACATATATACATATATATATATTACGTGCAAGCTAGGTTACTTCAATAATTGCCTGCGTTTGTGGGTCGGCATGCAGAGTTCAGTTCAGTTCTGCATGCCAACCCACACACACAGGCAAGCAACGTATCGTACTTGCACGTAATAAATATGTATAATTTAAAAAAATGGAAAATAGACTGAGCGAAGACCATAGGCGCCAACCTTTGTTTTTGTCTCTGATCAGTGCATGGGTCCTCCCTCCCTTTCCCCATTCCCCTTCCCTTAGGTATACGTGCATTCATTTTAACCACGCACCCACTGAACTTTCTCTCTGGGTGCATTCGCACCCAAGGCTCCCAAAGAGTCGGCGTCAATGGCGCCGACAGTCCCGAAGCCCAAGCCCTTTAAAAATTTGCGCTTCTTTTTCCTAATTGTTATTCTTGAAGATAGATTTTGTGTTACAGATAGCGAGTCTGTTTACTGCACAATCTGTCTTCTCCGCAAAATTACAGCATTCGCCACCATGAAGGCGATCGTCTCACAAAATAATGGATGTTCGCTAGCTTTTAGGCCTAAATAGAAGATGTCCTTTAAAGTTTAAACGTTTTGCGTAAAACCGTCGTTAGAAAGTTAGCAAATTAAACGAAACGAAATCAACAAATTTTTGTCTGTGTTTGTAAAAACTAACTTCCCTGAAATTGTCATTAATCGAATGCACCCAATAATTATAAGACTTAAAGAATGCACTTACTTACTCACTTAATTTCAGCCGTTGCCATCCAAAGATTTTACGAACCGTGAAACCCCAATGAGATATAATATATACCTCTATGGAACATCTTTGTTGCCATCCATGGACATTCTCTATGTTGATTATCGATTATCGATTAACTATAATTAGGGACAGTAGAAAATCACGAAAACACGGCAAACACGGAAGCCGTGTTTTTCGGCATTTGCCGTGTTTTCCGTGATTTTTGACATTTGCCGTGTTTTCGTAAAAAATGCCGTGTTTGTTGCAATTTTTTTTGGTTGTGGCAGTTTAAAGTTTTGCACAGTCGAAAGTATTTGAGCTTGCTATTCGATATCTGTCAGTTCCTGACAATTCTGTTGAGGCAGAACGGAGCGTTAGTCAATACACACTGGTGAATGCACCTCAGCGTCAAAATTTGACAGATGACAATTTAACGCTTCATGTTGTGATGGCATTCAATACTCGCAGCTAAACTGTTACATCAAGGAACCAATGACTGACAAATGGTTGACAATTGTCAATTTGTCAATGAACAATGAATATGAAAGATAAACATATAATGTGTTACAAGAAAACTGTGAAATTTTGATGCCGTGTTTTTGCCGTGTTTTTCGCGATTTTTTTAAAAAGTATGCCGTGTTTTTGGCATTTTTTTACCGTGATTTTCTACTGTCCCTAACTATAATCTCTTTGCTTGACATCAGACACGTGACGTCACGGCACATGACAGCGTATATAGTGTTTAAAATTAAATTTATACTGTTTCACGATACCTACGACTCTAATCTTTGATAATACTGACAACCAGGGCCGATGAGAGCGGGTGAAAGGGGTTGGCTGCCCCGAAGCCCAGTTCCATGGCAGGGCCAGGAAATGTGGGTTTTGGCCCAGCGACAATGGCCCGTTGGCCCTTGACGAGTAGGCTCGGCTTAGCCAGGCTAAGTTACCCTAAAGAAAGCTATCGAAGTCGTGCAGAAGCTAAATCTGACAGCAGAGACTCGATCGGATCTCAACGGCATTGAAACCTAAATCATCTGTTTATAATGGATTTATGGGCCCTACGCCTATAGCATGTCGATTGTGCTAAATTTAACACTAAATAGACAGGCCCTATAACCTATTCGCACTTAAAGTGCATATATAATTATGGCATAGTATGTAGTAGGCCTAATTAACACGAAGTATAATATAGGACTAGCCTACATGGAGTAATTCACATCGGCGCCCTTGATATAGCCTACTAGTCGTAGCTAATGCGATAGATATCCGTTACGTACGTTTTCAGATTCTCGCGCTATAGAACCCTAAGGGCTGTCAGTTATAGTTGCTCTCGAGACATGGATCATCCCATTGCCTTCTAGGCAATGATCATCCGTGATAAGCCTATAAGCCGCCTGCGCCTAAATATAAACCCGACAAAGACTAATTTTATATGGCTGGGTACACGTCAGCCCGAATCCCCGAAACCCGAATCCCCGAAAACGATGAAAATACACTAAAGCCCGATTTCCGGAAAACAACTTATAGAAAGTGCCGAACTCCAGAAAACTATTCAAAGTTAAATTGTAAACTCTTATAGGCCTACATGACAGACCTATAGCGTGGCCTTGATGTACCTCGATATAATGCATATTCAAATGTTTATTTGTAATTTTAATAATAATAATAATAATAATAATATTTATTCTTTAATTAAGCGCCTGCAAACGCACTGCGCTGTACATGTACATGTTATGCGATAAATCTTAACTACTAACAGAACAGACAGCATGCAATACACGGCGCAAATTGCAGCCTACAAAGCATGTCCGCCTATGGGACTCGATCTCTAGCTGTACCTCTCGCACTCTACGCCAGATATTATCCAATGCGCTATCGGGCATAGCTATAGTCTAAAATCGATCCGGCCGAAATTCGTTTCGGGGATTCGGGTTTCAGGGATTCGGGCCGCACCCACGACAGCGGCTTACTAGGCTAGACTTAGTCACCCTAGTAGGCCTATCTAGTTATGCTCGAGGTCCTGTACTGGTTCCCTGGTTGTCAGCGTATTGTATACAGGGTTAACTGTCTGGTGTTCCGATACCAGCTGGGCTTTGCCCCAGGTTATCCGCGTGTCTTATGCTGACATGTACTGGGAACCCAGGGTAGCCACCCACCTCCCCCTTCGGGAGGGTGGTGTTCGCAGTGCCGCATGCGCGGCTACCATTGCAGTACTGTCTCAGTGGTCGGCCCAACTATCTGGAACCCTCTTTGATACTTTTGAGTCTCAAGGGTTGCGTCTGCTTCCCAGAACCCTCTCTGATGCCTTCTACACATAGGCGTAGCTACATTGAGGCAAGAGGAGGCAGTTGCCTCCCCTCTTGGTCTTATAAATTTAAAAATTTGCCTTGAGTTAGAGCCTTGCACCTGGATGTTGCCTCCTCTTGAACGGTGAATCCTGGGCCAAGAGAAGAAATTTAAGAACAAATCCCAAAAGTCATCAAATGTTTTGACAGAAATCTCCCAGAAAAGGTCATAAAGTTTTTTGTGCAGCAGCAATCTCCATAAAAGGTCATCAAATTTTTTGACAGAGAAATCTCCCAAAAAAGGTCATCAATTTCTTTGGGTAGCAATCTCCAAAAAAGGTCATCAAATTTTTTGTCAAGATTTTTTGCCTCCTCTTAATTTTAAGTCTGGCTACGCTCCTGCTTCTACATGCTTAAAAAGTCCTGTTCGGCGTGCTGGAGCACCTCTGAGTAGCCCGCACCCTAAAGAGGTGCTATACAAATGCTTGAATGAATTAATAGTTTCAGCTGGCAGCTGGTACAAATTAAAACACAACCAATTGTAATCCCAGCTGCACATTAATTTTATCTAATGCAGGGCTTTTCAAACTGTTCCGCGGACGAAGATGGGTCCGTGAAGGATATTGCGGGATCCGCGACAGCGTTCTGAAAATATTCATGAACACTTGGCGACGATGAGCACGAATACATTTTCCATGGTCTGTTGTCAATGTTAGTCCATTCGTCAATGTTACTCCAAGTCTTCTTATCTTCTCGTTCATTTTGTCTATCCAGCGCAGTCTTGGTCTTCCTTTGTGTCTTTCCTTCGAATCTTGTATGTAGTGTAAACGTGTTGGATTCGATCAACTGGCATTCTCTCCACATTGTAATTCAGGGCTTCTGAATATCCATTGTTGTCCCACAAGGCAGTCAACATTTTGTTACGTTTTGCGACAACATATCTGTGTGAAGCAGCCTTTTCAATGCATCCGTGTGAAGCAGCCTTTTCAACACTTACTAATGTGAAGATTAAGTACAGATCTAGACTTGTCGTTGAATGTGACTTGTGTAGGCTATGTGTGCTTAACCAACATAGTAGCACCAAGAATTTACAGTTTGTGCAAAGCAAGCATGTCCTTCCCACCGATATTACTGGTTTTTTGCAAAACTGATGTTGCTGATTTCTTTAAAAATGACGTGTTCCATAATTATTACAGGAAGTTAATAACAATTAATATTCCTTATCATTATAAGCAAGCTTCTATTGCGGAAATATTCTGCCTGTTGTTTTGATTAAATTTTAAGTGATAAATTTGACTTTTTAAATAGGCCCTGCGAGCTATGTCTAGAAAAAACTAAGGATCCCTGGTCCCAAAAGTTTGAAAGCCACCGATCTAGTGCATATTCCTCAAGTCTTTGAAATCCGACATCCAAAATACATAGTTGAAGAATCCAACTGCTTGAGAAACAGAGGCAAAGAAACACGAGGCTCTGAAGGGCAGGTACTGTGACAGTCTGTTCCAGATGAAGGGAAAAATACAACACAGTATTTAATAATAATAATAATAATATTCTTTATTATTTAAAACTGACAGACGCAGTAAGATTACATTGAAACATGAAAGTGCAATCAAGATCTTAATTAAACACGCGGTTTGGCAACCATGCAAGGCGCCGCCCTAGAGGGGGGTTATGGGTATCGATCCACGTACCTAATGCTCTCCTGGCCATGAGTGTTACCATTACTCTATACCCCTCCCCTAATGCAATATATTACAAAACCAGTTAGTCAAGGGAAGTTGTTTCTCACACTGTGACAAGTATTACTTAATATATAACTCTGGTTCAACTATTGATGTCTGGCACGTAAATTTCATATTATAGAGTTACTAATTAATAATAATTATTAATTAATAATATTCATTATTCTTATTCAGGAGTTCTTAAGAAGATGCAAGAAGTCCAATCACGCAGAATCGTGTGTCCTTTTGGCTTGTTTCCAGTTCTTTCACCTCTTTCATCTTCTACTGTGGTTCATCAGCATCCCCCATTTTCTGCATCTGTATCCAGCTGCTTCCTATTCTGCTCCAACTTCTTTTCACCCTGTGCCTCGGCCTTTGTCTGTCACGCCTACAAAACACAGAAGTCTTGTATTTTTTTGTACATTGGTATTGTTATTACACATTTATTAAGCACCACTATGCAACAACTACACATTAAATGATGGTGCTGAGCAGTTGTTGGTGAATGACTTGCTCAAGGTCCCTGCACATTAACTATCTCGGGGAGAAGGATCAAATGCGCAATATCCATCTTATCTGGGTTTAACTTTGTATCATAATTAACTGCACACAATCTGTGACATGATGTATTTTGGGATCAATGATCAAAGGTTACATGATATTCAATGTGCTAAGCAATATTTCTGGCTGAAGAACGATAATTCTGATTCTAAAATTGTTCTCTTTCTTTTTTAGCTGTGGCTGGACTGGGAGCACTCCTGAGTAGGTGTCTTGAAGGGGCGCTATATAAATTTTCAGAATGAATGAATGAATGAATGACAGAAGGAGCAGAGAACATTGTTCTCTGCTTCTCTTCCATTTACTTTCTAATCTGCACGACACATTAGCTGACTAGTTTGAGCACTCACCATTCAACAAGGAGCTCATGGCACCCCGAGGGTTTATGTAGGGACCTTTTAGCAAACCTTAATGTACAATTGCTCAGCCACTGACTGATGCTTTGTTTTTTGGATAGTGGTAATTAAAAAATTTAAAAATACTAAAAGCTACTAAATCTATAATGAGAAGTAAGAAACTCTGCAGGTGCTGTAAATATGTTCAGTTCCATCACACCAATCACTGTCATCTAAGATAATACAGCATCATTTCAGAGGCATTGTGTAATTTTCATATAGCGCATATGAATCCTCAAACGTTTTGTCCTTCCCACAGTGGCTTGTATGTTTTTGCGGCTCGGATTGTCAGCTCATCATCCTGGAGATCTGGCGAGTCAGTGAGAAGCGATTCCCAGTTTGCCTCAAACCACATCTGGAACCCCATATTTGGTCCTCTCCAGGGAAAGAGATGAGAAACAGATGTTAATGTCACTCAGATCAAAACTTCTGATTCATCTGTTCCAACCTGCTCAACCAGCCGGACTTCTGCTTTCACTGATATCTCGTATATTAACCCGGCTTCTTCAAAGAATTGCGATTTCTGACTACAGTTTCACAGATACAGGTTATTGATTGATACTTGTGCACTATAGAAGTCACTGGATTTGATGGAGTAGGGAATATTACTCTAATCCGATTCAAGATTTTCTACATGACCACGATATGGCACGGACTGTTCTTGAGCAGTCTTCAGCTTGATACTACAACTTTATTACAAGATTAGAAGTTCAGTAGAACATTCTAGAACAGTCTCCTGCTCAATTAAAACTTTATTAGAACATTCTGGAGCAGTCTCCTGCTCAAATTAGATCTTTATTAGAACAATATTAGAACATTCTTCTGTTCAACATTATAGCTTATTAGAACAATATTAGAACTTCATTAGAACATTCTGGAGTGCAGACTTCTGCTCAACATTTGAACTTTATTAGAACAATATTAGAACTTCGTTAGAACATTCTTCTGCTCAACATTATAACTTTATTTGAACAATATCTGAACTTCATTAGAAAATTTTGGAGCAGCTGTGCTCAACATTAGAACTTGATTAGAACAATATTAGACCTTCATTAGAAAATTCAGGAGCAGTTTTCTGCTCAACACTAGAACTTTATTTGAACAATATTAGAACTTCATGTTCTGCTCAACACTAGAACTTTATTGAAAAATCTCAGTTCATCATAAAGTTTTTCCTGAAGAAAACTCAAATACTGTAGATGACATAAAGGAAAGAAGAGTCATTACATAAGATAACAGTGGGACATGGTAACCGATTGATCAGACCACCCACCTTCTAATGCGGAGAGAACGTTTCCTCCAAGACAGTTACTGTGTAGGGACCTTGAGCAAGGCCTTCACTCATAATTGCTCAGTGCCATCGAGTAATGACTGGCCATTCTATAGTGGCACTTAATAACAATAATAATAGTCAATAATAAGAATAATATAATAATAGGAACTACCTTCGTAGACGGTGCCGATGTTGGTCGAATGAATGACAGCTGCAAGTCTCTGCTGGGCTTCAAGGTCAAACTGTTGCTCACCCGACTTAGTTTAGTTTTCTCCATGCTGTTGATCGCGTTGGTAACGCTCATTGGGTTTGCAGTGGACAGTTTCATACAAGAGGCACTGGAAACCTGTCAACACAAAATAAACACATTAGAACCGCCACTCAGAAGGCCAATGCAAAGACAGAGAGACAGAGACAAAGACAAAGAGAGAGAATTAGACACACATAAGCAGGAAAACACACAACGGGAAAGACAGAGAGGGGCAGGTAGAGCAATGGATAACACACTGGCGTGAAGAGCAGTAGGTATCAAGATCGATTCGCATAGACCCCGTTAGGTTTATTCAGCCTTCCACTTGCTAGGTGGCGGCGGTGGTGAAATGAATAGTAGGCCGTGCTTGGCGCCCTGTTGGCTGCCGAATAAAACAGTTATATTCGACGCCTGTAAAACTGTTATCATGTGCTTCTACTGTATACATGTATGTAAGGTGCCCTGCGTGGCTGCCGTTTCTACTATATGTATGTTCACTGTACAGCGCAGTGCGGTTAGCAGGCGAATAAATAAAGAAAGATCATTGTTATTATTATTAAGAGAGACAGACAGAGACATACAAATAGAGAAACCTTAAATGGATTCTTGTTGCTTGTCGAGGGCTGTGAATTCAGTGGTTCTTTCGATTTGCTGCATCGTCTTACTGGCAGAATCTTACCTGCCAGACAATATTTAACATTCACCAAGTTATACCATGAATATCTATTAGAAAATATGAATATTTCTATGCATGTATGTGTGTATGCCTGTGTGTGATGTATGTATGCATGCAAGCTTGTACTACATGCGTGCACATATGTTATCATATGCATATATAAATGGTAACGAGCATACATGTCGGTATGCTAGTTATCATCTATACTGTATATGCAAGCATCTATGCATGCACGCATTTATAAATGTATGAATTTAAGTATGTATATGTGTGCATTTGTTTATAAGTAAGCATGCATGCTAGCATGCACTGCATGTATGCAGTTATGAGCTGGTATTTATGGATATATTTATTCGATCACTGATATAGCTCCAGAAGTTTTAAATGATGTTTAGGTTTAAAAACAGAAACACAAAAGAGTGCAGCATAATTACTCACAGAGCACCTGTCTCCGTACCACCATCCTCCTCTTCTGCCTCACGTTTTCCATCCATCACTGCATCTTCATCATTTGCGTCTGCGTCATCATCATCATCCGGACCTCGTTTCTGCATGATCAAACTGACTGGCTGCCTGTTTTCCAAATGGTTCCGAGCCACTCCTGAAAACCAGAAAATCTTCGGATCATCAGACAAATTCGACAAGAGGCATTACATAAATTAATAAATACAATACAATACAATTTTTGTTAAAGACATACCCTAAGAGGCTAATAGAGCCATGCTCCCATTTACTTGGGGTGGACCAACTGAACATGAGTCAAATCTGTTTGAAACTATCTCGTCTCGTCTAAGCGGCAAGCTGCAAAGTAATCCAGCATCACCGTCATCATCATGGGAATGAAGTTTTAGCAACTTCATTTTCTTAGCCTCTGCATACATGTGTGCATGCCATGCATGGACAGTCCTCTACCTTGCTGGCTGGTCTTCCCACTGACAGTACACATTCAGCGCACTTGCTGAACCCAAATTAGCAATAAAAAACATCATGATGCAATTAGCAAATAGTTTTCTGAAACTATAAATTCGGTGCAGAATGCACTGCAAACTTGATCATCAGTTTCTGTTTTTCCACTTCATCGAACTTCTATCCTTCGACCGTCCACAGGCCAAATGCTCTTCGAAAAGGTTCACCCTCCAAAATTACTCCCAGGAGAATAAATAACATGGAGAAAAGATCATATACTTGTCAGCTCTATCAAAATAGAAGAAGAAATGAAGCACAGTCCCAAGTCCAAAAGTTCAGGAGGGTGGTTTGCCAGTTTTATTCGTTGTTGTTCTGATCAGAGAAACCTGAAGCCAGATATTTATAAGCAAGTCAACAGAGAGGAGTCTTAAGTTTGGACCTGAATTACATAAAAGAATTGACAGAATGATGAACTGAAGCTTATGACCAGCAACTGAGAAAGTTCCACGAGCCCAACACAGCAAGAGTCACGGCAGTAATTGATCAAGTACACTATATAATAGTAATGAATGAACCCACCGCAGTTACATCAGAACTTACACTGTAGCACCATAAACAGTAATCATGTATTGGATTGCATAGCAGTCTACTTCAGGATGAAGATTCAACAACAACCACTTTATGTACCGGGGTAATTTTAAAGATATTATTACTAATTAACTAAATTTCACTTCCTTCGACATTCAGACTATTCAAACTGGTTTTTCTTCCAGAAGCTTCTACACTTTTTTTACCTTGTAAATTCCAAACTTACCTTCATTTTAATTAACTCCTTTTGACGATATTTTACCTAAAACTTGGTTCGTTCAGTTCTGCAGATGTTTCCAAGTGATGTTACGTGATGTAGCTCTATGGTTGGAGTTCGACTGCATATCAAGACTCAGAAGTTCTACAAAACCCCTGAAATAATGTTGGCTCCAAGTTTTCCTGAAAGTAATTTTACAGTCACTGTGTACGACCTTGTGAATGTAACAAAAGCAACATAAAAATAATAATAATAATAATTAAAATCTGGTTCATAAAAAATTCGGCCAAACAATCAAAGACAACCAGTGAACAGTTTTCATGCACAGATATCTTATCGAATCAAGCATGAAATGATGCACTCACGTGGTCTGGTAGATTCGCAACGGTCGTCCAGGCACAACAGAACTGTTCCGAACGAGTCGACGACAAATGGAGATCCCTGACCAGAAAACCTATGAAGCAAAATGATGACCACAGCCTCTGTATGATTTGGCATCAAACTTAGATGCAGCAGAACCATTGATTTCCAAGGCACATATTCGCAAGGACACATGCACATGTATCTTACCTTGCCTAGCTTTACGTTACCTTGCCCTGCCGTCCCTTGCATGTATGTATATAGTTAGCAATATAGCACCTTTTAGAACCTTTCAGAGTTGCTAAAGATGATAATCTAATCTGTAAACTTTATCTGATCTGTCAGATTTTGACCTGGTTTCTCCAGTAAATTATCATTTTTAATTGCGATTTCACTGATGTCCTTAATGCAATAACTTCTATTGTGCCATTATCATGATGTCCAGGACATCATGATAATGGCACAATAGAAGTTATTAGTTTGGACAGATTAGATTCCAGAGCTCCTTTAGTGCTTGATGCACACGGCATCAGTCAACTGTCCCTTCTACACCAAACTGCATTTTGAATCATTACCCTTGGCAGAGAAGCAGTTGAGATATGTGAGGTCTGCCTCAAAGACCGGAAGACAGGCTACAGAGGATAAGCATTTGGGAAAAGATGAGGTTTTAACCCACACTTTACCTTACACACTGAGCCACAATACTTTGTAAAGTAAAAAATGGATCACTTATAATGCAAATCTGCTACAAGGAAGCTCTGGAATATACAAAACACACAGAACAATCTTCACCCTATTCCAACGTTAGAGAGACCAATGCTACACAGTTCTTATCATGGGTCATCTCCCAACCTACGGTAAGCTTTGGAAATCCTTGTCTCATCAATGGACTGCTTGGTAACCTATATCCTAATTAAGAATAGACATGTCTCAAAATTCCTCATCTCGATAGTGTCCTCTTTGACGATATTATAGCAGACGGGTTCCGACTTTCAGCTAGCCATGCACTTGAATGTCATTCATTAATCTGTCTCCTATTAATGTCTGATAATAAGAATAATTTAATTTTACCTGATCGAGGTGAGCGAAGACTCAGCACTGAGAGGCAGGTGGTCACAGCACAAGGCCTTCTAAGCAGATAGATTCAGCAGATGAAAGCCCAAACGCTGGTCCTCTGGCACCTCTAAAAACAAACAAGCACCACTGTATTATCTTTAAAAAAAATTAAAGTATTAAATCATCGATGACAACTGAAAATGAATAGATATATAATAGCACCGAATAACAACAAGTGAAGGACTTGCTCAGCGTCCCTACACAGTAACTGTCTCAGAGGAGGAGGCTCGAACCCATACTCTCTGCATTACAAGGTGAAAGCTCTAACCAATCGGCTACTGTGTCCCACAATGCTCATGAAATGTTTGTCCTGCAAGAGAGCGCTATGGTAGGTGGCAAACCAATTCAAACAGAAATGAGACATCAGAAACAGTTTCTAAAAGGTGTTACGTAAATTTGTACCTACTTATGCTTTTGAGTGTCTTTTTGGACAGTATTCGATATCATGCTATCACAACCCAACAAACATTTCGAATCTTTGTCTCAAAGACTGATCTGCATTTCAGTCTCCTCAGTCCTGGGTCGAGGCACCTTTGGACAGCTGCCCATAGACTCCCAATTGTCTCCCACAATTATGTGTACTACTACAGCTTCGTCCATAAGCTTTGCCTATGTTTGACCCACCAGCTGGAATCATCTTTCTTGAGAGCTGCGGCTCCAGCTCCTCAGTTTGTTCCTTCCACAGCTTTGCAAGTGCCTGAAGTCTGTGTTGTTATACAATAATTTCACCGGTTTGGGTCGGAAGCACAAGTGATGAGTTTGTTCTTGAAATGGCGCTTTATAAAATTAATGTCAGATTACAACTACAACGATAGCTGCCTCAAAATTCACTTTGTTCTAGAATCTAGAGTTTAAGCTCCAGAGAGACCTTGACAATTAACCCTTCATGGATCTCCTCATGTAGGGAGTTGGCACCAATCCACAACGAATTTCACATTGTGTACCTCCTGGATGATGATTTCTTCAGATTAGCCTTGAAAAAGCTGCAGACTTGGATGTCAGAGCAAGTGTTTGCATGCACGACTGCACGTGAATGTCATAACTCATGTATGCTAAGAAAACAATTTTGGACACATCGTTCCTAAAATGGAGCTATATAAATATCTTTAAAATACAAGGACAAAAATGCCACATGATGTAATAATCCCACAACCATGCAATCCATTGCATGAGAAACTAGCATCGGCCAATGGTTTCCATTACACCATCTTTCTGGAATAGTTTTGACAGTTGCTAAGTTCTGCTTGAAGCCAATAGCAAAACTTTTCTCGAATATTAAAGGCTCGCTTTTTTCCATCTGATTGATGTACAAAGCACTTCTGAGAAATTCTTTTGGGGTGCTATATACAAATGTTGGCAATAATTTCATTTACAGTAACACATAACTTATCAAGTCCAGCATAAAGGAACAGTTGACAGCAATGAAAATTTTAAACCATCAGTGCTGGAAGAACTTAAACCAAACACAAGCAAGCATTTTCTACATACTATTTCAGGCAGCCCATCACTGTAGTAGCTTTTGCCATTCTTCACAACGATCTTATGAGCAAATCCTTATGACCGCAAGACCCAGAGTATTCCACTAGGATCGAAAAGTTGAAAGCTGAAACTTCTTCATGCTGTAAGTTCTTGTGTTCAATGCACGCACGACAGAGTTCCAACTTGGCTGGATAATACATTAACAAAATAACAACTTTCCGTTACAACAGCCTTAACATAAGATCATCTAAAACATATACTAGGCGGTGACACACTTCCAATCGAAGCATTAACACAATACATATTACAGTGTGGACTCATTAATTTTATTCGCTCCCAGTTTACGCGCCATTCTGCTTAATTCAAAGAGGTGCTATGCCCCAAATGCTGTTAACTTAATGCACCATATTAGTTAAGGTGCCATGCAAGAACTGCAGTGTAGCACTGAATATTGAATTTTGTAATCGAGAATTTATACAGCACCACTCAGAATCAGAGGCGCTCCCGACACGGGTCAGTGTCACCTGCGGAACTGGACAGGAGGGAGAGAGGAGGTCAAGTCTAAGAGCCTGAGGCAAACGGTTCCAGCTGGAGGGGCCCACAACAGCAAACTCTGAGACTGGGATGTAGCAGCGTGCATCCAAGGAAGTTGGAACCAACAAGTGGCCATGGGCTGATGACAGGAGGGAGTACAATAGGCCCTGAGATACAGTGGAGCAGAACCAGCAAGACAGCTACGCATGAAGAAAAGGACCTCAAATTGGATGCGTTGGTGCTAGGGAAGCATCGTAGAATGGGATAATGCAGACAGGACCAAAGATTCACTATCTTCGGTCCTATCTGCCTTATCCCATTCTACGATTCGGGTCGACCTCTGCGAGGACGGGTGGCCAGTCTTCTACATCAACGCCTTACCTTCCCTCTGACAAGGTAATGGCAATTTACTATTTTTCTAGCAAAGTTCAATATAAATGTATGCAGTTCTATAGCAACCGCCTTTTAAACGCACCAACTTCACGGAGGTGGGGCAGATTTGTTTAGTCTACGAAACTGTCTTACCATCGCAACATTGAACCCCACGAGCACTTCCCTGTACAGCAAAGTCGCCACTGAACATACTTTTTCAATTTTAAAGAATTTTACTACACTGGAAACATGGCATTGTGCTTCTTGAAATTTTAAAATGTTATGCTGCACAGTTCCAATTTCTGGCGTTCGGCTCGTCACGTGATAGCAAGGACCAATAGACCAATAATTATCACTCCTTGTCCAAGGATTCTGCTAGTAAGCTGCAGAATCCTTGGACAAGGAATGATAATACCACAGACATTTAGTATGATACGTACACTTCCTAAGTTTATTAAGCAGAACCAATATTCATCATCACCAGAACCCGATTATCGCTACTGACATAGGACTATAGCGCCTATAACTAACTTAAAACCTGAAAATATTATAGTTAAAATAATCGTAACACTACGGTTGAATACAATCAACGTATCCGTAAACCCCAAATGTTAAAGCGCCAGATAAAAATTAAGCGCAAGCAGGGCTGTAGTCGAGCGTATACGCGGGTATACAGCGTATACTTACCTCTAGAGAAATTTGAGAGCGTATACTCACGGCTGTAGACGAGGGTATACGCGGGTATACAGCGTATACTTACCTCTGGGAACGAAAATTTTTCAAAAAAGAGAGGTTTTTTAAGGTTTTTAGGGGGAATGACTAAGAAAAAAAAAAAAAAAAAAAAAAAGTCATCAACTTTTTCAGAGACAAAATCGTAAAAAGTCTGAAAATTTTCAGAGAATTGGTGAAAAGTCTGAAATTTTTTCCTAAAAAAGGTCTTCAAATTTTTTTTACGCCGCTGGTCACCGGTAGCGTATACTCACCTCAAATTTTACCACTACAGCCCTGAGCGCAAGATGTGTCCCGAAGTTGTCACACGGACGCTGATGTCTATTAATAATAACTATTAATAGAGATCAGTGTCAAACGAAGGTCCTAAAGTCGGGTTGCCAGCTAGAGACCTGCAGAGACAGAAAGATTTAAGCCAGGTTGCTGAAAAGGTGTGGGCGAACATGTACAATCGGAGTGCCTAACCCTAGCCCTGAATTTTAAAATCCAGCTTCCACTCTCATGTAGGCCTATAGGTTTTTAGTTGCACAAATACACAGGCTACACTGACCCTAACCGACCCTCACGATGCAAAGACACACCCAGGTCGTAGACTAGTACTGTATACATAATAATAATTATTATAGGCACCCCGATTGTACATGTTCGCCAAGGTGAGTTTAAAACCTGGAAATAATAATAAATATCATTATTATGCTTCGCAGTTTGTAGGCCTATATTTCTGCAGCCTCGTCCATTTATTAATAAAATTATATTAAATTTAATTAATTTATTATTATTAATATTATTATTCTTGCCGTTGTTATTATTGTTATTATTATTGTTATTTATTATTTTACCTGAGGTAGGCCTACACCATGTAATCCCTCAGGATTTAAAAATTAGGGATATCATTATATATTCTGGTTTGATAATAATAATAATAATAATAATAATAATAATAATAATAATAATAATAATAATAATAATAATAATGCCATAACGTCCTCACACGCCTCTGACTGGTTACATGCTCTCCCGCTCACCGCATTCGGCCTCAGGCTGATCGAGCGACGAGGCCGTGCGCGTGGCGGTCGGCCTGCGGTTGGGCGCAGTCATTTGTGAACCACACACTTGCGCATGCGGCGCCCCCGTCTCAGCAAGGGGATCGCACGGCCTCTCGTGTTCACTCGGTTTCGGTCGACAAGCCAGACACAGCGCCATCAATGACCTTATTCACCGCACTCTTAATAGAGCGGGTACCCCGGCGATCAAAGAACCATCAGGACTGACCAGATCCGACGGAAAAAGGCCGGACGGCCAGACTCTGATCCCTTGGAGTGGCGGACGCCCTCTGATATGGGACGCGACCGTGGTGGATACGGTAGCCGCTTCATATCTTCCCGAGACAGCGATCACGGCCGGAGGAGCAGCAGAAAGGGCGGCAACAAGGAAGCACGCCAAATATTTAGAACTAGAAACGAGATAGGCCTACACCTTCGTGCCGATCGCCGTGGAGACATTGGGCCCTACCAACAAAGAAGGTCTCGCCTTCGTTTCTGAAATCGGCCGCCGATTAACGGCAATCACTGGCGAGGCCCGCGAGACAACCTTTCTCTTCCAGAACATTTCAATAACAATTCAACGATTCAATGCCGTTGCATTCCAGGGCACCTTATCAGGACTACCCGGAATCGAGGACCAGCGGGCCCATCCAAGCTGGACCTAACTATACAATCTTGAAGAAAACGTTGCAAAATCGAGATAATAATAACAACAACAATAATAACCTCCGGACGACGAGGTTTGATTTTCCGGATGTTACACTAATTAATATTGAAGTCCCTGAGGGATCCTATATACCTCGGGGCAAAAAGAAAGAAAAAAAAAATAATAATAATAATAATAATAATAATAATAATAATAATAATAATAATAATAATAATAATAATAATAATAATAATCATAATCATAATAATAAGACGATTTATATAGCGCCGTAGACCATCCGAGGCCGAAGAAAAGGGCGCTGTACGTGAAAAGTCAATGACAGTCGTATGAAAGTTTAAAAAGATATGTCTTCAGCTGCGATTTGATGTCATTATATGTTCTGGTTTGATGTCATGACCTCACAGCAACCTGCTCTTCCTCTTTTTATGCGATCAGAAAACTCAAGACCCATGGCCTTTCTTCCTCATCCATCCATAATTTAACCATGCAAAGCCACTACCGTTGCTAAAATTCTATATGCCCCATCCTGGTGGGATCTTACCCTGGCTTCCGATAAAGAACGCCTGGAAAAACTCTTTAAAAGAGCCAAACGCCGATGCGAAACTCCTTTTCTCAATTATTACACAACCCTAAGCATGTAGGCCTACTTCACCAACTCCTACCTCCACTCCGACCCCTCTCCTCTCACCAACAAAGACCAAGAGCACACAACCATACTCTCCCACCCAAGGACAACTCTCAATTTATTCCCAGATAATTATATAAAAATATTTACTAGTTTATTCTAAAATTTTCTAATGAATTTTAATTTTTTGTTATCACTCATGTAAGCATTCTGCGTTTTTGTCAGATTGTTTCTTTCTTCTCAATAAACGAATATATATATGCTGAGTGCTGAAAGTGCTGTGAAAAGCGATTGCGTTGAAGCGTACGCTGGATGGCAACAAATGTGCTTATTCACAGGGACTCAGATATTTTATTACAGTTATTAACATGCCGTATTATATACTGCACTCGATTAAATATAACCAGTAAGCCCTATATTTATAATCTGAATCAGATTATCTAACACAGCGCTATAATTTTTTACAGTTGAGCTGTCCATCCTTGGCACGATCCTTGTAGAAAACTGCTGTATCGGTTGCGGAAGATGGGCGTAGGTAAGTAGCCTTCGTAGCCTTCTTGCAGCTAAGATATAATAGAATTTGGTGACTTTCGGTAACAGTCCTGAAAATGTACTCGACCCGTACCGCAATCTCAAATAACAGCGGGGAAGATGAGTCACAAGAACACGTAAGTGCGCTGAAAGTGGATCTTCTTACATGGACTGTTTTATATAAACTAATAAATCTTTTACACTGACTGATGAATCCAGGACCGCATTAAGTCTAGTGCGGGCCCGGGTGCTGTGATTACCTATATAGCCATCAGCGCGGGCCCAGTTACAAGTAGAATGAAAATTGTTAATGTATTATTATTATTACAGAGGTCTTATATAGCGCCCCTTCAAGGTTATCTACTCAACATTGCAATAACTAATCAATTACAAGAATTTATTCTTTAATCACTGCAAAGCTTGAGTTTTGATTCCAGTCTAACTGTTTCAGACTCATTTCAGCCAGTGCCATATATTTATGATGACCATTTAGTCATCAGATCATTAAATCTGTCAGTTGTCAATGTTTTTGATTAACAGTCATGACTTGCAGAATTTTTGTTCTGCCTTTGAAAGTTGTTCTGGGTTTGTGATTAGTTTTTGTGTGTTACTTTACAGAGTAGCACCAGTTAAAGGAGGAAGCAGAACGACCTCTGTGGGTTCAGCTGAACTGGGAAGTGACGATCATTAAGGACGCTTTCTGCTCAAGAGAGAAACTGATAAGACATCGCAGGTCAGTAAATGCTTCACTATTGCACTTCAATTTGCTGTTCATTGTCAAGAAATTCTACCTGTTGCATTCTAAAAGTTTCACAGTTACAAAGAAAAATGATTAACTGAATTCATCTCTGCTTTGCCAAGAAATTCTTCCAGTTTAGTTGCTGTGCCCCCAGACATTTGGAACTCACAGCTGTTGCTGACTGGTTCAGAGCTAACAGATGATTGCTTCATTTTACCAAGACTGTCATCTGGTTATCTGAGGTTACTGCGCAACAGCTCTATTGAAAGTTTACGAGGCTGTGCATTGGAAAACATTTAAAATTGGCCAGTATTAAATGAATAGACAGAAACAGACACATAAAGATATCCTGTTTGCGGTAGCTGTGATACATCATCGTGATCACCTGTAGCATCATCTTGGAAAGCAGAGTGCACAGAGAGTAGATTTCTGCATGTTAGTGGCTAACCTTTTCAGACTCGTTTTGGTATGCTTGTTTGGTCACTTCATATAATAACCATGTGCACTGAATGCCTGATGCAGCTGTGTGACCTTTTCTTTTGATGTGTGCATTTGATGACCCTTTTGTAGGTGGTGATTCCTGCAGACTTTGGCTAGGAGCCAAGAGAGCGATCACTCGATGATGATGAATGTCCTGTGACCATTCTTCTTCAGCATCCACCAGCGAAAGGTAAGATATCTTGGCCTACAGCTATTTTCCTCACTTTATACTGCACCACTGGGAAGACAGTGTTACAAAGCAATTGTGAATTCCTAGAACCCTCTCAGTTGCTTTATTCAGTGACCATCTTCTGGAGGGTTGACTTCATGACAAAGCACCGTAGAGCTCAGCCTGTTGGTTTGTGTAGGAAGAAGAATGAAGAAGGATTTACACCTGAAGTATTATTACACCTGAAGAATTATTACGCATGAAGAATTATTACATATGAAGAATTTGTACACCTGAAGAATTATTAAATCTGAAGAATTATTTACAATTTAAAACAACTGAACTCCATCTTTATGTATTCATTCTTTGAATATGTTGCAGAACATTGAAATGTATAATGTGACGTATTATGTTACGGAGGTTACAGATGATGGCTTGAAGATGGTTTTGTTTCTTGTTCTTGTGATTTTTAGGCACGATAATATTTCAGTCATGGCCAAGAACGGCAGACATGCATGCTGGAGAAGACAAAGAACCCGATGGAAGGATTCTGAGATGAAAAGCAACAATGACAACCATTGGCTTTTCTTCTTCAGACAGTTCAGGTCATCTTCACTGAATGCTCTTATCTTCTTCTCTTGACAATATATTGTGTTTTCCTTAAATAAACCACTCAAGTTTTTTGTACCACTGGGTCTGAAGCAGCTGTTTGCCTGATGGGCTGTTCTTATTCTTCTAGACCGTGAAACAGGTGGTTTATACTCTCTTCCAAAATAGTCTCTCCAGTTTCTCTCGTAAGGGGCCATCCATATATTACGTACACAAAAATCCGGGAAAATTGGACCCCCTCCCCCCCCTGTTCGCAAGCGTACTTTCTTCCACCACCCCCCCTGATTACGTACGTTTGACGCACCCCCCCCGATGACCAGCTGCAGAAAGTGTCTCCAGGCAGCCTGTCTGCACTTTAGGCCAGATTATTGAAGGGCCAATATAGACAAATTATAGGTGTCGTTCACAGCACAGAATAACTGCACATGGCTTTTATATAATGTAATAAAATGCCATGGGACGACTATAGGATAATACAGAGTTATAAATAGGCTAATGTGGACGTCATAATTAGAAATTTATTTTGGGTACGTACACATTTTGTTACCCCCCTCCCCCCCCCCGTTCGCACCCGTACGCAAAATCGCCAAAATCCGACCCCCCGACCCCCCTAAGTGCGTACGTAATATGTGGATGGCCCCTAATCGTAATCTCCCAACTTCTAAAGTGCCACTCAAAGGCCAAGCACAGAGCACCAGCCTATTCACGAGCGCTGGACTGTGGTTAACTTCAGTGATGTCATCAGTTGATGGTTTTTGTTTAACTAATATTACAACAGCAATATCGGATCCATAAGGTTGGGTATTTCAGTTCAGTGGTTGATCATAAGTAATTGTTTTAGATTTTGTTCGCTAATGAAATTGTGTTTCAAATGTGCAGATGACCCATACAATATCAAGAAGTATATTGTGGCCATGAATTCAACAGAAAATGGACTGAAAAGAAATGGAATGTTCCCAAAGTTCTACACATTCAGGTAACCATTGTGACCAGATTCAGAGTCCCTTGCTTGTAGACAGTCCAACAGCAAGGCAACGCTTTCTTCTGATACACAACCAGAAATTCTTGACACTTATAAGGCCCTATAATATCCAGATACATAAATAGATATGTATGTTTATACAACTTGATGCTGATTTTCCAGTTTCTCGCAATTCACTGATTCACACTGTGGTGAAGGTTCAGTCACAAATCAGGCACCATTTAGTGATATAAGATTATGATAGGTTGTTTGTAATTTTTTTCAGAGCTGGCAATACAAAGACATTTTGCCATTGCACTGCGTTGTGCCAAATTAATGATGATTCCATTTCCCTTTGAGATTTCTGTTGATGTGCTCTGCCTGTAATCGAACAATTACGGGTTTGTGGCTGTTGAGTGAATTCCACATAATGACCCTGGGCAAGCTTTTGTGCACATTCATTCATTCATTCATTCTGGAAATGATCTCTTCAAGAGACCGACTCAGAGGCACTCCCAGCCCAGCCATGGCTAGAGAGGACTTGAGGAGAGCTTCTGTCATCACACAGTATAATTTGGTACCAGTTTAAATTGGGAAGTACATGGCAAGTCCAGCGATGTTCTCATCCCATGTTCAGGACTTCGGGATTCGTCCTCTGTCAGTGCAAACAATTGAAGAACTGAAGAACAAACAATTGAAAATTCGGAGATTTACATTTACATTACATGATTGATTGAAAGACTCACCCACCAATGGATTGATAATAATAGATTGATGGATTGGTTGATTGTTTGATTAATTAATTGGATTTGTGTAATTGTGATCCCAAATCTGTACAGTGCCTCTTCCTCACAGACTCATCAGAGGTGCTCATATTATTGATCCTGTAGCCTCTAAACCAACAAACTCAACAGAGGTTGACATACACACGATTAAGCGCAAACCTATATAATTGATTGACTTAATTGATTGCTGTTGATTGCACCACAGGACAGTCGAATGAATCCTGGGCTGTTGTCATTCTGGATGGCCAATGCGTCAGATGCTCAACTTCTTAAAGCGCGATGCTGATGTGCTTTCCTCATACCTTTCATAATTGAACCTCCTTGCTGAAGCCATCCAGCTGGCTTTCACCTTCCTCGCCGATTACATGCAGACTGAACTGGGACATGTGATGACTGCATTCCTCAATCTAAAGCCTGATGAGTCAGACCAGGATGGTAAGTATCAGTAGGCCCATATCATACAACATTCATTGTACTATACTGGCACGTAAGTTAATGTGCTAGTGCAGCGCTTCCAAAACTTTTCAGTGTGACGGACTGGCAGGAATTTTCCCATTGCAGCAGGACAGCCTGACAGGTGCCTAATTTATTGATTATTTGTATCTATAAATTAGGACAAAAAACGTTAAATTATTTTTTAATAGCAGCACGGATATATAATTCAGTACTAATATCAACCGAATATTTTGTACTGATCTTATATGAATCAAGAAGTTGCATTATTTAAAAAAAATCGATAATTATACTTGCTAGTGCTGTTTATTAATATATTTATTATTTTTTATTTTTTTAACGCCCGAGGTACGAAAAATCCATCAGGCTCTAAGACAGGGGTTCTCAAACTTTATTTTGATTGTACCCCCAGGTAAGAAAATCAAGCGTTGGCGTACCCCCAGCAAAGGTACCGTCTGATCAGAAACAACATGCGAGCGCGAAGTGCCCTTGCAATTAACGTAGGACCATGGCATAAGTAGACAAATTTAAAATATATTTTAAGAATGAAATCATATCAACAAAAGGTAAAATTAAATCACTATTGCAAAGTCTTAATGTGAGCTGTGGGCCTGTTTCGACAAGCACAGATTTACAATAGGCCTATCTCGTTTAATGTTTGTCAAAATGCAAATCTGGTTCAAGTTCAAGCATTGTTCTGTATTTGCTTTTGATCGCAAGCATTGCTGAAAAACCAGATTTGCACAGATATGACGTGCTTAAGGGAATCAACAATTTTAAAACTTGATCAGAAATTAATCCATATTCAGCTCTTCGCTTCAGCCAGAAAATGCACAACATCTCTCATGAATTCGTTCTTCAATCCACCACTCACATGAAAGTTCACAAACTAGTCTCTTTCCTGCATCGGCGCCGACTTTTGCTTCTGTCTCTGGGTGCCACTGGGTGCATGGATCCTCCCTCCATTTCCATACCCCCTCCCCTTAGGAAGGTGAGATTTAGCCGATTTTCGGAGCAAGAAAAGTGTTTTATTTATTTATAATAAATAATAAAAAAATTATTTATTTATGTACGGGTTGTGACTGTGAGATCATGCAATATTGGGTATTTGTGTTGTAGTTGTACTTCTCACCAGTGATTCCGTTAGTGTGCGTCCGCGTGTCCCGGACTCCAAAATTTTGAAGCTGGGCGCAGAAAAATGGAAGGTGTTGTGTCCATGGACGCACCTAAAGTGTGAATGGACGCACAAATAAATTTACGACGCGTCCAAGGGACGGTAAAAAACACAGTGTGTTGCGTACACTGACCTATATATAGGCCTAGACACTGACAATACACATACATTATTGAAAATTCACCTTTTTTTAGTATATTCACGTGTAATACCTCCAATGTTACTGATTTCAGTATATCAAATTCATTTCTGATATTGTTTTCGCAATTCGGGGTCATTATACAAAGAGTCAATGACCTTGGCCATGAATTCAGGCTTAATGGCGTTTCTTTTGGCTCAACTTCTTCCATTCAATATATAATCTATTCTGACTTAAATTTTGTTTCCATTCCAATGGTGAGTATAACGCAAATCGTGTTGGCTCGTCTGTACCAGCCATCAAAAGCCAAGGTCTGTGCTCCTCCATCAGAGTCTAGTTTAGCGCAAATAGAAGTTGAACAGGAAGTGGAAATAGACAATCGAATATTTGAATTTAAAGAGGAATTTGCATATTGTGATGAATAAGACAACTGTAGCCTACTGTGTATACTCGTGCATGAAGTACATTATAACTGAAATAAGTGAATAAAATAATGTGTCATTTTTACTCGGAACTTTCTTAGGCTTGTAGTACCAATTAACTCTACTAATCTACGTTTATTTTTCCAAGTTGTAAATTTAAACTCCTAAATCGTAATAAAACTGTAACTGTTAGCTAGAAGAAAAAGTTCTTGTGATTTTGTGATTTAACAATTTAACATTGGTAACAAATGGGCCTACCAACAATGTGTTATTCTCGCCTATATCAGAAGTTCAGAATTTTTTGACAGTTGCTATGGCCCTTTGGGACTCCAAAGATGGATGGGTGTGGAGTCCATGACATGACTTATCTATTTTGCTTGGACTCCAAATTTTGTGATGTGATGCATCCAGGACTCCGTGAATTCAGGCGTTAACAGAATCACTGCTTCTCACGTTGTGAGATTACTGCTTAGGTGTAAAAATTTGAATTTGGAGTCCGAATTCTTCTGGGTGCCAGGCACCCACTGAACTTTCTCTCTGGGTGCATTGGCACCCAAGGCCCCCAAGAAGTCGGCCCCTATGCTTTCCTGGACTGAAAAATCTACCGGCAACACTACATCCGAAAATGGAAAGATGGGCATTAACTCGTAGAAAATTTAAACTTTAAAGGAAAGGAATTGCATGGTGGACGTCAGTGGCAGATCCAGGATTTCTTGCGTGGAGGGCCAAGGGTTTCTTCTTAGGGGCGCCACATTCTATGGTAAATTGGTAATCAACTTTAAATGATAGTAGGGCCTACATGTGTATTTGAAATAATCCCATGTGTAGTAGACCACTACGGGTCTGGTCTGGAGGGGCGCCGTCATACAACCAAGAGGGGCGCGGGGGGCGAACCGCCCCCCGGGCCTATAGCTAAATCCGCCACTGGTGGATGTATAATTAAAGAAAGATGGGCATAAACTCATAAAAAAATTAAAGAAAAAGAAGCGTATGGTGGACGTAGAATAGTGACTTCAATAGTGAATAGCTAGCTAATCAAAGAAACATAGAAATACTCATAGAAAATTTGTCTTTTCCCAATTTTTTCGCGTACCCCTTAGCGACACCTGGCGTACCCCTAGGGGTACGCATACCACCGTTTGAGAACCTCTGCTCTAAGAAACTATATAACAGAAGTGTGTTTAAGCTTGGAGAATGCCATCCTTGTCTTTGGGGCATGGTGTGGAATTTTTAATTATAATTTTCAAATTTATAATATTATACTTACAATACCGTATCTAAAAGCAGACATGTTTATTTTCTGTTGACAGAAGCAGTGACCAGGTTATTATTAGAGACGAAAGAGATATGTCACATCCGGTTTCTAATTGCCAGTCAAAAAATTGCAAATGAACCTATCAAAATTTCTAGTAAAGGCAACAACTTCTATGTGACCCGTCAGCAATTCGTCAAATAATTATTTCTTCTGCAGTTTTCATATTTACAATAGCTGAAATACATTTACTCCCAGAACAGGTTTTTTAATTTATATGAACAATTGTTTTTTGTTTGTTTTTTGAAGATAGTTCGAAGCGAGACCCAATCGACAAAACATCTATCGTCTTTTTCGCCTAGTTTCTCGACTCACTTTGCGGAATAGCAACTGAGAGCTCGCGGACTAGCAACGGTCCGCGACCCACAGTGGGAAGCACTGTGCTAGTGGGTCTTGTCATTTTTGTGGCATGTGTTATTAGAAGTGCTCTTTATATAGCTTCACAGGCGTTTTAAGAGCTTCTTAGAAGGTGCTATGCTCTGGATATGTGAGACTTTGCTAACCTTTCTTTGAGAGTTTCTCAAGGCACTGATTATTTCTTGGACTGGATATTACCATAAGGAACCAACTGAAACCCATCGAGCATTGACCATCGTTGAATGCCTGCTTTGAAAATTGACTGCTTTGTAATCAATCGAATACAGTAGTAATATTTAAGTAGCACCAATACAAGACACTATCCAGAACAAGGGTGACATTAGTTATAATTTAGCAAGTCTTTGCTAGAGGTATTGTGTAAAAATTTGTTGCTTTATATTTGGCCACTTTTATTTCCTGGGCCTTTCTGTCTCTGCTATTGAATTGGAAATCAGTTTTATAGATTTAGCAGCCACGGAAACTGCTCTTGGGAGTCCATAAGCACTTTTAAAGAGATGCATATATATATGTACACAGATGTTGGTATCTTTGTAATTTTTTCAGTTTGTTTACATGTTCTCATTTCAGGCAGTGTTCTGTCATCGGCCATGATGGTCTTCATCGATGTTGCTTGAATTTAGCCGTGATGATTCAGTTCTTCTCTAAGCTATATGACTTCGGCCCAGCAGCAGGAATCACCTTTCCCAAGAGCTGTGGCTTGAGCTCCTCAGCTTGTCTCTTCCACTTTCACAAGCTACAGTTTGTATTATTCCACAGAAATTTCCCTGGTTTGGGAGCACCACTGATGAGTTTTTACTTGAAGTGGCGCTTGATTAATGTCAGATTGTAATTACAATATGTAGCTGTTCAACAGCTTGAGCCACACCTGCATGTCACCTGGCCAAAGTGCTTCAGAAAACTGGCATGGTTATGCTTTGTTGCATAGCTATTTGCACATCTTAAAAGATTTACAGCAAACCCCAGACATTAAAATGTGGAATGTCATTTAGCTTAAAACTGGGTAAATGGGTAAGGTTGTTTCAATAAAGTTTCCACAGTTGCACTGAATTAACAAGACGATTGCTTTATGCTGAACAGAGTTTAATTCTGGAAATTTGTTTGTAACTTCTCTGCATTATTGTGAATCAATACAATGGTACAGTTTTGCAACCTTCCTTCATACGATGCCAAATGATGCTGAAACATTCATAGCCACCCTGAGAGCCTCCGCTCAGCTGTAACTTTTACACATTAAAATGCCAAATGATGCGGAAACATTTATAGCCACCCTTGCTGTGCTCTGCTGTAACTTTTACAAATTAAAATGCCAAATGATGTGGAAACATTTATAGCCACCTTTAACAGCCTCCGTCCGCTCTGCTGTAACTTTTACACATTAAAATGCCAATGATGCTGAAACATTTATAGCCACCTTTAACAGCCTCCGTCCGCTCTGCTGTAACTTTTACACATTAAAATGCCAATGATGCTGAAACATTTATAGCCACCTTTAACAGCCTCCGTCCGCTCTGCTGTAACTTTTACACATTAAAATGCCAATGATGCTGAAACATTTATAGCCACCTTTAACAGCCTCCTTCCGCTCTGCTGTAACTTTTACACATTAAAATGCCAAATGATGCGGAAACATTTATAGCCACCTTTAACAGCCTCCTTCCGCTCTGCTGTAACTTATACACATTTAAATGCCAAATGATGCGGAAACATTTATAGCTACCCTTGCTGTGCTCTGCTGTAACTTTTACACATTAAAATGCCAATGATGCTGAAACATTTATAGCCACCTTGAACAGCCTCAGTCCGCTCTGCTGTAACTTTTACACATTAAAATGCCAAATGATGCGGAAACATTTATAGCCACCCTTGCTGTGCTCTGCTGTAACTTTTACACATTAAAATGCCAATGATGCTGAAACATTTATAGCCACCCTTGCTGTGCTCTGCTGTAACTTTTACACATTAAAATGCCAATGATGCTGAAACATTTATAGCCACCTTTAACAGCCTCCGTCCGCTCTGCTGTAACTTTTACACATTAAAATGCCAAATGATGCGGAAACATTTATAGCTACCCTTGCTGTGCTCTGCTGTAACTTTACACATAAAAATGCCAATGATGCGGAAACATTTATAGCCACCTTTAACAGCCTCCTTCCGCTCTGCTGTAACTTTTACACATTAAAATGCCAAATGATGCGGAAACATTTATAGCTACCCTTGCTGTGCTCTGCTGTAACTTTTACAAATTAAAATGCCAAATGATGTGGAAACATTTATAGCCACCTTTAACAGCCTCCGTCCGCTCTGCTGTAACTTTTACACATTAAAATGCCAAATGATGGGGAAACATATATAGCCACCCTTGCTGTGCTCTGCTGTAACTTTTACACTTTAAAATGCCAATGATGCTGAAACATTTATAGCCACCTTTGTACTCTGCTGTAACTTTTACACATTAAAATGCCAAATGATGCGGAAACATGTATAGCCACCTTTGAGAGCCTCCCATCTGCTGTAACTTTTACACATTAAAATGCCAAATGATGCGGAAACATTTATAGCCACCCTTGCTGTGCTCTGCTGTAACTTTTACACATTAAAATGTCAAATGATGCTGAAACATGTATAGCCACCTTTGAGCTCCCATCTGCTGTAACTTTTACACATTAAAGTGCCAAATGATGCGGAAACATGTATAGCCACCTTTGAGAGCCTCCCATCTGCTGTAACTTTTACACATTAAAATGCCAAATGATGCGGAAACATTTATAGCCACCTTTGAGAGACTCCGCTCTGCTGTAACTTTTACACATTAAAATGCCAAATGATCCTGAAACATGTATAGCCACCTTTGACAGCCTCCCATCTGCTGTAACTTTTACACATTAAAATGCCAAATGATGCAGAAACATTTATAGCCACCCTTGCTGTGCTCTGCTGTAACTTTTACACATTAAAGTGCCAAATGATGCGGAAACATTTATAGCCACCTTTGAGAGACTCCGCTCTGCTGTAACTTTTACACATTAAAATGCCAAATGATGCGGAAACATTTATAGCCACCATTGCTGTGCTCTGCTGTAACTTTTACACATTAAAGTGCCAAATGATGCGGAAACATTTATAGCCACCTTTGAGACTCCGCTCTGCTGTAAATTTTACACATTAAAATGCCAAATGATCCTGAAACATGTATAGCCACCTTTGACAGCCTCCCATCTGCTGTAACGTTTACACATTAAAATGCCAAATGATGCAGAAACATTTATAGCCACCTTTGAGAGACTACGCTCTGCTGCAACTTTTACACATTAAAATGCCAAATGATGCGGAAACATTTATAGCCACCCTTGCTGTGCTCTGCTGTAACTTTTACACATCAAACTGTCAAATGATGCTGAAACATGTATAGCCACCTTTGAGACTAAAGAAAACTCCCGTTTTCATTAACGAACACTTAACGGCCAGCAACGCCCACCTGTACGCAATAGCCCGTGGTCTGGTTAAGGAAGGCAAAGCCATCTCTACCTGGACTGCTAGCGGCATAACCTACATCAAATGGGTGGAGGACCCCAACTGCAAGCCAATGCGCATTACATCAAGCGTTGATCTTGACAAAAAGATCGCCTCCCTGTCTCTGTCCTTGGATGGGGCGGCTACCTAGTCCTGTCGTTTACGCCACTTCCAGCTCTGGGTATTCGGCACTCATTGATCTTTCGAAACTTTCGGTGGAGAAGACCCTTACTGCTGAACAATGGCGACAAGATCATCAAGGATGCGTTGGACTCTATTCTACCTACTATACAGGTCTACCTATTATGCTATTCCACGTGCCATGTTCATTAGCACTTTACTATTTACCAAATTACTGGTTAGCATTGTGGAGTCATTCATAGATGTTTTTTTCATATCTAGTTAGTCTTGCTAGGCCTACTAATGATTCTGTTTAATTTTTTGTCTTGATCAGCAGGAAGCTGACCCTATGCTGACTGATAAATCATTACATCTATTTTATTTCCACCAGATTTGATCATGCTTGCACGGATTAAGATTCGAGATGAATTGCTTGTTCTCTATGCTTAATGTCATGAACTGCATATTCACTGTTAATGATCCATGTTATGAACTGCATACCTACTGTTAATGCATATTAGGCCTACTGTGATTTGATCAAGTTGGTCATTATTTGAATAACTTGGTTTTTATTTTACTTACATTACTTTTTTCTACAATTGTCTCTGTTTAATTTTTTTTATCAGCAGGAAGCTGTCCCTAAGTTGACTGATAAATCATTATATCTATTTTATTTCCACCAGATTTGATCATGCTTGCACGGATTAAGATTCGAGACGAATTGCTTGTTCCCTATGCTTAATGTCATGAACTGCATATTCACTGTTAATGATCCATGTTATGAACTGCATAGCTACTGTTAATGCATATTAGGCCTACTGTGATTTGATCAAGTTGGTCATTATTTGAATAACTTGGTTTTTATTTTACTTACATTACTTTTTTCTACAATTGTCTCTGTTTAATTTTTTTATCAGCAGGAAGCTGTCCCTAAGTTGACTGATAAATCATTTTATCTATTTTATTTCCACCAGATTTGATCATGCTTGCACGGATTAAGATTCGAGACGAATTGCTTGTTCCCTATGCTTAATGTCAATTGTCAACTTGGCAAATGTCACGAACTGCATATTCTCTGTTAATGAACTATGTTATGAACTGCATAGCCACTGTTATTGCATATTACTGTGATGTGATCCATTTGGTTATTATTTGAATAGCTTGGTTATTATTTGAATAGTAATAGATATTACTTCACTTACTTTACTTTTTTTAACGTGCAGTAGCTTGCCAGCCCATTTGCTGTTGTTGGCTAATTGGTCGCACGACGGATTTGTGTTGTATTGTATCGTAGCTGATTTCGGGCCTAGTTGCTAATGCGGTACAACATATGTGTATATTCGTTTTTGACCCTATGTATCTAAATAGGAGATCGCTGCACGAGGTAACTAAGATAGTCCTCGTGGATCTAATTAGTGATCCCCTGTGCGATGTTTGCACTTTATCAGTATCTTCTGTCCAAATGATTAGGTGCTCATGCTGCAGTCGAACTTTCCACCAACACTGCTCTATTCTTAGGCCTACGAATGAGGGATTGGCGGCCCAATTAACATGGGTGTGCCCTACTTGTAATCTTTACCCTTGCTTGGAATTAGACGATGATGAAGAAATGAATGTGGAGGAGACTGTAGAACTAAATTCAGGCCGTTGTGTTGATATTAAGGAATTAACAGATGGACCGGAACTGCAGGTTTTTCATGATGAAATAGAAACTAATTCAACCCTAGATAACCTAAGTGCTGACCCAGACTACAACTATTTTAGAAATTCCAGCTGGTCTAGTAAATATATTGCCCCACATGAACTTGCTGAATTGTACGAACCTAATATAAAGGAAGGGGAATTTAGAACCTTACACATCAATTGTCGTAGTGTAGCTCATAAACTGGTAGAAATTAGTGACCTGACCAATATGGCACAGGCATCGATTGTAGCTCTAACCGAAACATGGCTTGAACCCAATCTTGAAGACTCCATGCAAATTGCGGGATACACTTTTCTGGGAAAGTCCAGACTTGGAGGGGGAGGGGGAGGAGTAGGTATATTCATTAAAGAAGGCCTTAACTTTCATCAGTATACACCCTTGGCTGGTCGGATCGAACATAAAACGTATGAAAGTCTATTCGTCAGGTTGAACTTGAAAAAGGGCTTCCTTCTGGTAGGGATAATTTATAGACCGCCGGGACAAAAATTAAACGAGTTTAACGAGGAAATTGATGAACTGATTGAGGGAATAAAAGCCACCTGTAAAGATATAATATTATTAGGAGATTTCAATATTGATCTATTAAAAGTAAACGAACACAAGGAGACTAATATCTTCTATAACCATTTGGCTACTCATCTGTACCTACCAGTTATAACTAGACCTTATATACTCGAATTACTCCTTTTACTCGAACTTTAATTGACAATATATTTACCAGTTCCTGGTCGAAGTTGCTTGATGCCCACATTATTGTATCTGACATCTCTGACCACTTCCCAATTTGCGCTCGATTTGCTCTTACAACTATACCTGTTGTAAAGCTGAACTATGGGGTAAATAGATTGGTAAATGAAGACCGGATAGCTAAATTCAAAACTGCTCTATATGATATTAACTGGGATCCTGTGCTGAGGATATGCAACCAGGGTGATGCTAATGAAGCCTACAATTCCTTTATAGACAAATACAGCCAGGTCTACAATGATGCCTTCCCTCTTTTATCTGAATCTAAGGACCGAAAGTTCAAGTTTAAAAATCCTTGGATGTCTGCGGGGCTCCTTAAATCCTCCAGAAGGAAGAACCTCCTATATGTCCGATATTTAAAAAATCCGAATGACCATAACAAAAGGAAATTTATTGAATATCGAAATAAATTTAAATCAGTAAGACTAAATGCTGAACGTGCTCACTATACTAACGAATTTCAGAAATGCCATAATGATATAAAAGCTACATGGAAAGTAATCAGAACGATCATGTTACTTGATGATAAGAAAGTGATGGTTGCCTCTCTAAATGTTAATGAAACCATAGTAGATGATCCAGCTACAATTGCCAATGTATTTAACAATTACTTTGCCACCATAGCCGATGAATTAGCTAAGAAAATTCAATGTACACCTGGAACTTTCATGGACTTTCTGCCCCCGTCCAGGCTGAATTCTATGGGCATGACTCTGACTTCCCCGGAAGAACTTTTAAAAATCTGTAGTACTTTGAAAAAAACCCACACGAAAGGTGTAGATGGTATTGACCCTTATCTGGCCTCGTCAAATTTATCGTTGATTGCTCAGCCTCTTGCAGCAATTATTAACTGCTCTCTTTTAAATGGCGTGGTTCCAAACAACATTAAAGCAGCCAAAGTCATACCTATCTACAAAAAAGGCGATAAAAATAACCCGGCCAATTACAGACCTATTTCTGTACTTAATTACTTCGCTAAATACTTCGAAAAAATTGTCTACGATCGACTTAGCAATTATATTGGTAGCTTTAACTTAATCCATCAATCTCAGCATGGCTTTCAGCAGGGTCACTCGACATTTATGGCCTTATTAGACTTAGAAGATAAAATTACCAAAGCAATCGACAATAACGAGTACTCCGTGGGAATATTTGTAGACTTAGCCAAAGCTTTCGATACCGTAGACCATGTAATTTTACTTAAAAAATTAGAAAACTACGGTATCAGAGGCCCACTTTTAAAATGGTTCGTTAGCTATCTTGATAACCGTACCCAACGCGTTTGGATCAATGGTGCCTGGTCCGATAGCAGGGGTATTAGGTATGGGGTCCCTCAGGGCTCTAACCTCGGTCCTCTACTTTTTTTAATATATATTAACGACTTGGCAGATGTCTCCAAAACCCTTTATTTTATCTTATTTGCCGATGATACAAATATTTTTTTTGCTCATCAGTCTTGGCAAACACTAATGCAAATAATAAATTCTGAACTAATACTAATTAATAACTGGTTCTCAGCTAACAGGCTCTCCCTGAATATAGATAAAACAAGCTTCATCGTATTTAAATCTCACAGAAAGATCAGGCCAATTGATCTCTCCCTAGAAATTGCAGGTACCCCCCTAACACAAGTAGAGTCAACCAAATTCCTTGGCATTCTGGTGGATAGACACTTGTCATGGAATGACCATATAAATTACATTTCCCTGAAAATAGCAAAGAATATTGGAATACTTAAGCGGATCTCTTACTTGCTCCCCACATCCATCCGGTTAAACTTATACTATACATTAATTCTCCCTTATTTAAGCTACTGTAATTTAATTTGGGCAACTAATTATGAATCGAGGCTACACAAACTAGTGATTCTCCAAAAGAAAGCTGTTAGACTCATCATGGGAGCCCCCTATGGGTCCCATACTCGTCCTTTATTTCATCACCTTAAATTATTGACCATAAATCAAATTCGTTCCCTACAAATAGGAACCTTTCTTTATCGATTTGAAAATAGGTCATTACCTGATTCATTTATGAATTACTTTATCCTAGGCTCACAGCTACACTCTCATAACACCAGGAATGCTCTCACCTACCGCTCTGACAAAGCTCGTACCAATGCAAGGATGTTTAGTATAAAATATTATGGGCCCAAAATCTGGAATGCCCTGCCTATTGATATACGCTGTTCGCCAAATCCCTACTTATTTAAGATTCGATTGCGCAAGTACCTTCTGAATGTGGTATGAGTCTCCCTAGTCATTAGAATTGATCATTGTATCTCTTATATACTGATTTTTTTTCCTTATATAGTTTTTTTGTTTTTGTTTTCTTGATATTGGGTGAACACGCACATAGGTAATCTTAAGTATATATAATTTTGTGTTAGTTAAGGTTAGTTAAGGAATGCATACTATCAATCCCAACCTAGCCTCTGTATAAATTAATTGTAAAGCCGATTGGCTTAAATTGATTGTGAATGAATGTAGTGAGGCTACCCTTCGATCCTGTCAGTCATATTGTTCATTGGTACATGTATCTATTTAGGTGTCCCTAGTTAGCGGGATGTATATCCCTTGGGGGCCACCTTTTGCCGCCAATGACAAGTTTTTTTTTACCGCTGTGTACACTACTCTTTTCTGTTTTAATTGTCAATCATACTGCTATTTTACAGTCACTATACTCTGTTATAATTGTCATTTGGATGCAATAAAGATTTTTGATTGATTGATTGATTGATTGAGAGCTTCCATCTGCTGTAACTTTTACACATTAAAATGCCAAATGATGCGGAAACTTTTATAGCCAAGTTTGAGAGCCTCAGCTCTCTCTAAATTTTACATTATGTAATGATCAACAAAGAATCATGAAACAGTTTTGTAATTAACATATAATAAAACTTCAGTTGCCTCAACCAAGAGTCATTTCATATCTCAAAGTTCCTGAGGATAAAATGGAAACTTTGAATCTCTGAGAGGTCATCCTATGGAGCTGCAAGAGGCGCTGCAACAGCTGGAGCAGCTGGGTCAACCGTCAAATCGATAATCTGAAGATAAACATGTGGAAAGTAAAATTCAAGGCCGAAATGACTCCGAAACCAGTAATGATGATTCTGTGTATTTTGTGTTGTATTTCCTTTATTGCAATGAAATGCAATGTTCCTAGAGGTAGGTTATGTAATAAGCCATAATAAACCTCAGATTCACATTTCTGTGTGCTGCGCGCGTTAAAAATGTTCATAATAAATTATCAATAATCAATCAATTAATCATGTCAATCAATCACATAGGTGAAATCTATGTTTGTGCTTTGGGGTGTGTATGTTGACCTCTGTTGAGTTTGCCAGTTTAGATCTGTTTTACCGGCTACAGGATTAATAAAATGAGCGTTTCTGATAAATAAATACATCGACACAGCATTGTGAGTTTCACTTGTGAACCAGGATTCAAAATTTTAAGTGCAGTTGTGGCAATCATAATGTTTAAGCAAATAAGCAAAGCTGACGTTTTATATTAACCAAGAGCAGTTGTTAATCAGTAATTACACTGGGGTTATTAATTACATTGATTAGCTGAAGATGACCATTTTTATGCACAAGTAAAACTGATGACAACGGCATATGACAGCAATTGTACATATTAAAATGCAGAAAACATAAAAGTCTCTGCTGACCGTGTCCGCATTGGAGTACTGGACCTTTGACTTGGATATGCAGTGCATTTCGATATCCTCGCCCCATATTGTGATTCCGTTGAAGGCTCGGCACACTAAAAATACAAAGAATAAGTTTACTTTTCATTTTCACAAAAAAGATCAAATTGTTCACTGTATGTGACTTGGCATATACAAATAAGTATGGTATGGTATCTGGGAATTTATAAAGCAACTAAACATATTTATATTAACTGATCGTATAAGCAATGCTTTCAGTGAGGCATTGAACTTGCTGTACCATTACCAAAAATTATTACAAAAGCACAGAATACACAGATTGGTTCAGACCAGGCCCTTAGCCAGAAATAAAGAGTAGGGCGTCCAAAAGCATTCAAAGTCGTGACCACCCGATGCCGTGAGCATATGAAGTCGCGACCGTCCGATGCCACGACAGTACGAGTCTGACTATCAAAGTCTGCAATGCCCCTACACTGAATGACTTTTGGGTTTTGATCACAATTGTAACAGTTTTGTTTTATATACAATGATACAAACAACAATTTGTTGACTTCATTTGGTAAGACGTTACTTGTTATCAATCAAACCCCTAATTATTCATAAGGTCAAGGTATTTATATACATGTAGTCAAATCAGTTACCAATTACCATGAAACAACCTCATCTAATTGGCACTTAATTACATGTATCCTAGATCATAAATAGCTGCTAGAGACGTGTATCTTGTGTAGGAAAAGGAACATCGTTACACAGATGAAGAGGAATGGATTATACATTACACCACATTTAGGACGTCGCGTCCATGCACAATTTATGCCCGTCCACAATGATTTTCACCTGTCCAAAGGACGGCTGGAGGACGGGTGGCTGGCTAAGGGCCGAATATCCCGTTTTTCGGCACTATTCGGAAGTATTCGCCTCAGCAAATACTGTACACGCAAATATTTGCTTGTCTGCCTCACATGCCAGAATTTGTAGGCTCATAATATCAGCTTTGAGCTTCATCTAGCGTTTTCACAAAAAACACCAGCACTGGAAGTCCACAACGGAAGTCAAGTCCATTTAATTGATTATTTCTAAAATTCAAAATGTATTAGTCAGTTATTACAAGTACAGAAATTTATTTCGAAAATTTTTCATGAAAATGTGAAGCTTCGCTTACGGAACAATGGTACTTGCTTTTACTCGGTTCGTACCCGGATCCGGCAAATAGTACATACAAATACTCGGATTCGGTACTCGGTGGAAAATGTCTACCCGGCTGACCCCTAGTTCAGACTGATGCCTTTATGCAGAATGTTAATGGGAAAAACTGGCTGAGCATAAACGTACCTTCGAACGCTTTGCCGCCAGTTTCCAATTCGGCATAACCGCGTCGTTTGTCTGCCATCAAAATGACTGTCCGGAGTCCCTCTCCACATGATCCTGTCCAAAGCAAAAGTCAAGTTCAACCATAAGTCAGTCAGTCCATTGGTCTGGTGAGCCAATGTGCAATCAGTCACTCTAAACAATGTGCAATCAGTCACTCTAAACAATGTGCAAGGACTCTGGGTGTCGTATTAACCTTGGCATCAGGCCCGGTGAGAGAAGGGAGTGGGGGACAAATGGCCAGGCGATTTTTAGGGGCCCGGGCCGGGCTCACAATCAACTTATGCAAAATAGTATGTTATACAGTTTATGATTCATGCCTTTTTAAATAATATTACTGACACATAACTACAATCAGTTTAAACTTCAAGCATCTGAATATCATTTTTATTTCTTATAAATTTTCTCATAAAGCCTAAAGATAGAGGCCTGTGATTGCTCTGCTCGGAATTTCTGTTGGCGGGCCTGCATGGCATCAACTCGAGGTGCCCAGTTACTGGGAAGGGACCTTGAGCAAGTCCTTTACTCACAACTGTTCAGTGTCGTCAATGCCCTGTCCTATTGTCACCTGTGCACTTTGGATTTGGAAGGAGGGCAACATCAAGTAGGCTATCGATTGTAAGTATTGCTTTGTTACATGATGAGAAATCAATAATAGCTACTCATTCATTCTTTCCAATACCCATACAGGCCTCATAGTTAAAATTGTCAGCCTTGCAAGAACTATTGCTGTAATCAGAAGCTCAACACACTTGCTATATAGGCCTAGGTCATCTAAAAATAATTAATGTGACTTACCCAACAGCATCGAGAATAGCTCAACAGAAACTCTCTAAAATGAAACAATAATGGGATAAACAATAAAATCAATAACTTAATCCTTTGTTCTACAACGTAAACAGTAAAAAATGACAACATGATAGTGTTCAACATAATAAACAAATAAACATAAATAAATTTTAAACATACACAGTAATAAAAGTTGTAATAAACAGCCTACACCATGAAATCATAGGCCCCAAGTTTTTGTAAGATGTATAAACACTTGGACAAGTTGGTTCACAGCTAGAAAAAACAATTACCTGTCCACAGAAATTATGAATGTATGCAACTACAAAATTTGTGATTGGAAAACACGATGATGGCCTAGTGCATTAGGTTCTTACCTGGGGGTTCAGCTGCTTTGCCTCAACCCAACTATAGTCGTCAACCTTTGCCTATACAAAAACGAAAAAACCAGCTATAAAATGTTATATTCTTTGCTTCTTGGAGGTATACTAATTTAACTTCTACAAAAAGCATTGGACCCAGAAATACTGGGTTGCTTTACACAATTTACAGCTTTCTACTTCTTTTTAATCAAAATTGAAAGACATGGAGAATGTCAATAAAGATTTTAACCCGTTTTGGGTCTGGTTCTCCATCGGATTGGGCTGGTTTGGCCGCAGTTCCGGTCGCTGCTTCGGCAGAGCTTCCTGCCCCCGGATGGGCGGCACTCGCTGCCCTTGCTTCGGCTGCTCTTGCGGCCATTGATTGGGCATCATTACCTGCCCCCGGTGCAGACTAAATAATAAAATAACGTGCTGTTAAGTCTCGCAGTTGCATATATAACCTTTTAATATTTCCCTTAGCACGGTACTTATGACTCCAAAACTGCTTGGCAGACTTGAGACCAATTCATATTGGAACCAAACACACTGGGTTGATTTACACAGCGCTAAAAACTAAGTTAGTGGAATAAACCAAACCTCGATAGCAGGTCGCTCGTGAATTAGCTGGACCAAATATATCAGCGTTCGTGCAGAAGCTGATGGACTGCGCTTAGCTATCAAGTTATGCTTTACAAATTTTGAGTTTACGATTATTGATCGGAAGAAGTAGGCCCCATATAAATGTCTAAAGTTATTTAATGAAAGGGGATGGCATTCAAGCAGATAACGAGTCATAGTTTAGCCATGTCAAAAAACCGTTACGAACGCCGATGACAAAGGGAAAATGGCGCGAATATGACAGTTGACGCAGCGTCGTATAATAATCAATTTCTACTGTTTATTAGTTGATTATTCATTTTATCATCATTAATTGTCGGTACGCGAACCGACATTATATATAAATTTTACAAAAACAATAAGTATTTTTACCATGTTTTCGACGATTTCTTGGATTTAAAGTGAAGAAATTCGAATCTCAAATTTGTCGTCTACTAAAGGTAGCGCCTCTGCAGAAGCTACGCATGCGCAGTGCTAGCCGTTATTTTTCGCAGATAATATATTTAGCAGGAGATGATAACGTTTTTATTATGCACTGGTTTTGTGAAATATTCAAAGCGATCGTTTAGATTTCTCTTCAAGCGTGACTAATGTAAGTCTAAATGCTAATGCGTATCTCCAAAATTTTCTCAGCGCAACCACAGTATAAATAATTACACAGTACGTCGACTCGCATTGCTAACTGTTTACTTGTTTTTGGGGTGACGCCATTTTGAAAGTGCAATCTTGAATTATAGATTTAAGCTGAAAAGTCACCTTTCCAACTCTATAGCAGCTGCAGGCATAATTATTATAAGCATATGCAAACGGGGCACAGTGAAGACACTGCGCTTTATACGACAACAACTCCTTGCGTAAATATGCTGATGTTTTTTTTAAATATTAAACTGTCATGGGCCAGGGCCACCCTAAATTAACTTAACCGCTTAAACCATAGAGGTAATTTTCAGACGGCCCTGTATCGGTTGTCCTTTACAATTTACATCGCCGTCTACCCTTATTCGCCGATATTGAACAGCTGGAAGGTATTGATGGAGCTGTTTGAATGTTGATTATAACATCCTCAGTTTCATTAACAGCTTCATACATCCCTCTCCTTTCTTAAAACCTTTTTCTTTTCTCGGGGCCCTAATTCGCACTGGGTGCGCTACTGAATGGCTGCAGCTGTGAATGGGGTATACAAATCTCCAAATAAGATATGATAATGATACCCTAATTCATCCAATCCTTCCTACCCTAACCCATCCGATCCTTCTTACCCTAATCCATTCGGTCCTGTCACTCCTGTGCCTTCCAAGCTTTCTCGTCCTCAACGAAACCCGCCGTAACGGCTGCGTTCGAAGAGCTCGGACCTCCAATGGATATCGATCTGGACAACGCTCTGATACAACGCAGCGTTCGTGAATAAGATGGTGCTTTTCGCTTAGCTTTAGAGTAGCGCTTTAGAAATCTGGAGTTTACGATTACTCTTGTGATCTTGTCAGATGCAAATAAAGGCTATTTACTTACTTACTTACTTACTTACTTACTCATTTAATTGCTTACTTACTTACGTATATCAACAAGTCCCGTCTGTAATCTGTCATCAAGCATAGTGTACATCTGAGTAGTACTTAAACTAAAACTTAAAAGGCTTTCATTTTCCTAAAAAATTATGATCTATTTGTTCGCAACACTATTTTTAACATTCCTTTGTATATTGACAATCTTCAGGTGTATAATTACGAACCTCTCATTGTACTTTAGCTCTGTTTAAAAATTCTGGTGTGGTGCCTGTTCGGCGCTGTAGAGCAGTTTGCGTCTTACGGTTGTTCACCTATTCTGAAAGAAATTTAAATCTGTCAACATGCATTTATACACTTCCATGAGTCCAACTCCCTTGGTTTAGAACCGTATATTTATTAATCTGAATTCAGAATATATTGGTGGATGAGGTTCTAGCGCGTAGGATTGCCTAATTACACCATAAAATGGCGAAGAGTTTACTAATACACTACAGCCTCTAGATTTAATTAATAATTATAAGCATGTACCGCTGTCGGCAGCAATCATTTAAACGATTGGCTCAAGTCCTCAGACTTGTAGCTGCAATATTTTAGCAATGGGCATAATATAATGCATATAATCTCAGGATAATAGGTTGGAGTAATCGCATTTAGTGTAATTTCGTCCCGTGAAATCTAATACCATATTTAAGACTGTAATTCAGATGTAAGAAAGATACACGGAGCATTCTATGCCAAAACTGACTATGATCTATGACTATGGTACCCTGGAAATCGGACTTCTACCTCTTTTGGACTCCTCTCTGGAAAACCCCCTCTGATTTGGTTTGGCCTTCTGGAAACTGGACTCAGACCTCTTTTGGACTACTCTCTGGAAATCCCCTTTGATTTGATGTAGCGCTCGTGAATAGGCTGGTGCCCTGCGCTTGGTCTTCAAGTGGCGCTTTAGAAGTTTGGAGATTACGATTACGATTACGATGATCAAAAGGAAGAATGTGGGAGAACATTATTAAATGATAGTTAATTTGATGTTCTCTCAGTTCTTGCTTGGTCAGGTGACTTTTTATTCTTGGGTCTTTCCATCATGGTGCATGCATACAGAGATGCATGCATACCTACATGCATGTGTACATACATTCATGTACTTTCATACACTCATGCAGGCATACCATCTGACATGTCATCCGAATCTGAGCCCATTAGCAGAAAATGATGTCAAGGTCAGGGATCAATTAACTGGATAGGATTCTATTCAAATGGGTAGCACCAGCAAACTGGAAATGTTAGGCTTTGTATATTTAAAAAAAAATTTTTTTATTCCGGATATTTCTATAGCGCCTCTCGAAGTCAACTACTACTCAGACAGAGGCGCTCCCGACTACAGCATTTGATACTGTGCCGGAATTTTCACGCCGAAGCGCCACGAGCAATTGCGAGTGAAGGACTTGCCCATGGTCCGTACGCAGCGGCTAGAGTGGGATTCGAACCTGCAACCCTCTGGTCACAAGGCGCCGAACTTACCACTGAGCCACCACGCCCCATTCATGCTTACATACATAGTTGCATGCATACACATATACATGCATATCATACATCCGTGGTCCACATTATCTATGAATTAGATTTAGAATTTAAGGAATTATTCTTATTTCTTTGATTATTTTTTACTGTTTGTCGATTATGTTAAATTACAGTATTGTTTTCCATACTGATGCCAGCCAAATGTTATCTTGTCATTTCAGATTCTTGTTGCAGTTTGCGTTGTTTACCTGTAGAAAATGGGCTGAAATCGATATAAAAATTGGACGGGTTGGGTTTCTGTTGGTGAAAGATATCTCCATATGCTTAAGTCCAGCGTTACATCTGGTTAGTGGAAGAGGGCAATGCTAATCAGTCTCATTCTGCTCTGTCGCTTATGTATTTCGTTTTCAACGTAAAATTTATCTGTTTGACCTTGCGTACCAACTATAGGCAGTCTCAAAGAACTGGTCTTTTGGATATTGACCTGATTATGGGCAGGCTTTAGTGGTTAATGCCTTGTGCATTTGATTCGGGTGTTATAGAAGTTTACTTCAAAATAATAATGATTTTTAGTATTATAATAATAATAATAATAATAATAATAATAATTAATTCACCGATGCTGGTTCTTGATGTTTGGGTTTGTTTTTCTTTTTGCAGGAGATCGACTTGATCCGTTTGTCCAGTTGTTACACTAACAAGAAAGTTAGGTTCGTAAATGAATTGCATTGTATTACGTTGTGTTACGTATTGTGTTACTCTGTGTTATGTATTTTGCTACGTTGTGTTGCTTTGTCCTAATTTTCAGACCCTTCTCAATCAGTAACACCTGTTTAATCTGTCATGTGCCTTGACGTCTTCCTTCTGCTCTGCAGATTATGGTGTCTACCATTTGTTCTTGACTTGTCTGTTCTTCTGTTCTGTCACCTTCCTTGTTCCGCAAGTGTCCGAAGTCTGTTCTGTTTGATTATGGAACCTCCCTGCTTTGTCGAAAGTGCCGTTGATGAGTTTCTTTCTTTAAGTTGAACTTTACAAATCTTCACTTATGTTATGTGTTTGCCGTGGTGATGCGTGGTAGTTAGATGCGGAGGGAAACGATGAAGTGCAGTGGACATATGATGAGAATGTAGGATAGAAAGCACCCAGGGGGTTAATTGGGTGACATGGTGATCTTTTAAGTTGCATGTTGAATCTGCTATCCAACGATTTTGGGTTTGACTCTGCTGATTTGACTCTTACAACCCTCAACAAGTTGTTCATGCATAAATGTGTTGTGACGTAGATTCGGATTTACTGATCTTGAATAAATAACTAAATAATAAGTGAATTTCATGATGAATGAGTAAATTTTCTTTTTGGCAGGAGACCAGTTGTTGTATGCATCTGTGGGCTGAGGTTGAGCACGGACTTCGCTGAGCTTCAGGAACATGTGTCGTCTCGTCCGAAGAAGAGATCCTCGGGCCGTGACAAGAGGCCTGCCTTCTTGAAACTGCTGTCATTGTCCAAGGTATGTAGGTCGTAGAGTATGACAATGTTTTTGATAACATCTGTCATAGAAGTTGCCTTAGTAGATGCCTCCTAAGTATCTCAAGGTGCTGAACTGTTAACTGGCATTAGCTGAACAATGGAGACTTTACGTGGTTTAAATTCCGGTTTCACGGTATATACATATCTGGGTGCGTACGTATATATACACACACGCATGCCACGTGGGTATATGCAAATATACGGGTATGTACTGTTTCAATTGATTCAGCTCACATGCATTTTCTGGTCGCCTAAATTTCACACTTGTCAGATGCCATGCTTTTGGAGTGCTTGAAATGCAATATATGAATAATTTTGTTACATTACATTACATACATGCATAGACATAGTTAGAGCCTTCAATCCTTTCTGGATTAGTAAGCAGTGGTTGTGTCTGCGCCTCAGCTGTAAACAATGACATTACCTTACTTTACCATCCATAGCTTGACTGCTGGTTTCTGTAACTGATCTGTTTTTGAACTGGCTATGGTTTAACTTTACGCAACCTTTGATAGATGTCTTTCGCATTATGAAAACGGTGCTATAGAAGTCATTAGATTAGATTTAGCGTTACTTGGAATGTCTGTGGTACAGCGTGGAATCGTTAAACGCAAAGTCTTCGAGGTCACTGCTTATGATACAGCGTGTAAATTAGGCCGCATGTTAAAAGGAGTAATGATGAAAAGTCAGTATTTAGTGCTACTCTGCAGTTCTTGTATAGTGCATTAACAGCTACAGCATGATAATTCAATAGCTTTATGGGGGCTTAGTTTCACTTTGCGTTGAGTGGAATAACGTGCAAACCAGGAGTGCATAATGAGTCCACACTGTACCTATGTAAAGCTGAAAATTGCTCTATTCCTGAGCAAGGTTTTCAATGCAGTTTATAGGATTGGAGGTTGATGGGTTGAATCTGACTCTCAGCAAGACGCCAGTTGGAGACAGCATTCTTAACGTAGCCATCGACAAGCTCACACCAGACGTTGCCACTCTGTCCAACAACAGGTAGCCATAAATCTAATCTAATCTAATCTAATCGAGTACATGTACTCCTATGGTGCCACTGTAATAATCCTTTCAGCATCAGTAAATAGACATTGATCAGCAAAATCGGTTTGCATACCAAAATCCACGGTAAGGTTGATATTGGTGATGTCCAGTTATACCACTAGTCTCATTGGTTTAGCTGTTTGGATTCAGAGGGAAACCGTGCTTGTGGTAAAACCATGAACTTAGGAAATTGGTTCGAAAACACCATTAATATACCACGGTCAGTTTAAAACCCCGTATGACCTTTTATTTAGTGGTATTTTTTACGTGAAAGGTAGGTCTAAGTAAGTTAGTGGCGTATTTGAAGTAATATTAGTAATTGGTTAAAGTAAGATGCTGTGAGGCTCTTGTGAGCCAGGCCAGTGTTATATTTGTTGGTGGATGATCAGGTGACGAGGAAGAGGACTTGATATTTGCCGTCATAAGCTGAGGCATAGAAAATGACGTTGCTGATGCTTCATAGTTCATACCCTGTTTGCATGACTTTTCCATGGATAGTCAGTCATTCACTACTGGTAACTGGGACATGGTAGCCGATTGGTTACATCGCGTATCTTGTAACGTGGAGAGTACGGGTTCGAGCCTCCTCCCATGACACGGTTACTCTGCAGGAACATCGAGCAAGTCCTCCACTCACAATTGCTCAATGCCATCAGTTGATGCTTGTCATTAGATAATGGTGCATAATAAATGCATAATAATAATAATTATGATAATAATAGTAATAATAATAATAAGGATGATAATGAAAACTGAATACCTTTTGGTGTGTGATTGTTCGATGTTTTGTGTACTGGGAGAATATCACTGCAGAATTTAGGTCACGTTTGTTACTAAGCAATTCTGAATTGGAATCTGTTTGTGTCTAAAGTGTTTGTTGGGTTTGTTTTTTAGAGTAATGGGCTATTTGCGTTTGGAATCGCTGAAGCTTCAACTTCTGAGTGCTCCTGTGGGGGTGAGGGCTCAAACAGATTATTCCATCTTAAATAATTCTGGATTAGTTCCACTGTTGGTATTTAAAATGATTTTGTAAAATTTGAACTGGAAAAATGTGTTCAGTATTTTGATTTCAGTTGATTTAATTCTGTTCTTATTCTGTTATTTAATGTAAAGTGGCATAAATGCATCAACAATATTCAACGTAATTTCTCATTTTTGCATACCCGGTACTTGTATATATCAACATTAAGTAAAATAACTTCTCGTAATGTTTTCCTAGAAGTTTGACTGAGGGATCAATTTTGTGGTCAACTCCTTTCTTTTGCATTACTTATCGTCTTCATTTCTCAACCAGTCAATCAATCAACTAATGATGTTATACAATTATAATAATAGTTTTGCCTCTGAATAGGTATATTTAAGAGGCACTATGTAAATTCTGAGAATGAATACAACTGCTTCTCATAGTAACCTCCTTCCAAAGTTTGAAAGTGAACACACGACCACACGAAAGACAATGAGTGTTGACCATTTCTGCATGAAGAACATGCTCAAGTTCCCTACACAGCAACTGTTTTGGTGGAGACTCGAACTTGTAATCTTCGTGTTACAAGGCATGTGCTCTAACCAGTTGGCTACGGTGTCCCACATGTTAACTTATCTTAATAACTGTTTCTATGTCGTAATTAATGTTACTTTGTCATCATATAATACATGACTTTGTCATTGCAAATTTTACATCTTCCAGGTTGGTCCTGTAGTGCAGTCTCCTCAGCAAATCTGTTTGGCAAGTCTAAACATCAGCCAAACGCTGAAAGTCGAAGCTGATCCAAAGAACTTCAACGATATCGAGGTAATGAAGATTACCAATGGATCATTACGCTAATTTTACGGGTTGTGTTGTATTGTTTTTAGGTTAGTATATGTAATGTGTTAAATGTGTTAGCAATGTGTTAATGTTTTACACGTGTTAGTAATGCATTAATATGTTAACTGTTGTTTCAGACTGTTGATATCTGTGTATCACATTGCTCGCTGACATGCACAGAAGGTTTGTTTGATACTGTATTTCTTCAAATTAATACAGTCTTAAGTTTAGTTTCGGCTGACATAAAGGAACTGACAGCAACAACTAACCAGAATGAAAATCCAAGCTTCATACCAGCTTTACATGTAGAATTCTCTATTCATATTACTTGATGACAGTTGTTTGTGTTGTATGTACACTGGAATGCGTCTTGCAGCCGGTAAAAATAAAGAATATACTTACTTATTTACTTACTTAGAAGTCTTTACATTAGATTGAATTATGATAATGAGCCGAACCAAGGCGCCACCTAGTAATAAATGGTGCTATAGAAGTGATTAGTGCCTTTAGTGCTTTCAATGATTAGTTGAAAGATGGCACAGCTAAGTAAAATATTTGAAAAGAATATCAAAAATGTTGACGTAAAATGATCTGTTCTGTTCTGGTATCTGTAATCTGTTGGAAATTGTTTTCTTGTAGGCTTTCTCAGGCATTTAAACGAATTTTGCACGTTGAAAGCTCAACGAGGTAAGGAATTGGATGTCTACGTAGTTATAATTTACTTCCAGTTACAGAAGTTGTGATCAATTTCTACAATTTCTTGGCCGACGACCTTGCTTCTGTAATGATTTATGAATTTGACCTCAATTTCACTCGAGGCAACCATTTGTTTCTTATTTTATTTTCCCAAATTCCATTCTAGTATCTTAATGACACTTTATTCTCTTAAATTTCTCTTAATTTTGTTGAAATCTGATGTATTTTCTTCAATTTTTCTGAATTTTCTTAAATTCTGCTTTTTTCTCATATTCCTCTTAATTTTGTTGAATTCTGCTGTATTTTCTTCAATTTTTCTGCATTTTCTTAGAAATTCTGCTTTGTTTTCCACATTCCACTTCATTTTCTTAAATTTCATTTCATTTTCTTAAATGCCAAGCTTTAGTTTCTTAAATTTGAGTTTACTTTATCAAATTCTGCTTTATTTTCAGTTGTGCATGTTGGAGGAGTCCAACAGACCAAGACATCTCAGGGTTTGGCACTGATGCCAAAAGTGAGTATAGATTACATAAGATGCCATGAGTATAGATTACATAAGATGCCAAATACTAAAATATACGACTCTTAACTGTGTATAGTCGCAGGATTGTGCATAAGTCTTTAGTCATTAGAATTGCTTTCTTTCAGGAATAACATGTTAACGTGCACATTTTTCAGTAGCAATTTGACCTCGAACCTGCTCATTTTTCAATGAATTTTTAGGGTGAGATCCTTAAACACAGACCATTTAAGGTCCCCATGTACAGACCTTGCTAAAGAGACTGCCTGACCTTGACTCTGCTCACTTTTCAATGAAGCGAACGGGTGAGATCCTTTTCCACCACTTCTAGTTTGAATTGGATGCCACAACATTTAAGGTCCTCCCCAGTTGATATAATTATGCAGAAATAAGAATAAACGTCTTGGTTGTTTTCTTAAATTTGCAGAATATACAGTTCAATTTGTGTGAAGTTGAATTGGTCCTTGAAAAGGAATCTGCTCAAAGGTAATGCTTTCAATTAAAAATTTTAATAGTAACTAACATAGTAAGCCAGGGTATTGGCAGTTTCTCTTATGGTAATATAGTAATTGGTAATATACCAATTCCAGATATCTAACTGAATGGTATAAAAAAAATTGAATTGTGGCTCTATGCATCAGGGATACTTCACTGGTTCCGCTATTTTGTCACGGGACTTAATTCGCACTGTCTAGCCAGCTGTTCTCCATCTTATCCCACAGAGCTTGTGCGTCAGTTCATTCCATATCCTGGTTGCAGATTTCTTTGCCCTGCTGCACAAGGCGACTTGGTTGTTCCACTGGCCTGAACTTCCACGGTCCAGCATAGAAGTGTTCCTGTTGGCCCATCCAACTGGAATAAGTTGCCTAACAATCTGCGACTTGAACTCCTCAGCCTCTCTCTGCCTCTTTTCCGCAAGCTTCAAGACCATTCTGTTTGAGTGTGGTTTCATTTTCTTAGGTCTGATGGGACTCTCTTGAACTGGCGCTATATAAATTTGCAATTACGATTACTATTAATTGGTTGCTGTGTGTGTAGAGATCTCGTGATGGTGGTGACGTCGATGGTACTTACTTCTCGTCAGAGTTTTGCTGAACAGAAATTAACGAACGCACAAGGAAATGTCATTCTTAAAGGTTTGTCTAGTTCCTTGTACTTCTTTTCATTATTTCTAATTGATTTAATTTTAGTGACCAAATCTAATGAAAAAGCATTAATTGGTGGTGCTGAGCTGTTGAGTGAGAAGGACTTTCTTCGGGGCCCTTGAGGGGCGGCTCAGACCTGAAAATGCCATACACTAACAAGTAAAATGCCATGTAACAAGGTAAGTGCCTAGACCAATAGGCAGTGATGTTACATCTTTCGTCTATGGTGGAGTCAGTGTCTGTAGTCCCATTTGATTATGGGCATCTTGCTTCAGTGACTCTAGCTACAATATTGGCTTTGCATATGTAGAAGTAGCTATGCAGTAGTAGCATTGGAAGTTGAACTGTAAGGGATGTACACAGAAGACTTGTTTAATAATATGCTCCACTATGACATGAATTCTGATTTATGAATCCCAGAATTAGTTTACCTATTAAAAATAAACTCATAGCTTACCTCATTTAAAGTTGATTTTTGATATGACTCCCAAAGACCATTTTAACAAGCTTCTCATGTAGTAATATTAGAAGTAGCGATGCTATTGTTACGGGGAACAATCGCTGGTCACATGCCCTAATATGCCATGAAGTTGCTATTACTCCATACCAAAAAATGCAACTGGAGTTAGAGAGAATTATCTTTCTCTAGCTCTGTCCTCAGCACGATTGTCATCATCACCATTGTCATCATCACCATTATGCAGGCTCTTGCAGTAAAGCGTACATATATGCAGGTCTATTTTTGATGCTTTCAGGTGCACTTCTTAAGAGCAGTGTGACGACGCTGTTGGCTGTAACGCAGCTTCAGACGACTCTTCTGGTACGAGACTTTGTTTATATTTACATCGGTCCTCATTTCCAAAATGCATAATGGTAACTTCACAAGTGTTGGCCTTTTGTGATGCAACAGACTGCCTTGTAAACATTAGCTTTGTGTCCTTTCTCTGCCTCTGTTTAACTTTTGCAAGGATGTTAGAAGCTGCTTGGCAGGCATCTGCTTATACTGCATATCATTACATTACTAGGATCCGTTGTAGTCTAGTGGTTAGCAAGCTGGACAGTGAAACGAAAGGTTGGAGGTTCAAATCTGTGCCAGAAACGTATTTCAAGATTTCGACTCCACTTGTGCCCCTCCCCCCCCCCAGACATGAATACCCTGTCAGTGGGAAGGTCAGGCAGCGAGGGAGAGGACTGTCCACCCACCTTATATGTCGAGGCTGAGCAAATGAAGTCACTAGCACTTCTTACCAATGGCTGCCTTTAGGGGTAACTTAAGCGACTGGGCACTCTTCAACTTTACCTCAGCTTTTGATAATTTTTCCTGTCACAGAAACAACCTTATTGTGTGGCACGCAAGTCAGAAATTGGTAACTGAGTAGGTATAAATTTTGGACAGTTATATATGTATATTATGTATATAAAATACATGTACATATATATATATATATATTATATAATATATTATCACTGGTGTGTAATTTTAGGTTGACGAATGCCAAGCCGACATTGAAGTTCAGTTGGCCGGTGGATTTCTGAGCTATGATCAACAGATCCTACACTACTGGATCATGCTCTTCTGTCAAAGTCTAAGACCTCCAGTGAATGATCGAACGACAAATGATGATCATGATCATGTTGACCAAACCAATAACGATCGGTATGACCCAGAAGATCACAGCCATCCTGATAACAGCTTTCTAAATCAGACGACTGATAGCAACAATTCGCAAATTCCATTAACGGAAGTGATTGCTAATCAGCAAATATCCAGGTGAGAATTAATGACGTGTAAAATTTTTATTTTGCGAGGAATAAGTATGAATGTAACTGGATTGTGTAGTGACATTGACACTGTTTAGTGACATTGCATTTTACAGTGGTATTTTATAGCAAAAATGCATTGTTTAGTGACGTTGCATAGTGACAATGCATCTTGACAATGCATCTTAAGTGACAGTACTACTGACTGTCCATTACAGTTTTTTTCGTACATTAACGATTTCTTGCTTATGTTACAATTAAGGATTTTTCTGCTTATCTCTCCAGGATAATCTTGACAGAAATTTGACAATGATTTGTGTTTTTCTGCTGTAATACTCTTACAGTTATATTTCAACAGATCTAGTGAACCCACTGATATGCTTGTAAGAATTAATACAAAATACTAATTAGTAATAATTCTAAATATATCTGTAGTTTCTATTATTCTTTGCAGCAGTTAAAAATTAATTCTGGATACTGGTAATATTTATTGATTTAAATATATAGGAGTTCATTATTAATTAGTAGCTTCTATCGTGCTCCGGTGTCTAATGCACAAGGCATCAACCGATGGCACACCAAAACCAAGCCGTAATCAGGTCAGTATCCAGAAGATCAGTCCTTTATGACAGAAAGGCAGTTGATAGTGGATAACAAGTTTGATATAGATAAGAGCAATTTGAAAGAGGTATCAGTCTTAGAGGTATCAGTCTTGGAGGTATCTTAGAGGTATAAGACTGAGGTATCTGACAGGTGTAAGTTGCATTCTTGTCAGCTTATAACCTCAGAGTAAAGAAATATTGATTGATTGATTGATTAGGATATTGCACTGATCGAAAATGTCATTCCTCTGTCACTAGGACTTCGAAAGGAAGTCGCCTGTTCAATATCTTCGGCTCAAGAAGAGTCAAACTGAGCGCGGATGTTGTCGAGACGTCTGCCGCTGTCACGACAGACGCGTGTGGGTTGGAAGCGGGGGTGTCACGCTGGAAAACGTCTGTCACGTTCAAACCAACGATTGCGGCAGAGACTACTACATTTGACGATTTCCAGTATGAGTTCGATGTAACGTCTTTGTACTGCAAACGGGCGGAGAAAAATGTGCCGTCTAGTGAGCTGAATGCAAAGCAGCATTTGTGGAATACTCTTGTCTATGTAGGAGTTGCTATTGCCAAGGTAAGTGTTATTATTGTTATCATCATCATCATCAACATTGTCATCATCATTAATATTATTATTATCATTATCAATATTATTCTTATTTATTATTATTATTTTTTTTATGCCCCGAGGTATACAGGATCCCTCAGGAACTTGAATATTAACTAGCATAGCAACTTTAAAGTCCGGAATGGCCCTATTCGTCTAATTAATCAATAATTAATTCGTCTAATTATTATTATTATTATTATTATCATTGTCAGTTTATGTAAATTGAAGGGTAGGTGTTCAAATCCTTGCAAAGGCAGACAGATCTTGCCAAATTTCTACTCCATCAGTGCTGGAATGATTACCGTACACTGCCAGCGCTTAGATCAGGCACGGAGGAAGATGATCGGCCACTCTCATATGCCGGGGCAAAGAAAATCAAGTCAGTAGCCCTTAATAAAACATGGCTGCCTCTCACAGACCTGTAGCGTAACTAAGAGACTGTTCTTCATGTTCTAGGGCAACAGATTTAGTCAACAGCTGAACCATGACATCCTGATCGATAGCCTCCGTCTCGAGCTGTCATCCGTTCTCCTTGATGCAATTGACAGGATCTCTGAGGCTCTGCTGGGTCAGTGGAGGGCCTGTAAAGGTCATCCGGTGGTCAGCAGTGGTCATTCTGAAGTCCGCAGGGATCCTACGGAAGCTGGGATTGGTCAGAGTGCAGATGCAACTTGTGCGAGACTGTCTCTGAAGCCGGCCGTTTGTCACGTTCAGCTGACAAATGCAAATCTGTTTCTGTGTCATGATAACAAAGGTCAGTTTGTGATTTACGATTAGTCAGATGCATTAATTCATTCATGCATTCATGCATTCATTCATTCATTCATTCACTGGTCTGTTCAGTCATTTGTTTTGCTTGCATCTATCGATCCTTGAATCATCTCATCCATCCATCCATCCATTTGTCTGTCCATCTAAACGCACCCATCCATTCATCTATCAATCTACTAATCCACTGATTCATCCGGTTTATCCATCTATCCATCCATTCCTCCAAATCCACCCATCAGTGCATCTAGTCATCCTTCCACCCACTAATCCATCCATACATCCATCCATCTTCCTGTTTCTTCATCCTTCATACGTTCATCCATTGAATCTTCTTTTCTTTCTCGTTCTTTCATTCATTGTTGATTTGTCTGCGTTGTAGCGTCTGTGATGGTTCGATGCGACAATGCTACGTTGCAACGAAGGCCCGAGAAATCGTCCTTGACCTTGTCGGAGGTCAGGGTCACTTACTTCCTGCAGATGCTCAAGGTCAGGTGCTTCTGTTAACTGGTGCAGTTTTAAACGAGAGCAACAGTGAATTAACTAATTAAATTTAATTAATTAAATCCCTGTTATGTGAAAGTGTTCATCTCAAGTGGATTAAGAATTAATCAAACACAACGCAAATTTCTGTTCAGGCTGCAGCTGGAATCTGGAATTCTTCTAGTTATTGTGGCCCATCTTTTAAGACACTAATATTCCACTTGTTACCTGTATGCATGATTTGAAAGGCTGGAGTCATTGGAAGATATAAGAATTTTTTAATATTCTTATTCGTATTTTAATATTTCTATGTGTCGTTTGCAGTTTCACCCGATTCTTCGGTCGTCCGACTTGCAGGACTCCGTGGCACATGTCAGGTCGACGGAAGTCGTATTTGGAAATGGCAGACAGGTGAGGAAGTCGCTTGCCCATTACATAGCCCCAAATGAAATAATTACCCTTTACTGATGTCAACAGCAGAAATAAACCTCTGGGTGATGCTGCTAAGGAGCCATTAGGTGGGATAGAAGAATTTTTTTAATTTTTAAGTGACGTTTTGAAAAAATTTATGTGCCAGGGTAAAAGCGTTGGTGGTAGAAGAGAAACCCCGGTCCTAAAGTATGCATAATTGTAATTGGTCAGCTAATATTGTATTTTAATTTTTTGACAGAATGTGGGTGTCAGTTTGCCAGATGGTATCTTTGTGGCCTGGTCACTGGCTGTACACATGTGCTTTCACGAGATCGTCTCACAAATGCTAACGACGGCTGCAAAGTACAGCGGAGGTATACAACGGCTTATGCAACATGGTTTCTTTCCTCTTCTCTTAGGGAGGTTGCAAACAGCATCTATGTAGGTATGCAACTATGCATGGCTGTTTGTTTAACCCTTTAATGACGAGAGGAATTAGTTTTCCATACATTTAGTGTACGCTTGTCGTTAAAGTGTTAAAGCCTTTTGATCCATTGCACTGGTCATATGTTTTAGCATTCCACACTTTCTTGTCGGACTGTTACTTGTACTGACCAGCAGCAAGTTCTTCACTCATTTCCTTCAAGCCTCATATTCTGATTTACTGACCTTGAATAGTTACTAATTAGTAATAGTTACTAATTAGTAATAGTTACTAATTAGTAATATTAGTTACTAATTAGTAATAGTTACTAATTAGTAATAGTTACTAATTAGTAATAGTTACTAATTAGTAATAGTTACTAATTAGTAATAATTCTAGTTGCGGCTTGGATCACAGATTGCTTTGTCTCTGCTTCTTTTCTGCTTCTGGCGTTGTTCTGGTTGTGCACTTATTTATTTATTTATGTATTTAATTCTGTTGTAATTAGAACTTGGGAAACGAAAGATGGCAGGCAGCTCCATGAGGGAAAATGGACCCGGGGTGAGCTTATCCATTGGAACCCGAATTCAGCTGGAAATGCATCTGCCCAACAATCACAGGTGACCTTACCTGAAGTGTACAGTTGTTCTTATTGTAGAAAACTCGACCATTACCCTACCTGTGGTAGTGCTAGTCCCAAGCCTGGGAAAAGTGGAGGGCGATGCTGATCATCTTTGTTATGACACAGTGTCGTTAAACAGCAACTAACTAAGAAACAACTTTGCCCATGGTAGATGCATATTACAACATTCAAATGACCTGGTTGAGTGAAGTGGCTGCATAGAGGAGATTGCAATCTTATTTGTGGAAGGTGCATGGTATTCAAATGACCATTGTTTTGTTATTAATTAGAAACTTCTATAGCACCACTATCAAATATCCAAGGCACCAACTGATAGTGCATCAAAATGGCCTGGTTGTTTCCCAGCCAGAATACCTGCTGCACACCACAGAAGAGTAGATTTTGATGTTAGATAAACTTGTTTCACCATCACTTTATTTTGTCAAATAGCATAATATTTTATGAGTTGTAATTTACTCATTTTACATGATTTTATTGTATGTGCCTTTTTCTCAGAATGGTGCTGTTTTAGGCATTGTATCTTTCTGTGGTCTTGATATTAATGCTTTTATTAGTGTATTACAAAGTTAATTAAGTGTAGTCTGTTGTAACTGGATTCTAAAATAAGAGGTTGCTAATAGTGAGAGTAATGTTTAGGTCTTTATATGCTTGTGTTTTGAAACTTCAAACGTTTATCTTTGGGAGATTTATGTTGTTTGTTTTGCTAGGGTCTTTTTCACGGCCAGCGAAGCATCTCTGCATAAGTCAGAGTTGGAGACGAATTTCTTCTGTCCTCGACTTCAGATCTTCTTCGATGACCACGGCATCTTTGACCTAGAGGTTGGTTTCATGGTATTCTAGTGTAATTTCTTACTTGTAATTGTAATTGAACATTTACATAGCACCTCTAAGATCAAAACAAATCACAGTGCAATACCTTACTTTGGTTTCAGTTGTACAAATGTTAACCAGACTATACAGTGTCTGGTATTAGCGGTAATTGTCTGGTAGAAGACTTTTGGTGCTTATGGCTAACATAAGAAAGAGACAGAGGAAGTGGAGTGGTCACATGCTGAGAGGTAGTGTTCTCCCTGCTGAGAACTATCATGGAGGGATGACCAGATGGAAAGAGAACGAGTGGAGACCTAAATGGATGCTGCTGGACTGGACGATGGTGGATGGATTCAGTAAACTGAAGGAGGAAGCCCAGCATCGAGTGGAGTGGCGGCATTGGACTCTTGAACCTGTCTGAGGGCAAAGAACTTGAAGGCTATATTGAACATGTTTTGACACTAGATGTTGTCAATGAAATCTAGTAATGACTACTATTGTGCTATTTACTAGAGCATAAGTTTTCATTTCAAAGCTTCAAAATCCAGTAATTTGATGAGGTTTTTGTATCTGTTTTTTGTCAGGGAATGCACTTTGCATCACTACATGACAACGATCGTTTCCGAATAGAACGTGCAACTGCTAAGACATTGGAGTTGGCCACCAACCGTGCATGGCTGATCGCATTCGACAAATTCCAGATCATCTTCCCATACGAGTACAACTTCGCCGAATGTTTGGATGAGGTACAAACAAGACTTAGTTGTAATTGTTATCATAATTATCAATTTCTGTGTCTAATGTACAAGCCTCAACCGATGGCATGCCAAAATCAAGCTGTAAGCGAATCAACCTCCAGAAAATAGAAGAAGAGCAGTCCCTTGGTCTAGCCTTGAGAGGCAGCCATGGGTATTAAGTGTTAGCGACTTCATTTTCTTGGCCTTGGCAGATGAGGGCAGGTGGCCAGTCCTCGCTCTTGCCATCTGATCTTCCCACCAACACTGTACAGTCAGTTTAAGTATTATGGCTGAGTTGGCTAGGGGGCACAAGTGGAGTGGAAATCTCGACCCTGGCAGGGATCTGAACCCATAACCTCTTGGGTGATAGTCCAGCATGCTAACCATTAGACTGTAGCGCACCTAAGCCAACTGAAAAGGGTGAGTGTTAATGTACCCAGTAGTCAGTTGCTGTGGATAAGGTTTACACTGAATCCTTTGTACTAGTCAGTGTTATTCTGTGTTATTTTCTGTTGTCTTCATTTCAGATCCATAGTGCCAACGTTTCATTAAAACTTTAAGGCGGTTCATTAGATACATACATATTTATGTATGTGTGTCTGTGTGCATGCTGACAGGTGTAGTCAGGCAATGCCACTCACTTAGATGTAATTGTAATTGTAAGTAGTAACTTCTGTAGCGCCACTGTCTAATGCACAAGGCATCAACCGATGACGCACTAAAACGAAATCATAATCAGGTCATTATCCAGAAAAGTTTAGTCCTTTAAAACAGTCAGCTTAGCATGGATAAGCAACTTGAAAGCTTGAGATAAGTATTTGATAGTATCTGTACAAGGTTTACTGAGCTAACTCAGCCCACCATTCCCTCTGAGTTGGACGAGTACCAATGTTTGAGGATTTGAAGAAGGTGCTTGGATGAAATGTCCCTCAGTTCTTGGTCTCTATTGGATTCTCTATGGTGATTTTACGTATAAACGAGTGTTCTATAATGTAGAATTAAATGCTTACTACACCTTTGCGTTGCTAAAGACATGTGCCACCTTTACCTAATTATGCTATAACGTTAATCTGAATGATTTGAAGAATAAACACTATAGGCTTCATTTGTATTTAACCCATGTTTTTGGCATTAAATTAATTAAATTAATTAATTTAATTATTGAATTAATTGCCCAATTGGTTTCAAATTTCATGTTTTTGTGACTGGTTTAAGTATTTTAGTCTTTGTCCAGTTTCAGACTTGTTTGCTTGGCTATTTAACTGGTGGGCTGTTTCTCTATCAATTTGGTTACTTCTTGCTCAGCTGAAAAATATCAACAAATGGCGAAAACTCATCTACAAGAAATCTACGCAAGTTCCAGCTACTGCAACTGGAAAGCTACCTCCGGATCTACTCATCACTGCCAAGGTCTCACAGTAATAATCATAATAATCCAAGAACCTCTATGGCATCAGTCTATAGTCGCTATCAGATAGAGTCGTATTCCTTATCAAATTCTCGGACACGTCTGGTCAGAAACCATGTGGGAAGCCAGGAAGACACGGAGGAGGAAATGAGTCTAGAAAATAGTGGCTTTTAGTTGAGCTGTAAAGCCACTATAGACTTTGCAGAGCAAACATTTGACGGAAGAGAGTTCCAGAGTTTTGTACCAGGAACAGAAAAGGCCTGGTCCTTTGTATGACTAACAGCACTAACAGAGCGTCCTGCGAGATTTAAAGTTGTCAGTTTCTCATATTTTAATAAAAATTTTATCAAATGTAATGACTTTTAAATGCTGCTGTCATATTGCACAATTCATGAGTCCATGGTAACTTTAAAGCATAATCGTGTGGTAAAGCCTGGGTGAAATTCAGCTGGTCAGGAAACGAGACATCATTTGGGTCTATTGTAAGGTAATTGTAATTTATAACTTCTATTGCACCGGTGTCTAATGCACAAGACATGAGCCGATGGCACACCAAAACGAAGCCGTAATCTGTTTGTTTTTGTGAGCAGACTGTTCTGGTTCAGCTTTCCGACGATCCGTTTGAAGTGAAGTTGAGACACATTTACGAGGTACGGTTCAGGCGTTAGAGTTAATTGCTTGTGTGATGTGGCACTACTACTTATGTATTTATGGATGTTTGTATGTGTTTGTGTATATGGGTTTGTATGTTTTTATGCATTATGCTTGTACATACATGTATGTATATCTCTGTATGCATGCATGTATGTAGATTGTAGTCATGTGTGTATCGCTGTATCTAGACGTGTAATGCAGTTCCTCTGCTATTGTAAATGTACAATGTCAATAACTGGGCATATTTTACAAATCACGCAAATTATTAACACATGCAAGGTCACATGGAAATGCTAATCTAAGGCACTTTTAAGTGCATTTATCTCTTAGTGATAGATGCTACTTTGTGACAGAATGCCATTTGCTTACAACTGAAGCTACCACGACCATCATGCATGCATTCATATGCTCAAGGGTTGATTATGGCAACACTGTGTGTGTGCAGGGCTTACTCTCCCGCATTAAGCAACTGCAGTCTATCTTAAACACTGTGGCCCGTCTGATTGTGGGTTTACCAAGGTTTGGGCTTATCCAGCTTCATGTTGGAGGAATTGCTCAGACGTTTGAGTGTAAGATCCTAATGCTTATGCGTAGTTGCCATGTGGGCTGTGCTCCATCTTATCTTACGGAATTGTGTGTCTCAGTCACATTCATTCCTGGCTAAAGATTTCTTCACTTTGCTGAGCAGGGTGACCTGGTTGTTTCCTCAACCAGAACATCCACAGTACAGCCCAGAAGTTTTGCTGTGTTTAGTCCAACTCTCTGGGAATAGGTTGGTTACCTAGCATCTTACGACATGAGCTCCTTAGTCTTCTTTTCCTTTATTCTGTATGCGCTTGAAAACCGTTTTATTCGATCTTGGTTTTCCATCGTTAGGTCAAGAGCACTTCTGATGAGTGTTGCGTGTAGAGGTGCTATATAAATCTGTGTGTACATCACATTACATTACATTACATTACTTGTTGTTTTAATGGTCCCACCTTTATTGTACACAGCATTAGCAACGTACAGTCTGTCACTGGCATCCATCTGAGCTTTATGTCAAAGCGGTGAGAGGTCGTAGCGAGTCGAGGAAGATTTGAAGAGGTCAAAGCACTTCTATTTTAAGAGTTATTTGCCTGTAAACTATTGCTTTAGGTCTATGGATCCTAGGCATTCAGTGCTCTTTTGTTGTTTTCTGTCATGTGAATGGAAGATTTCTTTTTTAGACGCTGTGTGATGTTGGAGTTATGGCCGAGAGGAGACTCTTGGCCATGGATCAACGCGTCGAAGGACTTCAGAGAACACAAGGGATAATACCAGGTTGGAATTGATTTCACAAACGTGTTCAACTTTTTGAGTTTCCTCAGATCAACTGGAGTCCATTTTGCCTCTCTCTACTCTCTAGCTTCAGACTATCCAGTGTGTGGAACACCATAGCCTAGCCTGTAACTAAGGGGCTACAGGTTTCAGCCTCCACAGCTGAGGCAATCGCTGTCTAGGGACCTTGAGCAAGTCCTTCACTCACAGTGGCTCAGTACCGTCGGTGCTTTGTCTTATGGTCTTGTATGCACTTGTGAACTTTGGAAGGAGGGCAAATCAGCCCTAAGTGGCAGCCATAGGTACGAAGGTTTAGTGATTTCATTTCTTTTAACGTAGGCTAATAGGGCAGGTGGCTAAACCTCGCCTTTGCTGCCTGATATTCCAACTGACAGTGTATGTATGTGCTCATTATAGAGAAACAAATGGAGCCGTTCTATGGACGCAAATTTCTTCTTATGTGGGGATTTGAACTCCCGACCGTTCGATTGACAGTCCAGCACGCTAACAACCAGATTGTTGCATATGCCCCAAACATATGCTTGCAAACTAATTAATGTAGGTCATGCAGATATTAGAAATTACCTGACATTAATGTAATGTTGGCTTTTTGTTAATGGGGTATTACTTTTCTTTTCTTTAATGTGATGTCTTGCATTACATTAATGTGATTTTGACATACTTTAAAGTGACATTGTCTTACTTTACGTTAATGTGATGTCGCCTTACATTAATTAATATGACATTGCCTTAGTAAATCTTAATGTGATGTTGCCTTACTTTACGTTAAAATGATGGCACCTTACTTTACATTAATGTGACGTTGCCGTACTTAACATTAATGTGACATTGCCTTACTTTACGTTAAAACGATGGCACCTTACTTTACATTAATGTGATGTTGCATCTGTAGGTAGCAAGATTCAGGAGCTGTATTCGCTGCTGAGCCAGAAGACGTCCGAGGATTACATCCGGCGGATACGGCAGCTGTACGACAGCGCTCCACTGAGGACGAATCTTTTCAGTTGGAAGATGGAGAACCTGGAGATCTTTGCTCTTGCCGATACTTCCTATGACAACAAGGAGAAAATCCTCAGACACATGAAGGAGATCGATCCCGACAGGTAGGGGTCTCTCGGGACAGAAGTTATTGACCCCCAATAGGTCATGGGTCACTTGGGTCAGGTTATTGACCCCAGCAGGTCAGAGGTGACTCGGGTCAGAGGTTATCGATTCTGCCAGGTCAGAGGTCACTTGGGTCAGAGGTTATTGACCCCCAACAGGTCAGAGGTCACTCGGGTCAAAGGTTATTGACCCTGACAGGTCATCTGTGAATCATTTACACTTTCATAATTGTGATTTAAATTTCTTGAACAATTAAGTCGTAATCGAAGTGGTAATTGGTTAAATACCTCTATAGCTTAGTTTAGCTGATTTGCAGTTATTAAATATTATGTAAATAATTTAGTAATTGTTGCTTTTATATGTATAATTTAGTAAAATACTGTTGGTGTTATTTTTTGTGGGTAGCCCTATGCCGGACGATGGTAACCTGGACTTCGTGTCGCTGTTCTGTCGAACTGTAAGCGCCAGCACTGGTTCCCTGGTGTTCCAGTTTCGGGATTTTCCCCATGCGATGATCGACATACGGGACTTTCATGTTTGGGGCCGGCTGATAGGAGCTGAGCCCCTCGGCACCACGAAAGGTATCATCTGGGTATTGACCCGATTACTAGGGAGAGAAAAGTGGTAATGGTATGATATCTATAACTGAAGAGTTAGCACAGTGGTAATATCATTGTCATCATCTTACAGACTGATCTTCTGGATTTTGACCTGATTTTTACAGCTTGATTTTGGTGTGCCATCGGTTGATGCCTTGTGCATTAGACAACGGCGCAATAGAAGTTACTAATTACAATTAAAATTATCTGTGGCGTGCTGCTTTCTGGAACGTTGCTGTTTCCATGATGTTTAGCCAGATGTCTCGATTCTGGGCTCGTCTCCAGGCTGTGTGCAACCCAAAGTTCAGTGGGCGTGGGTCTGTTACCTTTGTTCTTGTCCACGTGTCTTTTCCAACCTCTCGAAGGGCCAGAAAGTGGTAATAGTGACCAGTGTAAAAGAATTTCGGAGTATGGAAGGTGGTAATAGATGAAGTAATTAAAGAGTAGGCAAAGGTGTCATAGTTGAAAATATATGAAAAGTTCTGCAAGTTAACTGTTTTATTTAATTGTTTACTTGTTTTCAAGTGTTTTATTCAATTGGTTGTGGTTGTCCTGGGGCAAAAAATTGCAACAATTCTGCCAGTTATGAAATTTAAATATAATTTAAGAAATCTACTAGAGCCTGTGACTGATTGTAAAGTTATTTAAGTGTGTTTGACTCTTTGTTTGTCTAATAGCGAAGAGGAGTGCTACCATCGACATGGGAGCTCCCTGGGGCCAACTGTTGGCACAACGTAACATGCCACAGATGAAGTTCTTCCACGACTTCAGTGCAGGTTGGACTCTTTCTTTCTCTTCTAGACTCTTTCTCACGCTTTTCCGAACGGTGAATAAGATGGTCACCTGATGCGGTTTTTGTGTGTGGCTGAGAAATTTCAGAAACTTGCATTTATATTTAAATTCTGAATTCACAGCTGGAATTGTGGGACATGGTATCCAATTGGTTAGAGCACTCGCCTTGTAATGTGGAGAGTAAGGGTTCGAGCCTCCTCCTCTGTGATGGTTACTGTGTAGGGACCTTGAGCAAGTCCGTCATGCAGAAGTGCTTTGGACCATTGATTGATGGTTGTTAGATAGTGGTGCTTAATAAATGCACAGGTGCTGAGCTGTGGCACTGAGTGACGAGCTTGCACAAGCTCCCTATACAGTTACCGTGTCAGAGGAGAAGGTTCAAACCCATACTCTGCGTTACAAGGCAAGCGCTGTAACCAGTCAGCTACGATGATGGTGCTATAGAAGTTTCCAGATTAGATTGGATTAAATGATTAGTAAAGTAAAGCTCCCGTATCCCATGTGGAACGTTGGAGAGGGTCTTGCATCCTTCCCTTGAGCTGGCAATGGACACACGGGGCCAGTGATATTGAAGGAATTATCGTTTACTTCCCAGCTTGTGCTGATACCATATTATACTGCTTGGTGACAGAGATTATTGTATGTCAGAATGTTAGAGGCGTGGTGGCTCAGTGGTAAGTTCGGCGCCTTGTGACCGGAGGGTTGCAGGTTCGAATCCCACTCTAGCCGCTGCGTACGGACCTTGGGCAAGTCCTTCACTCGCAATTGCTCGTGGCGCTTCGGCGTGAAAATTCTGGCACAGTATCAAATGCTGTAGTCGGGAGCACCTCTGAGTAGTAGTAGACTTCGAGAGGCGCTATAGAAATATCCGGAATAAATAACAAAATAAAAATGTTAGGAGAAGTAGAGCAAGAAGTAAAAACTAAACAATTCTTTTTGTAAAAAACATTTTAGACATCGTCTCCTTCAACCTAGCGTACGGACCATGCTGGGAGCCATCGATGGCACAGGTGAACCAGGCAATGAACAAGGTCAGTCGCCCGTCTGTCGATCCGAGTCCACCGCTTCCTTTCTGGGACAAGTTCCGGCTGCTTCTTCATGGTCGACTGACCATCTCCGTTCAGCAGACTCGCTGGCTGTATCATGCATCGCTGGATCCTTACAACGTGACAGAGTTTATGGATTGGACGTGGACGGAATTTCTTCTGGACTGGACAAATGGTATTGGCTTTAAGTTCTTCATATGGCTTTTTAATTTCTTCATTCGGCTGCCTTTTCATTTCTTCGTACAGCAGCTTTTTAATTTCTTCATATGGCCGCCTTTTTATGTCTTCATATGGCCACCTCTTAAATTCTTCATACAGCTGCCTCTATTTCTTTATTTATTGTATTTTTGCTTCATATGCATTTATTTACATGGTAAATTACTTGCTGGAGGGATATGAGTTGGATTAAGTTCACCATCTCATTTCCACTGGTCGTGAAGCAAATAATGACTGATATGTAACTGTAATTGCAAATTTATATAGCACCACTTCATGAGAAACATATCAGAGGCGCTTCAGACCTGTCAAAACAAAATCATAATCGAATAGTTGTAATACTTTTCAAACACTTAAGGAAATGAGGCAAAGAAAACCAAGAAGTTCAAGTCATAGGATGAAGGGTCATTTATTCCTGTACGTTTGGATAACGGCACTATAGAAGTCCTTAGATTAGATTAGATTAGATTAGACTGTAAGGCTTTGCAAGTTAAGCCTGTAAAAGGTAACATGTGACTGACAATGGCTGATGTTTAGATTTAGTTTACGTGCTTTCTGTTCTAAAATGGAACGTTTTTTAAATTTTTTTCTTGTTGGTGTGTGCAGCCAAGTGGATCCTACACGGTAACCTTGACGTGTTTTCAAAGACGGCGTCAAAGTACAACGACTGTCGACTTGTACATCTACCAAAGCTAAGACTCAGGTGACTGGACCAGAAGATTTTGTTCTATCGTAATGTCCTTTGACTGATGTCAAGTCCAACTGTATAAGATTAGATTAGATTAGATGTTGTTCAGAATTGTGTATTTGCCTCTGTGTAGTTTTGTGTTAGAGTGGTTAGAGAGAACCGAGAACTTTGTTGTGTTCTTTTGTGTTCTACTCTGTTCTATTCTGTTGTGTTGTGTTGTTTCTGTTCTGCTCTGCTCTATTCTTTGCAATCTGCTGAGTTTTTTGTTCTAATCTGTTCTCTTTTGTTCTATTCTGTTGTGTTGTGTTTTATTCTGTTCTGTGTTGTATGCTCTGTCTGTTCTGTTGTATTCTGTGCTGTTGTGTTCTATTCTGTTCTGTTCTGTTCTACTCTATCGTTCTCTTTTGTGTTGTGTTCTGTTTTTTGTGTTCTTTTCTGTTCTGTTCTACTCTCTTCTCTTTTGTGTTCTATTCTGCTCTACCCTATCATTTTTGTGTTCTATTCTGTTTTACTCTATCTTTCTCTTTTGTGTTCTACTCTGTTTTATTCTGTGTTCTACTCTATTCTGTGCTGTTGTGTTCTAGTACATTCGATTCTATTATTCAGTTATCTTACTAATTTATCTGCTTACTGTGCATTTAGTCATTCGCTCCATCATCATCAAATCATCAAACAAAAGTAAGGTAAAGGTCTCATTGTAATAAAGGGAGACACATCATAGTGGAACGTAGGGTAGGTACCAATTTCCCAACCCTAGTCCCTTGAACTGGCAGTGGCAAATCCCAAGGTCGTGGACATGGGGGCCAGCACATCGTAGGACTCGCCATCCACTTCCCATTTGATCCAGTAACTTCTATAGCGCCCTTATGGCTAAATCCAGATTCATAACCATGACAAGAATGATGAATTTGATTTGAATAAGTGAATGATTGATCTGTTATAGCATTCGACTGGAGTGGTTGTGTGCTGGCGATCCAAACGACCATCATTCCGTGATGCCCTGCGCCCCGGATAAGATCCCCGACTATGCTGTCCAGGTCTGTATATCTTCATACAGTTACATCGTCATCTGTAGCTTCATCAGCTCGATTCCTATTCTTATTGCTTCTTACTGATACTTATCGATTTGTTATCATGTCGTTACTGTGAGGTCAGATTATCTTCAGCATAATTCAGCATTTCCATATTTGTTGTTTTATCCTGTATCTTTTATTTGTTGGATACAGATTATCTGTATTATCTTGGCTTCTGGTAACCGGATTTTATTCTTCACTTGCCCCTTTGACTTGACGCAGCACTCTTGAATGAGCTCATGCCATGCACTTAGCTTTAAAGCAGCACTTTAGAAATTTCCAATCTTGCGATTACAGTTACTGCTGTCTTTTGTTTTCTAGTGTAATTATCACCTTACTCATTTCTGTCATAATCATCATCGGCAAAGTTTTACTCTATTATTGCCACACGTTTTCTCTGCATCAGTGCTAAAGCGATCTTACTGATCATCTTATTTATATAATATATATATTCGTGTTTATTGACAAGCTCACTGACAAACCACAGGAAGTAACATTGAAACATATGACAGTGCAATTATCAAGATCTTATAGAACACATGTTTTGGCAGCCTGTTAGGCGCCCGCTCTTTTTACAGCTGCCCCTGAGGAAGTGTAAGGCTGAGTCGACATATTGGGAGCTTACGGGTATCGAACCGCATCTTTCAAGATCTTATGTTCTTCGACCAAGAGTGTTACCATTCATCTATCCCCTCCTGCTGAGTTTGTTGAAACGTTAGTATGATCTTCTTTGTTGCTTGGTGATAAACTTCAGGATTATGACTCCTATAGAACGTTTCGTTCTAACGGCATGAACGTTGGCCTTGGTTTTGAGATTCCACCGAACGACGAACTTGACGACGATAATCCATCTGGTCTCTTCTTTGCGAGTACTCTACGTTGGATCGACAAAATTAAGGTTCTTATTTAAAGACATCTGGAGTGTTATGGCATATTCAGTAGCACACTTGGTCTGTAATGCAACGATTGGGGGTTTTGCCTGCTTAGCTTGCTCCATGTACACACACACACATGCACACGCACACACACACACACACACACACACTTATCTCCATCGTCAGATTTAGATTATGGTTTATACATTATGATAACGACTCGATAGAAGTGATTGGATTTGATTAAGTGCCTGACCTTGTGCGCATTGATTAAATAAACCACTGATTGATTGATTGATGTCGCAATTCTGCTTTGATAAATGGTGTCAAAAGCAATCAATGTGAGGAATTAGGTTTCTGTAAGAAGATATTGTTATTATTATTGTTATTATTATTATTATTACTAATTAGCAACTTCTATGGTGCCGGTTTTGTTTTGTTTCAGATGTGTATGAATCGCGTTTCTCGACCGATCAGGCGCGGTCCTCTGTTCCGCTTGGTTGGTCATCGCAAAAAGCCCATAACTCGACACGTCCAGTAAGCTCAATGTCTTATTTTTCAATTTCTCTCTAAGATACCTATGCAGAGGCACTCCCAGCCCAGCCAGCCCTGGTGAGTGAGAACAGGCAAACTGTTTTCTAGTGCTTTTAGAAGGTGCATGCAGTGTCCCTGGGCAACAGAACATGCAGATCTAAAGGGAGGCTATTCCAGGTGAAAAGGCTATTCCAGGTGAAAAGGCTATTCCAGGTGAAAAGGCTATTCCAGGTGAAAAGGCTATTCCAGGTGAAAAGGCACGACATTGCATTGTCAAAGGACGTGTAGAAGGAACAAGCAGTTCACCTCAAGCCGAGAAAGGAAGATTTCTGCCAAATGTAAATTTAGGGGAACAGAGCTTCTGTAAGTAGGCAGGGGCATTTCCTAACAGTTTGGTTGGGTTCGATTTTTCTCGTGTACTCCCAGGCTTTCATAGGCTTGAGTTTATTCTATGCCATTGTCATAAAATGTCATAAAATGGACTTGGGCAAATCAGTTAATTTGGGCTCTCTTACCATTCGTTGGATAAAAATGACCAAGTTCTGTTGATTCAAAAGGGCGAAAAATAGTAAATTAATTAAGTTTTTAAAAGTAAGTAAGTAAGTAAGTATATTCTTTAATAAACCAGTTGCATAACCGCACTCTGGTGTACATACATCGTAAAACAAACAGAACATAGAGCATGAAAACATAAAAACAGAACATAAAATAAAGTTTTTAAAAAGTTAATAAAAAATGAAATAAAAGAAATAAAATAAAAATTTTAAAAAATTAAAATAAAATAAAGTTCTAGAACGAATGCCGTTTACCGTTTGCAGGAACCTCAAAGTCTCGGTCAACTTTCCAAAATTCCAGCTGTCCTACTGGGTGTCTTTCTCGAAGCAGAACGGAGCAATGATCGAGAGTGATCGAATCACGATGGACGTCAGTTTAAAAGCGGATCGAAGGACAATTGACGACGGTCTGAAACATAAACCAAGCGTGACGTGGTGTATCCAACATTTCAGCTCACATCTGAGTAACGGAGTTGTCTGGCTGTGCAGCGCGAATTCCCCTACGCAAGAAAAGAAAAAGGTTCTTCGCGAGACAAAATTCTCTTTACATTCGATTGAATCCGATTCATACATTTCCTCAGCTTTCGGGGATCTGGATTTCATTTTAAAATTCTTTAAAAAGATTTTATGCTTTTGCATAATTTTTTTCTTGAGGTTCTTTATTGCACAGCTTCGTTGCAATTAAATTTGCCAAATGCTATCTTTTGAAGTCCTTCTATAATGTCCAAGATGTCAGCCGATAGTAGCATTGAGTGAAATCACAATTCAGAATCATTATCGATTGAAGAAGCCAGGTGGAAATCTGATTGGTCAGAGAAATCAGAAGCCAGGTGTGTACATAAGTTCAAAGAAGTGTTTCCTATTGTTTCCGTAGAGAAATAATGCATTCTGAATTGTGAATTTAGTTGTGTCCTCCCATAACCACAGACCACTAAAATCTTTTGTGGGCAGTATCTGTGTTAGCTGTGTACTGGAAATTGCTGCGTGATTTGATACATATAGACCAATTGATAAGCAAAACATTAGTGCAGTTATACTGTAGAAGGCTTTTTACTGACCACATATGTATGCTGTCACTGTGTGTGAACCTTGAACAAGTCCTTCACTCTCAATTGCTCTGCGCCACTGATGTTTTGTCGTATGGTCATGTGCACTTCTGAACTTTGGAAGGAGGACAATTATCAATTACGATTGTATTGCATTGTATGTGTTTGATAATATGTGATGAATTGTTTTTGAGCAACGTTTACAGTGTTTGATGATGATGTTTCAGGAGCGAAACCAGACAACTGGTATGGCGCACAAAAGCTTTCTGCTCAAAGTTGACGAGTGAGTCTTGGACTAAAAACGACTGCTTAATGTTGTGTTAATGAATTTCGATTGAATAAATTAATGATGTCTTTGTGTAGATTATGGAGTAATTTTTTTACAGTATTTCTTCATCGACTTATTGTCAAATGTTTTATACAAGTCTGTGTTTTGTGTCTCTTTTTTACAGTATTCAGTAATTTCGTATCGTTTGTATTTTACATTTTTACAGTTGTGTTTGTTTTGAAAATGAGTTATATGATTGATGTAGAGCATTTTGTTTTTGGACAGTGTGAGCTACCAGCGAGAAGAAGAGAAGTTGGCCATGGCTGCAGATTTACCCTCGGCTGAAGATGTAAGATTGGCTCTTTCTTGCATGACTTAATTGCATTATATTATTATTGCTGTTGTTATTATTTTTATTATTATTTATTCTTTGACCAGAGGTATGTATGATCTCTCAGGCTCCAATGCTGTTATGGTTATGAAGTAAACTGAGGGGGGTCAAACTATGCAACCATTTCTCATGATAGGACCTAATGAATGCGACATTAGCATGCTAATGTCGAATGCAACATTAGCTTACTTGAAGTATTTCGTAATATGTAAGTAAGTAGCCTTTATTTGCATCTGACACGCGCACGTACATTTATTGTAAACAACAGTGACATATATATTTGAAATAGAATGACAGCAGCAGATTTTACAGACATACAAACACGGCTAAATGTAACTAAAGATACATCGATTAAAAACTACTTTTAAACAGTTTAGATTTAATTGTCATCATAGTTTCATGGATTTTAATTTGCACTTTTAGATATCTGTGTTAAATGCCAGAATTGATCACCTACTTTCGTGTGTTCAGTAGTTTTTAATTCATTCACCTCTAAACCGAGGACTTGTCTGTTCCAACTTACTTACTCACCATAACCTGAATTCTGGTTTCTGTGACCTGTTGACCTCCAATGAATTATGATTTCTGACTATGGTTTCACTTGAAGCGACAATCGATGCCTTGTGTGTTATGATAACGGCTCTATAGAAGTTATTATGATTAGATTTGATTAATACAGTATGCCTCGTTAACTCTGCTGTTTCTTGTTATCAGTCAGCCAGCAGCGAGGAACCAGTACACAAGGTCAAAGTGTATAACCTCAAGAGTTCGTGGACGATGAGTAATCGCAACGTGGTGTTCAGTCTCTACGACGGCTACTCAAAGGCCCAGACGCTCAAGGATAACCTCTTGTCGGAAGCGCTGAAAGGCTTCAAGGTGGAGATGAACCAAACTCCTAAGGTTAGAATCGGAGATTAGGAATTCAGCTTTGCGTAATTGTGTAAACCGGTTATTCATTATAACATGTTTCCTTATAAGGTGAAATCTGGTATGGAAATAGATCCAAAAATTAATTCATATACTGAAAATAAACTCGTTCGTGAGACAGTGTTGTTGTAAGGCTGCCAGAGACCGCGTGGTATCGAGTTTGTGGTGAGCATTTTTTTTATATCTGCATTTTAGAAACCCATAAAAAGTTTATGAATCTGGAGTATAAGTGAGCAGTGATGTCTACTTAACGGAAAATAGCAGCACTTACTTAGGTGATCTGTACGAACAAAGTGAGAGATAGACAGACTGGTAGACAGACACACAGAAAGGCAAACAGAGAGACACTGACAAAGAAACAGACAGACAAAGAAACAGACTGAGAGAGGGACAGACAAAGAGACAGACTGAAAGACAGACACACAGATTGGCAAACAAAGAAACAGAGACAGAAACAGGCAGACAGAGAAACAGACAGACAGACAGAGGGAGAGACAAAGAGACAGACATACAAAGATGCAGACAGACAGATGGAGAGACAGACAAACAAACAGAAAGACAAAGACAGACAGGCAGTTGCACTTACATTTCTAAATCGAATATTGTTTTTTAAACAGAAGAATTGCAAGCCACCGGTGTCCGATTTCACTGGAGATGGACGAACGTTGAACGCCTTCAGTCCACAGTTCCGAGGTCAGTCCGGTCCAATCTACTGTCTCCTGCAGCAGCTCATCAAGGAAGCTGGCAGCGTTGCAGTTCACGAAGAGGTCAGTTCGGACATCTGACCACTGGCGATTGTTGGTTGAGAAGCATTTAATATAGTGTGCTTGTTATCGTCTGAATCATTGAGTGGCACTTTTATAAATGTTCAATTACAATAACAATCAGGTATGCTTTGTGTCGTACAATGCAGGCAAGAAAAACAGCAATAGAAACAAAATGTAGAAGAAATATTAAACTATTTTTCTGCTGGAGATGAAAGCTCATCGTTGTCCAGTGAAGTCATGACATTGTTGTTCTCTGGTTATACCTAGACTTGAACTGTTCTTGGTGAACAAGCTTTTTTGGTAGCTGGGCCTAGATTTTGGAACCCTCTCCCTATATCCATTCTGCTCAGTCGCTTATGTGGTTTCGTTCTCAACTTAAGACTTGCCTTCTTCCAATTTCTTATCGAGAGCAAGCTGCCTTTCTGTGTTAGCGAACTGATCTTCTGGATATTGACCTGATCATGACCTGCTTTTGGTGTGCCATTGGTTTATGCAGTGTGCATTTGACAATGGCACAATTGAAGTTATTAAGTAATAGCTGGAGCCATGGCTTAAAATGTCTATTTCCGTGTATTTTAGCTCGCTGGAGAAGTTATGGACATGAATTCTCTTCAGGGATTTGGTGCGTGCCGAACAGATGATGTCATCTGCAAGAACTGGGATGGTAGCTTAGCCTATTACTCCCCGCTGTGATGGTTTACTCAAACGGTTTTATTGAAAAATGCTGATTGTTTGAATACATGTCATCTGTGCTAGAATTACAAACACACTTGATAGGGGTAGAAAAGACACACATGATATACAGGATATATACTGGCTTTGTATTTAGTTGTATTAAGTTGCATTTATTAATCTTCATGTAATAATAAATATGTATACATATATATGTGTTCTTTTTATGTACCGGTTTCTTCTATATTTCTTGGCTGTGTTGGGCTGTTTTTGGGAAAGATATTTCACATAACACTGCACTTATAAAGTTAGCAAAGTTAGCAAATCTGATGAAGTGTGTGACTGTTGGAAATGCCGTTTAGAAATCTGTTGTAACAAATTAGGTGATTCTGTTACACTCTTAAAATCTGTTGTAAGAAATTAGGTGATTCTTTTTTTCCCTCTTGAAACCTGTTGTAAGAAATTAGGTGATTCTTTTTTTCCATCTTGAAACCTGTTGTAAGAAATTAGGTGATTCTTTTTTCCCTCTTGAAATCTGTTGTAAGAAATTAGGTGAGCCTGTTAGTGGGACTTGTTATCCCGTTTCACCTTTGGATTCTTGTAATATTTTCTTTGAATGACTGTAATATCAATTGTTATCTGTCGTTCAGTGAACATCAAGTTAAATCTATGAGTCAAAAAAAGTTCTTATACGAATGCTCATACTGCTGTTAATTTAGCCCCTATGTTTTTGTCTCTTTGATGACCTCTTTCTTCTGATTGCTGCAGTTGAGCTCTTCAACAGTCAAGTGATGCTGAAAGGCTGTGAAACAAGTGGTTACGTAATCGTCAGCGCCGCTAAGACGTCGCTTTTATCCAGCTCGTATCGTCCGTTCTGGAGTGACGGACAACTGAAAACAAAAACGACGCTGGTTGGGTCTGTTGAATGCATGCAGGTACGCCATCTGGTTCTTCGCATGATTGGACCCGTGAACTTTGTCATCGAACTAATTGTAGTCGAACAATTATAAAAGCGCCACTCAGCGATTCAAAGGCACTGCCGACCCAAGTCATTTACTAATAAAATGGTCTTAAGGCATTTCAGGGAAAGGGGAAGAGAAAGGCTGAGGAAGTTTTCTAGGTAGCTTGTCCAGGGCTTTGGAATTCACTGCCGAGTTTGTTCTGTCAATTCTTGATGTTGTTTGGGTCTAAACTTAATACTCCTTTCTTTCAACTTGATTATTGACCGTTGCTCTTGAGTAGGAGTTGACGTGGTTGTTGCTAAGATACAATAATTTATAGTGTAGGAATTTGTTGATTTAGGACATAATAAATGAAAGAATATCTTAATAAGTGACAGAATATCTTAATAAGTGACAGAATATCTTGATAAATGACAGAATATCTTAACAAATGACTGAGTGTCTTAATAAGTGACTTGATAAATTATGACAGAATATATTAATAAAAAATAATAAGTAATATGGAATATCTTGATAAATGGCATAATATATTAATAAATTACCTGATTGCTTAATGAATTGTGGAATATCCTAACAAATGATTGTATATATTAAAATAGAATATCTTGATAAGTGACAGAGTATCTGGATAAATAACTGAATAATTTATATCTATCTTAATAAATGACCAAATACCTTAATGAATTACTGAATATATTTACCTAATTTCCATAACCTAACAGAGTTTTAAATTCTGAATAAAAAATTAGGTTATAGGTAAACGTAAACTTTGAAACAGAAGCAAAGGTCAGTTTTCTTTGGTTAGTACTACGCAACCGTGGATTCTGGTCCGGAGGGTCTGTCCCAGAGCGTGCGTTGGCTGTCGAAGGAGGATATCGAGGACAGACCGCTCTGGAACGACGCGGACGATGGTGCCGGTCTTGCTGGCATGGCAGGGAGTGGACAGTGCGTCGGCGGGGTTGTCAGTGACACGATTAGCACAACATCAGAGGTAAACGTGCTGAAACTATCTTATTATTTATCTAATTATTTATTTAATTAATTATTATCTATATAAATAAAGAAGAAACTCTGTCTGTCTGTCACAGACAGATATGCAATTAATGCAATTAATGCAATTAATTAATGCTGTACAGTGAATGCATTGGGTCTTTTGTTGATACAGTTGTTCTTATTTTTTAATTTAAAGTGGCCTCGTATTTTATGCACAGTTTGGTGAAATTCTGTTTAGACGCGTTTTATAGACGTGCATTTTATTCAGCGGATTTTGATGATTTTCTTTGATCATTTTCAGGAGCAGTGTATTCATCTGCAGAGGATAATCTCTCGATGTGGCTGCAAGTTCTACTGCGCTTGGTACGGTGAAGTGACGGATGAAGCGCTGGAAGAGATTCCAATTCCTGTATGTGCCTATGAATTCCTGTATATGCCTTTGAATTCCTATATGTGCCTTTGAATTCCTGTATATGCCTTTTTCAATTGCTGTTTGTGCCTTTGAATTCCTATATAGATGCCTTTTTTCAATTCCTGTATGTGCCTTTGAATTCCTATGTTTGCCTTTGAAATCCTTTCAATTCCTTTATGTGCCTTTGAATTCCTGTATATGAGTTTGGATTCCTGTATCTGAATGAATGACTGAACAATTTAATGAATGAATATCTGAATGAATGACTGAATATATTAATGAATGATTGAATATTTGAATGAATTTCTTAGTGAGTGATTGAATGTTTGAATGAATATCTGATCAGTGAATATATCTGAATGAATAACTGAATATATTAATGAATGACTGAATGTATTTATCATGTCTTTATGAAAAGCCAAGTGACGTTGATTCGGACATGATGAAGAGACAGGAGGGAGTCGATGCCTTCACTCTGCATCACAACGACCTCACCATCTGCACCAATTCGGTTAGCAAGAACTTCGGATAGATTTTAAATACGATGACATAAACATAGGTTATGTTATGACTTTTGTACATTGGGGTATTGACCGGGCTGTGGCTTGATTTTGGTGTGCCATCGGTTGATGCTTTGTGCATTAGACACCGGCACTATAGAAGTTGCTAATTGCAATTTTGAGGCAAAAGAAGCTTTTCTTTTTTTGTTTGACTGTTTTTCTGTGTGCATTGAGTGTATAGCTGTGCCATTGGTGGCAAATGGTGGGTGAACCACTAACGGCTGGGTCCTGTGTGGACCAAAGGAACATAGCTGTCGCAAGGAAGGGTAACCCGTTAGCGCATTGGATAACATCTGGCGTAGAGTGCGAGAGGTACAGAGATCGAGTCCCATAGGCGGACATGCTTTGTAGGCTGCAATTTGCGCCGTGTATTGCAGGCTGTCTGTTCTGTTAGTAGTTAAGGTTTATTGCATAACATGTACATGTTCAGCGCAGTGCGTTTGCAGGCGCTTAATTAAAGAATAATTATTATTATTATTATAACCCGCTGCACTTTGATTAAGCTTATCTCGCAAGCCCGAAAAATGGTAGCCGATTGGTCAGAACACTCATCTTGCACACAGAGAGTACAGGTTCGAACCTTCTCCCCGAGACGGTTACTGTGTAGGGACCTTGAGCAAGTCCTTCACTCGCAGTTGCTCAGCCCCATCAATTGATGCTTGGTCGCTAGACAGTGGCGCTTAATAAATGCATAATTATGGTAATGATAATAATAATAATATCAGGTTCTGAGCAAACAGACCTCCAATGTTGCATACTAAAGGGTGTTTTTTTAATGAAATTTCTGGTTTTATTTGTGTGTTTTTATACATCGAATCCATTGATTATTTGAGTGGCACTGTATAAATCACGCTTAATAACGAAATAAACAAATTATTGTTTTAGTTGCAGTACGAAACAATTTTGGACATCGTCAACAATCTGCTGTTGTACGTGGATCCAAAGAAAAAGGTTTGGCATCGTTAGTTGGCTATCTTCTAAATCTTTCTTTATCAGATCTCATTGGAAAACATTGTCTTAGTTCAAAGGGCATTGCTCGAAAATCAGTTCTAAGTACCCATCCAAACCGATCCCTGATCCGAAGGTTTGAAATTTGCGGCCAAATTCAGTTTGTTGTGTCAATTTTTTTGTCATTCAGGTTAATTTTTTCTGATCTCTTTTGATCTGATCTGATTGGAAAACATTATCTTAGTCCACAAGGCATTGCGATCTCTAAGATCAGTTGTAAGGAACCTGCGTAGCCATGGCTGCCTCTCAGGCTAGCTTCAACGACCACTATTCTTCTTTGTACTCTTTCCGTTTAGGAGCTGACGGAGAAACTGCAGGACATGAGATTCAAGCGACATCTATCAAGCAATGAAGATCAACGTACGCCGATCTCTCAGCGTCAAGATAACCTCAGGTTAGTTGTATCCGACTCGATAGCTAAATTGATGAGGAGTTACACAATGTGCTCATCTGTAGTGGTGCAGGGTCCTTGAGCAAGTCCTTCGCTCACAATCGCTCAGCGCCACCGATGTTCTGTCTTATGATTGTGTGCACTTCTGAACTTTAGAAGCTGCAGTTTAATGTAATATAGGGCACTGGGTATGGAATCCGCCGATTACAGGTTCTTGTGTGCTTAGCAGACTCTGTGTAATGAGCCTGGACAATTTGTTCACACATACCTGTCTCATACCTCGGATTTGATTGGCTGACCTTGCATACGTAATTTGCACAATAAGTAAATGAGAGAGTTTGATTTGTTTTATGAATGAAATAAAATTGTATTTATTTATAAATAAATATTTGTAAATAAGCTTTTGCATTTTTATTGTTTTTTACATCTTGACTGTAGTCCTTAATAGCTTGTTGTTCAAGCCGTGTGTATTGAGCCATCTGTATAGCATGTTTCTAGGAACGTCTCCAATCATCTGAAGATGGAAGCCCAGCATCCAGAGGAGTGGCGCCATTGAGCGTTTGAACCTGCCTGAGTGCAGATAACTTGAAGAAGAAGAATACTGTAAACTGGTTTCTAGTTATCGCAGTTTAATTCAGATTTACTGAATGGTGGTTGTTGTTATTGTTGGAATGCGGCAGGAAGTTGGTGTCAACTGTTCGTAGCTTGGAGAGGGAGCATTACATGTTGCAGAGGAAGTCGGAGGAGGATCGTCTCAACGAAGAGTATGTTCCTCTCTGTCTGTCTGTCTGTGTCTCTGCTTGGATCGCTTTCAGTCTCTCCTCTCAACCGCATCAGTCTGTGGCTTGATTTCATTTTGTGCGTTTGTCACTCTGTGTGTTTCTTTGTGTGTCATTGTCTGTCTTTGTTTCTTTGTCTGTATGTCTCTCTGTCTGTCTCCATATTTATATGTTTCCCTTTCGCTCAAGGGTTACTGCATGGTCATTGCATTTTGGTGCGCCATCGGTTGATGCTTTGTGCATTAGACAACTTTTTAATAGTAATTAAGACAATTTACAAAGCATCGTCAGTAGCAAGTCACTTCTAGATGCTTTACACTGTGTGGCCGACGCTATAGAAGTTGCTCCCTTGCCTGACAATGGCACCTTGGAAGTTGGTAATTAAGAGTACAGCTGTTTCTGCCTCACTGAACGTATTTGTGTAGAGCATATTTAGTACATAATGTGATTAACTGTGGCTTTGGTATGTCCCTCTGTGGTTGATGTAAGTGAATAATAAATATGATAATGATAATGATAAAGTATAATAATAATAAATAGAAGTCAGTAGAAGTCGAGTAATTCTGATCCAGTCTAATGATAAATATCTGTTTTTAAATGTTTTCAGCCTGTGCCAAGAAATTCAGGACCTCCAGAAGAACCTCGAAGATACAAAAGAACAGGCGAATACGTTGAGCGAAGAACTAGCCATCATGGTCAGGTACGTGCGACAGATTTATAGTCTTACTTTACGTGGACTGCGAGGTCTTGTGTATTTACATTACATAACCAGAAGCAGGTAACTGAGTAACAACAGGTGCCACCAGCTGTCATTATTTCAGAGTTGCTATGTTAACATGCGTGCATAATGGTACGTATGTACACATATAGATGTCTCGTGCGATGTTTTATATATGCAACACTTCTAAAGAGGCAGAATTACGAGCCCCAGGCTTAAGATTTTTAAACTGCCCCAAATGTTGTGACTTGTAGGTGAGTACCCTTATGGTAAATGTCTTCAGCTGGTTAAGTATTATGAGCCCAGACTTCAGAATTTTAAGGCTTCCGAAAATGTTGTGTAAATGTCTTAAGCAGTTTAAGAATTGAACCCCAGACTTTGAAAACTATCCAAAATTTTGTGACTTACCTGTAATGAGTATTGATGTAAATTGCTTGAACAGTTTAAAGATTACGACCCCCAGACTTCAGACTTTTGAAACTCAAAAATTTGTTTACTTACCGTATTGTTGATCATTTACAGTAACTGTCTTCAGCGGTTTAAGAATTAGTCATCTAACTTTGTTTGTTGAAATTGAATCTTAGATGTTATGGACTCTTTCATTTATTGATTTTTTTGGTTTTGCAGCTGCTACAAGGAGAGTCGTCTGCAGGTCATGTTACAGAGACAGTCTTCGAAGATGCAGATTGAAGCGATCCCTGTTCGACGAATCGATCTCTATTTCAAGCACGCCGAATGGCGCATGACGGAGGCAGACGGTCAGATCGGAATCGCAGATCTTGTTCTTGCCAATTTCCTGTGAGTCCAGAAATCGAGTCTAATGTTTGCGATAGAACTGTTGTTGTAATGTACATGGCACCAAGAGAATCAGACGTCCAGCAGAATTCAGAAAGGGCTGAACTAATCTAGAATTCTTTAACACCAATGTCAGATTGCATGAGGTATCACTCAGTGATCACTTCAAGTGATTAAAATCAAAGTCAAAATCATCTTCTGTTGGAGAAATTGTCTGTTGAAATCCACTGGGACGTGGAAACCGCGTCAGGCTACAGTGGGTGTAAAAGTTGAAACGGTTTCTGGATTGTAGGTTTTTAAAGTCTCTTTCAGAACATTCTGTGTCATTTATCGCAGAAAAATTACGAGGTTTCAATAATTTTATACATGTATTATCGAGACACCTGATATAGCACAGTATGGCAGCTGGAAGAAAAGTACATCATTACTTGTCTAATTGATCTTCATAGATGTGACTGAAGCTTTTCTGAAGCTATGTCTGAGCAGATTGAGATGAATTGGTGATGTTTCAGGTGAATTTGGGTGTCCCTATTAGCGGGATTTCCATCCCTTTTGGGCCTTCCCTTTGTCAACGTTTTCTTGTAACATAATGTTGAACTGATGTATGTTATATCATTGCAATAAAAATTGATTGATTGATTGATTGATTGAATTTTGTGTTAAAAGAGAAATCTATTGTTTTTGTGAATATAGTTTTTCTTAGGTAGATTGCATTTCTTAGTTAAATTCCAAAAGAAGTTTTATACATGTCTGATGCAGGTACACAAACATCCGAACGACAGATGTCAACCGAGAGAAAACTGATTCGGGTTCACGACGTTTGACCGACTCAGGGTCGCATCATTTAGAACTGGGTTGGTTCAAGGTCACCAATCTTCTGCCAAACAGCATATATACAGTAAGTATGTGTGGTACGGCAGCTACTGTGGTGAAACTCTGCTGTCGCTGAGATCTGTTTTGTGGCATTTTGTGAATGAACTCTAGCTGCATGGTGTACAATAGGAAGTGAGCACCTTTATGGGACATATTATTATTATTATTATGCATTTACCAAGCGCCACTGTTCAATTACCAAGCATCGATCAATAGCGCTGAGCAATAGAGATCGAAGGACTTGCTCAAGGTCCGTACTCAGTTTCCGTCTCGGGAGGAGGCTTGAACCCGTACTCTCCATGCTCCATAGCAAGCTCTTATCTGTTGGCTACACTTTAACTTTATGTAATTACTTGCTTTTGTTGTTACTGCATATTTTGACATGGTTTTGTTTTGTTGCTTTGGCACCATAAGAAATGGAGATGATTACTTTTGTTCTCTATGCTGTGCTCAGTGTTCTGACTGACTTCTTGTTTTCAGGATGTCCTTGTTCCTCAAGCCGAGAAGGTGGATAACGGCTTCGCAGACAAACGGGTTGCGCTCCGAGTCTACTGCGAATTCACGTCTCCAGGTTGGCCATTTCCTCTGGCCGTGTTTCACAATGCTAACATCTTCTTTAGACAACCTCCGTTAACGTGGGTTATTCTTCAGTAGCGGCACTTTGATTGGGTCATGTCTTGATCGATTAAAGTATCGTGTCTGTCAATTTATATGGTGCCTCATTCAGAAATAAACTACTTGGGGGCTGTACTGGCTGAGAACCCTGAGGAAATAGGCGAGTCTTAAGGCCATAAGTTGCAGCAATTCTCCATCTCCTGATGGCTAATGTAGGTAAGTAAGTCAGTGGGGCAAGGTAGTCGATTGAGTTTGGGTTCGAACTTTCACTCAGGGACCTTGAGCAAGTCCTTCACGTACTGTTGCTCAGTGCCATCAAGAACGAGAAGAGACAGACACAGACACAGGGAGAGATTTCCAAAATCCAGCAACCAAGAACTGTATCAGCGCTAAGAACAAAACCAAGATTACAATGGAAGTGGGAATATTTCGGAATGAAGAACATTATGAAGATGTGTTGGAATTTGCAGTTGGCGGAATATCAGTGAAGAAGCATCTGGAGGTGAACGTTGTTCCTCTGACGATCCAACTGACAACGAGGTTCTACACGACCGTCATGTCTTTCTTCTTCCCGGGAAAACCAGTCGACAGCGATGACGAATGTGGTAAGGGAATCGGCCGACGTTTCGTTCATCTCCGCTGGTATCTTTCATGGGCTCATTGTGCTTTTCCAACCTGTGTGTCTGTCTCCCTGTCTGTCTGTCTGTCTGTGGTTGTCTGTCTGTCTGTCTGGCTGCCTGTCTGTCTGTCTGTCTGTCTGTCTGTCTGTTGCTTTACACTGGTCAGTTATCTTTGTTTGAGATACACTGTTAAACATTTCCTTCATGTCTGCATATTGGTGGTGGGGTGAGGGTATTGGTGGTATTGGTGGTGGTATTGGTGGTGTTGATGATTGTGATGACGATGACGATGATGATGATGATGATGATGATGATGGGGAAGTTTGGCTTATACATAATGGAAAGCACTTTGCGCATTTTCTTTTCTCATTTAATGAAGGCAGTCCAACAGTTATTGTATGTGAAGTCTGAAATGGGTTCCAAGTGACTGTACTCTTGGTTATTTGGATGATGTCTGTTGGTTGTGGCTGTTTCTAGATTCCGACACTGCTAGCATCAGTTCCGCTACATCGGTGCAGAGCCGATCGACGAGAGAGGAGAAGAAGGACAAGAAGAGATCCCTGTCCAGAGCCAACAAGACACAGCCAACCAGCAGCAATGACATCGACAAAATGAAGGTAACTCTTTTCTACGTGTATCAACATATGTATGTGTGTGTGTTATGCATGTGTGTATGTATGTATGTATATATATATGTATGAATCTAGACATTTATATAGCACCTCTAGCAGATAGTTCCAAAATCTAGGCACCAGCCTAGGGGGAGGGGGATAAATGAATGGTTATACTCTTGCATGAGGAACACAAGATCTTGAGATGCGGTTTGATACCTGCAAGTCTCCTCTAGGTCGACTCAGCCTTCCACTTCCTATGGGGCAGCACTAAAATGAGTGGGCACCTAACAGGCTGCCAAGACACTTGTTCAATAAGATCTTGATAATTGTACCATCGTGTTTCGATTGTTTCAATGTAACTTACTGCAGTTTGTCAGTGAGCTTGTCAATAAGCACGATTATTATTATTATTATATTAAATATTACTGTAACAACTGTTAAAGCTCGTTTGCCAAAAAGTTCTAGTCTAGTATGACCAGGAAAAGAGATGACCTCATTAATCCTGTCTGTTACTTCTTCTGTGTGACTCTTGCTGGAAATTTTTAAAGCCCATGTAGCAGTGTTAATTTTTGGTAATACTATTTTTGTAAAATTGGCAATTATGGTGCATTTCTAAGTGGCAGCATGAAATGAAATGTATGATTTGCGCTGTAGTTCATGTGTTTGCACTTTTCAGGAAAGAGCTGCAAACAATAACTTATTTGTTCTAATCAAAATACCGGAAGTACCTCTTCAAGTCAGCTACAAGGTAAAGCAAGAAATAATTGTTCATCAATTCATACAAATATAATGTTTATTGCAAGCTTGTTATATCTAACACAGTGCAGAAGCTTTTGATGTTCTGGAACCAGAGGCAACCCTATCCAGAATCGTTAGAGCTGTTAATTTAGAGTTGAAAAGTCTACCTCTGACCAGTTTGTAACATAGGCATTCAGAAGCTGTGTGAAATGCACCATTTCACTAACAGCGAGAAAGAATGTTGAAGCAGTAAAGCTTATCACCTTGTCTAAGATGCATTATGTGGTTAATTATGCCTGAAAAGATTAAGTACTATTAAGTTCTTACCTCTGTTATTTGGTTTACTTTTTGGGAAGTTAGCTGACTGGCTTTCCGAGTATTGACCTGGCTGGCTTTCTGGGTATTTACGTGACTGGTTTTCTGGGTATTTATGTGACTGGCTTGATTTCGGATGATGCTTTCTGCATTCAACACCGACACTGTAGAAGTTGCTAATTACGTTGCTTGTATGTATATTATTTTGTCTTTGTGCCAATGTCTGCAATGCCAGAGCGAAAATGAGAAACTGATTCCCAACATCCATGACTTCCAATTTGTCCTTCCACGCCTCGAGTATCACAACCAGACATGGATGTGGCATGACCTTGCATTGGCTATCAAGAGTGACTGCAAGAAAGTGATTGTACCACAGGTAACTTGGACAATTAACAATATACCTAAGCAATTTACGTAATTGTTGCACAATCATGCTGAACATTCTTAATTCAAAAATATGTTCTGCCACTTTGAAATTATGCTTGAAAATTTACAGCTGCTTCTTTTAATTTTAATTTAGTTTTTAAGTTTTATGACTAAATGGAGTTTTTAAGTTTCAAGATAGGGCTAATAATTTTCAAGACTTGGCTAAAGGTATGGTATTCAAGACTAGACTAATTGTATGATATTGAACACTGGGCTAATTGTCTATTAAGGTTCTGCATTTTAATTGTAACCAACCTCACCACATTCCAAGACCTGCAACTACTTGATTGGGTCCTTGGACTGTCTCACTCTGATCATACTAAGGACAAGGAAGACTTTGATTTTGGTTGTCTTTTATTTTTCATTTGAATCCTGGGTTTGATCGTAAAACCAAAATGCCATCTGAGAGTGTTCTTAGTGTTCGATCATTTGATTGAAGGTGCTCAAACACAAGCTTCACATCAAATCTCGATCGATTTTGCCGGATGTTTTTCTCCCGGAAGCCGACGAGCACGAAGACTCGGCGACGAGCGACGCTCGCAAGGCTCAGGTGTTGTTTGGAGCGACATTAATGGTATGTGGTCTTTTATGATGTTACATAACATGCACGAGATTCTAGTCATTAGCCACAAATGATTATTAATAATTAATTGGCACAATTGGTCTATAATCCAATGAGCATTTGGAGTGGACTCATGGACAAAGTGTTGCACGTGTTTCTCTCTGTCACCAAGAAGAATTTGGTGCAAGCTTAAGCGGGGAATTAAACGAGTTCTGCGATGCACTGGTCCCATGTCCAGGACCTTTGGAATTGTTCATTCCTTCCTCAAGTGCCACTGGGGTCATGGAAGTGTTACTTTTCACTGTTATCATGTGCTTCTACTGTATACATGTATGTATGGCGCCCTGTGTGGCTGCCGTTTCTACTATATGTATGTTCACTGTACAGCGCAGTGCGGTTAGCAGGCGCTTAAATAAAGAAAAGATTATTATTATTATTATACTGGACCTTAAAACCCTTGCCAGGACGAAAGCTATTTCTAAATTTCGGAGCACTAGTTCTGTCCAGCACACTGTGATTTCAGAATGCAGTTTTGCGTAGAAGAGACTTTTAACTAAGGCTCTGTTCATTATGGTAAGGGTAATGTTTACAGAATAGATTCGATCTGATAGAAGCGACTTGTATTTGATGCCTTCTGCATCATAGCAACAGCACTATAGACATTTACAGCATGTAATAGACATTGATTTTGCTGTATTATTATTAGCTTTATTGTTTACGTATAGCGGATAATTTATAATAATTACAACTGTTTATGACTGAAATGAATTTCTTAAAAAATTTGATGTTTGCTACAGGATGCCGACGACAAGCCTTCGAAAAAGAAAAATCTTATCGGAAAGCATAACAAATAGGTTGAAGACTGCCTGGAGATTTTGTTGACCGCTGCTTAGGCTATCATTTAATAATGAGTACTATTGTTTTCAGATTTATATTTTTGTAATTGTAATATGGGTCAAAACTGAATCAGCTTGTCTTGCTCATCTTTAGAAGTACTAATTATTTTAAAGATTTTGGTTACTGCAGTGATGGATTTTCTTTTAAGAATACTGTTGAAGCACAAGAGATAAAAGCATTGACCCGAACACTTTCTCAAGAGACGTCAATGGGGAAATTCCACCGTTATGGCATATCAGAACTCAATTATGACTGTATAAAAAATGTGCAATGTGTAATTATTATTATTATTATTATTATTATTATTATTATTATTATTATTATTATTATTATTATTATTATTATTATTAATTTTGTACATGATGTAGAAATAATTCAAAAACAGAAAAATTTGGTTAATAGAAAATGATTGATTCTGATTCCTTTTAAATCCAGATACAAATGCTTAATGAAATTCCACGATGTGCTTCAGAACACTAGCCCGAGATGGTGATGTACATAGTCAACTGTAACACTTCTATGTTTTTCCTGGTTACTTCTTTGGACTTTGGTTTGTGGTGAAGGATGGTGTCACTTGTCTTATGCTGAAGTCGTTTGATAATAACTAATTCCTGATGGCTGGTTCATCTCTGCTTTGGTTAAACGATAAAATTAAGGACAATGACTAAAAGAACAATGGGTCATTACGGAAAGATGCCTTTGGAACGTGCTCTGATTTTCCAAGAAGCGTTTCTACCTCTAATAAAATTCTACTGCACAGGGAACACTCTTACTGCTGGCAATAATAATAATAATAAAATAATAATAATAATAAAAATAATATGGACTAAAACATGATGCCCGACTACTTTGGAAATTCGTTGTCTTGTGTTCAAAGTGTTTTTCATCGAGTGCAAAGAAATACACATTTAAAAACTTGTTTCTGTGTTAAATTACATTTTACTTTGATGTTTTATTTCATTGTTTGTAAAACATGAACCTAAATGTGTTTTAGAATGCCAAATGTCAGCTCAGATGCTAAGAGTTAGAGAGCTTGGGCCTAGACAGTAAATGGATATTCAGACTTCAATATATTATTGTCAATAAAAAGTTTAGAGTATCAGGGGCGTAACTTTGGTCTAAAAAGTGGGGGTACCAATTTCTTACATACATGAAGCAAAGCTGAGACTGCAATCTCTGGGAAGGCACAATGATAAAATATTGATTGAAATTTTTCAAAATGTGGGGGGTACGGTACCCCAGTCCAAAAAGTGGGGATATGGGTACCCCTCATATCCCCAAATTACGCCTATGAACTTGAGGCATTAAACGCTCGTGTAGATCTGTGCTTGATTGAAGTGACCGAAATACACAGCACAAAACACCAAAAGAGTATTGGCTTACGGGGTTTTACGCCACGCCAGAGGCTCAGCAGGGAAAAGTATAACAAACTACTGACAAAGTATTGGCTTACGGGGTTTTACGCCACGCCAGAGGCCCTCCTGCCAAACAAATGAGCTTACAAGGTTTTACGCCACGCCAGAGGCTCAGAAGGGAAAAGTATAACTACTGACAAAGTATTGGCTTACGGGGTTTTACGCCATATCAGAGGCCCTCCTGCCAAACAAATGAGCTTACGGGGTTTTACGCCACGCCAGAGGCTCAGCAGGGAAAAGTATAACTACTGACAAAGTATTGGCTTATGGGGTTTTACGCCATGCCAGAGGCCCTCCTGCCAAACAATGAGCTTACGGGGTTTTACGCCACGCCAGAGGCTCAGCAGGGAAAAGTATAACTACTGACAAAGTATTGGCTTACGGGGTTTTACGCCACGCCAGAGGCCCTCCTGCCAAACTGAGCTTACGGGGTTTTACGCCACGCCAGAGGCTCAGCAGGGAAAAGTATAACAAACTACTGACACGGGCGAAAGCTCCGTCGTTGAAACGAGAAAGCGCCTCCGTCCCCGAGGAAACACCCGGAGCAAAGTAACAATAAAGACGGGAAGCTATAGCGACGATGACGTCATCGGAATATATGAACAAACACTGAAATGACCTCATTTATATTTAAAAGTTAAAACTCGAAATATATATATATATATATATATATATATATATATATAATATTATATTGTGTTATGAATCCCTGGTAATCTGAAGCATTCTGCACAGACTGCACTACCTCCACTGGCGGCGATCTTGTTTCACAGGTGGGGGGGGGACAATTTAAAACTGATCTGGTCAAAAAAGAGTTTTGAACTTATCTGCTAAAAAATGAGGTAAAAAAACTGTTGACTTTTTTTGGAGTAGGCCTATATTCAAAATTTGGGGTGACAAATGTATGGTGTGTCCCCACTCTTAAAGGTGAGGTGTTGTCCCCTTCAAACACACCCCCCCCCCGGGATCGCCGTCCATGACTACCCCAATTAATGCATTAAAGCCATCAAGGAACTTCAGACAGTTTTTACATCTATGCTACGAGTATACACTTAATGGATAATGTTTGATCTTACAATGCCCTTTTAAGTGCTCGACAGTTTAAGGTATAAAAATTATTTTAAAAAATGAAATTACGCATCACGATATCACTGTATGCATTCTACAATGAATAAATAATGTAGGGTAGGTTGGGGAAAGATGACCCCCGAGGTAAGATGGACACTCTGAGAGAAAACTAAAACAGAATCTTTTGTGAGTGTCTGTCGAACACCTATGTAGGTGTAAGATGGACAGAAAACAATAGCGCAAATATTAACTATACATGGTAGGGACCTGCGTAACGGAAAGAGGCTTCTTCGCTTGATGATTGACAGTCATGGTGTATGCGCGTGTTTTTGTCCAAATTGACATAATTTTCTTTTGAAAAATCATAAGGATACGGCGCAGAAAATGTATTTGTAGGTTAAGTACATGATATGTTTTCTGAAATTGGCGTTAGTCCAGCTGTCTGTAGAACTAGCTTTGAAAGGCACCAAATTATTTGATACTGTGTTGACGGTTGTGAAGTTGGTCGGGTAGGCTTGGGTGTCCATCTTCTCCTTATATAAGGGTTAGTGTCCAAAATATATTTTAGTTACACAGTGGAAACAAACATTACTTGGAACTGCAATTGAGCCGATATCAATGGTTCAGTAGCTAGTAATACTGTCGGTGGTTATTGTAATTATAATTGTAATTGTAACCGAAAACTTATATAGCGCCACTCAGATCAGTGGAGCATTGATATAAGGGTTGCAAGTTAGGGGTCCAACTTACCCTGTGTTACAAGTCTGATTAAAAATGTATGCCTAATCTAGTTTAATTTCTTGCAAAATTCTTTAGCATAGACCTAGGCTTATTATTGCCACATGTACCCTACAGTTTGTACAGCTGTAAGACTCAGCTTTCTGTCTGTTAAAACCGTTTTTTTTATTTAGCTGCCACACACATATGTTCGGAAAACCGACCGGGGATGTTGGTCAGAAGAGAGTTTACTTGAGCTATTAGGCTGGTCTTATAGTGGACTCTACTGTCCATCTTTCCCTAGGTTAGTGTCCATCTTACCTCGATTGTCTGGAGAAGATGGACATCACACTGGCTCAACTTTGAACTGTTACACAGAAATAATCTATAATCTTGTGGGCTATTTTGACGCTAAATAATAATTAAGAGATATTGTTCTGTGAGATTCTTTAAAAAAATTGTTCTCATGTTGATAATTAGCTTTTTAATAGGTGAAACACTGCTTAAGGTGTCCAACTTCCCCCCTTCTCCCCTATACATTGTTGCTCAACAAGACCAACTGGGTGGAAAGATGTTCTTCATCTACAATAAATTCTACATATTCCTTTAAATTTCAAATAAAACACAGATTATAAGTAAATTTAATTGTCTGAAGGAAACAGTTTGACTAAACAGTCCATGGTGGCTGGATGACCGAAAACTGGACAACTCCCTCTCTCCTGAACATATCGGAACAGGGGCGTAACTGTTGGTCTAAAAAGTGAGGGGTAGCCTACCATTTTCTTATATACACGAAGCAAGGCGGAGACTGTGATGTTTAGGAAGGCACAATAATAAAATATTGATTGGCATTGTTCAAACAGTAGGCGGGGGGTACGGTACCCCAGTCCAAAACTTGGGGGTACGGGTACCCCTCGTACCTCCCACAAATTACGCCTGTGCATTGTTCAGAAAGTGGGGTACGGTACCCCTCGGTCCAAAAAGTGAGGGTACGGGTACCTCTCGATCGTACCCCTCACAAATTACGCTTATGTAGAGTATAGATCCTAGGGCCTATATATATTTATAGTTGGTAGTTGAAGGAAGCAGTATGTGGTTTAATAAGTGTGGGAAGACTTCGGAAAGAAACGACACGACTCGGAAACATGGGTTCCAACAGTAGTTCATATCATAATTAAGAATAGTCATCATCAGCATCAACGCTCGTCGTCATCATCATCATCATCATCATCATCATCATCATCATCATCATCATCATCATCATCATCATCAGCATCAACGCTCGTCATCATCATCATGACATGCAGCAGCGGCCGCAGGTCTTGGCGCCAGGCTCCAGCCGCTTGGCGGCGATCGGTGCCAATGAATTTCAGTTCCTCTCGTTCGTTCCGCAAGACTTGTCAAGTCCAATATTTTACTCATAAATCACGTGTACACGTGCTTCCGTGTGTGGCACTGTGTGTATGCTTGTGTGCATTGCAGGTTTTCTCCTTGTAAACTGTAACAGGTTGGGCGTGTGGAAGTCATTTACTCCAAGCCCAACAGCTGCGGTTGGTTACATCTACTCGTTCTAGGAACCGTAACGTTCTACCGTTATTTACGACTGTGCTTAGACAGGGTCGTTGACGGTATTTCTCTGTGCCCGTCTCAGCGCGGTGGGGGTCCTTCTGAGCTCCCCGTTGCTCCCTCCCCCGGCTCCAGCAAGCTCCCAGTCTCGGCACAGGAGCTAGGCCTATTCACCCACGCTGCAGTCGCTTCGGACAGAATGAGTAATGACAGTCACTCCTCGAGGCAAAAACTGCCCTGAGCGTACCAAGCTCGGCGATACCAATTTGCTGCAAAATTATATACACAGTAGGCCTATACAGCTAAGATGGTATACAGTGGATTTATACAACGTATGGATATATAGAGGGCATAGATGTTTTATCATAGAGGTTTCGCCTTTCGCGTATATCGCCATCTAGCAAATGACTGACCAGCCAAAGGGCGCCACCTTGGAGTAAGTAAGTAAGTAATCTTATTAGCAACAGTCAAGCGCTCATAATTTATGTTATTAAACTTGAATAACATTTCTCAGGCGTCACAAATCGTATCTCCATCATAAGCTATCTCAAGTAAATCAGCTTATCACTGAATGTTGTCCAAGTCAAGGTCACAATTTGGCCGGGTGAAATTCGTAAGAAAACCTATCAGTGTTCAACCGAGCATTGTCACTGGTTGCTCTCGTTTTCAAAACACAATAAGGATAGGATATGGAGTTTAAATCACTTTTAGCATTAGGTCTTCCAGGACTATTTTTCTTATAAGTTTACTGTAAACATTTTGCGGTTTGTTTGGTTTTTTTCGTAAAGCTTTTAGTCAGTGTTTCCAGCTATGATGTCATTAAGTGTGGCATCTTCGTGCGTAACTATTCGTTGTGGACAAGCCGTTAATCATGGTGCAAGGCTTTGATGTGGTTTGTATCTATTTCTGGTTCTGTGCATTAGTTGCGTGTGATTTGAAGATAATGCGATTGGTTAATTGTTGCTGATTTAGTCAGATTTAGTTACGCACGATAGGTTAGCACCGCTTGAAATGTCTCTTAACCGCCCTGGCGCTTCTACTGCTGTAGGGCCAAGTGCGCACTCCGGTAGCTTTTAGCGTACATGTTATTTCACGTAATAGTGTTAACTTTAGATTGCTGCAGGAGCTAAACAAATATAGAAGAACACCGGGTTTGACGGGAGAGTGAGCTAGAGTGTGTTAAAGTGCCGAGTGAAAAATAAAGCAATCATTGTCCTGGCAAAGCATCGTCGTGAAACTCGGTTTGTGACGCCCACCCAGTAAGGTGCATCCGACAGACCATAGATTACTTACCCTAACAATACCTCGTACCTTAGTGTACGAGGAGTTTCATAAGGGATTTGTGATCGTGCCTCTACCTATATTTTGTTGTATGTATTAATAGTGCTAGACCATCAACTCTTTGGACTTTGATCTCAAAATCGACTCCACTGGCTCCATGTTCAACGCGGAGACGACTTACACTGCGATGGAGTGCAGGTCTTCGAGTCCGAGAGACTGCGGTGCGGTGAGTGGAACGTACCTTCTGAAAGACGAGGAAGTCGAAGAGGACAGCGAGGACGAAGACTCGCTCAAGGAAGAGCCGACCCAGACTCCAAGTCCAGGCAAGAGTCGCAAGTGCATTCTTGCCATTTCGCTTGCCTCTGTCTTCGTTGTCGGAGTGGCCATTGCCATCTTGGTCCTCGTGGTTACTGCGCTGACCACTCCGCCTCATGGTGCTTCGTCGCCTGTCGCCCAGGGTCAGTCTGTCCTGCCGACGCCACTCCCAACAACGGTTACGCCAAGGTGTGGGGATCTGTTGAATGCCGTTGTTTGCATTGGTGATGCGGGAAGCAGCTGCGGTCTGATGGTGATTGGTAGCCAGGAAGAGGACGTCTTTGTTTTCAAGGTATTGTCTTTGTTACAGTAATTATTAATTGAGTCTGTCCACTCTAGATTATGTGTAGCAACATTTGAGGGACAGTATAAATGGAAATTGAATTTACTGCAACGTACTTTTGACATGAATGCAAGATTCAGTATTCCCAGTCCATTATTTTATCTTTTCATACTTTCCCAATTCTTAAAACTGAATATAAAATGATCTAGAGTTCCAGCTTGCATTCAATTCATTTCTGTTGTTCAGTTTCATGAAGATAAACTCTTCTGTTATGTAATAGTGTTGTATTGTATTGGTAAATTTCTAAAGTGCCTCTCTCAATGCAAGGTAGTCGGAGGCACTCTCAGTGCGAAGAACCCCGAGGAAAGAGAAAGATTTAAGACAATGGATAGCTGTAGCAGGACCCCCAGTGAGAATGGAAGAGCGAGTATCTGAAAGGAGGCAGGCCATTCCAAAATGATGGACCGATGCAGGCAAAAGCATGGTGCTGGGCCATAGCAGTAATGTAACATGATGTGAGCAGAACTCCTGTAGCACATCTGTGAGAGCATCATGTATGTATTTTACATAAAGCTTTTGCTGAGCTATGTGTTCTGCTCTGCCTATTTGTAGTCATTACGTCCAGATTCCTGATTCAAACCCAAAACAAGAGTTTGTATTGGTTCTTGAAAGCTGATCTAAACTCTTCTGGGCAATTTTGAAAAAATTACTTTAGCATCAGAAGAGAACTCGTGTAATTTTGGAATAGACTTAAGCACATATCCTAAATCTAATTTGGCCTGTGGACTGCTGTACAGATGCGATTATATAGTACTAGTATGCTTAAGGCATCAAACCGATAGCTGTGAAGTAGAATGTCCGCCATTAATTATAGTCCATTCAGCAGAGTGAGTGGAGGAAGATCTGAGAGATCTGGAACACTTGTAGGCAAGATAAGCCAGACAGGAGTTGAACGTGACTCGACAGGTAGGTACTGACGGGTCACTTGAAACGATGTGAATCAAACCCTGGATTGCGAAGTGAACAACTGATGCAGTGAACCTACGTGCCACGAGGTGCCAAGAGGTTCTCTTTGATCCTATTCTGTTACTCTTCCCCTCAATGCTTCATCCTCCATTGTCTCCAACTGATGAAAGTGAATTACTCTTTGGATTCCGACCTGGCTTCTCTGCTGGGGTGCTCGATAGTGTAGTGGTTAGCATGCTGGACTTTCAAGCTAGAGGGTTCAAATCCCGCTAGGGCAGAAATTTGGTTGGGGATTTATGTCCCACCTGCACCCCCCCATACCAACTCAGCTATGATGAGTACACTGACTGTACACTGCCAGTGGGAAGATGAGACGGCGAGGGAGAGGACTGGTCACCCACCCTCATATGCCGAGGTTAAAAAAATGAGGTCGCTAACAATTCGTACCCAGGGCTAGCCTAAGGGACTGCTCTTTTTTTTCTCTGATGCACTTTGACACGGACTGTAACTGTATTTTTAATGGGACATTTATATAGAACTGCTGAAAGAGCAGAAGAAATCAGAGGCACTCTTTTGAGTTAGCCTGTATGATGATAAATGGTTTCACTTGAAGGCTTCATCAATTGATGCCTTGTGTGTTATGATAATGGCACCATAGAAGTCGTTAAATTGGATTAACCACATTCCACATAGATGGCTCAACCACTGGATGTTGCAATGTCGAACTGGGTGTGGAAGAAACGAGTTCATCATGGTCGTGAAGATTTCTTTGGCCAACTGAACTGAAGAAGAAGAAGAAGAGCAGTCCCTTAATCTAACGATCTAACCCTGATAGGCAGCCATGGGTATGAAATATTTGACTAGTTTCTTTTTCTTTTTGATTTTCAGGGAGTGCCTTACGCTCTACCACCGATCTCGGAAAAGCGCTGGAAGCAACCCGTCCCGTTCGCAGCTACTTGTTCTGATGCAGAAGCAACCCAGCGTGTCTATGCTCATTCATTTGCCAACAAGTGTATGCAGCTTGGAAGAGACGACACGAGATCCGAAGGCAGCGAGGACTGTCTTTACCTCAACATTTGGACTCCTACACTGGCATCCGACGCTGATCTCCACGTCATGGTCTACTTTCATGGAGGAGGGCTGATTTCCGGAAGCGGCAACGAAAACGGTAAACTTATAGGGTTTAGATAAGGTTTGACTTGACCCTAAAGTGAATAGTAAACAGGTCCCTTGTCTCTGAGTGGTGGCACTTAGGGGAGGCTCTCATTGCCTTTTCCAGGCCTTTGAGCTGATGATGGACAGATCCCAAGGTCCTGAACATGGTGCCAGTGCATTGCAAGACTTGCCATTTACTTCCCAGCTTAGGTTGATATCAAATTCTACTGTTGGTTGCAGGGACATGTGCATGCAAACAACTTGTCCGGGGTCATTACAAGAAGTCATACCCGAAACCAGATGATCGCCGACCCAGTGTGTTACTGATAGACCATCAAGTCCAACCTGAAAATATATTGTTATAATGAATTTAAAGTTGCATGTGACTTGACCACAAAGTTACAGGGTCACAATGAATTTAAGTGATTGAATATTAATGAATTATAAGTTAGGCTTGACTTAAAGATAACAAGAAGAGGAAATGTAGAAGAAAGAGGACAAGAAGAACGAGGTGGATGAGAAGAAGCATGTGACATAGTAGCCCATTGGTTGCAGCACTTGCCTTGTAACACAGAGAGTACGGGTTCAAGCCTCCTCCCCTGAGATGGTTACTGTGTAGGGGTTTTGAACAAGTCTTCACTCACAGTTGCTCTGCACCATCGATTGATTCTTGATCAGTATATAGTGGTACTAAATATGAATAATAAAATAATAATATTCTTTAACTAGCTATCACCCTCAGTACATGTTGTAGTCGAGTTAAGAAACTGTTACACAGGCCTAAACCCAAAGTGTCATTGGTTAAATTGTTACACAGGCCTAAACCCAAAGTGTCATTGGTTAACTTGTTACACAGGCCTAAACCAAAAGTGTCATTGGTTAACTTGTTACACAGGCCTAAACCCAAAGTGTCATTGGTTAACTTGTTACACAGGCCTAAACCAAAAGTGTCATTGGTTAACTTGTTACACAGGCCTAAACCCAAAGTGTCATTGGTTAACTTGTTACACAGGCCTAAACCCAAAGTGTCGTTGGTTAACTGACAAAATGTGTGATTGATCTTATGTCTCTAGGTTCTCTTCCAACACCTGAGCTCGTCACTGATGCGAACATGGTCTTTGTGACGTTTAACTACCGTCTAAACGCGTTTGGCTTTCTGGCACTCGAAGCGTTGGCCTCAGGTGGAACTGCTGGCAACTATGGACTCATGGATCAGATTCTCGCACTGCAGTGGATTCAAAAGAACATTCAGAGCTTTGGTGGAAGCCCAGACAAGGTATGTGCTCACAGTCTAATCCCCGGACTTATCAAGTAACAACCGGGTCATCTGATTGTCGTTCTCTGGTCATCCTTAAAACTAGAACTGTTCTTTTGCGAACGAGCTTTTCACAAGAAAAGCTGAATGCAGATATTGGAACTCTCTTGCTGTATGTGTATGGTTGGCTCAGTTGCTATGTCATTTCGTTCTCAGTTGATTAAATTGCTTTTCCACCATAGGCTGCCTCTCTGTCTTGATAAACTACTCTTCTGAATACTGACCTGATTAAAGCTTGGTTAATGTCTTGTGCATTAGACATCGGGACCATAGAATTGACTAAGTAAATAACTAATTAAATAAGTTTAGAATCCATGCGTTTGTGCTTAGGTGACTGTATTTGGACAAGGGTCGGGTGCGACATCGATCTATGCCCTGCTTGCATCAGAGCGTGCTGCTGGATTGTTCCAGAAAGCCTGGCTTGCTAGCCCTTCACCAAAGCTTGAGAACAGTTTGACAGAAGCCTATGAACAAAACACTGAGTTCCTTAAGTAAGGAGATAACAAGAAGTTCTTTTATGTTATTGTTCTGTTAACTATGTGTGTATGTATGTATGTATGTATCTACATATCTATGCATGCATGCATTCATGTATGTATGCAAATAAATATATATGTATTCATGTATGTTTGTATATATGTATCTATGTATGTATGTATGTATGATTGATTGTATGTATTCAGGCAGTGCTTTTATAGTTGTGCCTATTTATATAGCGCCTCTACAAGGAAATACACACATAGATACTTGCATGCTTACATACAATCATACACGAATATGCATACTTAGATACATACATACATATATACAATCATACATACAATCATACATACATATAATATATATTCATACATGCATATATAGTATTATGTACATATATACATACATGAATACCTACACAAATACATACATATATACATACATGAATACATATATGTATGCATACATTTGTATACGAAGACATAAACAGAAGATTGGATTGTATAAACGTTTTTAGTAACACGGAATGTGCTGACAGTGGTTTCCTGCTGAACAATCAGTTGGGTTGTTTGCTGAACCTTTCCGCTGAGAAGGTGCTTCAGGCCGTTCCATGGAACATGTGGAAGAACTTGCACTTCTATCGGTTGCCACTCAAGACGGAACGAAGTGCAATCATTGCAGTTGTCGATGGTAGGCAGTCTACCTGTACTTGAGTACTAAGTGTACTTAAGTACTCAGTTTACTCGATTGCTAAGTGTACTTGGATTATTCAGTGTACTTTAATTATTCAGTGTACTTTAATACTCAGTGTACTTGATTACTCAGTGTACTTTAATTATTAAGTATACTCAGATTACTCACTGTACTTTGATTACTCAGTCATTGTACTTGAATACTAAGTGTACTTGATTACTCAGCATACTTGACTACTCCACACACTTGATTGTTCATTGTACTTGATTTACTCAGTGTACTTGGAGTAGAGACGTGGGTGGAGTTATGTGTTGCAATGTAACATGTAAACATTTATCTAGGGCCCTTCAAATTGCTTCCAAAAGTGTCGATGTGTAAATTGTAATATCTTTTCTGCATTTTGATTTGTAAACTGTAACTGCATGGGTCTGCATTAAAGTACAATAAGACCACACTCAGAGAAGGTGAACAAAAACTGAACATGCTGGTTGAGCTGAAAGTTGGCTCAGAATCCTTCAGAGTTGTTTGCTCTGAGTTGACTGAAAATCCTGCAAACATCTGTTTACATTACCTGTAGAGTAATGTAACATTTGTAGAGCATGTGTATTGTTTATGAAATTTTGTGTTTAGGGTTTGTTCTGAAGTCCTCACCGCTTGACGCTTGGAAAAGAAAGACATTTAATGCTGTTCCTCTTTTGATCGGTAAGCATTCGGATTTGTAAATTGTAATTTATGATCTGAATTTTGATCTGTAAGTTGTAATTTCTTATCGGAATTTTGATTATAAATTGTAATATCTGATCTTTATTTTCATCTGTAAATTGAAATTTTTTTATCTGAATTTTCGTCTGTAAATTGTAATTTTTTATCTGAATTTTCATTTTTAAAAGTGTAATTTCTAATCTTAAAGGTCATCTATAACTAATTTCTGATCTGCAGTTTGATCTGTCAAATGAAGCTGCTTGACTTTACTTTAAAGTACAAACGAATCGATGGATTTTCTACATTCAAGACTCATCGATGTTTGAAAAGCAGATTTTATCCTCTGTGTGCCTATTATATGTATTTCCTTGTGTGCCTTTGCGATATTAACTATCTTTGGATGTGCCTCAAGGTAACACGGCACAAGAGACAGATGTTTACCCAATGAACGAAAGACTCGTTGTCTGGAGTCTTTACGACAACTACGTCTATCAACTCATGCTACCATTCGATCACGTCAGTACTTCCGACGTGCTCGCAATGTACGGTCACTCACTCACGCCAGAGTACAGCCTCGCGAGCATGGTGTCAGACATGCGAGTCATTTGTCCTGTCGATGAAATGGTCAAAGTCGCTGCCAATTCCTCACGTCTGCCCGTGTATCGATATATCGCATCGATCTTCGCCGAAAAGAGGTTCAGCGCTTCTGGAATCCAGAAGAACTACGCATACAGCGGAATCGACGTGGACGCGTTTTTCAATGCTGATTCTGAGATGTCGACCCACAAAGACGAGAGTTTCACGACAGTAATGCGCGACATAGTTTACGGGTTCGTGCGTAATGGATCCGTTCACGACTGGGACACTTTTCCGCATTCCACTTATAACGTTTCGATGGGCGTGGAGAGGATCGCGCCGCGTTTCGAGTCGCAGGAGTGCAACTTCTGGAGAACGAACTGGTTCTTTCCGAGCTACGCATGGATGAATTAACTGATCTAATGGATAAAATGCTGGTGCAGGTTTCTAAAATTGAGATGCTTGTTCTCATGTAAAGCATTGGCTGGTGTTGGTCTGCAGATAGCCGTAAGCTGCTAAGATGATTATCTCAGCGTTGCACTTTTTATACTGCTTACCATTCTCGGTTCTTTCAGGCACTTGACACGACTGCATCAGCTTTTTAGTCTTTTTGCTTGGGGACCTGGATCATACTGTTATCATCGTCCAGTTGGCTGTTTCGGAGCGTTCCATGACTTCGACAATGCTTTTAAGTGTAAGATGTTGATATTTGTCAGATCCGTGTCAACATTCAACAACCTCAATTGTTGCCTTTTTCTCAGCATTTGTGAATTATCCCACTGGCACAATCATGTTATCGATAATCCACTGGCACTATCTTGTTTATGAAAATCTCACTGGCACTATCATGTTCATGAAAAATCTCACTGGCACAATCATGTTATCAAAAATCCACTGGTGCAATCGTGTTCGCAAAGCCTCACAGGCTCTATGGTGTTTTTGAAAAATTCTTCAGGCTCAATCGTGCTATCAAAATCAGGCATTGCTGAGTTTTCTGAAGTATTGTTATGTTAAAAAAATAATAATTATGATAGTAATAATAACAATCAAGTACAAAATCATGTTGTAATAAAAAATTAGGATTGTTATAATTGTTTTGATAATTATAGATGCAAAGCACAGCCATGCCTTTGTGACAGTCCCTATCTAATGGAACATGAGTAAAACGATTGAAGTTGAAATCAGGACGACATCTTAGAGACCAGTCTACTGCGGGCAAAGCTCTTGAATAAGCTGGTGCCCTGCACTTGGCTTTAGAGTTGCACATTAGAAATATGGAGTTCATGATTATGATTGTTAAACAAACTGATGTAACTAGGGCGACCCTGTTAGCGGAACGCTATGTTTCTTTGGCCTTACCCATTGACGCCAACGATTTGCTTGTGTTAATTTGTGTTGCTTTTTACACGGTGTTCAATAAAGTGTGTTTTGATTGATTGATTGATTGCTTAGAGCAACAGATGCACAGCTCTTTGCTGGTGATAGTACCTGGTTATTGACTAGAATGCTTTGACATCTTGCTCTGTGTGTGTGTGTATTGCCGGCATCTGAACCTTTGTAAGAATTCGCTAAGGTGCTGAAAACTCTGTGGATTTGTGTCCGATATGAATTTGCTGTTGTATGACTAGACATTATGGAAAAACATGAAGTAAAAAGCTTTTTAGAAGACTTTGACGTGATGCTTAATTGGAATCTGATATCCAACTTTGATGATTGAGCACCACCAATGAGTTTTTTCTTGAAGTGACGCTTTGTAAATGTCAGATTACAGTTACAACTGTATTGGATGAAGAGACTTTGTAATTTGACAGAACAGAACTGACCCACCGGCTCAATCATGCTTTGTTGAGATTTCTGAAGTTTTGTTATGTTAGTGTTGTGGTAATGGTTTTGTTATGGTAGCCAGTTGGTTGAGCACTTGCCTTGTATTAAACGCAGAGAGTGTGGGTGGGGTTGAGCCTCCCCGAGACGGTTACTGTGTAGAGAGGAACCTTGGGCAAGTCCTTCACTCACAATTGCTCAGTACCATCGATTGATGCCTGGTCATTAAATAGTGGAGCTTGATAAACGTGTAATAATAAGGAAGGGTGAATTACTGGAAAGCTACAAGCTGTTCTTTCGATTAACAATTTTAGGAAATTATGAAATTGTGGAAAGCTGAAGAGAGAAGGCTTAATAAGGCAACAGATAATTAAATTCTGTTAATAGTAGGGAAAAAATAACTTTGCATAATGCTTTTGTAGTTTTCTGCTTGTGGTTTACCACGTTTTTTCCCCGCTAAGATACATGTTTTATCGTGCTGAGTTTAAGTTACCCCGTAATTAAATCTATGTACTTTGCAAGCGATTGATGCTCAATTGTTAGAGAAAGGCTAAGTTGTTTGTGTAAACACCCACTACCTAATTTGACGTTTGTTTAATTGTGTTAGACGTGGCCACATTTCACTTGTACCAGCGTGTTTTATAAGAACTCAGCAGGAGTATCAAAAAACTACCACAGAATATTTTATATGGTTGTCTTTCACGTTTTCTAATGTCTGTTTCATTAAGAAATTGGCAAGAATATCAACTAACTGCCCTTTGATAGTTATGCGTTTTTGTTTTTACTGGCAGCTAAATCACTGATGATGTTGTATGAGGATTGTTCACACTTAAAAATGTTCACGTACCCTGTATGTAACTATATGTAATTGTGGGGGGCCGTAGAGTAATGGATAACTCGCTGGCGTGAAGTGCAGAAGGTACCAAGATCGAATCCCGTAGCCCTCCATAATGTTTACTCAGCCTTATACTCGCTAGATGGCGGCGGTAGTTAAGTGAGTGTTAGGCCGTGATTGGCGCCCTGCGTGGCTGCCATTAAAAACAGTTATATTCGACTCCTGTCAAACTGTTATCATGTGCTTCTACTGTATACATGTATGTAAGGCGCTCTGTGTGGCTGCCGTTTCTACTATATGTATGTTCACTGTACAGCGCAGTGCGGTTAGCAGGCGCTTAATTAAAGAAAAGATATTATTATTATTTATTATTATTATGTATACAAGGTACGTGAGTATGTATACATGTCCTTGTAGAGTTGATTCATGTGACATTTTCCGGCAAGGGAAACATTTCGTTATAAGGATTTTAAACAAACGACGATGTGCATGTCTGAGTTAAATTTCTATGCATTTGAAATATTAATTTATACTGGTAGTTACTATTTTATTGTATGATAATGATTAGTAATTTGCCTTTAATACGATGTGGCAACCAGAAGTTGTGTTGTCTTTAGTTTCTGTAAGGGTCTTGGTACCCAAGAAACGCCGTCCACAATATACTTCTTGCGTAGCTGATTTTATTATTAAAATATTAAACATGGACATGAAAATATTGAAATAAATGAATCGTTTAGATGTGTGTAAGTCAGGGGTGCGCAAACTTTTCGTTATTTTCGGCCGCATTACAGGTTCATATTCTCATCACGGCCGCATGGGTGGCGATCCCGGGGTCGAGGGGAATAAGACTCCCACCTTTATCAGTGGAGGGACACACTGTACAGGTTTCCCTTGCCCAAATTTTGAAGAAATAGCAAAAAAGTTCACACATTTTTTGCGCGTGAGCGCGAAAAAATATTTCACCTCTTTTTTGATCAGATCAGTTCAAAAGTGTCCCGTGTCCCTTCCACCTGTCATACAAGATCGCCGCCAGCGCACGACCGCCAAGATATCTGCTACTATTATTTAAGAGTAAGGCTATAATAGCATAGAGGTGATGAATTTATTGTCACTTAAGGAACAATTTATATTCTTCATGGAATAGAATTCCACAGTTTCCTATTTATGAATTAATCTGCACACGGCCGCCAAAACATTATCATTAGCTCAACTGTCCACGGCCGCCAATTCTCCTCTCACGGCCGCATGCGGCCGTACGGCCGCAGGTTGCGCACCGCTGGTGTAAGTAAACAGCAATGAGCATATGAATTCAGTATTTAATTTAGTAACTTCTATAGTGCCAGTGTCTAATGCACAAGGTGTCAACTGATGGCCATAGGATCATTCTGCCATAACAAAGAGGTAGCCTATGGTGGATATGCTGCCAATCAAGGCTATTGACTGTGAGATGTAAAATTGTAGCATGCCTTTGCTGTATATTTGTAATACTCGAGTGTAAACGGTGTGGTAGTTCCACAGATGCACATAATACTAAATATATGATTAATATTAATGAGTTGTAAAAGTTGGTCTTCGAATTGTTCTTCTTTTTAAAGTTTTTTATCCGTACATTGACAATCATTTGTTTTTATTTGCTGTTGATGTTGCTTCAATAAAAAGATGAAAAGAAAAACGTTCCTGTTTGTCAAGTGCCACATTCTAGTGGTAAAAGCAATAACGTCAAGTAACATTCATCTGGTGAGTCGGACACTTTTGTTGCCAGTGCTCGTGAATAAGTTGGTGCCCTTTGCTGGAAGATTTCAAGTGGCACGTAAGAAATTTGGAGTTTACGATCTCGATTACTTGTGCTCTGCCACAACCTGACGAGATGTAGTAATTCTAATAGAACATTTATTGAGTCTTACACTTTTTGTTGCCAGCCCTCATGAATAAGTTGGTGCCCTTTGCTGGTACATTTCAAGTGGCATGTAAGAAATGTGGAGTTTACGATCTCTGCCACAACCTGACGAGATGTAGTAATTCTAATAGAACATTTATAGAAGTGCCACTCATCGATTCAGAGGCACCCCGACCGAGGTCGGTGCTATCACTAACAAATCAAATGGACTTCAGCCATTTCCGGAACAGGGTAAGCGGTTACAGATTATTGGAATTTTTTTAAATCCCGAGGGATCATTTCTACCTTGGAGGAAAAAATAATTATAGTATTATTAATAAATCCTAGTAATTGTGGGAAAGAATTTAACCGGAATTCCTTATCTGATACGCAGTTGTTAGTGTAAAGCAGAATATGAGCAGATAGTTAGAGGAGTTGGATGTTGATAGTTTGAGGTCATAGCAAATCCTCTTTCACAAATCAGTCACTCAGTTCCTTGGTAATTTATCTGAACGAAAATTTCCAATCCTGTAAGAAACCACAAATCCAACATTTCTAGCAAACATTTGAATTACCGGTTTACAAAACAAAAAAAATCATTGAAATATCCAGATACAGCCAGCTGTCATGTCAGAAGCAAACCTATTGCCAACTCATGGTAACACAAAGCGCAAATGTTAGCATTATTAGTATGCCTACTAACAGCTATCATTTAACATCTCATTAATTTAACAGTAAACCATCCTAACAGTATATGCACTTGTGCTAATTCCAGCACTACATTGTGGTAAAAAAACTCCCATAATTTGTTTTTACAAATCTCAACCAAAAACAACATTTGACAAATCATTCTTATGGATATGGAAAACTACAGTATCACAGTAACATTGCGGTTCAGTATTTTCAGCATTGAATTCAGATTAAAACTTCAACTCTTGGCAGCTGGAAACAAATACCTGAATACAGTCTTATGGCCTGGTCTTCTGGAGTACGGCTTGGTTTTGTTGCGCCATCAACAATGGCACGATAGAAGTTACTAATTACAATTACATAATACCTTCAACAAAACAAATTGAGCTAACTGAAGAAACCGAAAAACTCATTTCCTGTTGAAATTAACTATGAAAACATCCATTAAATCTATTTGTCCACAATGTCATCAGCTGAATTGTCACATGTAACATCTTCTACATGTACATCATGTTATCTGTACATCATTTTCGTAATCAATTTGTATATCTGCACGAAAATAGTAGTTTCTTTACGCTTACATCTATTTGTTACATGTAAAACCTGTCATGCAAAAATCAGAGGGTATGTTATGAAGTCTCATGTTCTGCATGTCATTTTGATACAAACACAACTCCCAGGGATTTGTTCTGACATGGCCAACTGTGTGCAAGTAAACAAGACTGAAATGGGCGATTGGCCTTTTGGGTCGCTGGCGTGCGAGCCTGGAATGGATCCTCTAACAACTACTATATTGGTCATGTAACTCTTAACACTTTCACTGATAATTGATGTTGTAATGCACCCAAGAAGCAGCTCACAGCTGACAATGCAGCATAAATTGTCTTAATTACAATTACAATTGTCACGTATAATAATTTTCCTATATGCCACATGTATTCATATTAATTTCTTACACATAACATGAATTAATTTTCGCTTTTACCACATATATGCATATCAAACCTTCCTCTTGGAACAGTCTTCTGGCATATGTTGCATTTAAATCGTTCAGCAAACATTTTCAAATTGTCTTACAATTGCTTACGTCAAATAGTCATGCATGCAGCGGCTTTAACACTTTAACGACGGGAGTGTATTAAAAACTTGGAAACCAAAGCAGCTCATCAGTGCCTTTATATACATATTAATCTTCCTATTCACCATATGTATGCAGAATAGATATGTACTAAATGTATGCATCCACAGATTTAGACAGTACATTATCACGAAGTTACGAAGATGCTACAAAATGCCTGTTAGACAGATCAAAAATGTGCGACTTCAGCAGGGCTGTGTTAGAGGAAGGGATACACAACTGCCTGGAACCACAAAAATCCCTGATATTCCACTGTGGCCTAAGCTTGCTGCCAAGTAAAATATTATAATTCTGGTCATTTAAAAAAGAAGTGCACTCCAAATTTAACCTGGAACCGATTTCAAGATGTTTCAAAATTATGTTAAGTCATTGATGCAATGCAGGTCTTTAAACACTGGCCAGGGCCAACATAATAAATGATTATTCGATCAACAATGTATACGTGTCAATAAGTAGATACAGGAAGTAGTCGCAAAATCTCCTTTGTTGTGTTTAGCCTTTTCGTTTCAGTGCTATGAAACAGTTCCAGGCGAGGGATATGAAGTTTCCGACCAGAACACGATACTGAAACAGAAAGTGAAACCAGTCAGTCACTCTAAATGGTGTTTTCTAGGGAAAACCATCATAAAATTATTTATTTAGGAACTCAAACAGAAATCTAAGCCTGTGTTGTGGACCTACTGCTGTCTGAAGTGAAACCAGTGAAAGTAGGAGTTGACAGCTTCTGTTAATGAAACAGAAAGTGAAAGTAAGAGTTGTACAGGTGCCCAAGAAACAGAAAGTGAAATCAGAGTCCCAGATGCTCCTTTAATGACAGTTCAGGAAAGTGAAAGTAAGTGCTGTAGACACTTTCTGTTTCATTATTGCAACAGCAACAATGAAACGTAGTGAGGCAAGTCAGAGTTATAGGCGTCACAATTATGACGCAGACGGTGAAATCAGTCAGAGTTGAAAGTGATCCCAGTATGAAAAAGAAAGTGAAATTAAAAGTTGTAGATTTTCCAGTAACAAAACAAAAAGTGAGACCAGTCACACCTGATACATAATGACAAAGAAATCACACTGAAAATAAGAAATGTTAAAAATTGTAACACTTCACAGGAGAGTATCATCACATAATAACATTACTGTACCGGCTTGTTGTACACGCAGTTGCACAACTAATGGTCGTAATCATAATCTCTAAATTTCTAAAGCGATACTGTAAAGCTAAGCGCAGGACACCAGCATATTCACGAACACTGGTGTAATGAACTGAACTTCAGACATAAATGATAACTTATATAATTAATTATAATTATAATAAATGAAGAGTCAACCTGCTGCAGGGGCGGATCTAGACTTTTACTTTACGGGGGGTGATTTCATGGACGTCCAAGGTCAAAGGAATCAAAATTACTTATCAAGTTTAAAGCATGATTAAAGCAAGGCGTGTAGAAGTAATATTCAAACTGCAGTCCGGCGCTGTACATGCGTAATAATAATCACATGACATTTATCCTGTAGTACACTATAGTAAATCAAATTTTTAAATTTTTAAATATAAAAAAAAAATTATTTTTTGGACTTTTAGGGGGGCGATCGCCCCAATCGCCCCCCTCTGGATCCGCCACTGACCTGCTGTGGAACGTATTTGAGGTTGATGCACTGAATAATCGTCAGCACTTTCCAGTTCATCTTTAGAGCCATCCGGTAGACGGCCAGAACTTTTTCATGGTCAATTCGTCCAGGTAAAGCCTTAAGAAGAAAAAAGGTCACCAAAGAAAAGGTCATGAGAAGAAGGTAACAAGGGCAGAGGCCGTTAAAATGAATCCGAAGTAATAGGATTCGTGGTTTCCACTGTAATTATTAAAGATTGTAATCCACAAGAGATTCTAATTGTAATTAGTAACTTCTGTTGCACCGGTGTCAAATGCACAAGGCTTCAACCGATGGTGAACCAAAACCAAGCCGTAATCAGGTCAAAATCCAGAAGACTGGAAAATTCTAAGACGATTAAAACATTTTTAAATGACTATAAACCTCTAAATTGATTTAAAAACTTCAAAAATGATGAGAAGGAATGGCATAAAATGCATCACCTCAAGTATGGCCACAGAGTAGAGATAGACAATCAGGAAGAAAGGCGTGTAGAGGAAGCGATCTATCAAAAGGCGCTTCAAGAAAACCCGCGAGGCATTCTTCGGAACGACTCTTTCCAGAGTCTGATAGAAATGGTGCATAATCGGTCCAACAAAGAAAAACCTATGCATAACCAAAGACAACCAATTTTAAACCATGAAACATACATGCACACAATGTGATTCCATTTAGCATATATTAAACATCATATACACTGTATTGAAACAATACATCCATTTAACCACTTAACAAGTTGTCAAAAATCACGTACATGAAAAATGTTGTTATTACAGTTTAATACAAATGCTGTACATCTTATCAAAGTTCAATGACCTGACCTAACCTAATGACCTTTGTAGCACCATTGTCATGATATGCAATCAATTGTCACTTTAAGTGAAACCATACTCAGAAGCTGTCATCTGTTTGAGCAATTTGGTTGGAAACCAATCAATCACGAAAACCATAAGACCCAGTCATTTCCCCACGTCTTTATTGTTTGGACATTCAAACCCAGTTAGCATAAATAAACCCAAATGCTTGTAAAGTCATTCAGTCATTTTCATCCTCAGCTACAACTGATATCACTGGATACAGACCATGAGCACCTCCAAGTAGCCCTCTTGAAGAGGTGCTATATAAATGTCCTAATGAATGAATGAATGAAGTCTTGAACATGCAGTTGCTCAATGCAGGATGTTGATGCATTTGTCACACAAGTTAAATAAATCAATGAGCAATATAAATGGATGAAAAATACTAATTATCATAAATTAATGTGGTCGAGAATGAAAGCGTTAGTGTTTAAATAATAGACTGTTTGATTCTGTTTAAGCAAACACCGACCCTGTCAGTGAAAATGCGAGCACACTTCGCCAGTTGATTTTGCCCGAAGCAGAAGGCACGAGACATTGCGACATCAGGTTGCCCAGCGCTCCTGTACAACCACTGCCAAAAACAATTCAATGCATCATTTCAAAGTAATTACATGTCTCTTAGAACCGCTCAAAAGCTATATGGGCGAACATGTACAATCAGAGTGCCTATGTACTATCTGGGTGGGAGTCTTTGCATCATGACGGTCGGTTAGGTTCATGGTAAGCGTCGTGAAGGTCGGTTAGGGCTTAGGGTAAGTGTATAGCCTATGTAATTGTGTGACTAAAAAAGCTATACCTGCGAGTGGAAGCTGGATTTTAAAATTCAGGCCTAGGGTTAGGCACCCCGATTGTGCATGATCGCCGCTATATGAAAGAAAGTCGTTTCATTTTAGGGATATGTTAAAAAAATTTGAAAACATACTCGCCAGTGTGTTTATAAACCGCAGTGGAGCGGACGGGACCCACAATTGGCTGATATTAAATTCTGCCCAGGCCGGGATTTGATCCTTTGTTTGTTGGGACACCCTACAGATTTTAACCTGTCAGTATTTTTAATGTGTCTCTGTCTCAAAGATTCGGTCAATAACCTGTGCCTAGGGGCCAAAGATCGAAAATACCCGGTAGCCCTATTATCGCCCACAAAGTACACCTTCACCACAAAACACACAACTATCTCTAAATTAAACAACATACCTGGTGCAAGCCTTCGTTAAGACAGGCCTTTCCTGCAAAAGTCGCAGATATTTCTGAACGACGGCTTTGAAAAAGTTGTCATCTTGCGACTTGCTAAGACTCATCTTTTCTTCGTTGCCGTGTTCCAAGTCGACGATGACGTCCAAAATTCCCCCGAATTTAAGAATATCGGATCATACGATGGAACGCAAGAACGAACTCAAAACAAATCAAAGGCCGCCGCAGGTCTTTTTATGCGGGCCGCCATGTCACGAAGCTCACTTCTTGAACCCATCAAAGTTTAGTTTACCGACTTCTTTATCAACAGGAAAAATATTATTAGCAGGGTGCGAGTTACAATTTCGTGATTGGAAGCGGCCTATCAGACCTGTGGACAGCAGCAAGTCTAATTATAGGCTCAAATTAGAAAACAATTTGTCTTAAAAAGTGTGCGCATTGTTTATAGGCCTACAATCGGCCAATTGACCTACAATAGATTCCTTGATAATTGGCTATAAATTAGGCTGCAGGCATAGAGTTGGGAACTTTGGCCGTGTTCGAAATGTTAGAAGCTTCCTCAACCTTGATTCCACCCGAATCAAGCGTCTCCAGCTAATCCAAAACCCACTAGCCAGGGCTGTCACTAGAACGCCCAAACATCACCATATCACTCCCACCCTCAAATCACTCAGTTGGTTAACAATCCCAGAGCGAATTCATTTCAAAGTCCTATAACTAACCTACAACTCCCTGCAATATTCCCACCCCAAGTAGCCTACATCCATGATTTCTTCACCATCAAGGCAACCCGCTCCACCCGATAGGTCTACTCCTCCTATCTCAATCTTCCTCGACCCCCCGCAGTCACTACTCATCTCAAGTTCTCCCAGTGGCGTCACTATAGGGTTGGTGTCACCCAGAGCGGTGTCAGGGTGTCACCCCATGGACCTCCTCCCTTGGTCCCTTACCAGACCATACGGTAGGCCTATCCTCACTGGCGGCGATCTATAGTTTGACAGGTGGGGGACACGGGATACTTTTGAACTGATCTGATAAAAAAGAGGTGAACATTTTTTTCTAACCTTTTTGGTGTTTCTTCACAATTTGGGGAGCCAACTCTATAGTGTGTCCCCCACAGGGCCGCATTAAGGGTAGTGCGGGCCCGGGTGCTGTGATTACCTACAGGGCCTATAATTACAAGTACAATACAAAAAATTAATGCATTTCCGAAAATGCGGGCCCCTCAAAACTGCGGGCCCGGGTGCTGCAGCACCCTTAGCACCCCCTTAATGCGGGCCTGGTCCCCCACTGTTAAAGGTGGGGGTCTTGTCCCCTCGACCCCATCGGGATCGCCGCCCATGAGTATCCTTAGTAATGTTTCATGTAGCCTACTAATGTTACTCGTAAATCGTAAGTCCTGTATATCACTCAATGTAATAGTAATAGCTTATCCTATGTAGGGTAAAGTCGACATCATCAGGACTGCATTAAAACCACGATTGCAGTTAGACACCTCTAAAACACTGCCACGCTCAGCTACATAGGCCTAATATTTACCAATCCCGTTCAATCGCTAGATAAACTGGGGCTATCTCTATGTAGGCCCTACGATAATGTCGACGTTAATGGAGCTGACACCCACGAGATGTCGCTAAACACGAAATAATGCTGCATTAAATCATGAACTTTTATATACAGGTATATTGTATTGTCTTGTATACAGAAGTTCATGATAAAATCGACGACTGCAGTTAGACACCTTTAATTAAAACTCCGCCACTCTCAGCTACATAGTCACCAGTCGCGTTCAATCGTTAGCTAGAACCATTATAACCTTATTAAGGTCGACGTCGCTAAGCATTAAATACTGCTATACAAAATCAATGCCGATTTCAGATGGTGCCAGTCTGAATCCTGGGTTAAGGAGGAGGGCGTGTATGAATCATGACACAGCGTTGTTATACAGAAACCAACACCAACCAATATCTAGTGTATCTCAAATTAGAAGATTTTAGTTGACAAAGTATATAGGCCTAATTTCAGCTGAAACTCTGTAAAAAAAACGTAAACAGTCATTTTTTTCATTTTGGTGTCACTCCCTCTGAAGATATCATCCGGTGCGGCCTGCACCCCCTCGCAATCCATACTGACGTCAATGAGTTCTCCAACCGAGCCATTTCCAAAACAGCACCACGCCTCTGGAGCGATCTCCCCTCTGAATTCCGCAGATTCTCGGTTCCTCCATCATCACTGCAACCACACCTCCATCCTCTTCCTCGTGTTCCTCTATCTATCACCCTCTGGCTTTCCACTTAAAACTGAAGTCTCAGGTTAAAATTTGTAGTGCTCCTACTCTGACTTCCAGTTCTTCTCGCCCTAAACGATCGACACCCGCCTTAACAGCTGCTTTGCCTCCTCTCTTGATTTGGTCCCCTGGAAACCAGACTCGGACCTCCTTTGGATCACTCTCTGGAAACACCCATGTGCTTTGACGTAGCGCTCGTGAATAGTCTGTGCCCTGCGCTAATTGACCTTCGAGTGGCGCTTTAGAAGGTTGGAGATTACGTTCACGATTACGAGTAATGCGAGCGAAGCGATCAAAGTGTATACGGCCTATATAGGCCTATTGGTTGCGGATAAGAGCGTCAGAGGGCGGGGAACAATTATTGTGGAGGGTACCTCTAAAAGCCAGCAGGTCAAAACCCTTTATTATTCAAGTGCAGGAACGAGAATTTTTCGCGACTGCATGGTTTGGACGTTTAATGGTTGAATTGGTTGAAATGTCTCTTGCTAAGCCATTGCTGGAAACAGGCAGGCAAAACATACATGCAGAGCTCAGCAACACTGGTGAGGGTGAAGATCGTAGATTCAGGCAACCTAGGGGCCTACAGTAATTCGGCAATCTTGGCGGTCATCTTTTATGAAATAGAAATGCATTGCAAATTTCCTTATGCTCCTTTTCACGAAATATGGTTTTGAATGTGACTTCGTCCACTTGTCGAACCTACGCGAATCATAGATCAAATTATTACATCTATGCGTGGTATAGGCCTAGATATCTATGGATCGGCGAAATGCGAGACAGAATCCTAGATGTGAGAGAGACACACTGGTCTACTGCTGGGCTCAACGCTAGCCTAACTCCCATGGAGCCTGATTTGCAACAGGTTTTGGTTGCCTCCATAGGCGTAATTTGTGGGGGGTACGAGGGGTACCCGTACCCCCCACTTTTTGGACTGGGGGGTACTGTACCCCCCACTTTTTAAACAATGCCAATCAATATTTTATTATTGTGCCTTCCCAGAGAACGCAATCTCCGCCAAAAGTATGAAAGTGCTTAGATACACAGGTAAATCGAGAGTCAAAATTATTGAGAATACTGGCAAGGAATATGTTCAAAATGGTTATCTTGCGAGAAACGAAAGTGGAGAAGAAATTGGTACCCCCCACTTTTTAGACCAAGGTATTGGTACCCCCCACTTTTTAGGCTAAAGTTACGCCCCTGGTTGCCTCAACGCCTCCGTCTAGTTTATATAAGAAGGTCGTTGCGTAGAGGGGTGGGACCGAGGTGATACAGCGATCAGTCACTATAAGAGTCAACTTTAATCGGAAGAAGACTTACAAGTCCTTAAACTTTACGACCGCTCCCATGTAGTAACGTCTGCATAGGCCAAAGCAGGCTTTGCCCTAAAGATCTAGGCTATAAGCTGGTGCCCTGCCCTCAGCTTTAGAGTAGCGCTTTAGAAATTAGGAGCAGCCTAGCCTATAGGCGTGAATAGTTATGGGTAATCTGGATCACCATGCGCTTAAGGAAGTCACGAACTGAAGCAAAGGTTACGTTTTAACATTGAACTGCTGGCGTCTGTTCACCAGTAACCGTTTGTAATCGTACTCGTAATCGTAGGCTAGACCCCAAATTTCTAAACCGCTACTCTGAAGCTAAGCGCAGGGCACCAGCTTATTCACGAGCGCTGCGTCGTGCCAGAGGGGTTGTCTAGTGATCGATGTCCAGTGGAGGTTCGAGTCCAATTGCCAGAGAAACCGGAGAAAGGGGAGGGTCGCTAGGGCGGTTTTTAGCTTTAACTCATTATTAACCTAGCAATGAGGTGGCCACCGTTGTCCAAAATCTCTGGCTAGCACGGTCCGTACACGGGGACCTAACAAGGCGTGGCACTCATTCAAACGGGCAGCGGAGGTCAAGGATCTCACCCGATCAAATCATTGAAAAATGAGCGGGGTCGAGGTCACGCGGTCGCTATAGAAATGTGTTACACCATAGCAATCCGCCTGACCTTTGAACCCGCACTTTGAACCGAGCTGACCTCATCAGCCTCATAAACCTTGTTTTTGGTCGAATGCCTGTGAATTTGTTTAGAATTGCCATCGACTGATACTTGGCGTGCTACAATTAAGGCGCCATAGAAGCGTCAAGATTAGAGTATCTGAGATTAGATTAGATTAGCCTTAATCAGGCGAGGGCTGAACAAATCGTGAGGTCACTGGATTGACCGATTGTCACTTTCGGGTGTGAACTCGTAGCCTACGTCATAGGTCACGCTGCTTAACGATGGATTCACAACATCGGGGCGAAGTGTGATATAAATAGAAAACGAAATTATATAGTAACACACAGTAGTAACTTAATAGTCCACACAGGCCTATGATTTAGTCTCTTTAGGCCGGTTGCAAAATCCACGATTCCAGCGATCGTGACAGACCATGCCCTCTTGTTCGAAGAAGATCCAGTCACCAAAGAGTTAATCTCTCTGTGTCTGTCTGTCTCTCTCTATATAATTATATATAAATATTTACATATGCATGCATGCATATATATTAGGGTGGTCACATCTCCAATAGAAAATTTTCAACTTAAACATTTTTCTTTTTACAACCCGCCATTTGGTGCCACTTGATCTAAAACTGTTGTAGCAAAAAAAGTATCAGGATTGAACAATATTTAGAACTTGCACAATGTGTTTGAAGTTTCGGATTTTACAAATAATTGTCATCATTTCGAGTATACGTATAATATACGTATACTCGAAATGATGACAATTATTTGTAAAATCTACAAGATCCACATTGTAGAATTTAAACGTATTAGTTGTGCTTAAGTAAAATCATCCAGTCTTTTTGTTAAAAACTAATCATAGGTCAAAAAATGCGAAACAATTATTTGTTTCGCATTTTTTGACCTATGATTAGTTTTTAACAAAAAGACTGGATGATTTTACTTAAGCACAACTAATACGTTTAAATTCTATAATGTGGATCTTTTCAGTGATTGTTTATTATATATTTTTAGAGCATTTTAGTAGTATTTGACCCGTGAGTTCTTGAGACATATGACCACAAATCTTCCCAAGCAAGAATACACAATGCTACGTTTTCGAGGTCTAATTTAAACCTTCAATGCACTACATAATTATATTACATATAGAATATACAATTACACATTATACAGGTGCAAAGTTTCCGTATAAAATGTCTGCGGTCTGAACTTCAATCTCCTTTTAGTTTCAGTCGGGACTACTGCTTTTCCTTCCTATTGCATCAGTTTGTTAACACATAATGTTTTATCTTCACCTCTTGAACATGATTTGCTGTTCATGGTCAAATTGTAACCAACAACATCGTACATATTACATAAAAAAGTAGGTCTACATATAATATTATAAATGGAAAGTTTTCAGCCTCAATGACGTTTCAAAATCTCCAAACATGGAACTCTTGAGTCATTTTCGCAATTATTGGCCTCGGATTAATAAAACTGCCTTGACAACGGCTACAGACGATGAGAACATGGAATGATAGTCGCTCCACAGAAGGAGGATGATACAATGTTTGGAACCACTCCTTCACGCGGAATCCATATCCGTTATCCAGGAGCACTTGGATAGTGAGAGCGATTTACTGCTTGAAGATGTGACTATTTCGAGACGTTCTTACTGCAGCAGTAAGGGGTACACGCGCGAATCATTTTTTCGCAAACGTGTGTGAGAACATCTGGGGAATGTTAGTCTGTGACATGCATTTATGTCCGCTATTGGTTTCAAACCCCATCAGCAACCACTGCTCCTAGGAACGATCTAGCTCTGCTGTATTCTCTTTTTGTATCCACAGAAGGCTATTGCTGATGCCGCAATCACAGCCTTAGGATGCCATCTATTTTTCTGAGTTGGTAGGCTTGAACTTCTTTGACAATGACGTGTCAGTGAAAGAGAAATGGCTAATGGTAGCAGCCATGATAGACAAGGAAGGTTCTGAGGAACCCCCAAACGCATCCCACACTTCTCCCAGTCATCCACAAAAGGACTACATGGTTTCATGACAAAATGTCGTCTGTTCCGCATCTTGAAGCCGCCAGAAATAATGCATTTCTGGAAGACGATCTAGTGGATAAATTAAATCAAGAGGACTACACGAGGAGCCAAGCAATCTGCAGATCCATAAAGGTTGTCAATGACCTGCCTGAGCGTGGTATCGACCTCATTCAGCACCTCTATTACGAGCAATGAAGAACAAAAACAATTTCTACATGTACTACAAACTCGTTCTGGGCACCGACGAAGGAGAGTACCGTCAAGCGATTAAGGACACATAGACATTGACCCGCATTACAGTACGGTAGCAATAATAATAACTGTAATAAATGATCATTTAATCACTATTCAGGGTAATCACTGTAATCAGGCATACACTAATATCATTGTGTTGTAATCTGGCCCTACTACAAGTAGTTAAATTTATTCCTGGTTCAAAGATTTATGGTCGATTACAACTATTACGCTTACTGTTCAAGTGTTCGTATATTTGATAAAGGGTAAAACTTTGATGGTGTTGTGCAAGTCCTAAATATTAATATTTTCTCAAAGAACTTTTTATGTGATGTTTCTGGAGGGAATGGAACCAAATGTAACCTTGAACAACAGTAGTTTCGAACTTTTATTTTTAAGGACCACCCTAATATATATATATATATATATATATATATATATATATATATATATATATATATATATATATATATATATATATATATATATATATATATATATATATAGAATATATAGCCATAAACTTGTGCCTTATATGCATTGAAACCAATGTAGGCCCTATATAATATTTATGTTTGACCACAATATGCCTCGGTGTGTGTATATCTGACCGAGTCCTACAACAATTATACGGTGGATATGTCTGTGTCTCACTGCTACTCATTGGATTCATCAGTTTCTTACTGATTCCTTTGATTATTTATTGGATCCGTCTATGTCTTACTACTACACTCTGGATCCGTCTGTGTCTTACTGCTACTCTCCGGATCCGCCTGTGCAGGGGCGTAACTTTGGTCTAAAAAGTGGGGGGGGGGTACCAATTTCTTCTCCATTTTCGCTTTTCGCATGGAGACCAATCTGAACATATTACCCTGCCAGTATTCTCATTCATTTTTGTGTCAATAAAAACAAGCCAACTTTTTAATTGCAGTAATAATAAAATATTAATTGGCATTGTTTAAAAAGTGGGGGGTACGGTACCCCCAGTCCAAAAAGTGGGGGTACGGGTACCCCTAGTACCCCCACAAATTACGCCTATGCGCCTGTGTGTTACTACTATACTCTGGATCCGTCTGTGTCTCACTGCTACTCTATGGATCCGTCTGTCTCTTACTGATACACTTTGGATCCGTCTGTGTCTTACTACTACACTCTGGATCTTGCTTCTACACTCTGGATACGTCTGTATCTCATTGCTACTCTCTGGATCCGTCTGTGTCTTACTACTGCACTAGCTGTGGCGCAGGTAAGCAACATAAAACATGATGGTTTTATTCACACTATGAAAGGAATACATTGTACGAGCGGTTATTCTCAACAGGAGGTGCGAGTGCATGTGTATGCGTGTGTGTGTGTGTGTGTGTGTGTGTGTGTGTGTGTGTGTGTGTGTATAGGTGTGTGTTTGTGTTTGTGTGTGTGTGTTTGTGTGTGTATGTGTGTGTGTATAGGTGTGTGTTTGTGTTTGTGTGTGTGTTTGTGTGTGGGTGTGTGTGTGCGTGCGCGCGCGCGCGCGCACGCGTGTGTGTGTGCATCGATGCTTACATTGGATGGTCAAGGACTCAAGGTCCCTACACAGTGACCGCCTTGGTTGAGGCTCGAACCCGTACTCTCCGCGTTACAGGCCGATCGCGCTCACCCCCAATCGGCTACCGTGTCCCAGAAGAATGGGGTTGCTGTCCAGATTTGTTGTCGATAAATGCAACCGGAACGGAATGCAACCGGTTGCTGTTGTTGTTGTTATTCTAAGTAAATCCACCACACATACGTTTTGATACATACATGTGTGTATCGATTCATGTTCATTATTTCACAGCGTAATAGATGATCTTATGGATTATGCACTATACGCTCATTCGTACAGTTGACCATAGGTGCGCGCAAAGCATATCAGTTTCTTCCAAAAGCCTACATTGATATAAACATCGGTCATTCATAGTCCAGTGTAGGCCTAGTCACTTGATCACAGTTAGTAGTTGGATAGCGTAGTGTTCTCAACGTATCTTTGACCTGCAAAAGGCAAACTGTTACGGCTCAAGACGCCTAATTGTGGCACATTGCGGGTATGGTCGGGTGGAGGGTGGTAGGTCTTGAGGGAGATTTTCTTGTCTCGTCCATAAGGTGCGGCACTCTACAGAAGAGAGCGTGACACGGCGTCTAAGGTTCCTTTCACGGTCGAGTGATTCTTGCGCCTCGCTTCAGCGACTCGTAAAGAGTGGCAGATGCGTGATCCAAGTTTTGCGGTATGCAAGTATGGTAAGCGTGTAAGTGGCTACTGACATGTCGTGGGTGGGCGGGCCATAGACCGGTGGTTGGCCTGCAGAGACCAACGAAGCGAGCGACCTTACGTCCGACACCCCAGCGAACACTGATGCAGATTTAGTCGTGTGATGGTCATCTCTGCTGCTTTTGGACTTACGATTATTTGCAGCGATTTAACTTATGAGGTTTGATAACAGGTACGGTTGCAGATTTTGTTTATTATCTGGTAACTTCTAAAGCGCCAACCTTATAATGAATCCAGTCGAAACCAAGAAGGGTCAGAAGTTGAAGATTTAGAATAATAATAATAATAATAATAATAATAATAATAATAATAATAATAATAATAATAATAATAATAATAATAATAGGGCCCATTCCGGATAAATCTAGGCCTACACTGTAAATAATGTTGAAGTCCCTGAGGGATCCTGTATACCTCGGGGCAAAAAAAAAAAAAAAAAATAATAATAATAATAATAATAATAATCGTTTATAAAATTCAAACTGACAAGCACGCTGTAAGATTACATGATATAGTAGTAACAGATGATAACAAGTTTACCAGGAATCGAATTTAACTGCATGGCAGCCTGCAAGGTGCCCATATGTCCCTACTGCTCATTTTACAGTCGCTCCCTAGGTAGTGGAAGGCTGAGTCAACCTTATGGGGCTAGCGGGTTTCGAATTCGCGTCCTTCTGACCTTCGTGCCAGCGTGTTACCATTCAGCCATCTCCCCCGCCCCAGTCTCTTAAACTAATCACGAACACGGCCATGGGTATGAAGCGTTAGCGACTTCGTTTTTCTCAGCCTCAGTATATGAGGGCGGGTGGCCAGTCGTCTCCCTCGCCGTCTGAAATACCAACCGACAGTGTACGGTCAGTGCACTCATATACAGCAGAGTTCCCAAAGTGGCGAAATTGACCAGGAATTTGAAAGGAATTTCAGCCCCGGTGGGGATTTGAACCACCAACATTTGAAAGCCCACAGGGTGAGAATTGTCAGGAGGTTGGGGTTCAACCCCTAGTCCTTCTTAGGATCCCACAGTTAAGTCTTTATTGCACAACCCAGGGGGTTCGTTTCCAACCCCCTCAGTTGTGCAAGTGTGATTACATTGTGCATTGGCATTTTCTTTCACAATTCACTTTGTTGGTTACTAATAAAGTAATGCTGTGGTTTATTGTGAGATTTATGACCATGTGAACTGCATACTAATAAATTTGGTGATGTCGTCACTTTAAGGAGTTTAAGCTTCCTATTGCATTTTTAAATTTTCTCAGTTTGCAAAATACGGATAAAATATTCAAATCCACATGGATCAAACTCATTAAAGTCTAACCTCCCCCCAGGCTTTTTTCTACAATTCTCACACTGAAAGCCCATCAGATTGACCATCGTAGCCATGGCAACCATTAGTCCAAAGAAGATCACATGGAGTCTCTACAATTATTCTTCGATGTCAACAAACGCTATGTCAACATACATGCATCATACACTGAGCGTGGCATAAGTTACATTACAACCTTCTCAGCCTATCTTTTCCTCTTTTCCGCAAACGCTTGAAGACCATCCTCTTCGATCGTGGTTTCATTGTGTTAGGTCGGGAGCGCCTCTGAGGAGTCTATCTTGAAGTGGCGCTATATAAATCTGAAATCACAATTACAGTTACAATACCAAAGGTGCTCAATGAAAACAAAGAACCAAAATTGGCGATGTGCGGTTCAAACCCATGAGCTAGAATTCTTCTATCGTCGGAGAAGAAGATGGGGTCATATTTCACCAAGTACTCTTGACCCTGATGAACGATTCAGTTGCTTTAAGGCTGACAGTGTTTTAACTTACATCTAGTCTTGGCTGCTTTCAGTTGTTAATAGCTGCTTTACAAAAACAGGCTGCGGGCTATATCAATCGTTCTCTCTCTCTCTCTCTCTCTCTCTCTCTCTCTCTCTCTCTCTCTCTCTCTCTCTCTCTCTCTCTCTCTCTCTCTCTCTCTCTCTCTCTCTCTCTCTCTCTCTCTCTCTCTCTCTCTCTCTCTCTCTTTCTGTCTGTCTGTCTGTCTGTCTGTCTGTCTGCCTCTCTCACTCTGTGTGTGTGTCTCTCTCTCTGTCTCTCTCCGTCTCGGTCTCTGTCTGTCTCTCTGTCTCTCTGTCTCTCTGTCGCTCTTTCTTCTCTTTCTCTTCTCTCTCTCTCTATCGCCCTCTCTCGCTCTTTCTTTCTCTCTCTCTTCATGTCTCTCTCTGTCTCTGTCTCTCTATGTGTTGCTCTCTCTGTCTCTGTCTGTCTCTCTCATCATGTATACGAACTCCCTACACCTTAGTTCTTACCGGTATATTGTGAAATATAAATATTTATAATGGAGTAGGTCCATGTTATGAATGTAGGCCCTAAGTCATACTGATTTTTGGATTTTGACGTGGCGTGTTGCAAAATCAGTATGCATGAGAAAACCAAGTCCTTTAGAAACTGTAACAAGCAAACGCTGACATATACCTCCGCTAGATGCCAGCATTTCACATTCTGTTGCGTTTGACCTGAATAGAGCTGCAAAAAACACTTGCACAGACAAAGTGAAGCACCAGCCAAACGTTTTTAGGACCTGGTTTCCGCTTCTCTCACCCATAGCACGCCATTGTGCGTTTACACTGCTCAGGCAATATATGCGATCGCATTGCTTCAGTTTCCCATTTCCCTGGGACTTGCGTGCGTCACAAATTAACATAGGCTAATAGTAATAATAATAATAATAATAATAATAATAATAATAATAATTTATTATTATTATTATTATTATTATTATTATTATTATTATTATTATTATTATTATTATTATTATTATTATTATTATTATTATTACTATTACTATTATTATCGATTGATCCTTTGTGCACTTTGAACACGGCGCAACATAAGCTGAACTCTATGTATAGTTGCATAGTGTATACGTATGTATATACGTGCTGCATATAATTATGTATATATATTTGAATGTAGGTTATGTATGTATTAATGTGCAAATATGTTGGTATGTATATATGTACGTATGTACGTATTTATTAATGCATTTATGTCTGTACATGTGTGTATAATTATGTATATATGTAGATTTCTAAACATTTATATACATTGTATTAATATGCAGTTACGTGTGTTTGTGTAGGCCTATTTATGCAATGACCAAATAATATGCACACGAAACATGACTGACGTTTGATACTTAGAGATTCTTTGGCATGAACGCTTGTTTACCTTGGTATCCACGTGTAGTTCCTGAACTGTTTGGTCTTCAGCTCAAGGTGCCAAAGTCAATGAAGCGTAAACTTGAGGAAGGAAGTTATTCAGTTTAGCTTGCATAATACTATTTTCGCAGAAAGGCAATTTAATTTTGTTTTAAGAATTCTACTGTAAATTCATACTGTAAAAAAGGTCTGTATGTTCTGCGTCTTTTTGAAAATTAGACACAAAATAAATAATCGTTACAGCGTTAGGACTTCAGTTTTCTTAGCCTCGGCCATTGAGGGCCAGTCATTAACCAGTCCTCTTCCTCGATCGCTGATCCTCTCCCTCACTCGGGTCGAAATCCGACCTCTCGATTGAGATTCTAGCACACTATCCACTAGCCACTTACGGACTATTTCCCCGGTATTGACCTGATTACGGCTTGTTTTGGTGTGCCATCGGTTGATAGCTTGATGCCTTGTTCATTGGACACCGGCGCAATTGAAGCTATTAATTACATTACCTGGACTATCGCTCACATTGCAAGATCGCTATAGAAAAAGGAGACGATTATAACTTCGTCTTGTTGGTTGTTTTCAGGGAAGCGTCATGACTTTAGGGCAGCGTGTAGGCGACTACGTTGTTGTGTTCATCTTCTGCGGACTCTTACAAGCTCTGGGATCGAACAGTCAGACTCTAACTCAAGACACAGGTAACAATCCTCAACTAATCTGTTTACGAAGTTAACTTAATTACGAAAACAGACAAATCGATAAGACGTGTAAACTGCGTGGAGGTAAACCACCATAATCTGTTGCAGATTGTTTACCCTCTGTTTCTTGGCTTCTCGTTTTTCTTTCTCTCAACCTGGCTTTCTAATCGTTTATGACTTTCACTTCGATTTCACTTGAAACGATCATCGATTATCCATTGTTATTATGACCATCGATTACGCATTATGACAACGACGTGATGTCATCGGAATGATATCACATTAAAATACATAACAATATTCATTCATGCATTCATTCATTCACTCATTCATTCATTCATTCATTCATGCATTAATTCATTAATTCATTAATTCATTAATTAATTAATTAATTAATTAATTCATTCATTCATTAATTAATTAATTAATTAATTAATTAATTAATTCATTCATTCTTTCATTCATTCATTCATTCATTCATTCATTCATTCATTAATTCATTCATTCATTCATTCATTCATTCATTCATTCATTCTTTCATTCATTCATTCATTCATTCATTCATGCATTCATACATTCAGTCATTCATGCATTCATTCATGCATTCATTCACTCATTCATGCATTCATTCATTTATTCATTCATTCATTTATTTATTCACTCATTCGTTTATCCATTCATCCATGCATTAATTCATTCATTGATGCATTCATTCATTCATTAATGCATTCATTAATTAATTCATTAATGCATTAATTCATTAATTCATTAATGCATTCATTCATTAATGCATTCATTCAGAGCATTCATATAGCTCCTCTTAGGCATTATGATATTGGCGCTCTAGAAGTCATTAGATTAGATTAGTTAGCTGTTGTTTACCGATCAATAACATTCATACAAGACCTATATTAGGTGTTCCCTGTGTATCTTCTGCTGCGCACAGGATGCCGCGAGTCCTGGATCCGGAATTCGAACACGCATGCCACCGGAGGCACGAAGTTCGCGGCCGTCAACATTGAAGACCAATGCTTTGCTACGTGCATCGCTCGGTCCAACTGCGTCGCAATCGAAATCAACACGAACGTCTATCCTGCCGAGTGCTGGATATTCACTGATCCCAACCCTCTGACTTCGTCCGTCTTCCTTGCCGGATACAACCAGTACATCCTACAGACAAGATGTCCGCAAGGACAGCAGCCAGGTTCATAAAGAATGCAGATATCTTCGTCATCATCATTGTCGTCGTCATAATCATCATCATAATCAGCATAATAATAATGATCAGTATCATCATCATAGTCGTCGTCGTCGTTGTCATCATCATCATCAACAAGAACAACAACAAAATCGTCGTCATAATACTAATAATAATAATAAAAATAATAATAATAATCATTATCATCATTATCATCATCAACAACAACAACGTGGTCGTCATCGTCATCATTATGATTATTATTATTACAATTAATTGGCAACTTCTAACGCACCAGAAGGTCATCCAAGTCGATGTGATTGAATTAGCCGCAAAAGAAGTGGTGGTCCTTATGCCTCAGTGGATGATGAAGATGGTGATGACGACGACGATGATAATGATCATGATGACGATGGTATTGCGGCAAATTCCACTGCAAAAGTCTACACTCCGAATTTCATTGTACTTCAGTCTGCAGGGATAGGTGGGAACTGTTGACCTCATCGAAGGCTAGAGGAAGAGGAACGTTCATCCAGAACATCGACACCGAGGACCAGTGCCTCAACACCTGCCTCCTCAACCTCCGGTGCTTGGCCGTCGACGTCAAGATCTCCGTCACTCCCTTCGAGTGCTACGTCCAGACCAACCAGTCGGCGCTGGCGAATCCACTCTACACGGAAGAGTACAGTCTCTACATTCTGCTGTCAAGGTGTGACAACATCAGCTCAGGTACACAAACAGATTGCGTGCATCAAACTACATGTGCATGTCTGTATGTAGGTGCGTGAATGTATTTATGAATGTATGTATATGTGCATCGATATATGTATATATATATTCATGTATGTATGTATGTATGTACATGTATGTATGTCTGTATGTATGTATGTATGTATGTATGTATGTATGTATGTATGTATGTATGTATGTATGTATGTATGTATGTATGTATGTATGTATGTATGTGTATATATGTATGTATGTATGTATGTATGTATGTATGTATGTATGTATGTATGTATGTATGTATGTATGTATGTATGTATGTATGTATATATGCATCTATGTATGTTTGTTTGTATGTAAGTATGTATGTATGTATGTTTGTATGCATGTATGTATATAGGCATGTATGTATGTATCAATTACTACTTAAATTTAAAAGATCTATGGTATGTATATATTTTTGTATGTTTGTATATGTGTATGTACGTAGGTGTGTATGTAGTTGCCTGTGTCTGTATATATGCATTTAGGTTTGTGTATGCATGCATAGATGTAGGTGCGTATTGCGATTAGTTAGCAACTTTTGTATCGCCAGTTTATAATGCATAATGCATCACCCAGAGTTTGTATGCATGTATAATTGTATATACGCATGTATGTTTGCGTATGTATGTAAATATGTTTGCATGTATGTACATAATTATGTATTCACGTACGTAAGCATGTATACATGTATGAATGGGAGGGGGATAGAGTAGTGGTAACACTCATGGCCAGAAGAGCATAAGGTACGCGGATCGACTCCCGTAACCCCCCTCTAGGGCGGCGCCTTGCATGGCTGCCAAACCGTGTGTTTAATTAAGATCTTGATTGTACTTTCATGTTTCAATGTAATCTCACTGCGTCTGTCAGTTTGAAATAATAAAGAATATATTATTATTATTATTATTGTTATTATTATTATTATTATTATTATTATTATTATTATTATTATTATTATTATTATTATTATTATTATTATTATCATTATTATTATTATTATTATTATTATTATTATTATTATTATTATTATTATTATTATTATTATTATTATTATTATCATTATTATCATTATTATTATTATCATTATTATTATTATTATTATTATTATTATTATTATTATTATTATTATTATTATTATTATTATTATTATTATTATTATTATTATTATTATTATCATTATTATCATTATTATTATTATCATTATTATTATTATTATTATTATTATTATTATTATTATTATTATTATTATTATTATTATTATTATTATTATTATTATTATTATCATTATTATCATTATTATCATTATTATCATTATTATTACTATTATTATTATTATTATTATTATTATTATTATTATTATTATTATTATTATTATTATTATTATTATTATTATTATTGTGTCAATATGAAATGACTGTAGATTTGACGTTCATGATGAAATTGCCCTAGAGCCGTTGTTAAGATTTGGCTAAAATCTCTAACATTTCACATTTTAGGGAGCCCGATCAGTGGTGCCTCACTTGCAACCACGACGCCTGTTACATTGAGAGATATTACAGGTATGTGTTCATTGGCAGGCCTGGATTAACTATGGTTCCACTGGGTCCCGGGACCCAGGCCTACCAAAAATGGCATTAATAAGGGGCCTACCATTTGCATTAGTATGCTACCTTAAAAATTTCACTATTATTTCAGTAGATACAACTCTCCGCAGTAGGCCTACGATGGGACAAGATAGACTGACAAATTTAACACTTATGAACATTGAGTGTGAAATTGCGCAACGGCTATATTTTCAGGATATTATTGACAGTTTTTCTATTATGAAAGTACGTCGTAAACAGTTTTAAATTCATAAATATCTGTGCTTTAATTTAAATTTCGTCACCACTTATTGATTGAACACATGGGCGGCGATCCCGGGAGGGACAAGACCCACCTTTAACCTTTAGGAGTGGGGGACACACTATAGAGATGCCCCCAAATTTTTAAGAAACACCTACACATTTTTTTCGCGCGTCACCTCTTTTTTGACCAGATCGATTCAAAAGTGTCCCGTGTCCTCCCCCACATGCCAAACAAGATCGCCGCCAGTGAGTGAACATATAATTATTATAGGGGAATACTATACAATTTTGGAACCAGGCCTATAAAATGTTAATCCGGCCCTGTTCATTGGAATCGATAAAAAAAAGACCGAGAATAGAATGGCGCTTGCAAAAAGATTGAACAGTTGAAGTAAGGTAAGGTGTGACAACAAGATATATGGCAATGTAGGTTATGTAAAGGCAAGGAAGAGTAACGAGAGGTAGCTAGCTGTCCACTGCTTATTAATTTCATAACTGAAGTTTTAAACTAGTTTCATTGTTGAAGTTTAAAAAGTGATACTACCACTACAACTACCTTCACCACACCAACTTTCACGTCGCCTGGGGCATGGTCGAAGAGCCAGACACGCGCTCATAAACGATACCATTTGACGTGGCCTCATCAAGGCTGGTTTCCCGGCAACAAAGGAGTCAGCTGGTCTTGCCAGGTCCAGACGGCGTCACTCTTATCCCGTGGGAGGGCGGGAAACATAGGCGCCGACTCCTTTGGAGCCTTGAGCCAGAAAGAAAGTTAAGTGGGTGCGTCGCACCCAGAAGAATTCGGACCTCAAATTCCAATTTTTTACACCTAAGCAGTAATCTCACAACTTGAGAAGTACAACTACAACACAAAAATACCCAAAATTGCATGATCTCACAGTCACAGCCCCTACATAAAAAAAATATTTATTTATTTATTTATTATTTAAAATATAAAATAAATAATAACACTGGAACTTCTGAACGTCACCGATTTCCAATACTTTTTCTAACCTCTTAGCCCTTGACAAGAAAACAATTTTCATTCTCCGAAAATCCGCAAAAACTCATCTACATAAGGGGAGGGGAATGGGGAAGGGAGGGGAGTGGAGGGGAGGGGAGGAGGTAGGGGAAGGCAGGGAGGACCCATGCACCCAGAGACAAAAGCACAAGTCGGCGCCTATGGCGGAAAACGTCTGGCCTGGGACACTACTGTCATTGACACTTGACAGAATCTTATCGTCCCTAAATCAAATCATACAAATCAGTTCACCGCGTTGCAAACAATTCTGACGGGATGCGGGCTGATTGACAAAATTATATCTTCATCAGTTTAACAACTTAGTGACAGTGCCTGTTGTTTACTGTTCAGGGTGCGTATAGTTTGATTGTGTTTTCAGCGTGTTGGAACGAATTCTCGATGCAGTATTCGACCAATGGCGTACAGCAGAACTACTTCGACATAACAAGTTGTCGAAACTACTGTATCGGTGTTTCGACATGCGTTGCTATTGACTACGACACTTCTACTACGCCGTCATGTTGGGTTCACAACGATCCAAACGACCTCCTTCCAGACAACATATACAATAATAACCCTTATGTAACCCAGCATCAAATCAACCGAAGCGGAACATGTGAGGGTTGAGCTAAATAAATAATTAGTCAGGATTAAGTGATCGGCTATGGAAACAGAATTGACAAACTGTTTCAATATGAGTAATTTTTAAACGACGTACGTGTGTAGGACTTACTGTACTAGTTGCAAATTTAACCAGCTGAATCAGAGCATGGCTGAATAGTCTTGATTAAGAGATGTTGGTAGCTACAATAAAATTAAGGACAATAATGACAACATTGACAACAACCATATTACTGCAGGTAAAAATACAACATGTTTCTGTTTATTTTCAGGCGGAGGTTCAGTCAGCACTTCGTCAGCTGGGTCCACTGTTTCTACAGGTAATATCCGGATTTAGCAAATAAGAAAGAATAAATTAATGACAGGTATATATATATAAAATCCGAATCCTTATTGTATTCATTTGTGCTATCTTTGCCGTCTTCTTCGACACTTTATTGCCCAAGGTTAATCGCCATATCTGTTCTATTGTTTTTTGTTTAATATTTAAAAGACAAAGGATCATGTAAATTTAAGTGAGATCATTTTTGCTATGAAACCATGGAATCATTTAAATCATCAGTTCGTTCCAAGTTAATTCGAGTTGTTGAAAATCATTTAATTACACTTTAAGTGTTAAATGTTCTGAGGTTGAAAAACTGCTTAATATTTCTTTCTTTTTTGTATCTAGCTACAACATCTCAAACACGAGGCCCGACAGGTGAGCCAACAATGTATCCACCAATGATTGTGAAATCACTAAAACTAAAACGATAAAAAATCATATGAAAACATTTTTAGCGGTAGACTTTCACACCTTTCCTTTTGAGATAGAGAGAAGTTTTAGACTTGGATTAATGGAATTCGCCAGATATATCATATACGCCTACGTTAACTTAACAACTACACTATATCATGTAACACAATCATTTCATTTCATATTAACTCGCTACACATTGTAATCAAGTCTGACGGGATGCATTATGATTGCCAAATCTTCATCAGTTTAACAACTGAGCTGAGCAACAGTGTCTGTGGTTTACTCTGCAGGGTTCGTATGGTTTGATTGTGTTTTCAGTGTGTTGGAACGAATTCTCGAGGCAGTTTTCGACCAATGGCGTACAGCAGAACTATTTCGACTTAACAAGTTGTCGAAACTACTGTATCAGTGTTCCGACATGTGTTGCTATTGACTACGACACTTCTACAACGCCACCATGTTGGATTCACAATGATGCAAACGACCTCCTTGCGAGCAACATTTACAATGAAAACCCATATGTAACCCAGCATCAAATCAACCGAGGCGGAACATGTGAGGGTTGAGGATTCTAGGCTATGTATTATATTGTGGAGGAATGAATAGAAAGATAGGTTGGTAGATGGATGGATGCACACATGCTTTGTTTAATTTATGAATGCATGGAGGCATGGATGGATAGATGAATGGATGGATAAAGGGATGTCTGGATGGATGGATGAATGTATGAGTGAATGTATTATCAGTTGTACCAATAAAGAGAGATAGGAGTGAGAGATAGAGCTGACCATGATTGGCTGATGTACAGTGATGCCAGCCTTTGGTAGCTGTTCAACCAAATAATTGGTTCTTGTCGTTCTCTGTCGAACTTTCGAACTGCTTTCCGCTTACCGTGACACAGGTTCCTGCCTTTGAATGAGTGAAAATCTTAGACATTTTATATAATCAATGAACTTACAAAGAGTTTACATGGTATACCATCTCAAAGATAACTATTAAATATAGCTAAATAAATAATTAATCAGGATTAATTCCGAGCTTGTGAGTTTAAAATTCTACTCTCAATAGACCGTATCAAAATGATCGGCTCTGGAAACAGAATTGACCAAATATCGATATGAATAATTTTCTAAACGACGTATTTGTGTACGTAGGCCTAATAGCTGCAAATTGAACTAACTGAATCATAGCATGGCTGAATAGTCTTGTATAAGAGGTCTTTTTGGTAGCTACCACAAAATTAAGAACACTAGTGATAACACTAACAACAACCACAATACCTCAGGTGAAAGACAATGTGTTTCTATCTATTTTCAGGCGCGATTTCATCTGGTTCCACTGTTTCTACGGGTAATATTCGGATTTGGCAATTAAGAAAGAATAAATTAATGGCATGCCTACATAAAATCTGAATCCTTAATGTGTTCCTTGTGCTTTCTTTGCCATCTTCTTAAAGTCTTATTCATCGCCGTATCTGTTCCTATTGGCTTTTTTTTATTATTAATATCTAAAAGACACGGGAACTTGCAAATTTAAGTGAAATCATTTTTGCCAGTAAACCATGGAATCATTTAAATCATCAGTTCAATCTCATTTAATGTGCACTGTTTGAAATAATTTAATTATGCTTTAAGTGTTAAATGTTCTGAGGTTGAAAAACTATTGAATTTTTCTACTTTTTATATCCAGCTACAACATCTCAAACACCAGGCCCGATAACAGGTGAGCCATCAATGTATCAATCAATCAATGAGAAATCACTAAAACTAAAGCGAAAAAAATCATATGAAAACATTTTGAGCGGTAGATTTTCACACTTTTTCCGCTATGAAAGAGACAAGGCTTGGACTTGGAATAGTTGAATTCGCCAGATATATTATATGCGTTAACTTAACAATTACACTATATCATGTAACACAATCATTTAATTATTAAATCGCAACATATTATAATCAAGTTTGACGGGATGCGTGCTGATTGACAAATCTTAATCAGTTTAACAACTGAGCTGTCTGAGCAACAGTGTCTGTGGTTTACTCTGAAGGGTTCGTATGGTTTGATTGTGTTTTCAGCGTGTTGGAACCAATTCTCGATGCAGTATTCGACCAATGGCGCACAGCAGAACTATTTCGACATAACAAGTTGTCGAAACTACTGCTTCAGTGTTCCGACATGTGTTGCTATTGACTACGACACTACTACTACGCCGCCATGTTGGGTTCACAGCGATCCAAACGACCTCCTTCCAGACAACATATACAATAATAACCCTTCTGTAACCCAGCATCAAATCAACCGAAGCGGAACATGTGAGGGTTGAAGATTCTAGGCTTAAATCACACTGTGGAGGAATAAATAGAAAGATAGATTGGTAGATGGATGGATGCACACATGCTTTGTTTAATTTATGAATGCATGGAGGTATGGCTGGCTGGATGGATGAATGGATGAGTTGATGTGTTATCAGTTGTACAGATACAGAGAGACAGTGATGACAGATAGCTTTAACTATGATTGGCTGATGTACAGTGATGCCATCCTTTGGTAGATGTCCAACCAAATAATTGGTTCTTGTGGTTCTCTGTCGAACTCTTGAACTGCTTTGCGCTAGCCGTGACACAGGTTCCTGCCTCTGAATGAGGGAAAACTCTTAGACATTGTATATAATCAATGAACTTACAGAGAGTTTACATGGTATACCGTCTCAAAGATAACTATTATATATAGCTAAATAAATAATTAATCAGGACTAATTCCGAGCTTGTGAGTTTAAAATTCTAATTAGGCCTACAATAGACCGTATCAAAATGATCGGCTATGGAAACAGAATTTACAAACGGTATCAATATGAATAATTTTATAAGCGACGTATTTGTTTATGTTATAGCTGCAAATTTAACTTACTGAATCATAGCATGGCTGAATAGTTTTGTATAAGAGGTGTTTTTGGCAGCTACAACAAAATTAAGAACAATAATGATAAAACTAGCAACAACTACAATATCTCAGGTGAAAGTCAACGTGTTTCTATCTATTTTCAGGCGCGATTTCATCTGGTTCCACTGTTTCAACAGGTAATAAGTAAAAATAAACTAATGGCAGGCCTACCTAAACTCCAATATTCTTATTGTGTTCCTTTGTGTCTTCCTTCGCCGTCTTCTTTCAGTCTTATTAATCGCCGTATCTGTTCCTATTGTTTTTCATTAAAATCTAAAAGACACCGGAGCTTGCAAATTTAAGTGAAATAATTTTTTGCCAGAAAACCATGGAATCATTTAAATCATCAGTTCAATTTCATTTAATGTGCGCTGTTCGAAATCACTTAATTATGCTTTAAGTGTTAAATATTATGAGGTTGAACAAATATTGAATATTTCTATTTTTTGTATCCAGCTACAACATCTCAAACACCAGGCCCGACAGCAGGTGAGCCATAAGTGTATCCACCAATGAATGTGAAATCACTAAAACTAAAGTGAAAAAATATCATATGAAAACATTTTGAGCGGAGAACTTTCACACCTTATCGGTTATGAAAGAGACAAGGTTTGAGCTTGGATTAGTTGAATTCGCCAGATATATTATATGCGTTAACTTAACATCTACACTATATCATGTAACACTATCATTTAATTATTAAATCGTAACAATTATAATCACCTTTGACGGGATGCAAGCTGATTGACAAATCTTCATCAGTTTAACAACTGAGCTGTCTGAGCAACAGTGCCTGTGGTTTACTCTGAGGGGTGCGTATAGTTTGATTGTGTTTTCAGTGTGTTGGAACGAATTCTCGAGGCAGTTTTCGACCAATGGCGTACAGCAGAACTATTTCGACTTAACAAGTTGTCGCAACTACTGTATCAGTGTTCCGACATGCGTTGCTATTGACTACGACACTTCTACAACGCCGCCATGTTGGATTCACAACAATCCAAACGACCTCCTTCAGAGCAACATTTACAATGAAAACCCTTCTGTAACCCAGCATCAAATCAACCGAAGCGGAACATGTGAGGGTTGAAGATTCTAGGCTATATATTATATTTTGGAGGAATAAGTAGAAAGATAGATTGGTAGATGGATGGATGCACACATGCTTTGTTTAATTTATGAATGCATGGAGGTATGGCTGGCTGGCTGGATGAATGGATGAGTTGATGTATTATCAGTTGTACAAATAAAGAGAGATAGGAGTGAGAGATAGCGCTGACCATGATTGGCTGATGTACAGTGATGCCAGCCTTTGGTTGCTGTTCAACCAAATTATTGGTTCTTGTGGTTTTCTGTCGAACTTTCGAAGGATGGTGCTTTGCGCTGACACAGGTTCCTGCTTCTGAATGAGGGAAAAATCTTAGCAATTGTATATAATCAATGAGCTTACACAATTACAGATAGTTTACATGGCATACTGTCTCAAAGATATATATTAAATATAGCTAAGTAAATAATTAATCAGGATTAATTCCGAGCTTGTGAGTTTAAAATTCTAATTACAATAGACCGTATCAAAATGATCGGCTATGGAAACAGAATTGACCAAATATCGATATGAATAATTTTCTAAACGATGTATCTGTGTACGTAGGCCTAATAGCTGCAAATTTATCTAACTGAATCATAGCATGGCTGAATAGTATTGTATGAGAGGTGTTTTTGGTTGCTACAACAAAATTAAGGACAAGAATGACAACTCTAACAACAACCACAATACCTCAGATGAAGACAATGTGTTTCTATCTATTTTCAGGCGCGATTTCATCTGGTTCCACTGTTTCTACAGGTAATTTTGGAATTTGGCATATAAGAAAGAATAAATTAATGGCATTCCTACATAAAACCTGAATCCTTATTGTGTTCCTTTGTGCTTTCTTTGCCGTCTTTCTTAAAGTCTTATTAGTCGACATATCTGTTCCTATTGGTTTTGTTAACATTTAATAGATACGCGAGCTTGCAAATTTAAGTGAGATTATTTGTGCTAGAAAGCCATGGAATCATTTAAATCATCAGTTCAATCTCATTTAATGTGCACTGTTTGAAATAATTTAATTATGCTTTAAGTGTTAAATGTTCTGAGGTTGAAAAACTATTGAATATTTCTATTTTTTATATCCAGCTACAACATCTCAAACACGAGGCCCGACAGGTGAGCCATCAATGTAGGCCTATCCTCCAATGAATGAGAAATCACTAAAACATAAAAATATCACATGAAAACATTCTGAGCGGTAGACTTTCACAACTTTCCTGTTAGGATAGAGACAAGACTTGGACTTGGATTAATTGAATTCGCCAGATATATTATATGCGTAAAATCGACAATGGAGGCTTTCCTAAATTCGATAAACTTAACCACTACATTATATCATGTAACACAACCATTTAATATTAAATCGCAACACATTGTGATCAGGTATGACCGTATGACGGGATGCGTGATGATAAAAAAATATTCGTCAGTTTAGCAACTTAGCAACAGTGTCTTTGGTTTACTCTGAAGGTTTCGTATGGTTTGATTGTGTTTTCAGTGTGTTGGAACGAATTCTCGAGGCAGTTTTCGACCAATGGCGTACAGCAGAACTATTTCGACTTAACAAGTTGTCGCAACTACTGTATCAGTGTTTCGACATGCGTTGCTATAGACTACGACACTTCTACAACGCCGCCATGTTGGATTCACAACGATCCAAACGACCTCCTTCCGAGAAACATTTACAATGAAAACCCTTATGTAACCCAGCATCAAATCAACCGAAGCGGAACATGTGAGGGTTGAAAATTCTAGGCTATGTATTATATTGTGGAGGAATAAGTGGAAAGATAGATTGGTAGATGGATGGATGCACACATGCTTTGTTTAATTTATGAATGCATGGAGGTATGGCTGGCTGGCTGGATGAATGGATTAGTTGATGTATTATCAGTTGTACAGAGAGACAGTGATGACAGATAGCGTTAACCATTATTGGCTGATGTACAGTGCTCTCATCTGAAAACATTATGCGCTACCACTCGTCAGAAGTCCACTGTTTGTATATTATGACAAACGTTCAGCCGATCCTTAACGTTCTTCGGCGACAGCTTTGGTTTTCGTGCAGCACAATACATGCATAAATACATACATACATACATACATACATACATGCATGCATGCATGCATGCATGCATACATACATACATACATACATACATACATACATACATACATACATGCATACATGCATACATACATGCATACATACATGCATACATACAGATATATACATGCACACATACATATATACACAGCACGAATGAAATAGTTGTAGTTTAAATACTTTAAAATTCCAATAAAATCCATAAAACGGTTAGTATACTGGAAAACCAACCTTTATACAGGTTCTTGCCGGAAAAGACAGTAAATGGGGATACAATTATCAAAATATTAACTTTTCAACCATTTTTTAAACTATCAAACATAGTGGCAATTTACTGCCGCAATGCTGATAGCAAAAGAAGCGCAGTAACTAAGAAAATTTTCTCAGGAATAGCCCAAACACCAACAGAACGTTCGAAAATGTGCCTAAAATTGGGTGATCGCAAACTTTTGGCCATGACTGTATAATGTGTGATTAATAGCTGCAAATTTAACTAGCTGAATAACAGCATGGCTGACTAGTCTTGTATAAGAGGTGTTGGTACCTACAACAAAATTTAAGGAAATAATGACAACACTAAAAACAACCAGAATATCTCTGGTAAAGAAAACAATGTTTTTCTATCTATTTTCAGGCGCGATTTCATCTGGTTCCACTGTTTCTACAGGTAATAAGCAAAAATAAACTAATGGCAGGCCTACCTAAACTCCAATATTCTTATTGTGCTCCTTTGTATCTTCCTTTGTCGTCTTCTTAAAGTCTTATTCATCGCCGTATCTGTTCCTCTTGTTTTAATTTTTATATTTAAAAGACACGAGAGCTTGCAAATTTAAGTGAAATCATTTTTCCTAGAAACCGCGGAAGCAATTCAATCATCATTTCATTCCAATTTAGTTTTTAATAATTTAATTACACTTTAAGTGCTAACTGTTCTGAGGTTGAAAACTATTGAATATTTATATTTTTTATATCCAGCTAGAACAACTCAAACACAAGGCCCGACAACAGGACCTGGTGAGCCATCAATGTATTTACCAATGAATGAGAAGTCACTAAAACTCAAAAATATCATATGAAAACATTTTGAGCGCTAGACTTTCATACCTTATCGGTTATGAAAGACATAGCCTAAAGTTTGGACTTGGATTAATTGAATTCGCCAGATATTTTAAATTTGCGTCAAGTCGACAATGGAGACTTCATATATTCGATAAACTTAACCACTACATTATATCATGTAACACAATCATTTCTTATTAAGTCGCAACACATTGTAATCAGGTATGACCGTATGACGGGATGAGTGATGATTGACAACTATTCCTAGTCGTCAATTTAGCAACTTAGCATCAGTGTCTGTGGTTTACTCTGAAGGGTTCGTATGGTTTGATTGTTTTTTCAGTGTGTTGGAACGAATTCTCGAGGCAGTTTTCGACCAATGGCGTACAGCAGAACTATTTCGACTTAACAAGTTGTCGAAACTACTGTATCAGTGTTTCGTCATGCGTGGCTATTGACTACGACACTTCTACAACGCCGCCATGTTGGGTTCACAACAATCCAAACGATCTCCTTCCGAGCAACATTTACAATAATAACCCTTCTGTAACCCAGCATCAAATCAACCGAAGTGGAACATGTAAGGGTTGAGAATTCTAGGTTCTATCATATCGTGGAGGGATAGATAGACAGACAGACAGACAGACAGACAAACAGGCAGACAGACAGACAGATAGAGAAAAGAACAAATATATACATACATGCAGTAGATGGATAGATGAGTAAATGAATGAATATAATGGACAGATAGATAAACAAATAGACAGATGGATAGATTGACAGATGGTTGAATGAATGATTCGATGAATGAATGGATTTTCATACGAGATAAAAAAAAAGAGGAGTTACTGCAGGGGTGGGCAAACTACGGCCCGCGGTCCGGGTCCGGCCCGCCAACACTTTTTATCCGGCCCCCGCAATTCTTCAGAAAAATGTGGTGTTCAGTTGTCAAATTTGAAAGAAGAGTTCTCCAGACGATTTGCGGATTATAAATCTAGACTAAAATTTGCTTTGCTTTCTATAGGGCCTACTGTCACATTTGACATTGACAATTAGCTCCTACGGAACATCAGCTGGAGTTAACCGACCCACAAAGTGACATTGTTCTCAAAGAGCAGCTCAAAGAATCAGACATGATGACATTCTTTTTTTAACTCAGAAAGGAAATTATCAAATCTACAAACGTTTGCTTTAAAAATGTTTGTGTTATTCGCATCCAGTTACACTTGTCAACAAAGATGAAATTTCAACTATGAAGATAAACAAATCCAAGTACAGATCTCAGTTAATTGATCTAAACTTAAACTCAAACTGTGAATTGCAGCCAGTTCAATCACTCCGGATTATGGAGAACTTGTTAATTCAGGCTCACAGTTACATACATCTCACTAGTAACAGCAAAAATATATTTAATATATTATAAATAAGTAAACTTCTTTTCATGTTAGCCGTTATTAAAAGTTAAACATTTGTTATCCGGCCCTCCGAATTTTTTTGGCTTTTAATGTGGCCCCATGTGCAAAAAGTTTGCCCACCTCTGAGATACTGAGATAAGAGAAGGCGCTAACGTGATTGCTTGATGTGCAGTGTTGCCATTTTGTGTTTGCTGCTTAATTTAAAACCTGCTTCAAGTATTTACTCTACTTTTGATCAAGACCGAATTGCACTAATTCTGATCCAGTTTCTTCCTACTAATTGAATTAGCAATCTTAGTCGTTTCACATTATCTATGAACTTAACCAGTTACAGATCGCAGTCGTAAATGATAATCGCAAACTCCAATTTTCTAAGACACCACTCTAAAGCTAAGCGCAGACCACAAGCTCAATCATGAGCGCTGCGTCAAGTCAGAGGGGTCGTCCAGAAATGTCCAATGTCCAGATTGTTTACCCTGTATGCCATCTCAAGATATCTACCTAATATCGCTAACTGATTCACCAGGAGACATCAATTCTTAGCTGAAACATTTACAAGGAATACACTGGCTGTGGACGCAGGAATGACAAAGGAAACCACTGCGAATAATTTATACATGACGCGTATGTGTAAAAAAAAGTGCATGACAGGATTGCTGAATTAACTTTGCATATGTAGTTTATATAGCTATAAAAGATTTGATCTAGTTTTGTATATGTGTAAGTAAACAAAACAACAATCGTAATGGCAACAGCAACAACAACCAAAATATCGCAGGTAAAGAAACAATTTGTTTCTGTCTATTTTCAGGCACGGTTTCAGTCAGCAATTCGTCACCTGGTTCCACTGTTTCTACAGGTAATATTCTGATTGGGAAAATAAGATCAGATAAATATTGCATAACATTCCGTGTTTATTTCAAACTTTGGGAACGTGTTTATCAGTTTATCAAGTTCTCAACTGCAGCAAAATCTCGAATTTCTGGCGCAAGTCAAGAGCAGATTTATTAAGTTCTCACTGGTCTATTCTGGTCTTGCCTCTTTCCATGTCAACTTAAAACATCTCATTTAATAAGACCTATTTAATGACATCTTTAGACCTGCTGTGTTCCTTCGTTTTTCTTTTCTGTCTTCTTTAAAGTCTTATTTGTCGCATTTTTATGCTTATTGTTTTTAATATCTCCCTCTTTAGAAATGAGGTTCATTTTATTAAGAAAACTCCGTCCAAGTTCAGTTCATTCCAATTTAAATCTAGTGTGAAATGTTCTGAGGTTGAACAAATAATGAATATTTTTATTTTATCTAGCTACATCTCAAACTACAGGCCCATCAACAGGTGAGACATCATTGTATCCATTAATGAATTTGAAATCCATAAAACTAAGGGGAAGATTATAATTCATATATTGGAAACGGTGGACTTTCACACCTTTCAACAATATTTGTTTTCGTAATTGGATAGGGGAATATGCCAGATAGGGATAGACGAATGGTAGCACTCTGGCCGCAAGAGCATAAGATCTTTAAAGGTCGCGGTTCGATACCCGTAAGCCCTTCTAGGTCGACTCAGCCTTCCACTTCCCAGGGGCAGCAGTAAAATGAGCGGGCTCTTTACAGACTGCCAAGACGTGTGGTTATTCAGATGTTGATAATTGTACCGTCATGTTTCAATTGTTTCAGTGTAACTTACTGTGGTTTGTCAGTGAGCTTCTCAGTAAACACGAATATTATAATCATATTAGATATAATTATATGCGTTAGGTTGACAATGGAGGTTTTTCTATAAGCGATAAACTAAAAACATTACATATAAACAATTAAACATAAATTTACTAAGTTCTTACCGATCCATGTCAAACAATCATTTAATATTAAATCGCAACACATTGTAATCAGGTGTGACGGGATGTGAGATGATTGACAAATCTTTATCAGTTTAACAACTGAGCTGTCTGAGCAACAGTGTCTGTGGTTTACTCTGAAGGGTTCGTATGGTTTGATTGTGTTTTCAGCGTGTTGGAACGAATTCTCGAGGCAGTTTTCGACCAATGGCGTACAGCAGAACTACTTCGACATAACAAGTTGTCGAAACTACTGCATCAGAGTTTCTACATGCGTGGCTATTGACTACGACACTTCTACTACGCCGCCATGTTGGGTTCACAACGATCCAAACGACCTCCTTCCAGACAACATCTACAATAATAACCCTTATGTAACCCAGCATCAAATCAACCGAAGCGGAACATGTGAGGATAATAGTTGTATTCTAAACAATGTTGTAGGCGGAGAGAGATAGATCCACAGAGTAAAAGAAAAAAGTGTTAGAGAGAGAGAGAGAGAGAGAGAGAGAGAGAGAGAGAGAGAGAGAGAGAGAGAGAGAGAGAGAGAGAGAGAGAGAGAGAGAGAGAGAGAGAGAGAGAGAGAGAGAGAGAGAGAGAGAGAGAGAGAGAGAGAGAGAGAGAGACAGAGACAGAGACAGAGAGAGACAGAGACAGAGACAGAGACAGAGAGAGAGACAGAGACAGAGACACAGACACAGACAGAGACACAGACAGAGACACAGACAGAGACACAGACACAGACACAGACACAGACACAGACACAGACACAGACACAGACACAGACACAGACACAGACACAGACACAGACAGACAGACAGACAGACAGACAGACAGAGATAGAGAGAGAGAGAGAGATAGACAGACAGACAGAGAAAGAGACAGACAGACAGACAGAGGGAAACAGACAGACAGAAACAGTAACGCAAATTTGGTTAGAGCAGCAGAAACTATTACTTTGAACGTAATTGGATGGCTTTAAGTAGTACTACTCTTTGATTGGTTGGAATTCAGTATTACGGCTGGTTCATCATGTTCCATTCGTCCTGTTGGACCAATGTGCGTTGCACTAGCGCTGGTCGAGTTTTCTGCTTTGTGATTGAGTGAATTGTAGATCACATACTTGGCTTACTACATAATTTTAGCTTCCAGTGAACGAAATCTATGTGCGATAATTATTTTGTTTTACGTTAGAGTAGGAGTAGGAGAGCCTCATTTCTAACTGACTAATATCATGGCAGAAATAGTTTTGTATAGCAACATCTATGCTATAACACCACCACCGCCGCCGCCGCCGCCTCCACCACCACCGCCACCACCATCATCAACAAAAACAACAACAACAACGACATTAAGACGTTTTCTCTGAAGACTCTTCTTTTTCGTGGGTTCTTCGCACTGGTATTGCCTCTGATTAGACTGTACTGTGACAGGCCCGTCAAAAATCTCTAAATACAATAGAATAAGGTCTACAATGTAAATACAATAATAATGTCAGTATCATTAACAACGATTATAATATCACCAACTGCAGTTGTGTATTGTCTATTTTCAGGCTCAACGGGTTCTAGCACCTCTTTGCCTCCTACTTCCTCTACATCAGCAGGTATCACTTGGATTTGTTTGCATATAAGGTAAGGTAATGTAAGGTACCAGGTAAGAAAAAGAAGGTAAGGTAGAGTATTGGTACCTCTACTCCGTTAGTAAGGATTTTGCTTTGGTCGGCCCATCCTGCTGGAATAAGTTGCCCAACAACCTGCGACATGAACTCCTCAGCCTCTCTTTGCCTCTTTTCCGCAAACGCTTGAAGACCATTCTCTTCGATCGTGGTTTCATTGTGTTAGGTCGGGAGCGCCTCTGGCGAGTATCTCTTTAAGTGGCGCTATATTAATTTGTTATTACAATTACCATTGCAAATTGAATTCAAGTATTGATTATTAGCAGAAATCCAATAATTCGATGGTTGTTAGTAATGCATGTAAAAGGGTTTGAACTGAAGAATTTTGTCTGTCTATATGTTTCAGTTTGCATGGTGTGGACACCTAAATCAAACTTGCAGTCAGAGGGTGCTGAACCAGCCGATTACAACAGCGTCCCCGACTGTCAGAACTACTGTATCAGTTCGCCGCAGTGTGTAGCGATCGACTATGACACCACTTCAGATCCGCCGTGCTGGATTCACAACAATATGAGCAATCTCTTAGTCGTCATAGAAAATACCGCTGTCACCCAGTATCTGCTTAACAGGGCATGTCTGGGAACCAGTAAGACCGCTGGGTTGTTTATTCTTCTGTGTGTTTACAAATAGTTTTGCGAATCGTTGTAACTTTAGTTATATTCATTGCGCATTTGTGTCCATATCAGTTTTTCATATTATTGTATAAGTCCTACTTCAAATATTGATGAAATCGTTCTATACCAGGGGTTCCCAACCTTTTCTATGCCCTGCACCCCTAGGAAATGTTTTATTAATGTTCGCACCCCTTGCAAAACTGTTACCAGATAGTTTCAACATACACACAGTACAATAGTAACATACTGTCCCTCTTTCTTACACCCCTGAAATGCCATCTTGCACCCCTTGGGGTGTGCGGGCACCCCAGGTTGGAAACCCCTGTTCTATATGATATGATGCACTCATACGCCCCTCAGATGCAAATAATGGCCACTTAATTACTTACATAATTATAACATTTGCTTACAATTAGATTTCCATCTATACATAGAAAATGATTTACTGACTAAGCTCCGGTATTAAATTGAGATGGTACTCTTTGTGTGATGCCCATAAATTGCGATGATGTACGTTTGGATTTAGAAAACCGAAACCAAGGAAAGTTTCTGCACTACTTTACGCAGTTAAGAAATTAAATTTATGCTGTAAGCGTCAGTTGCATAAAAACGGGCATTCGAACCAATTGCACCGATTCATTGAGTAAACCTTCTGGCATTCATTGGTCAATGAATAGTCCAGCATGAGTCACGGTTGTCTATAAATAGCAGCTTTGATACTCGGGTTCCTGGTAACCGGAAGTGTGTTCTGTTTATCCATAGTAACTCCGGGAAGCAGCACATCCGGTCCTCCCAGTAGCACTTCTGGACCTACAGTTTCAATCGGCTCAGGTAGCTAACTGATCAATGATCGTAGGCTTTTGCTGTTGTCAAATCGTTGCGTCGAAGTGAAAAATAACATCATGTATACTTCTCGCGTACCCCTTCTCCTAGCGTTACTTGTTATTGTATTGTATTGTATCTAAAAATTTATAAAGCGCCTCTCGCAACTATCCAGAGGCGCTCTCAGCACAGAAGCCCCGAGGAAACAGAAATGCCTTTAGGGAACGCGAGACTGATAAGGAAAAACCAGTCATTAGTTTGGCATTGAGCAGAGGGGCAAGGTCATTCCAGATCGTGGGACCCACTGCAGCAAACTCCCGGTGCTGGGCGTTTGCTGCAGATGTATGTCAGAGTACCGTATATTTCTAACGCTACGTTATGCTAAGCCATGTTTAGTGATGCTGTGAAATGTTATAATTATGTGTCGAGTTATGTTACGTCTTGTTATTTTCTATGCTATTATATGCTATGCTATGTCATGTTAGCAGAATTTTATATTCAAATGGAGCAAGTTATTGTCTGTTGGTGTTATCAGTGATATACGTTTGAACTGGGTGTGTTGTAGACTGTCCACGGTGGACCCGTCTAACGGACACGAACTCAATCAACGGCGTCCAATACCACTACAACAACATCTACACATGTCTGGAATACTGTGACAGTCAGGCGTCGTGTGTGGCGGTAGACTTCGACCCGACGACCAACCCTCCCTGTTGGATTCACACGAATCCCGACGACATTACCTTCAACAACACCTACTACTCACCGACAAATACGCAATATCGAATCAATCGCGCATGCTCAGGTCGGTACGCATATCTCAACGTTTACGTAAATAAGTAAGGAGCCTTTATTTTTTGCATCCGCTCTTGACCATAATCGTAAACTTTAGATTTCTAAGGCGTTACTTAAAAGCAGAGAGCAGGGCACCAGCTCATTCAGGTGCGCTGCGACCTGTCAGAAGGGTTGACCAGATGAACCGAATGAAAATGAGCAGTCAGTGAAAAGAGTTGATCCCCGGTGCTGCTAAGTTTTGTTGATACGAAGCTGGCAGATGAAATGAAGTTAAGCAAACCAAACTGGGTTATTATTAAAATTGGTGGACCATCCGGAGAATACGGTACCAAGCCATCTGGCGTCAGCTCAGTCTTCCATCCTGTCTTGGAAGGCGAGCAAAGGCGCTATAATAATTCCTAAGACAACTGTAGCTGATGCTTTTCTGAGTTTCTATATATAAGCCTCTGAGCCGCCGACTTTCTTTATGAACTTAGTTATCGTTGCCACTTTAGTCCTTTTAATTGTCACGATATCCTTCTGTTGTTTGTTAACTTTAATTGTATTGTTGTGTTAATGAGGCATCGTTTGAAAACATTTTCAGGTACGCTTGGTACGGAGAGTCCAACTTCTCCCACTTCTGCAACCACTTTGTCGACTGGAACGACCCCAGGTCAGAGAACAATTAAGACACTTTCGGTACTCTATTGACCTTATTCTGGATTCGATTAGGTCCAAGTTATCTAACGGATTGATGGCTTGTGATTTGTGTGAGGCGCTGTAGAAATCATTATAATAGAAGCGACCAGATTAGCATCGTTTTAGATTAGGTACAATATAATACAATACAGCCTTACGTGTAATTTGATAATGCCCTCCTTACAAGTTCAGAAGTGCACGTTGATGCCAGGCAACCATTAAGAGCAGTGTGTAATCTAGTCCCCCTGTTCTGGGGGGGGGGGGGAAACAAGGTTTCTCGGGGGGGGGGGAATTTCCCCCCAAAAAGGTCTCTGCCTTACAATATTGCTGAGTTCTGGGGGGGGGAAACTTCAATCCTGGGGGGGGGGAAATTTCCCCCCCCCAAAAGACGTCTAGATTAAACACTGCATTAAGAGCCACAAATAGACTGGAAGAGGCAAGTTTTCAGTTTAGAGCGAAAGACAGTCTCGCTAAGAGAGTGCGAACATGAGGAGGTAGAGAGTTCCAGATTGAGGGACCAGCAAATGTGAATGAATGCAATTCACATCCTATCTGGCCTTACTCCATGCAGCAATAGAAGAAGAAGAAGAAGAAGAAGAAGAAGAAGAAGAAGAAGAAGAAGAAGAAGAAGAAGAAGAAGAAGAAGAAGATGAAGAAGAAGAAGAAGAAGAAGAAGAGAAGAAGAAGAAGAAGAAGAAGAAGAAGAAGAAGAAGAAGAAGAAGAAGAAGAAGAAGAGAGAAGAAGAAGAAGAAGAAGAAGAAGAAGAAGAAGAAGAAGAAGAAGAAGAAGAAGAAGAAGAAGAAGAAGAAGAAGAAGAAGAAGAAGAAGAAGAAGAAGAAGAAGAAGAAGAAGAAGAAGAGAAGAAGAAGAAGAAGAAGAAGAAGAAGAAGAAGAAGAAGAAGAAGAAGAAGAAGAAGAAGAAGAAGAAGAAGAAGAAGAAGAAGAAGAAGAAGAAGAAGAAGAAGAAGAAGAAGAAGAAGAAGAAGAAGAAGAAGAAGAAGAAGAAGAAGAAGAAGAAGAAGAAGAAGAAGAAGAAGAAGAAGAAGAAGAAGAAGAAGAAGAAGAAGAAGAAGAAGAAGAAGAAGAAGAAGAAGAAGTGGAAGAATGTGAAGAAGAAGAGAAGCGCTCATGAATAAACTGGTGCCCTGCGCTTAGCTTTAGAGTAACGCGTTAGAAATGTGCAGTTTACGATTACGAATACAATTACGAAACTGACCTCAGAGTGCCGTAACCCGCGCCCCACAACTTCCAGTGTTTGCTTCACAGCACTAATCTTAATAAATCAAAAGCACTATTAATTAATTAATTAATTAGTGTATCAGTTATTCGTTTACGATTACGATTCCATATGTAGGTGGCTCATGCACACCACGTTGGATTCGGTACAGTGGTCGTCTGTCCCTCAATGCCGTCCAGTCCTTGGGTGCCAAAACAGTGGACCAATGCCTGACCGAGTGCGTTGTCTTTACGGTTTGTGTTGCCTTTGACTTCGATTCAACGCCTACGAACAGCGCTGGCTGCTGGCTGCATTTGAGCGCCAGTGATCTGTTCCCGAACAACACATACACTCCATCGTATGACGTCGCTCAGTACGTCATCGACAGAACATGTCTAACAGGTAGGACCTTAATTCGTTTGTTCGTTTGTTCATTCGTTCGTTCGTTCGTTCAGTGTTTCGTTCTTTCGTTCGTTCGTTTGTTCGTTCGTTTGTTCATTCAATTGTTCTTTTGTTCGTTCATTCGTTCGTTCGTTCGTTCGTTCGTTCATTCATTCTTTCGTTTGTTCGTTCATCGTTCGTTCGTTTGTTCGTTTGTTCGTTCGTTCGTTCGCTCGTTCAATGTTTCGTTCTTTCGTTCGTTCGTTTGTTCGTTCGTTTGTTCATTCAATTGTTCTTTTGTTCGTTCATTCGTTCGTTCGTTCGTTCGTTCATTCATTTTTTCGTTTGTTCGTTTATCGTTCGTTCGTTTGTTCGTTCGTTCATTCGTTCGTTCGTTCGCTCGTTCAATGTTTCGTTTTTTCGTTCGTTCGTTTGTTCGTTCGTTTGTTCATTCAATTGTTCTTTTGTTCGTTCATTCGTTCGTTCGTTCGTTCATTAATTTTTTCGTTTGTTTGTTCATCGTTCGTTCGTTTGTTCGTTCGTTCATTCGTTCGTTCGTTCGCTCGTTCAATGTTTCGTTCTTTCGTTCGTTCGTTTGTTCGTTCGTTTGTTCATTCAATTGTTCTTTTGTTCGTTCATTCGTTCGTTCGTTCGTTCGTTCATTCATTTTTTCGTTTGTTCGTTCATCGTTCGTTCGTTTGTTCCTTTGTTCGTTCGTTCGTTCGCTCGTTCAATGTTTCGTTCTTTCGTTCGTTCGTTTGTTCGTTCGTTTGTTCATTCAATTGTTCTTTTGTTCGTTCGTTCATTCGTTCGTTCGTTCGTTCGTTCGTTCATTCATTTTTTCGTTTGTTCGTTCGTTCGTTCGTTATTTCGTTCGTTCGTTCGGTCATTTGTTCGTTCGTTCATTCATTCAGAATTTTCGAACTCATGTACAGCGCCCTTTCTTTCGGCCTCGGCTGTGCGACGGCGCTATACAAATCGTCTTATTATTATTATTATTATTACTATTATTTGTTTTTTCTTTCATTCGTTCATTCGTTCGTTCGTCCAATCGTGCGGTCTCTCTTTCATTGAATCATTAATTCCTTCATTCATTCCTTAGTTCATTAATTAATTAAGTCATCAATATCATACACGACAAAAACGCACCGTCAGTTTCAGAAATAGAAATTTAAACGTTAGCTTACAAAGTCGTTTCAATCGTAATTTAACCTCTAATTGTCTTTCTTCTGTTCATACAGTGTCGACGCTGGCCCCAAGTAAGTTGATTTTAGAAACCTTGCAGATTGTAATTGTTGTAGTAATCTAATGGCTAGATGTCTAAACGGTTTTGTATTAGTTATTTTTTAATTAATTTTTTGCATAATTGCTGTATTACTCTGACTAGATGCTTAGCTGGTAATATTATAGTCTTTTGTTCTTTTTTCATACCATGCTATTCTATAGTATTCCATATGATACTATGCTATGCTATGCTATGCTATACTATACTATACTATACTATACTATACTATACTATACTATACTATACTATACTATACTATACTATACTATACTATGCCTTATGTATATATATATATACTATACCATATATACTATACTATACCATACACTATACTATGCCATATAAACTGTACTATGCTAAACTATATTATATTATACTATACTATACTATATTGTACTATACTATACTATACTATACTATACTATACTATACTATACTATACTATACTATACTATACTATACTATACTATACTATACTATACTATACTACACCACACTACACTATACTATACTATACAGTACTACACTATCCTGCCCGTGTTTAGCGAACGCACCTCCAAAATTCCACCGAGGTTGTGCTGTCCCTTTCAGACTGCGTGACACAATGGTCATTCCGAAACAATACAAGCTCCAGCGGAGGTCTACATTACTTTCAATATCGCACCGTTCAGGACTGCCAGCAGCTGTGCCTCAGTCTGCCTGCGTGTGTGGCGGTTGACTTCAACACCGACATCAGCCAGACTTCCGGTGGGTGCTACGTGCATGCGAGTGCAACCGAACTCGACGCCCAGTACCAGGCCATTGGTGTTCAGCAGTACAGGATCATAGGAATCAACTGCGGAACTTTCACTGGTGAACTTAATCACGTTAATTAAGTTTATCTATTAATAAAATCAATTCGTTCATTTATTCATTTATTTATCCATGTTTTTGTCTATTCATCTTTACATCTACTCACCCATTCATTGATCTATCCGTCTATCCATTCATCCACACACCCAAACCCACACTACACCCACACACCCAACCACCCATCCATCCATTCATCCCTCTACTTATCCATCCATCCATCCATCCATCCATCCATCCATCCATCCATCCATCCATCCATCCATCCATCCATCCATCCATCCATCCATCCATCCATCCATCCATCCACCCACCCACCCACCCACCCACCCACCCACCCACCCACCCATCCACCCACCCACCCACCCGACCCACCCACCCACCCACCCACCCACCCACCCACCCACCCACCCACCCACCCACCCACCCACTCACCCATCCATCCATCCATCCATCCATCCATGCATCCATCCATCCATCCATCCATCCATCCATCTATTCATTCAGTCATTCATTCGTTATATATAGCACCATTCCAAGACAACTCAGAGTCCTCAAAAGAGAATCTTACTTTCTGTAGGTCACATGATCTTAAATGCGTAGGATTAGCAAGTGACAAACGAGATCTATGGTGTGTTATACTATACTATAGCGAACTTCGGTGTTTCCTAGGTAACCGTACATACATGCATACATACATACATACATGCATACATACATGCATACATACATACATACATACATACATACATACATACATACGTACATACATACATACGTACATACACACATGCATACATACATACATACATACATACATACATACATACATACATACATACATACATACATACATACATACGTACATACGTACATACGTACATACGTACATACGTACATACGTACATACGTACATACGTACATACACACATAGTTATATACCATACTAAACGAAACCATGTCCTATGTGTTTTCTTGCAGGTCCTGGTGACTGTGTCTATTCTTGGTCGCAGCCTTTCTACGACCAGAACATCGCCGGCGGGATAGCGATGAGAGAAGCAACCTTTGGAGACTGTCAGGATCGCTGCGTCAGGATTCCGACATGCATTGGGATTGACATAGACAACAATCCAGGCAGATACGCGTTCTGCTGGCTGACCACCATGCCTGGTCAACTGACGAAATATACAGGCGTGACGCACTACCAGCTGACGCGAGGACCCACCTGCCCAGAAGTCAGTAAGTGGACCACGTCGTTCTTTCATCGAGGAAGATCGAATAGTACCGGAAAAGATCGAATAGTATAGACGAAGATCGAATACTATATAGGAAGATCGAATAGCACGATGAAGATCGAATAGTATCGACGAAGATCAAGTAGCATAGACGAAGATCGAATACTATATAGGAAGATCGAATAGCACGATGAAGATCGAATAGTATCGACGAAGATCAAGTAGCATAGACGAAGATCGAATACTATATAGGAAGATCGAATAGCACGATGAAGATCGAATAGTATCGACGAAGATCAAGCTAGTATGCCAATGTGGTATCTTTTAGTTATTTAGTGCATGCTAATCGTTGTCTTAGACTTAAAATTTTCAAGCGCATCTCTGAAGCTAAATGCCGTGGCACCAGTTTTTTCACGAGCGCTGCATCGTGGCTCAGAGGTTCTACTAGTATCGCCTGTGTAGAGCATCTGCGGGAGAGTTCGGCAAAATGTCCTTTCTGACGATCCCCGTTAGCCACAGGCCATGAAAGCAAGCGCTAAAAATTGTCCCGATTTGAGTCACCCAAGTATTCCATCTGTTAACAGCCACGTTATATGTCTAGCTTTCCATCGTCACATGTTGTTGTTGTTGCTGATGAGATTTTCTGCTGATGAGATAATAATTATATCTATGTCTTTTGTTTCAGATACGTCTCCAACATCGACCACTACAACTCTTGCGACGACAACCGGTGTCACCGGTGCATATGGAGGTATTTCTTAATGACTCTATTGTATTGCTAATTAATATAATTGTTAAGTGGCTTATCCATCCTGGGCTCTCTCTCGGTTTCAGTGGACTTGCTTTCGGAGTATTGATTTGATTTTTGATGCTCTACAGTTGATGTTTTGTACAGTAGACACAAGCGCTATGCAACTTCTTAAGTAATATGATAATGACAATGAGAGTAGTGGTAGTAGAAGAAGTTTTAGGAGCAGCGGTAGTATTAGTAATGACACAAATTATAATAATATTGTGATGCTTATGATGATGATGATAATGATGATCATGTTGTTGTTGTTGATGATGATGATGCTGTGGCTGATAATTATGATGATGATGATGATGAGTTGATGATAATGATAATGAGAATATTAATGGTAATGTTTGCAGTTGTGGTAGTAATAGAATAGATGAATTTTTTAGCAGCAGTAGTAGCAGTAACAGCAATGATAATAATAATGACGATGCTTATGATGAGGATGATAATGATGATGATGATTATGTTTATGATGACGATATTGCTCGAGTTTGACTTGCTTGCGATATGTTTTTCAGTGTGTGCTTACTACCGCGAGATGGCCAACTCGAACGCGAACGGTGGAGTGTCGAAAGGAACAATGACGATAGAACAATGCCTGTCAATGTGTGTCGAACAATACCCCTATTGTGTCGCCATTGACTATCGCAAGGCGGATTCACGTTGCTACCATCAGAACTCTCTTTCCGGTCGTCAGTGGAACGCCTGCTGCACTCGATATGAGCTCGTCTGCCGAAGTAAGTAACTGGTATTGCTTATTTAGTACTTGGTCATTGTCATTCGAAATGTTAATGACGAAATTGTAATTGTAATTGAATTGTAAATGCAGCGCCAATTGTTTTTTCTTTAAGCGACGCTTTGTAAATATCAGATTAAAATTACAGTAACAATTGTAGGCTTAATTGTAACTGTAATTACGACAGTTCGTATAGAATCATCAGTAATCAGCTACTTCAGCATCTCCAGTTGTTTCTGGTGGTTTCCGACCAATTTTTCAGTGGTGTTTCCTTTCTCGTTTATCCTTCACGGATCCAACCAACACCACCAAGAGCTCTGCCACCACCACCACCTCAACCACCTTTATCTCAACCACCACCACCACCACCACCACCACCACCACCACCACCACCACCACCACCACCACCACCACCACCACCACCACCACCACCACCACCACCACCACCACCACCACCACCACCACCACCACCACCACCACCACCACCACCACCACCACCACCACCACCACCACCACCACCACCACCACCACCACCACCACCACCACCACCACCACCACCACCACCACCACCACCACCACCACCACCACCACCACCACCACCACCACCACCACCACCACCACCACCTCAACCACTACCACCAACGTCGTTTTCATCGCATTCTTCATCAATATACATCAACATCATCGTCGCCATCATCATCATCATCATCAACATCATCATCATCATCATCATCATCATCATCACTGCTGTTGCCGTTTTTCATTCGTACTATCTTAGCGTTAGCCTTAGAGCGTAGTATTTCCATTCATCTTAACATTAGCAATAGGACAACCATTAACGTTGCTGTAGCATTCCTACTACTTACTTTTTCCAATGAAAACTTTTCCTGAGGAGATTACTACTCTAGCATTAAGTTTCACCAGTTGACCATTACCACGAGTTCTCTGTCTTTGATATTTCAGCCTCCAACTGTTCGGACTCATTCGCCTTGTTCCAGAACCTTGTTCCGTCGCTACGCGGATACCCGCAGCCAACCATAACGACCAGGGCCGCTTGCGAGGCTGCCTGCTTCGCCAATTCCTCTTGCTATGGATACTCGTTGGCCAAGACCCCTCAGTACCAAGGCTACGACTGCCAGCTGAGCTTCACCACGATAGGATCGACGGACTACGCCGCAGAATACGATCTCTATGTTCGACAGTTCTGTAGAATGACGGTTCCTCCGACCGGAACAGGTTGGCCTTTCTTAGCAGATGAATCTATATTATGTGCACTGACCTAATTTTATCTGACCTGTCCTTTATTCACCTCACCTGACGTGACATGACCTCCTCTTACATCACTTAATTTCACGTCATGTCACCTCAGCTGATTTCATCTTACATTCCTACCATCATTCTAATGAACATACGATGGGACCCATCTGGGCCTTATATGGGTCACATATGGAAGTCTGGGTCCCAGATTGGCCCCATTTGGGCATGCTGACATGACAGGGATGTAAATTCGTTTAATTCTAAATCTGAGTTACCATAGCCATTATAACAAAATTAAACACGTAGGTCTCCATTCCGTGTTGATTTTGTCGCCTTTTCGCCAAGAATAAAAAGACCAGCACCGTGGTCAAGGTTCAAAAAGACTATTAGCTAACAATTAAACTTAATAATTTAGAAATATTTCTATAAAATGCCGCATTCCATGAGGAATTTTACAATTTACTTTAATTCTATCCTCTCCGGTTAACAGTAATATCTGGCTTGCGTGATCTTTTGACAAATGAAACTTTATTGTCTGAACTATAACTGGTTTAGTGTTAAATTCATATGGACTGAAACTTCGTTATTGAATTTTTTGCTTTTATTTTCAGTAACGCCTCCACCAACTCCACCAGCAGGTCTGTGTTCAAACTGTTTCAAACTTTGTGCAAACTGTGTTCAAACTAGGTTCAAACTGTGTTCAAACCGTGTTCAAACTGTGTTCAAACAGTGTGGCCAAACTGTGTTCATACTGTGCCTCGTGTCCAACCAATCTTCTAATATTAAATTTCCAACGATTGCATTGAGATTTCGTACAAAGTGTCTGCCGTTTGAAAGAATGGCATACTTTGAAAAAACTTTTTTTTATCAAATAACTACTATTATCTTTCATAACTAGAGAGTATTTGCTGCATTCGTTAGATTTCTTTCTGGATGAGTTTCATTTGCACATATCAGAGTAATTCGCGATGATATGTAGTTGTAAGCGTCAGCTTTCATTCTGTTGCAATTATGAGGTATTTCAAGATGGTTTCCGTAGTTCCACATGCTAGTATTCTTTCTAAGTCAGGTTTTTCGCATTTACCTAAAGAAACGAGAAGGTCTCTCTAGTTGGATATGATGGACTCCTTTCTAGTTCATCCTTTTGCATTTACAAAGTAAATCGCGATGGTTGTAATTATAATTAGTAACTTTTAACGCGACGGTGTCTAACGCACAAGGCTTCAACCGATGGTGCACCAAAACTAAGTCGTTATCAGGTCAAAGTTCATATCAGTTAACTAAGACAGATAAGCAATTTGAAAAGAGTAAGTAGCAATATGAAAAAGGGATAAGTAGAAATTCTAAAAAGGTAAGCAAACGTTGTGTAACCTTCTCCAGGTTACTGTTTGCTGGATATCGTATTCGTCGTCGACAATTCCGGAAGCATCCTGGAGAACCAGCCGGACGGCGTGAACAACCTCGAGTTCATCCGGATGTTCCTGCGTCGTATGATCCAGCCACCGACTGAGGTCGGACCATACTTCGACCACGTCGGAATCGTCAAGTTTGAGTCGAGTGCCTTCGTAATGTACGATCTCTGTAACAAACAGGACATCGAAGCCATCAACGTTACGGGGATCAACGGTATCCCGACGCCATCCGGGGAAACCAATACCCCGGCGGGGCTCAGGCTTGCCTACAATATGCTCTTTTCGAGCACCGGATGTGGACGGCGGTACGCGAAGCCGGTCGTGGTTCTCATCACTGATGGAATGACGACACTGGATTTCCGCGGAGATCTCAAGGATAGCATAGACGCCTTGAAGGCAAGCGGTACCACGAATATAGGTTAGTAGGCTGCTTGGATTATTTATTTATTTATTTATTATTGTTGTTGTTTTTGTTGTTGTTGTTATTATTGTTATTATTATTATTATTATTATTATTATTATTATTATTATTATTATTATTATTATTATTATTATTATTATTATTATTATTATTATTATCATTATTATTATTATTAGGGCCTACTGCTATTATTATAATTATTGTTGCTGTTGTTGTTGTTGCTATTGCTATTGCGAGGGGCGCTTTATAAATTTCTAGATACAATAGAATGCAATTTTGTTATTATTCTAGCATTACGCATTTACTAAGCACCACTGTCTAAAGACGAAGCATCAGTCGATGGCGCTGAGCAGTTGTGAGCGAAGGACTTGCTCAAGGTCCCTATACAGTAACCGCCTCGGAGGAGGATCGAATCCGAACTCTCAGTGTTACACGGCGAGTGCTATGACCAATTGGTTACCGCGTCCCACAAGGTTTAGTCATCACCAAATGTGACTTTTAACGATTTTAGCACACTGCTACACCGCTTAACATGATTGATTCGCTAATTTTAGCACACTGATAAACCTAAAATGATTGATTTGCTAGTTTTGCACACTGATAAACCGTTAAACATGATTGATTTGCTAGTTTTGACACACTGCTAAACACGTTAAACATGATTGATTTGCTAGTTTTGCACACTGATAAACCGTTTAACGTGATTGATTTGCTACTTTTAACACACTGCTAAACCGTTTAACATGATTGATTTGCTAGTTTGATAAGGCAGTTCCAGTGAAGCAGTTGGCCTATGATCACTAAATGATTTGTGTCCGTATAGCGGTCGGAATCACGGATCAAATAAATATGGACGATCTTTTCGCGTTTGCGACAAACGCTGGTGACGTTGGAACCGTTACAACGTTTCAAGAACTGCTGTACGAGGAAGCTCGCGTTATTAATCGTCTGGTTAGCCTTTGTGGAAGATCAACGATTGCTACCATCACCAGACGTATGTGATTTTCATTACTGAATTATACTCATGGTATGTAACTTGAAATGTAACGTAAATATAACCGTTTGAAATCTAGCAGCAAAACCAAAGCCGCTTCAGATACGAGTTGTTTCAACCAAGCTAAAAAGGAATTATTTATTGCACAAAACAATAGTCATGAATCAGTAAGTTCTGTGCTACAGGAGCCAAGAAAAGCTAATAGCTGATACTAACCTTGGCCCCTCTTTCTTGATTGTTACTCATACATGTGCTTGTTACTTGTCGCGATCGAAGGTCGCCCTGTCGTGTGTTTGCCGTGTGTTGATGTCGACCCTCGACTGCTTGTTCTTTTACTTGCACTTTTATTTAACGTGCCTAACTTTTCTATAGAAGATTCACGACGAACTTTGTTTAATTAATAAAGGAATTTAATTAAAGAAACAAATATATACAATAACTCTACGGGAGCTTCCACGTAGTATTAAAGCGTTTAGATATTAAATCGGACTATCTCAATGTTGCTTCGTACAGCCTAACTACAGATCGTTCTTTGCGTCAGTCTCTGAATCTGACGGACTATACTCTGCCGCCGACGCTGGTCGTTCCTCTCTATGTAGATCGCTCGACCGATGTTCACACGTCGCCCTCGTCAGTAGTACAAGTCCCGTATTCTCCTTTTCCTTCCGTTAAGTAGGAACTTCAGCGTGCATCGGTCAGCCCCCTCCCCACGTCATGCTATCGTCAATTAGTGTCAGATTGCTCCTCGAGACGCGGGTCGTCGCTCGCCTGCAGCGCGGGCGGTGTCTGGTTACACCATAGCCGCGAGGTGTCCTATTACACCTTGGCTGAATGGTGTCCGATTACACCTCGGCCTCGCTGCCTTCATTGTTGACCAAGTGGAGACTGGCTTTCGTCCGTCATCATTCTATCTCGACCGCCAACGACGCCTCCGTCGTGATGATGATGACATCTCGTCGTTGTCGTCGATCTCCTCACGCGACACCTCCCTTCCCGGGGGAGGACAAAGCCAGTCATTGGTTCGCCTCCCGGCTGAGAATGATGTCGTTCCCTCCATCGATTTCCTCCAGACCATGTCCTCGTGGTTCCCATGAAAATTACAAAATAACAGCACAGTTAGTAATTATTATTTACAGTTGTCGCGGTGCCTTACATGGTAGTCCGCCTTCTCCTCAATCATAGTCTGGACAAAAGATCAGCGGGAATATTCATCGACCTAGGTCGATATTCAAAAGAAATACCGAAGTCCTGGAGGGCCAGAGCCCCTCTCGCAAGTTTAGCACTTGTGGGCGTAGAAGCAGTTAGGAACGTCAAGGGGGTGTGATCAGAATAGAGGGTGGTCCTTGACATAAAAATCCAATCCCTAAACTTCTTCAACGCAAAAATCACAGCATACGCTTCGCGCTCCCCAGTGGACCAACGCGCTTGCGTAGCATCTAATTTAGAACTGGCGAAATATATTGGCCGTTCTGTTCCATCGTCTTGGATTTGGAATAAGCAGCAACCGACTGCTTTGTCTGAAGCGTCAGTCGATAAACCAAACTCTCTGCCGTAGTCAATTGTCTGCAAACATACAGCGTTATTCAAATCGTGCGTAAGTTTATCTAGCGCCTTTTGGTGATCAGCTCGCCAGGGTATCTTAGCAAGCACCGATTTCTGGGTCCAGTCAATGAGAATTCTGGCTGTCACTGTTCTGGCCTGATTATCTAGACAGGTCAAGAGTATTCTGCTTCGAAGGTCGTCCGGGACAACACAAGAGTCGAATAACTTTTCATCATGCACAAAGAAACCAGGGATTTGCGCATGGTCGCTTGGGAACCTCGATAAGAGTCCTCGCAAGCTTTCGCTATACGTTTCCATTCGTCCTACGACCGAATGCCTTAAGTTATAGTCCCTTTCGTCTCTGAGTCTCCTCTCTGCGTCCCTGTCCTCTCGGACTTCCTTCTCTCTCTTCTCTGCCTCCTCCTTTTCTTCTCTCCTCCGCTTCTCCTCCTGAAGTCTTAATTTTTTTGCTTCCTCTTTCTCTTCTCTCCTCAATCTTTCCGCTTCTTCTTTCTCTTCTCTCCTCTGCTTCTCCTCCTGAAGCCTTACTTTTTCTGCTTCCTCTTTCTCTTCTCTCCTCTGCTTCTCCTCCTGAAGCCTTAATTTCTCTGCTTCCTCTTTCTCTTCTCTCCTCCGTTTCTCCTCCTGAAGCCTTAATTTCTCTGCTTCCTCTTTCTCTTCTCTCCTCTGCTTCTCCTCCTGAAGCCTGAGCTTCTCAGCCTGCTTTTCCTCTAGCATTCTGAGTCTCTCTGTTTCCTCCTTCTCTTCTCTCCTCCGTTTCTCCTCCTGAAACCTTAATCTCTCAGCCCGCTTCTCCTTAATCAGCCTGCTCTCCTCCCTAAGCCGCCTGAGCTTCTCAGCCTGCTTCTCCCCAAGGAGCCTCAGTCTCTCTTCTTTCTCTTCTAGTCTCCTCTCTCTCTCTTCTTCGATCCTTCTCTGCCTTTCCTCCTTCTCTTCCTTTCTCCTCTCCGCTCTCTCCTCAAGCAGCCTGAGTCTCTTCTCCGCTTCCTCTCTCTCTTCTCTCCTCTGCTTCTCCGTTTCCCCTTTTTCTTCTTTCCTCAGTTTCTCCGCTTCCTCTCTCGCTTCTCTTCTCTGCCTTTCTTCTTCCTCTTCGAGTCTCCTCTCTCTCTCTTCTTCGATCCTTCTCTGCCTTTCCTCCTCCTCTTCTTTTCTCTTCTCCGCTCTCTCCACTTCCTTTCTCTCGTATTTTAATCGTTTGAGTTCGACTAGCTGCCTCTGCACTGTCGCGTTAATAATGCTATCTAGGCTACCTGTGCTTACTTCCTCACTTACTTCTGGCGGGGCCTCCCGTCCAGACACAATTATTTCAGCACTAGCCTCTTGGAGCTGGTCCATACTCATGGAACCCAATTCCTCCTCTCCTAGTCCCATCTTTATCAGATATGCGACTAGCCTGTGATGGGGTAGGTTCCGCACCATCATTCTTTTCCATTCCGACAACTTATCCATCTTCCAACAGTCCGCTCACTAATAGAAAAAGATAAGTAAGTTAGAGGAGAGTCACCGCTGGTCAGAAATCAAAGAAAACAACGTCCTAAAATTCTACCACAAATACAACAAGAACAGAACTGAGCAAAAGGAGCTACGTAAAAGCCTCGGCTATTCGCACACCAATCCTCATCCAGACCTCAACCGCAACCTCACAGATTACCACGACTACCAGTAAGGACTTACCCTCTGAATACGTCGAGCGAGCTCCGTCTTTTGGTATCTTGGCTGATCCGCTGTCCTCCGTTGCCACTCCCGTCCGTCGTTGCTAGCGATGGTCGGTCGTCCGTTGGCGCTCTTGTTCCTCGTCCTTGCCTGTTGCTGTCGGTTCCTTCGAGTCCTTCGTCTTCGGAGTCCGGCACTCGATTTCTCCAGTTGCGAAGGGTTGTATTCGCCGCTGGTCCCGATCTGTTGAGATTCCTCTTTCCGTTTCCGGTTCCGCTCTTCGTCGTGACGTCTTCAGTTGAAAATCCTGTCGACTGCGCCAATGTCGCAATCGAAGGTCGCCTATCGTGTGTTTGCCGTGTGTTGATGTCGACCCTCGACTGCTTGTTCTTTTACTTGCACTTTTATTTAACGTGCCTAACTTTTCTATAGAAGATTCACGACGAACTTTGTTTAATTAATAAAGGAATTTAATTAAAGAAACAAATATATACAATAACTCTACGGGAGCTTCCACGTAGTATTAAAGCGTTTAGATATTAAATCGGACTATCTCAATGTTGCTTCGTACAGCCTAACTACAGATCGTTCTTTGCGTCAGTCTCTGAATCTGACGGACTATACTCTGCCGCCGACGCTGGTCGTTCCTCTCTATGTAGATCGCTCGACCGATGTTCACACGTCGCCCTCGTCAGTAGTACAAGTCCCGTATTCTCCTTTTCCTTCCGTTAAGTAGGAACTTCAGCGTGCATCGGTCAGCCCCCTCCCCACGTCATGCTATCGTCAATTAGTGTCAGATTGCTCCTCGAGACGCGGGTCGTCGCTCGCCTGCAGCGCGGGCGGTGTCTGGTTACACCATAGCCGCGAGGTGTCCTATTACACCTTGGCTGAATGGTGTCCGATTACACCTCGGCCTCGCTGCCTTCATTGTTGACCAAGTGGAGACTGGCTTTCGTCCGTCATCATTCTATCTCGACCGCCAACGACGCCTCCGTCGTGATGATGATGACATCTCGTCGTTGTCGTCGATCTCCTCACGCGACAACTTAATTAGTTGTTTAGTGACAAGCAATAAAATAATGATAATAAAGGTTAACAACACAACAGCAATATTACCAATAATATTAATAATGATAACAATAGTAACAATAATAATAATAATAATAATAATAACAACAACAACAACAACAATAATAATAATAATCAGGTAAATAATGCTTACATACTAAATGCAGAGTGTGAGATATAGTTACAACAGCAGTTGTAATACTAGTATAGGAAGAAAAGGAAGAAGCAAAAGAAGAGGAGAGAAAGAATAGGTTACGTTCAGCGGGATCTTGGTGGATCTGAGATCCATCACCCAAAAGAGAGAATATCGGCCATCTAAACAGGGAGATCCGTCACCAACCATCCAATGTTGTTATGTGTTTTGTATGTCGTCATAGGTGAACGTATAATCTAAGTCTAGTCTTTTGTAACATGTTATTCGACGTGTGTATCAAATGTCTTTTTTGTAACATGTTATTCGACGTGCGTAGTAAATGTGGCTTTTGTTACAATAATTTTCACGATGGGCATCCTATTTCACGCTTTCTCGTGTTCCCCCTCTATGTCGAGAACTCATTACTTATCTTACAAGTATGATAGTAGCTGTATTATTAGAAACTTCTGTAAAAGTAAACATGGACAACCCCTCTGGCACGACGCAGCGCTCGTGAATAAGCTGGTGCCCTGCGCTTAGCTATACAGTGGCGCTTTAGAAATGTGGAGATTACGATTACGATTACCATCTTCTTTGTGGTTGTTTTAGCACCCTCGACGCCAACTACCGCTACATCGACGTCAACTACCGCTGCAACATCAACTTCCACCACCACAGCCACTACCACGTCAACTACCACCGCAAGCAGTACTTCATCTCGGTCAACGGTTCCCAGCAGCGCTTCCTCTACTTCTACCACCACTAGCACCACTACCTCCACCACCACCGCCACCACCACTCTCCAATCGAGTTCTTCTACGACCACTTTACCACCGCCAGTTGGTAAGAAGAAGTTTTCAGTCGTTAGATAAAGGATGTTCAGCAAATTGTTTTTCTAATTAATTAATTTCATTAATGAATATTATAGTCCTAAGATGTTAGTTGTTTAACGCTATTGTAGTCTGTATCATTTGCTGTGTTCTTATCGAACCTCTTGATGTCCGTGAAGGGCGTTCGCTCTGTCTGTCTGTCTGTGTCTGTCTGTCTGTGTCTGTCTGTCTGTCTGTCGGTATCTCTGTCTGTCTGTCTCTGTCTCTCTGTATGTGTCTGTCTCTCTGTCTCTGTCTCTGTCTGTCTCTCTCCATGTCTCTCTCTCCTCTCTGTCTCTCTCTCTCTGTCTCTCTCTGGTCTCTCTTTGTCTCTCTCTGTCTCTCTATGTCTTTCTGTCTGTCTGTCTGTCTGTCTCTCTCACTCTCTCTCTCTCTCTCAACTGTTATGCTATGTCGTGCTATTGTGTAGTCTAACATTATGTTTCACTATGTTCTGTTATTGTCATGTTCTGCTGTGCTATGTAACGACGCGTGATCCCATGTCATGTCATGTAACTCCTTTACAGCCAGACCGTCTGCGTTCAGCGCCGCTCGTAGTGGAAACCTCAACGGTCCCATCAATCCAATTCCCTTCGACATCGTCCTCTCGAACGTCAACGGCGCCTACAACAACGCCTCCGCCAGCTACACGACTCCCTCCGTCGGCATCTACTTCGTCGAAATCTGCGTTGGCCTCCAGTCCGCTCAACCAGCGGCCGTAGCACTCCTTCAGGGCGGTTCTACGGTCCTCGGCCTCGTCTGGCAGTCGCGGTTCCACAACGGTACGGAGACCGTCTGCCGGGCCAACCTGATCCAACTCCTACCGTCCGTCACGCTGACTCTCTCGTTAGAAAGTGGAGTCTTGTATAGCAGCGGAAGCTTTCAGACGATGTTCAACGTGTTCAGTGTGTCCGATTCCATGACGGACGACGCCCGGCAGCGGACGGTTATCGCGGTCGGGAACTCAAGCTATGGCCAGACGGGCATCGTCCCTCTATCGGCCACGATCAGCGGATCCTCTGGAGTGTTCGACGCCTCGACCAGCACCTACACGTGCACCGTCAGCGGGCTCTACTTCTTCAGCGTCACGATGGGCAGCAACGCGTACGACGCCATCCGTGTCAGTCTGACGGGGCTGAGCCGAGTCGTCGAGTTGACTCGGAACAGCGATCTGCTCAACGGCGTGACGACCCTGTCGAGGTCCGTCCTTCTGCCGTGTCCGGCACAATCGAGGATCCGACTGAACATCACCTTTGGCGCAATCACCAACTACGCCGCGTACCAGATAATTTCCTTCTCCGCCTTTCCCTACCTCCCGCGGTACGTTTCCTCCGCTGCCTGGTCCCTCCTCAAGGACTACAGCTCAGACACGATGTCCGGACCAATGGATCCGTTCTACTTCAACATCATCGCCTACAACGACAACAATCTGTACGACGCCAATTCGCGAGTGGTGACCATTCGCACGACTGGCTACTACTACCTGTACATCAGCACCGGGACGGCGCAGTTTAGTCCGCTGACGTTCAGCCTACGTCGGAACGGGGCCACGCTGTTCGCGATCACCCATCAGGCAAGAAACGTAGACGCCGAGGACAGTACTGGGCACGGTGCGGTTGTCGCCCTGTACGCTAACGATGTGCTGAAGGTCGTCGGTGAGGTCGAGTCGTATACGTACTCGAGCGATCTAGGACACCAGATCTCGTTCTTTGGTATGATAATCTACGGTTTGTGAAGATCTGCGATTCTGTGGCCGAGACGCTGGATTGGAAGACGAGGAGGAGAGGTCTTCGGATTTCTTCTGCCTTCATTAACATTGAGATATAGGACTAATTACTGTGCATAATTACTGCGCCTTTCCCGGGACATGGCAGACAGTGATTTATAGAAACGGAGAAAAACTTTATTTACACGGATTCAGACATAACCCATCGAAATAAGTCTGCAATTTCCCCAGTACATTTAGCTATCTCCCATGGAAGGTGCATTTTGTAAATTTTATTTCGTAATTGTTATTGTTATTGCAAATTTAAATAGCGCCAACTGAGAGTGAGACTCATCGGATTCGCTTCCGACCTGGTAACAGAAAACCACGATCGAGGAGAATGGGTTTCAAGTTTTAGGGAATGCGGTAAAGAGTAGCCAGGAAGCTGAAACCGCAGGCTGCAAGAAAGCTTATTATTTCATAGTCTCCTATCGAAGATAAGTTTAATTCGATGCATTTCCTTATCTCCCATCGAAAATGCATTTTTCTCAATACCATTCCAAGATCTCCCACTGGAAGTAGACACATTTTGCTTAGTACTTCAACTTCTGCTCGCCCGTGATCTTCCTTCAATGTTTTCCAAAGGCAACTCGCCACCTGAAATTGCGGAAAATCTGTGTAAGCAAACTATTTGTACTGCACAACTTAACGGTTAAAAATGCAATGGGGCTTTCGAGAAAGTAACTGGGCTAACACTGCACACCCACTTTTACCAGTGATCGCAACTCGGGGCAGGAACCTTCATTCTCTGTTCAAATTTTCGTTAAGAAGGAAATTCGCGCCGTGTTTTATATACAACGAGGACAGATTAATGTGGTTTTTTAGTTGCCAAACGATTCTTTCTGAACGCATTGTAATCAAAAACACCTCTGTTAATTAAAAACTGTTCGCTTACAATAGAGGTGATAATCTTACTAATTCTTAGCACTAAAACTAAGCAGCAACAACTAGCCCTACGTTTAGTCTTTATTAGTTTAATTGCTCAATATTTAATTAATATGAAATCAGTTTAGTCGTTAATCCCGTAATTAATTTATTTCCTTGTTTTTTATTGTTATTTGTGAGATGTTCAAATGCTGTGGCAACCAGAACCGAATAGGCCGTATTCATTTGAATGGCCGAGGCCGTACGGTCGCTATGGAAAGACTTGTACATTTGCAGTTGCATTTACTTAGGTATATATTGTGCTTCAAAGATCGGACGAAAATGCATCAGTTATTTCTAAACGAGTTTTATTAGATTAAACTATAACTCAGCTAGACTTCTATTATAAACTTGCGTTCATGTACAGCGAAATAGTTCTTAAATTATTACTTCTGTGGTAGGGTAAAGTAACATGTGTACATTGGGCCTACATTTCGTACACTTGTAGAAGGGTTTCTGATTTCTTGCAGCCTGCTATAGTCCTCACAACTTAGAAATGGTGCGTGTATAGGCTACAGACAGACAGACAGACAGACAGACAGACAGACAGACAGACAGACAGACAGACAGACAGACAGACAGACAGACAGACAGACACACACAGACTGACTGACAGACTGAATGAATGATTGAATGACTGACTGACTGACTGACTGACTGACTGACTGACTGACTGACTGACTGACTGACTGACTGACTGACTGACTGACTGACTGACTGACTGACTGACTGACTGACTGACTGACTGACTGACTGACTGACTGACTGACTGACTGACTGACTAATACTACTAATGATAAATACAGCAACTAATTATAAGAATAATAGTAATGAAATTGTAATCATAATAATGAAAACCTCGTCAACAGCAGCAACAACAATAAAAAATGCATAATAATTAGGCCTATTTTGAAATATTATCTAAACATCTAATATCCATAGAGCGTGTGCCTGTCGATAAACGCTACGTCACAAACGGTTTCTGTTCTATTGTGAAACAGAAACCGTTTGTGACGTCAGTACTGCGGTCATGACGACGGCGATCAGAGCATTTTAACCAACGATACATATAGGCCTATATACACTGCCGTCATAATATGACGGGTAAATACTCTAGTTGCAAATACACGTCATTGGTTTCGAATGCATCATTGCGAGTTGAATCCACAGAATAAAGACATAATCATTCATGACGTCAATTGTGAAATGTGACGTCACTAGCTTATCTGACGTTTATCGGATTGATCGCTTTGTGGTCAATAAAAGTAGGCCTAAATCCGAACTCTGTGACGATAAGAGATAGCTATTAGCTGAATTCATAATACGGGCTTGATCAGCAAAGCTACAGAGTCCTTCGCGTCCCGAACTGGAGCTGGTTAGCTGTGGAATGTTCTCTTAGAGCTCTGGATCCATAATTCCGAATCAAGAAAAGCTTTGCGATTGAGTGTAGACCTTATCAGCGATGATGCAGTTCGTCCGTTTTGCCTTTTGCTCATTTATCGTTGGTTGTTGCTATTTTCATCGTTGCTTTGAGGTCCATTCGCAAGAGGTGAAGGGAGGAGGTAAGTTGTTAAGATGTTAGGGGCGTGGTGGCTCAGTGGTAAGTTCGGCGCCTTGTGACCGGAGGGTTGCAGGTTCGAATCCCACTCTAGCCGCTGCGTACGGACCTTGAGCAAGTCCTTCACTCGCAATTGCTCGTGGGGCTTCGGCGTGAAAATTCCGGCACAGTATCAAATGCTGTAGTCGGGAGCGCCTCTGAGTAGTAGCTGACTTCGAGAGGCGCTATAGAAATATCCGGAATAAATAAATAAATTAAATAAATAAATTTTTAGTTAAGAATATCAGCTCACTTAGCCTTGACTCAACGTCTCATTGGTCGCCCTGAACGTCTGCTGCAAGCACGACCACCTGGAGCCCTTTAAAGGACCCACATTCCCATGGGACTCGTAAGGAGCCCATATGGGTACCATCTAATGCCATGGAAATGCTGGGAGGGTCTGTAGCGCCGATGTATAATACACAAAGCAGCAAGCGATGGCGCACCAAATAACCAGACAGTAGTCAGATCAGTGCCAGAAATTCGGTCCATTGATACGGAGAGGCAGTCTACGCTGACTAATACTATGCCAGCAGAAAACTTGTCTTAAGATCGCATATTTATTTATTCCGGATATTTCTATAGCGCCTCTGGAAGTCAACTACTACTCAGAGGCGCTCCCGACTACAGCATTTGATACTGTGCCGGAATTTTCACGCCGAAGCGCCACGACCAATTGCGAGTGAAGGACTTGCCCAAGGTCCGTACGCAGCGGCTAGAGTGGGATTCGAACCTTCAACCCTCCGGTCACAAGGCGCCGAACTTACCACTGAGCCACCACGCCCCACATATGAATAATAATACAACACAACTTTATTCGATATTGCCATTTGCCCTCCTTTCAATTAAGGTTCGGAATTGCACACGTGACCCTAAGGTAGAACATCGATGACGCTGAGCAACTGTGAGTGAAAGACTTGCTCAAGGTCTTGGCACAGATCGTGGTTTCATTGTGTTAGGTAGGGAGCGCCTTTTATGAGTCTCTCTCTCGAAGTGGCGCTATATAAATTTGCAATTACCTTTACCATTACTATTATAGACACGCGGAGTGGACGCTCGAATCCGTACTTATGAACCGAGCGCTCTAATCGTCACGGCTACGGCTCCTCATCCACATCCTCTCCGTGTCTCTCTCTGTCTTTGTCTTTGTCTCTGTCTCTGCCTCTCTCCTCTCTCGCTCTCTCTTTCTCTGTGTGTCTCTCTCTCTGTGTCTCCCTCCCTCCCTCCCTCCCTCCCTCCCTCCCTCCCTCCCTCCCTCCCTCCCTCCCTCCCTCCCTCCCTCCCTCCCTCCCTCCCTCCCTATCTCTCTCTCTGTCTCTGTCTATGTCTGTCTGTCTGTCTCTCTCTCGTTTATCTGCAACCAGACTCTGAACTTTCTTTGACCATCTCTGGACAACCCCTCTAACATGACGCAGCAGCGCTCGTGAATAAACCGGTGACCATAGCCTTAGAGTAGCGCTATAGAAAATTTGTCGTTTACGATTACGATTACAACCGTGCCCCACTGTAACTGACTCTATTCTGCTCTATATATAGCTGACCTCTGCGCCCCTAAATGGGTTCGCTACGATCACCGGCATTCGCTGAACGGTCAGCACTTCAAGTCCTTCAAGACAATCGATGACTGTCTGACCTTCTGCCTCGACAGCCAACGGTGCGTGTCGGCCGATTTCCACGAATCCGACTCAGTGACCGGTGGTTGCTGGCTCCACATGAATGAGAAAGACCTGTTGGATTCCACCTACTCTCCGTCCTACAAAGTCAGTCAGTATGTTATCGACCGGAGGTGCCTGCCAAAGCGTGGTACGTTACAGTTGTTATCGTGGCCGTTAGTGTAAATATATAGAGCGTCTGTGAAAGAAAATCCTCAGAGGTGCTCCGAAAACACAAGAGCTTGATCAGGAGATGAGAGCATTCTAGCGTAGCTTGGAAAATTAATTCAGTCATTCATTCATTCATTCAGGTATTTATATAGCACCTCTTCAAGGGGGCTACTCAGAGGTGCTCCCGACTCCAGCACGGTCAAATAAGACAGTTTTCAGTCTAGTGTAGAACGTATCAGAGGTAGTTCTAGGGTGCAGGCGAATAAGTGAGAAATTTTCTTAAATTTACATGTAAGTTGACAAAGTGGACATAGTTTGCACTTATATTCATTTTAGCCCTAAACTCTTTCCAATTCATAATGAGTGAATCCGTTGACAATTTGGAACATCCATTGCCATATTTTGTCGCCAATGTTTAAATTAAAGAGCACAGAAGGAAATGCTGTGATTTATAACAATGTACCACAAACGCACTCTTTTGAATGACAAGCACTTCGAGAATTTAGTTTTCTTGAAAGTATACGCTAAATTATAGAGTGGACCGAATCATAGAAACAAGACAGTAGGCTCCACTTTTACTTTAACTTTAAAAGTATTATTTGAAGAATAGCCTACTTTTTTACTTTACAAAAGTAAAATTTGCGATTAATACTTTTACTTTTACTTAAGTACGTAAAGGCTTATTTACTTTTACTTTTACTTAAGTACATTCGCCGGATACTTTAAGCAATCCTGCAAGTTCTTACATCCGAACCATTCCACAAGTCTGCAACGCTTGCGCTGAAGAATTTCTGCCCTAATGCTCCTTTAGGTTCCCTAGGTAATTTATACTTATGTTCTACGAGTTGGCCAGTGTGCTGCCGACAGGTGTTGCCCGAGTGTTTCCTTGCGTTGATCGTAGAGTGCAAATTGAAATGGTCGGCCGAGGAGAATACGAACTCTAAACTGGGTCTACACTACTTCGAGTTCCGTTCGGTGGAGAGCTGTCAGGGACTTTGCGAAGGTTATAAGGGATGTGAGGCCGTGGATTTCGACAATAACTTGGACCAGCCGACCGGAGGTTGCTATCTCCATTTCGCCCCCCAAAACCAACTCGAAAAGTTCGCAGCAGCGAAGGTTACGCATTACATAGTCATTGGAACGGCCTGCGATCCTTCTGAAGGTAAAATCTCTTTCAAATGTGTGTGCGTGTGTGTGTGTGTGTGTGTGTGTGTGTGTACGTAAAGACACACAGGCAGAAAGACAGGCAGACACAGATACGAAGAAAGACACACGCAGACACACGGAAACAGACACAGACAGACGTATAAAGACACACAGACCAACAGACAGGCAGACACACAGACAGTCGCACATCATGACGGACACACAGAAAGGCATAAACAGACACAGAAAGACGCGCAGACAGACACACACGGCGAGACACACAAACAGACGCAGACAGACACACCCAGTCACACAGACAGACAGACAGACAGACAGACAGACAGACAGAATGATCCAGTTTCTATCTAAGGTCGGGTAAGTTCACGTCCATAATATCCATTCAAACAGAATTAAACCGATGTGTATCGTAAACGAATCTCGCTCGACCTCATTATAAATTAACGTTTCTTTGAATGTGTTTGAAGCGCCAGCGGAAGAGACAACTGCCGAACCAACCGATGAAAGTAAGATTTTCTTTCCGTATTTAAATGTGTTGAGTCAGATATCAACAAAAATCACCATCGGTTCCGTTTTTAGGCCTACTTATGTTGACTCTGAAGTATGTAACCGTCTTTAAACGCAAGACTCGATGCAGTATCAACGCAGAAATTCTGAATTCACGATTGTTCATACGCACTATTAGGCATGTATGTATGTAAGTAATAAGTTTGTATGTATGTATGCATGTATACGTATGTATGTATGTATGTACGCATGTATGCATGCATGTGAGTATGTATGTATGTATGTATGTATGTATGTATGTATGTATGTATGTATGTATGTATGTATGTATGTATGTATGTATGTATGTATGTATGCATGCATGTATGTTTATATGCATGTATATACGTATGTATATATGTATGCATTTATGTATGTAAGTACGTACGTATGTATGTATGTATGTATGTATAATATGTATGTATGCATGCGTGTATGAATGTATGTATGTAAGTATATATGTATGTATTTATGTATGTATGCATGCATGCGTGTACATACATGCGTGCATACATACATACATGTGTGTATGTATGCATGTCCTTCAAACTTACCTTTGTTAATTTACGCAACTGTTTTTTGCCGCTCATCACCAGCTGATAATGACATTGTGTGTGATTATGTAGAGCTGTTTCTGTTCGACATCTATTTTAATATACTTTAAAATTTCTTTTCAGCTGTGAATGCACCCAGCAACCGCCAGTCTGATAGTAAGTCCTTGTATATATATTAGACAAACTGCCTGTATAATTATGTGTTTCTATGATGAAGCAAATTGGAGCAGATGAGTCAAACGTTAGACGTGAAGAAACGACATCGCATACACACCGGAGCAATGAATTCCAACACTTTAGGCTATCTATGCCGTTAGTTCCTTAGATTCAAAACCCGTATCTGAGAGTTTAGAAAAGTTTTTGTCGTAAAGCATTATACCAGAAGCCAGGGGCGTCTACACCATAGAAACCTTGGAGCAAATGCTCCATCCAAGAACTAGGGGGGGAAAGATTTGTCAGTGTGTGTGCCACCATTTTAGGGGGGAAGGAACGGGGAGGGGGGAAGAAGAGGGGGAAAAGGGACGTTGCTCCAATGACTTAGGGGGGGATAGACGCCCCTGCCAGAAGCCTCGCTATATGCTCGGTCCAACTTTCTGGAATAGGTTGCCCAGCATCTCACGCAGTGAACTCCTTGGCCTTTCTTTACCTCTATTCCCTAAGCGCTTGAAAAACATTCTGTTCTATCCTGGTTTTCCATCAGTTTGTCTGTAGCACCTCTGATGCTTGTCTCTTGAAGAGGCGCTATATGAATACTTGATTTCAATTACATTTACAATATACCTTATCAACATTTTCGTTTCTGTCCAGTGTGTCCATTCTACGTCACTCTGGCGTTTGTGAATTCCGACGACGGGACGGACCAAGGTGTAAAGGCGTCTGCCGAGGAGTGCATCAAGAGTTGCGTTGCAGCATATCCGGAGTGCGTTGCAGCTGACTTTGGAAGGATGGACTCCAAGTGCTACCATCACAAACAGAACGTAAACAGCGCGCGGAAATGGAACGACTGTTGCTTTCGCTACGAACTACGATGCTTAAGTAGCCATCCACTCTTCGCTACTAATAATCAGAGCTTCTCATGACATTACTAATAGGCCTATTGCTAATAGGCCTATTGCTAATAGGCCTATTGCTAATAGGCCTATTGCTAATAGGCCTATTGCTAATAGGCCTATTACTGACAGACCTATTATTAATAGGCCTATTACTAATAGACCTACTGCCGTTGAATCCACCACTACCACTTGCAATATTTAGTTATGCATACAACTATAGTTGCTGTATTACTATCTTCATTATTAAAAACTGCCAATAATTTTATTACTGTTACAACAACCGTTGCCTCTAATGCTAAAAGAGCTACTTGTAATTTAATTACTACTACAACTACCGTTACATCTGCTACTAACACCTGCAACACTAATACTCAAAGAGCTACTAAGAATTTTATTACTCCTACAACTAAATGTCTCTACTACTACGACTTGCAACTGCTCAAACTTCTCTGCACCGTTGCCTCAGAGGCTATACTAATAACTTTATCACTGCTGCATCAACCATTGCCATTTCTAAACCGCAGTTTTTCGGGGTTTTTTTATGCAGCCTCCACGTGCGGAGATGAATTCGCAAAATTTGAGAATCTCAAGCCGTCCGTGGCGAAACTGAAGAAGTTCGTTCTGCATTCGGAGGAGGCCTGTAAGGAGGCTTGCTCGAACATATCTTCGTGCACCGGGTTCGTCTTTTCCAAGTCTAATGTGACCGGGGACAACACTTGTCTGCTGAGTATGGATGAGATCGCAGAAACAAAGGAATCTTCCGAATACGATCTTTTCGTCAGAGGATTTTGTCAACCACTCCGAAATGGTCTGACTTACTTGGATCGTATCGTATCGTATTTGGAGATTTGTATAGCGCCGCTCACAGCTGAGGCAACTCAGCAGCGCTCCCTGCAGTGCGAAGGCCCCGAGAGAAGAAAAAGGTTTTAAGCGCGGAAATGGATGTGGGAAGAGATCCAGAAAGTTAGGTTACCCGTAGAGAAGAAGGAAGGGCATTCCACTAACACATCGATACATTTACTCAGCTTATAACCGCACAATGTTCTTGCGTATGGTCGATGGACTCGATTAATAGTTAAGTAAGCAAAGGGGCCCAGGCTTATGGGACTGCTCTTCTTTTTCTTTTTTCTTCTTTAAGAACTGTCTCGAACGATGTCGAGTCATTGTCATATATATAGCGATCGCTGTACCAATCAACGATCACGTTGATTGCATCGTTGCCTCCTGCCATCCACTTCCGGTGTGGCGGTAAAAACAACTGTCGCAGATTGTTTCCAGTTAAAATTTCTCAATTACCCCTTACTAGAAACTCTGTCTATGGGTCTAACCTAAGAACCATTTTCATGGCTAATGCTTGAGCACAAGTGACGCCAATAAATTTAAGAAACTAACCATCGATGCAAACACCTGTGCGACATTACATTGTATTTGGGCAAACCGGCTTAGTGTGACCGGTACGGTTCATTTTTAGTTCCCTCTATTGAACCACAGACGACGATTAGCGCTAACACTGATGAACCAGAGTCGTCGATTAGCGCTAACACTGATGAACTACAACCGTCTTTTAACGCTAACACTGATGAACCACAGTCGTCGATTAACGTTAACACCGCTGAACCGCAGACGCTGATTAAGGTTAACACTACTGAACCACAGTCATCGATTAACGTTAACACTGCTGAACCACAGTCATCGATTAACGTTAACACTGCTGAACCACAGTCATCGATTAACGTTAACACCGCTGAACCACAGTCGTCGGTTAAAGGTGAGACATAATCATAAATCCTTGTAAGTGACCTTAGACAACATTTCTTCTGCAAACAATACAATGCATTCAGCTATTCAACTGTAATTTGATATACAGTATTACAAATTATAGTTAACTTCCTTACTTCAAAAAGCGGATCAAAATTCATTATTTCTCATTGGCCTTGGATATGAAACTGCATCTTCTCCTGGCGGCTGACTATCCGCGCCTCAGATTCACGTTTCGATGTGACCGTGCGCGCGTTACAAATTTAATTAATGAATCAATTAGTAATAATAATATATGCAAAAATACATATGCTATGATTTGCAATGCAATACAAGCAGTGTGATTCTCCTTACAGATTTTATTTTAGTTACAGTTACAGTTATAGTTAATGGCTTTTCATTTTAGTTATAGTTACAGTTATAGTTAATATTATTTTTTAGTTACAGTTATAGTTATCGTTAACGAAATCATTTTTGCTTTCGTTAACGAAAACATTTTCGTTACCGTTATCGTTAATGAAAATCACACTGAATTATGAAGACGCGTTACACAATAATTTGCTTAGAGCTTTGACGAATGGGTGTATTCAGCTTCATGAATACACAACGCTCCATATTCACCGACATCCAAGGCGAACATAGGAGTCATTTTGCTTTCGTTAACGGCTGTATTTTCACGTTCTCACGTTAGTTGATATTGCACTTTTTTTATCGTATTAACGAAAATAGCAATGAATTTTCGTTAGTGTTATTTTCGTTATAGTTATAGTTATAGTTAATGATATTTTTAGTTATAGTTATAGTTATCGTTAACGAAATCATTTTTTGTTCGTTAACGAACATTTTCGTTATCGTTAACGTTAACGAGAATCACACTGAATACAAGGACCAACAGCTGTGAATGAATACCGGTTAAGAAGCCTTAACGGAAGATCAGTACGCTTAGACGAACTGTTTGAAGACGGTAGCTGAATTAGAATATTGGCTGATACCAGAAGTAGTTATTCTACCTTCAATTTAACGCCAGTCATTCTCTGATAAACAAAGTGGACTATACGACTCTCTGTATAATCGAGACTCTTAACCTGTTGACCGAGAAAATAGGGTAAGCATGATGACATGGTTGGATCTGAATCGGACCAGTAAAGTTTAGAAGCGATAGGTAAAGTCAGGTCGTGATGTCAAGATTGAAGCAGCGTCCTATGAAAGCGAGACCAGCATACGCTTAGGCGGTCAGTGAAAAGCTCCACACGCAGGTAAGGTTCGGTTTAAGTCAAGAATCAAAGGTAAGGATTTAGGACACACCAGTAACTGCACGTTTAAGCAATAAACTTTCCATCATGTTGCTACTCAAACCTCTGATTTATGTCAAATACTTTACAGATTTGCAGAAAACTGCGGAAGCACCAAAGTCTCTCGGTGAGTCCATGTCTTAACTCATCAAGCCAGATGGTCAATGTCGAGCATTTAGATTTTCCGGTCTGTTGCAGGTTTTGTGTTTGCAGCTGCGGAATTTTGTAGATTTACAATAAACTACAACGACAGCGGCTTTGAGGAGAAACGTTGTAACCGCAATCGTAATTGTAGTTGTAATCATTCACTTGAAAATGATTTGAATTTTTCACTTACTGCCTTGCTATTAAATAATTAAAAGACGTGCATGTTTTCAAGTTTTGTGAGACCTTCTGGTGTAATTTTTCAACAAGGAGCCTCCAAGTTTTATATAGCTTCAGGCCTCGCCAAGTCTAAATCTGGCACTGTGTGCAAACGACCATGCGTTAAAGTGCGGCACTAACGCTCAGTGTAATCGATTTATGCTTTGTTTAGGGCCATAACTTTGGTCTAAAAAGTCAGGGGGTATATCAATTTCTTACATCACGAAGCAAGGCGGAGACTGCGATCTTTGGGAAGGCTCAATAATAAAATATTTGTTGGCATTGTTTAAAAAGTGGGCGTACGGTACCCCCTGTCAAAAAAGGGAGGGTACGGCGTACCCCCACCAATTACATGCCTATGGCTTTGTGATTATATAACTTTGGTCTAAAATGGCGCTTAATAAATTTAGATCTTACGATTACAATGTAGAGGTAATGAGAAGCTGAATGCGGAAACTGACCCGTTTACTTCCAGACAAATGCTCTGGTATTTGGTCTCCGCCTGTGTCCGATCGCCGTGATACTGACGCAGTTCCGACCATGGACAAAACTGTCCTAGACTGTCAGAACCACTGTGCGCGAGACAGCTTCTGCGTCGGGATCAACGTCGACTCGAGAGAAAATGCCGACGCCTTTTGCTGGCTGCTACTTTTGTCTGGGAAGCAAGTACCATCAGCTGGAGTGAAGCATTACAGCCTGAAAGGCAGAACAGCAGGTTGCGAAGACATCGGTGAGTTGCCTGTCCCTAAAGTACACGGCCCGTAGGCCCCTATACACGTCTACGGTCCAGCGTAGACGTTTTGCCCTCTCTGTCTTTATGGAATACGTTGCCTACAATTATACCCAGTGACATACGCTCTGTGGCTTTTCTCTTCCTCTTTTCCTGAAGAGTTTGAATAACCCTCTAATCGATCGTGGTTTTGTAAATGTTAATGTAAATCTCCGAAATTTCTCAGCGCCACACAAACGCCACGTCAGGGAAACCAGCTTAATCACCGGCGCTATATCAATTCCGCATTAGCAAGGCTGCCTTGTTCGTTCCGGTGCCAGGTCAGAGTCCGGGAAGGTCAAGCCGAGGAGACAGTATGATGGTACTGTGGTAATCGGTGATAGTATAGTGCTTGTGGGGTGGCGCAGGAATAGAATCAGGATAGGACAGCTTGAGGAGTTCGGTTTTCAGTCGTGATTGGTTTACATCAGTTCTGTCAGGTCGGAAGATCCTCTGATGACTTTGTCTTTATGTGGTGCTGTATAAATTTGTGATTACATTTACAATTGTAATGTAATGTAATAAAGCATTTATACAGCGCCCCTTAAGAGCCTCACAGAGTTTCTGTTTCCACACGCTACGGTAAAAACAAGTCGAGTTACGGCTGGAAAAGATAAATTGAAACCAAATACTGGGCTCCTTAATTAACTCTGACCTCTATATCTCTGGAATTATGTTGACCGGAAAATGCGAACAGTTTCTGGTTTTCTTTTCAAAGGTACTTTCGAAGGCTGCTCTGGGGTGTGGTCGGAGCCGTTCTTGAATCAGAGCGTCGTCGATGGAATTGCGACCGATGACAAGACGCTAGCCGACTGCCAGAAGCACTGCTTACGTGATCGTAGGTGTGTCGGAATCGACTTCTATTATACGCCGGGATGTTGGTTCAACGCTAAGACAGGGAAGCTGATACCAACAGATACCTCGACGCATTATGAACTGAAAAGCAGAGCCGGCTGCCATCCACCTAGTAAGATGTTGTTGGGTTTTTAAATACATATGCTTATTTGTAAATTTATATGTACACGTTTTGATATAGCGATTCTATGGCCTCGACCCTGCTCATTTTTCTTTGAATTGATCGGGCGAGATCCTTTACCACCGTGCCCGTTGGAATGGGTGCCACGCCATTTAAGATTCTCGTGTAATGCCCGAGGGTCGGATCTCTGAAATTTGCACAATCGGTATGAGAACCGGTTTTTGATATCACGAGCATTGGAATAATCCCATTTTTGGAAATGATATAAACCAGAAGACCCCGGACGTTTGGGCACTTGGCGAGGAGCGAGAACAGGAGAGACCATGGTATGGCACTCCGAGCCTTAATTTCCGGTTATCCAAGTACCCAGAAGAGACCATGCAGTCGGAAGAAGGCACAAATTGACCCGGGCGAAGGAGGCGGGTTTTCATCCACTTAACGTTGGGCTGCATCGAGACGAGTCCAAGACGATTGGTAAAGTACCGTGGAAACGGAAACGCTTTGGATAGGACACGCCATTGATGATGACGATGATGACGATGATGATGACGATGACGATGATGATGATGATGATGATGATGGTGACGATGACGATGACGATGACGATGATGATGATGATGATGATGATGATGATGATGACGATGACGATGACGATGACGATGACGATGACGATGATGATGATGATGATGATGATGATGATGATGATGATGATGATGATGATGATGATGATGATTAGGTTGTACCTTGAAATCAGACGTTTTGTCGATGCCTGTTGGATAATCTGGTACAGGTTGGATGACTATATTGGGGCACAGGGTAATACCATGGAAAGATGCACCACGCCGGTTTTAGAATGGCGCCATACAGATGTATACATACAAACATACATACACATTACACACACATTTATACATACATACATGCATACATACATACACACATACATACATACATACATGCATACATACATACATACATGCATACATACATACATACATACATACATACATACATACATACTTTCACATATACATGAATACATACATACACATACATACATACATACATCTGATCAGAGTACAATGTGAATCATTTGATTGCATTCTTCTTTTCAAATCTTATTCATGCTTTATTTAAAATACTTTTTCAGTTCCCCAGCAGTCTCCGGAAAAACCGAGAACCCCGTCTGACAGTAAGTCTATTTCTATGTCTCCAATCTACCAGGGCAGATTCTCCTCAGTCGTGAAGCTGAAAAGGAAATGAATTTTAGCTTGTTCGCGGTGTTAAGTCGTCCGTGGACAGTTCTAGTTGGTAGGTCCAGGCTTCGAGGTTCACTGCCCATGTAGATATGGATTAATAAGTAAGTAAGTAAGAAAGAAAATCTGTAGACTGTTTAGTACCTGACAAGCGCGCATGCTCTATTGTATGTAACGATTAAGCCTAACTGCATTTTTAAACCGACCATAACCGTAGCAGATTTTATAGGTACACACACAAGTACTGCAGCTAAAAATCGCTTAAAGTAAGTAGGCTACACCGATTAAGATAAATACTTCTAAACAGTTTAGATGTAAACGTTTTCTGAAAGTTGAATAGCATCTTTCGGGTTAATCTTAAAACTCTCCTGTTTCAATCTTCTTACCTACCGTAGCCTGACCTATAAGATTTCGACCCTAACCTTGAGAATTAGCGAAATTCATTGATTGATTGATTGACTGATTGATTGATTAATTGATTAGATTAAGTTAGATTATTATTATTATTATCATTATTACTATTATTTATTATTATTATTATTATTATTATTTATTATTATTATTATTTATTATTATTATTATTATTATTATTATTATTATTATTATTATTATTATTATTATTATTTATTATTATTTATTATTATTATTATTATTATTATTATTATTATTATTATTATTATTATTATTATTATTATTATTATTATTATTATTATTATTGGTTCGGACTGGATTGATTGGATTAGATTATAATATTTGAAGCTCGAGATGCAGACACTAATGAAAGATCACTCAAACATCAACCACGTTAGGCTAACTCAAAACTTACAGCAGTTTCATTTTTACGACTATAGTTTAAATTAAAAGTGCCATGAGTCAACTTTTAATCCACATTGACATATTTTTCGTCTGTAGTATGTTCATTTTACCGTGAACTGAATTACACCCGCGTCCTCGGAGGAAAGGACGTTGGCAGTCTAACAGTCAAGGAGTGCATTAGGAGCTGCGTGAAAGAATATCCGAAATGCGTGGCCGTTGATTATGGCTTGGGCGATTCCAAGTGCTACCTACAAGATGCTGACCTTCCTGTTACCAGAGAATGGAGCACATGCTGCATGCGATACGAGCTACAGTGCCTCGGTAAATTTCCTCCAGCTACAGTAACAATATTATTTTCATTAATTTTAATATGTTGTAGAACTGTAGGCCTAGATGTCACCTGACGACGCTAAACTTTAGAACGAATAAAAACGTATACGAGCGAGTCTGACAATTATACATGGAGTTATTCGCATCTCTATAATTGAGGCCAATGCCACACAAACGAAGTGCCTCCATTTCAAAACACTTCTGCGTTTAAAACAGTCTTTGTACTGGATGCTTCTGCGTCGCTCTCCTTCATTGTCAGGTTACTCGTCTTAAGACTTTGAAACTATTTTCTACATTTGAAGGACGATTTTTCTATTCTGCTTTAGCTTCTACTTGCAATGACGACTTCTCAAAGTACCAAAAACTCGAGCCAGTTGTACGCGGAGAACCTCAGAGCGACATTAAAACCGTCGACGTCTGTCGGAACGCTTGCCTTGCAAAACCCACGTGCGTCGGGTTCATCTTCTCCCGGATGCCTAGTTACAAGGGACAAGACTGTCTTCTAAGCACATCTGTGATCAACGCGACAAGTGCTACTGACCAGTACGACCTCTTCACCAGACAATTCTGTCAAGCAACAACGAAAAAAGGTCTCAACCCACTGTAGTCTTTAACCAGTTAGCTACATTGTTTAGAGCGTACATCCAATACGCTTCTCAGTTCGCCTTCCGACGCTAGCTCTTATATCAGATGTTGAATCTCCGGCTAGCTCGGTCTGTACACAGGGACTTTAAATGGTATTGCACCCATTTAAACGGGCTGCAGCGGTGGACAAGGCTCTCACCCGATAAATCCATTGAAAATGAGCATGGGTCAGGACCATACGGTCGCTATAAAAACAAGTTTACGCTTAATCAATGTTAATCATATGGGGCATCGTAACCGTTGATGCAAAGCGCTCAGCCTGAAACGCGGTGAGCGGGGGTTTGAGACTCTAGTGAAGCGGTCACCTTTGTTTTCGAAGTCTGATTCAGAAATTGACCTCATTATGCCTTAATTAGTTTTGGTGCGCTATCGTTCGACGCCCTGTGCATTAGATACGGACACGAAAACACATACTAATTACTAATAATGATAATCACTTTGTAGTGACCTTGAGCAAGTCCTTTACGCACCGTTTCTCAGCGACATGGGAAAATGGTCGTGTGTGCACTTCTAAACATTGGAAGGACTGCAATATCAAATGCAATTGTTTTTTATCTATATCATTTGTATTGGGTGACACACACAGGTTCAAACATGACTCAGCCGTTCGCTAAATCTCTGGAACACCCAGAAGGAAGCAAGAAGCTACAGAAGACAGCAGAAAGTAAGTCTCATAATATACTGAAAGGGTATACGTAGTCAGTGTCAGTTAGGCTTTCCACTCCAAATTAAAGTCTCACCTCTTCCGGAACTCCTACCGTAATCCATATGATCCTCTGCCTTCAAATTGGCGTATTTAAATTAATGTTTAAAATTAAGGTCTTAAATTGCATTGACTTAAATTAACATAACATTCATTTTAATTTCTGAGTAGATGTTTATCTATACCAATTGTGTTGGGCGATATACACAGGTTCACAATTGATTCAACAGTTCACTAAATTTCCGGAATCGCCAGGAGAGAACCGCAATGAAAGTAAGTCCCTTGATAAACTGATTGCTAGTGAATAGGTCACGTAGTCAGCGTCAGTTATATGAGGCTTGTGATTTGACGGTTTGGGTATTAAGTCCACATTCTGACTCTGCTCTGACTTAAGTGATTTCCAGTTAAATAAAATTATGTAAAATGCACTTAAATTATAGTCTTAAAATTAACGTCCTTAAAATGACGGGTTATATTGAAGTCTGTAAATTAACGTCGAAAACTAAATTAAATTAAGTTAGAGTCAGTTGATTGTGCACGTTTTAATGTCTGGGTCGATAATTATCTGTCATTTGTCTTCTGCGATATACACAGGTTCACAAATGATTCAACAGTTCACTAAATTTCCGGAAGCGCCAGGCGAGAACCGCAAGGGAAGTAAGTCCCTTGATTACTGATTAGACCAAGTATATTCAGTGACAGAACACTAAATTTCTGATTTAACTGTTTAGATGATTATATACACAGTGTGATTTTCTTTTGACTTATGGGATTTGTAATTGAATTAAGTCAACATCTTTAAATTAATGTCTTAAATTAACATCTTTAAATCAGTCTATTAAATGAAATTAACTTAAATTAACGTATCTTCATAATGCATGTTTTAATATCTGAGTTGATAATTATCTATAACATTTGTGTTGGGCGATATACACAGGTTCACAAATGATTCAACAGTTCACCAAATTTCCGGAAGCGCCAGCAGAGAACCGCAATAAAAGTAAGTCCCTTGATAATAATAATCTTCGTTTAATATCTTCAAACTGACAATTACGCAGTATGATTACAAATCAGTATGAACGGATGATCACACGTTATTACAGGAGTCGAATTTTAACTGTAGGCCCTATACGGCAGCCTTGCAAGGCGCCCATCACGTTGTACATCTCATTATCACAAACGCGCCATCTCGCGAATGATAGGCTGAGTGGACCTTGAGAGGGTTACGGGAGGCGATCCCGCTACTTACTGCACTTCACGCCAGTGATGTTACCACTACTCTATGGACCCCTCCAAATAAAATGATTAGGTCACGTAGTTAGCGTCAGTTATATGAAGTTTCTGATTTAACGGTTTGGGTGATAAGTCCACAGTCTGGCTCTTCTCAGACTTAAATGATTTCTTTTTAAATTAAATTCAATTCAATTAATGTCTTTGAATTAATGTCTTTAATTAACGTCCTTTACCCCGCGCACATAACCGAACCATCCCACCTGCTGACAATCTAGCCCGTAAAACTCATATTCTTAGGATGACCTATTATATACCCGATGAAACTTTCGTGTACACCAAAGTGCGGTTAGCAGTTGGTTCAATAAAGGATATACTTACTTACTTACTTAAATTGACGTCTTCTATTAACCAGTCTTGTTGTCAAGACCTTAAACCTCAAGACCAAGACCAAGACCTTGAACCTCAAAACCAAGACCAAAACTTTGAACCTCAAGACCAAGACCAAGACCTTGAACCTCAAGACCAAGACCAAGACTTTGAACCTCAAGACCAAGACCAAGACTTTGAAACTCAAGACCAAAACCGAGAACAATTCCCAAAAATCACAACCATATCCAGATTTTTTGTCAAGTCAGACTACTCGCTATTTTAATTAAAACACGAATCTTTTATTTTATTCAAACAAAACAACTCCAAATGCAGACTGCAGAGAAGTCCGAATTCGTATTTACAAAAGTCCTTCGTGCGAAATCTTATTCCATATGCCTGTTGCATTTTATAAAAACCAATTCGTGCGGGGCCTCATAAAAATTCTGCCATGTGAAAAATACGTTCTACATTGCTGAATTCACTGGCACACAGAGCAGCTTTTCAAGTACCGGATGTAAATGTACAAATTGTGAGTCTGTTTTGAAATCATTCCATGGTAAATAACCGGAAGTCAAAATAAATGTCAAAAGAAACAGTAAAGCCTCACTCACACTGTGTAAATACTAAAGCAATTGTATTAGTAATTATTGGATAAATTATTAAAATCCTTATGTCTTGTTAAATGACTCTTTATATTGTCAAAAGTCTTGGTCTTGCAAAACTAAGACCAAGACTTTTAGCCTCAAGACCAAGACCAAGACCAAGACCTTGAACCTCAAGACCAACACCAAGACCAAGACTTTTAAAAACGAACTCGAGTGCACTCGAGACCAAGACCTTGGTCTCGAGGACAACAAGACTGATATTAACGTCTTTAAATTAACGTCTAAAACTAAATTAAGTTAAATTAAAGTCTGTTCATAGTGCACGTTTTAATGTCTTGGTCGATAATCATCTATATCATTTGTGTTGGACGAAATGCACAGGTTCACAAATTATTCATGAGTTCGTTAAATTTCCGGAAACGCCAGCAGAAAGCCACAATGAAAGTAAGACTCTTGATAAAACTCTTGAGCGCCTCTGAATAGTTGCCTTGAAGAGCGCGCTATATAAATGTCTGGTTGATTGATTGATTGATTGATTGATTGATTGATTGATTGATTGATTGATTGATTGATTGATAAAATGATTAGGTCACGTAGTCAGCGTCAGTTATATGAAGCTTCTGATTTAACGATTTGGGTCATAAGTCCACAGTCTGGCCCTTCTCAGACTTAAATGATTTCTTTTTAAATAAAATAAAATAATTATCTATATCATTTAATTAATGTCTTTAAATTAATGTCTTTAATTAACGTCCTTTACCCCGCGCACATAACCGAACCATCCCACCTGCTGACAATCTAGCCCGTAAAACTTATATTCTTGGGATGATCTATACCCGATGAAACTTTCATGTACACCAATGTGCGGTTAGCAGTTGGTTCAATAAAGGATATACTTACTTACTTACTTAAATTGACGTCTTATATTAAAGTCTTTAAATTAACGTCTAAAACTAAATTAAGTTAAATTAAAGTCTGTTCATAGTGCACGTTTAAATGTCTTGGTCGATAATTATCTATATCATTTGTGTTGGACGAAACGCACAGGTTCACAAATTTTTCATCAGTTCATTAAATTTCCGGAAACGCCAGCAGAGAGCGATAATGAAAGTAAGACTCTTGATAAACTGATTAGGTTACGTAGTCAGCGTCAGATAAAGAAGCTTCTGATTTAACGGTTTCGGTAGGCTAATAAAGTCCACAGTCTGGCTCTTCTCTAACTTAAATGATTTCTTGTTCAATTAAATTATATAAAATGTCTTTTAATTAACGTCTTAAATTAACATCCTTAAATTGACGGGTTATATATCAACGTCTTTAAATTAACGTCTAAAACTAAAATAAATTAAATTAACTTCTGTGCCTAATGCACGTTTTAGTGTCTGATTCGATATTTATCCATATCATTTGATTGTGCGATATACACAGGTTCACCAATGGCTCAACAGTTAGCTAAATCTTCGGAAGCGACAGCGAACAAGAACAATAAAAGTTAGTCGTTTAATAAACTGTTTAAACCGAGTAGCCAGTGTCAGTTAAATGATATTTCTCATAAAGTCCACAGTCAGTCTTTTTTCTGACATCCGATTGCTAATTAGGCCTAAATTAAAGTCTTTCTATCAATATCTTCCATTAAATTAGCTTAAATTAACGCTTGTTCCTAATGTTCTTTTTTGAATGTCTGATTCGATTGTATCTATATAATTTATAATGGGTGATATTCAGGTCCACTAATGAATCAACAGTCAGCTAATTCTCCCGAAGCTCAAGCAGAGATGGACAAGCTTCAGAAGACAGCAGAAAGTAAGTACTCTAATAAACTGATGCGGCTACGTTGTCAGTGTCAGTTAGATTAAATTTCTGATTATTCTTCTTATTATTATTTTTTGCAAAAGGTAGTAGGCTACATATAATCCGCAGGAGTCTTAAAAATTATGGTTGGAGCTGTTGTTGAATGTTTGAAAATAAGGCCTCGTCCTCCGCAACATTAGTGAACATGCCACGAAATGCGATGGCGTTGTAGCGCTGGATGCCGATGGAAAAGCGCTGAAATACAAAAGTGACCTCCCGCGGCTCTCCAGAAACGGAGGAGAGACGCTGGCCAACCTCACGGATGAAGCTAACCTCGACAGCGTTGATGTGACCCAATGCAATGGGCAAAAAGAGGTGTGACAATGACAACCCCGAGTACTTCTCGATTTAACGCACGGCGCTTGTTCAGCATCGGCTCAGGCTGCGTTCGCTGTGTGGGCGATATATGATGCCGCACAGGTGTGTACTACCACCGTGGCAACCCAGGCCAGATGTTTACCTGCTGCCCAGGGGATCAGCGTAGCCCTGTCTGGTCTCCTGCCGTCTATGCGAAACAAACCCGAGGGTTCTTTCGTGCTTGGAACATCGGCTGTCTGCAGCGCACGACAGATTATATCGTTAATGGCGTGATGACGAAGAGACCGCCCAAAAGCCACTCTACAAGCGATGCCATGTTGGTCGTCAGGACCTACCAGAACACCGCAGCTTCACTGGCGTGGGCTGCAGAGATCTAGCCCCAATTGAAGGCCAACTGCCACGCGCACTTCCTCATTGCTGAGACAGAGGCCACAAGATGGGATTGGCCGGGCCGTCAGCCAATCGCCGGAGTGGGGGAGCTGAGTGCCACCAAGCGTGCTCGGTCAGTTGGGTTATCGCTGTCTTCCCAAACCGCCAACCTATATATCTGCTTCGATGACTGGCCTATCCCAGATCGCCTGTTTTACTGGCATTGGGTCGTCCAGCTTGACGTTAACGATCGATTCAAGGCCATCTCTTATGATATTGTTAAACCGTTCCAAAGTCGAGAGGTCAAAGCAAGGGATTCGAAGCAACGGAGCAGAGAACTATTCCTAGGAGCACCGAATGAAGATCTTAGAAGTACAATGGCATTTTGAAAAGACAGACGGTGTAGATTCTTGATGGCATCACTCAAAAGCCCACATTGTTGCTCGAGAGCAGCATCTAAAGCATGTCCTTTCAAACGTAGTGCCCCAGTCGAGGCGTCGGAAACCAGACTGTCGGGAGTTGTCCCCGAAGCCGCCGCTGCGGGAGTGCCACTAGCATTTGCCGCAGTTCAGATGAAGACCCACGGCAGGACCGAGATCGCGGATTAGTTCGATATCACGAGCTACTGTCTCCTGACAACCTCCCAGAGAAAGGTCGTCCAGATATCCTAATGGGAATCCAGGATCGCCACTGTAAGGAGCGGAGGATGGGTTGCAGAGGCAGGCAAAAGAGTTAAGGACCGAGAGGATCACCTTTCTGAGGCTCCATTTGTGAAGTGATTGAAAACTGGCCAAACATGAGAACAGCGGCGGTCCCATAGGCCTGGTGAACGAAACGGTAAAGCTCGTTGATAGCCTCAAGCTCTGCCATGAGCACGATATCGCGACGGAAGTTGTTAATAAAAACATGATATTTTGGGGTAGATCAGAGATGAACCTGCGGGCTGCATGTGCCGCCGCCTCGCAGCCAGCGGGTGCAGCGATGTCAACCTGAAGGTAAAAGGCGGAACGAAACGCAAACAAAGCATCGAAAATTACAAAGAAACGTGAAAAAATCATGAAAACCGGCTGTTTATTTTTAACCAATTATTATTATTATTTTTTTATGCTCCGGGGTAAAAATGATTCCTCAGGGACTTCAAGATTACTAAAACTGTTAAGGGTTTGGAACAGCTAGAACTCCTCGGGCTTGGGCCCATTAATATTATTATTATTTTTTATTTTTTTATATTTTTTTATGTAAGACAGCACGCAAGTTAAACTCCAAAAGCCTGACCAGCAAAATTTGTCTTACAGTACTTACTACTTGTCTTACATTAAATTATTATTATTATTATTATTATTATTATTATTATTATTATTATTATTATTATTATTATTATTATTATTATTATTATTATTATTATTATTATTATTATTATTATTATTATTATTATTATTATTATTATTATTATTAGGCCTACATGAGAACAATGACATTTTCAAAGCGCGCAAGGTCACACCGAAATTGGAACCTGAGATGCTGTTAGTCAGTCGCCATGCAGGTGAAAAGCTGTTACATGACCAAATGCTTGAAAGCCAATGAGAAATAGTTAGCTGTGAGGCGCTTCCTAAAGAAGGAGAAAAGTTCGAGCTGATATAACGGTTTAGGTCCGTGCTGTCCAACCCGCGGCCCGCGGGCTGATTTTAAATGGCCCGCCTGAGCTGAAGACCAACCGGAAATAAAAAAAATTGCAAGCACAATTCAAAGCCAAATATCTCACTAAAACGTGCTTGGACGTTTGCTGATATACTTTTTGGCGCTGAACTATTATAAATCATGCCATACATGCCATTATTCACTGATAATTGCATAATTATTGCCATAATATATTTTAATACAGTTTAAAATTTTCAATAAATTTGAGTCGTTGCTTTTGAGTTTACTGGTGCGGCCCTCGGCTTCAAGAATGATTGCTTCGGTGGCCCGCGGGGTCAAAAAGGTTGGACAGCACTGGTTTAGGTGATAATGTCCACAGTCTGATTTTGTCTGATTTATGGGACTTCTACTTCAATTAAATTAAAGTCTTTAAACTAAAGTATTAAATTAAGGTCTTACATTAAATTCACTTAGACTAACATCCGTTGATAATGCGTTTTAATGTCTGAGTCGATCAGTGGCGGCTCTAGGCTTTTCCAACAGGGGGGGCCAAGGAGGGGCCGGGGATCCTGACAGGGGGGCCAGCTGCAGGGACGTCATTTCAGCTTTTTTCAGGGAGGGCAAGGACGTTAAAAAAAGAGGTAAAAAATTTTTTTGCGCTTCGCGCGAGCAAATTTTACAGT